>CM057456.1:1057922500-1058662500 GCA_016271365.2 Neoceratodus forsteri
TACAACATCTGAAGCATGGCTGGCAATGGCATACTATGTGAAAAAGGCATTTGGAAAACTTCCACAAATCATTTTAAAATCAACATTCAACAAACTAAGTTGCCTCCAATTTTATATGTTACATTTATTACCCTTTTTATATAAAAAGATCATTAGGGCTTCATTCATGCCTATGGGGAGAGCCTCTTTCTTCAAACAAGTATTATACAAACCTGTGAAGTCTGAACAGATGATGTCTTGCATGGCCTTATACCACTCTACTACAAGACCATCATGTCCTGGGCATAGGTGCCGGAACGGGGGGGCCACTAGGGCCATGGCCCTACCACTTTCATAAGTGGCCCTATCAGTTTTTGCAATCATGTTATTGTATTTAATAGAGGAGAATTTACCCCTTATATCCTTGGCCCTACCACTTTCCAAACCTTTCCCGCACCAATGGTCCTGGGTCAGTCCCCAAGTTATGATTTTTTAATAGCAGTTTGATTTCATCCACTGAAATGGTTTAAATCAACATGTTACTGAGATAAGTTTCTAACCTGGGGCATAATATCATATCCTGAAAAGTATGGTTCTCTGGCTGAATGTTAGCATCTTTACTGAAGACATCCCTGACGTATTGATTTACATTGTCAAGAATGCCTTTTTTGGTATCAACAGCATGTCCTGTTTACTAATATACTTGATACTTGAGACATTATTTTGTTTTACTCTAGTAGCACACCTGTCAAAGGGGGAACTAGCAGGCTGTTTCTCCTGGGTGCCATACTTCTGTTCTGCCAAGAGGAAAAGCATGTTATCATATTTTGATTTCTTCATCTCATCCTTCACCTGATTTATTTGGGGGGTTAACTCAGTTTATTTTCAAGAGCATATGATAGGAACTTATGAAGGCATGGGGTCATAATGTCACAAGACATTATGCCACAGCAATATACCACGCTGCCAATACAGCGCAATATATTGCCAGCAACATGTGTCTTTGTTTTGTGAGAGGGCTCTGCCCCCAAACCCTCCCAACTAGAATAACTAACTCCGGGTGGGTTAACAGTTAAATTCACACAAAGTGAGAAAAATAAAAAAAACTCCATGCGTCTGGGACCAGGAATTGAAACTCGGTCCTAAACTCACTGCCTGCCTCCCTTGCTGCCTGTGGCTCATCCTGTTGAGCCGTGGCAGCTGCTCACCAACCCCCTTTCCCAGCAGAGGTCTTATCTTCTGCCTGGGAAGAGTGAGAGGGTGTACTACTGCACATACATCCTTTTGTGGTTTTGCACCCTCTCACTCTACCCTACCAGTTCCTGTTCCACGGTTTTGTCATGCGTGATGAAGCGTGCAACATATTCACCCAGTAGGGCTTATGAAGTTGTTTGTGTAAATTAAAATACCTGTAATACCCTTTTTCACGAGTTTACCTCTAGGCACAGCCAGATCCCCTACTCCTAGGAGACCCTCTCCCACCTTGATGAACCCTGTGACTTTGTCTGTCAAGAAGGAGAGCTTCCCCTCCTTCTATCCAAGGAGTCTTTTCTAATTTTCAGTATCATAATGAGAGGTCTACTTATTTTGTTTCTTTGGTAGTGTTTTGGCCCTAGAGCAGCTCAGCACAGTCTGAACAACCTTTTATCCCAAAATAACACACACAGCAATAGGCCCAGGCAGAGTTGTTGATAAAAATATGGCAAAAGTTTACTTAAAGTAAAGCATTACAATATTCTACAAGAAATTTAAGCATTGAGTTGCAGACAATAATTCTAAAATAAAGTGGATTAAACAGAAAAACCTACACTGTTAGAATTCTAATAAAGTCTACCTGTGGTGTTCAGTGTCCAAGATAAGCAAAGAGCAAGTCTGTTGAAAAATCTTTTTTTCTAAGTTCAGGTGAAAATGTCTAAAAGAAAAGGTGAGTTTTGTTCTCTGTTTTCCTTCCCAGTAGATCAGGGCTTAAGATCTATTGCAAAAGGTTCTGGGTCTCTCTGAAAGCAGCTAGCCAGTCCTTTTTCATGTGTGGAAAATGTTTCCACACACAGCAATTCCTTTCCATGTGTTAGGCTCAACACATAGGCAACTGCTAAATGTTCAACAAAATGGCCATTTTTTTCCCCTCACAGCAGTTTTTATAGGGTCTGAGAGGTCAGTCCAGCCTTCCTCCTGATTGGCCGGTCTCTTAAAACTTTAAGATCAGATGTTCAGCTCTAGGCCTGCAGGGATTTCTCTTGCTCTTTCCCAAATTCCCCAAAGTTTGAAAATCTAAAACAAATATCAGAACTCCCTGGGTGGTCAGGCAATAATGAAATTAACTCAGGATTTTACATAAAGATGAGCTCTTGAAATTCTGAAATGGTTCTCCTTTGTCTGACAAGACCCTAGCCTGGAGACACACAAAATAACTTCAGACATCTCAACTCTAGGAACTTGGCCTCAGCCTTTGAGCTATTCAACCACAAATTACTCCTCTTCCAGCCTTCCTAGGCCAATAAATGCCCTTTGTTTTACACATGAGTCTCCAGCTGAAACAGAGACATGGGCCCATGATACCCTTATAAGCTGAACCTTATGTCATGGCCTTTTGGGAAATTAAACATAAAGAAAACAACAGAGAAATATGACAACAGATGTGACTGCAGTGGCCAATTCACCACAACCTTCTCTGGCAACAAACTTAACTCACATTTTGTAAAACAAAACAAAACAAAAACCACTCAAATCAGTTTTCATGTCCTCCCACCAGAAGTGATAGGAATTATACATAGACTTTACAGTGCTCCGATCCAAGTAAAATTCCCTAATTGCTTCTCTTACCTTGGTGTGTGTGTGTCAAAACATAATTATTCAGCTGGTCTGGTGGCATGGAGAGCTAAGGCACTGGCGCTTTACCTCCTGCCACACCGGCAACCCATGTTCAGTGACTGGCCAGGTTGCTGGGGGTCAACTGGGGAGGTTGGGTGAGGATTGAGTGGCTGCTAGGCAGTTCTCCTCTCTTGGATTGGAGGGGTTAGCCTTACCGGCCTTTGACTGCCACCATGTGGCAGCTTAGTGGTAGTGCAGGCATCTGAGAGGGTTAGGCATTAGGCCGGGGGGGGTCGGGACCATTCAGGCCAAGGCATATGTGCATGCCTCCACGCGCATGCACATCCTTGCACTGAGGTTCCTAGGTCAGAAGGGGATAAAATATTGGAGGAAAATGTGGAGGATGGGCTCCAGGAAGACCACACAACATGCCAGCAGTCCACCCATTCTTTAGGGTCCATTTATGAAACCATTCATTAACCGCTTTTATTTTTTTCTGTTTGGTAAGACTACCCTGGGGACAGGTAGGATTTCAAAAAAGCAAATATCACACCCTCTTTCCTTTAGTGTTGAACTGAGTTTAATATGCTCTCTCTTGATGTCCTCAATTCCCAGTCTGTTGATATCATTTGAGCACATGTGTGCGATGACCAAAAGGTAGTCTACAGCATTATTGAATATGTTGTCAGCCAGTAATATCTGATATTAAAGCCCCACGGAAACTGCTGCAAGTGTGGTTAACTTTATTTGGATTGCACACTACCTTGTCTACATATTTTATTATTGAATCACGAAGGACATATGATTGTCTGGCAAGAGGGGATTTATGTTCCAGGTCAATGCATACAGGTTCGGTCATGCTCAGTGACATTAGTAAGGGTACATTTTTATGTAAGCTGAGATCAGAATGAGGAATACTTTGGGGCTCTGAATCCATAGTTACTGGCTGTACTAAGGGGGAAGGATTGATTCCACCTCATTCTCTTCGATTGTCAGAAGTAAGGCTTCATTTTTAGATAAGGATCCATTAGTGGGTAACCTAGAATCTGGGTTGGGTACACACTGGTGCCCAGGATTTTTTGTTATTGGGATCACAGAGACAGTGGAGTTTTCCTGATGGATTTCATTATTCCCAGTGGTCAGATAAGAAAATCTATTAAATAAGGGCAACTCAAAACCCATCACTTTTTGTCCTTTTTGGAGCTTACATTTAGTCTCAGTGATAGTCCAATCCTGCCATTCACTGATTTCCACATAGTCATCATCTTCCCAGTCTCTTTTTTATTTAAACAAACTGTGGTAGACACAAATGACACTGAAGAACTATTCTCAGTGTTTATAGGGGCATTTAGTACATTTTCTTCTTGCAAAATACTGCTGGGTAATGGATTGATACACTCATTGTTCTAGAGATGGGTAGTATCACCAGAGAGCATGCATGACATAGATAAATTGCTTGTAGTTGAGTTAGCATATTTTAGTATACTATTATAGGGGCGACTTGATTAGTGTGCCTGCATTTTAGCGCCGTGATTAGAGTGCCTGGAATATGAGCTACTGGGATGTTGGATTACTGTCATGTAGGGTGACTTGTGGAGATGTAGACTGTTTTTCTGATGGCTGGAGGGACTTCTACGTAGACTGGCAATTATGCTGTTTCACACTGGCCAGGTACTGTTCATTGTGGATATGTGTATTTAGCATGTCCCTGTGTGCACTGGGGGAGTGAGTGTTCGCCGTGGTTGGACGTGTGCTGCGAGCATGTCGGCAGAGTATGTGTAGAATGTGAGAGGCAACCGGTCTCTGGCCTTTCAAGGGTTTGTTGATCAAAAGGAGCACTGGAAGTGTGTCAAGTACTGTTCCACCAGTTGTATGGGGCAAGATCATACAGACACTTCAGGAGCTGTAGCACAATCATGTGCCAGATTGGATGGTTACACATACTAGCACATGTGGTGGTGTTTTTTGTGGGGTGCAGGGTGTGCACAATAAATGCACAGCATAAGACTGAAATGGCTCTTGTCCCTTTTGTTTTCCCCTTGTCCCCACTGCATGTGCACCTAGGAGTTGGTTATTATTATAACCGGGGGGTGCGGGAAGCAGAGACCCCTGCATTGGAGGGTCCAAGGGGGCAATGCCCTCCATCAAACATTCAGATTGTGTGTATGGCTGTGGTTGTTGTGCAGCATGGTACTCATTGGTGCTGTTCGCTGTGTGTGGGGGTGTCCTTGGTGACTGGCACAGGAAGCAGATTTGCTGCCATTCCCATCGGCATGTTTGTCTGGTACTCTCTTTCGCTGCTGTGTTTTTTTCAGCACTCTAACTGCCATTACTCTGATTTCTGGAGCGATGGATTGGGTGAACCATGGATTTTTTGAAATGCTGCTTATTTATGGCCTTTATTCTACAGGCAATTTCATCCTGGCTTTTTTCCAACAATTCCATCTTGTTGTAGAAGGTGTTGATTTCTACCAACAGTTCAATATTACTTCTAAATTTATCACAGATATATTCCCCTCTTATGACCAGATTATCAACTAGTTTATACATAAGGCAACTGGAACATTTAAAACCAATATCCCCAGGCTGGCCTGGTGGCATTGAAGGTTGAGACGATGGACGCCCCACCTCACACCATGCCAGCGACCCAGGTTCGGGAAAGGACTTGGGCCACCGGGGGTTGGCAGGGGAGATAAGGGATTGAGCAACTGGAGGACTGCTGTCCCTTCCCAGGGAGGGATCCAGGGCTACACACCACTCCTTAGTGGCCCCGATGGAGACTGGGGGTATTGCAAGGAACCTGTGGAGCAGCAACGTGGGGTGAAGCATCGGTGGGCATTGGCACACTGTGCCTGGATGCCATTGCACAATGTGCTCCAGGGGAAATTTACATAGAAAACCCTAGTGGTCCAGTGGAGGCAAAGGGGACACTGGAGACCTGCCCACATCCCCCTGCTGGACCTGCCTCGGTGGATCACCCGTCTCCTGCCCCGGTCCCGAGGCTGTCCCTCTAATCACAGAAAGGCTGCGACGGGCATGCAGGCAGGTGGGTGGTGGGCCATCCCCTTGGGGTGATCCAGGGGGCTGGACAAGCAGAGGGGGCTGGGGGGAGAACACTAAGAGGAGGTTTCAGGCTGGGAGTAGCAGCGGCAGTTGTGCGGGCACCCTGGAGAGATGCCCTGGACAGCCAGTGAATAAATAAAGTGTACAAAAAAAAAAACAATATCTCCCTCTAGTATAATTATTGTGTCTGCCATATTGAATTATAACCTGTCCTATATGTATGTGGAGGGGTAGAAATTAGGTGCTTGCTTAGGCATACTGAATAGAAAACTATTGTTTTGTTGTCTCCTGAATTAACGACTGTGAGCTATCTAGTGTTTGGGCCACTAATAGGCTGTACTAGTGTTGTTACAATTTTGCTCCATACACACCACTATGAACATGTTAGATGAATTACACTTTAGGGTCGATGACAATATCCAGACACTAGATAGCTCACAGTTGTTAATTCAGGAGATGACAGACAGGTTTTTATGTGTTTACAGAATCCCAGGTCTAATGACCGATATGAGAAGATCTAGTATAAAAATGACCTCCCTAGCTGACCGTAAATACTGCTTGAAAAGCAGGGGTTACAATACATACAAGTTAGTACAGTAATCCAATGTTTATGGTAAAAATTGCCAAGAAGAGTGTAGACTACCTGGTCCCTAGTCCTGTGGTCAAACTGGACATGCTAGACATGGGCGTAATGATTTGGGAACAAGAAAGAGGCCCAACATGAAATAAATGGCATTTTGGGATGGGTAGTCGATGCAGGGTGGTTTGTTTTAATCACAGTATTGGCTCTCAGATTCAGTGTCTGAGAAAGCTGGGATGAGGATATGACCAGGGTGGATGACTGGTGATCATGGAACAGGCCCAAGTGGCCACCTGGACAGGGAATAAAGTGATTGGGGGGTAATGCAAAATACTTACCCCAGAATCTACAGGACTCACCTCTGGATGTCTAGTGAGGTGCCAGCTAGCCGGGTGCAGCACCTGCAAGGGGCCAGCATCATCTCGCCGGTCAGGGTATTTCCTTGTTTCTCCCATCCCCCAAGTGTGGAGCAGAGGTGTGCAATGATGCTAATGGACGAGTTACACATGCTTCCGCACGTGGTATACTGGGTGTCTGACCCGGCATCCAACCCCTTCGTATCGGTCTATTGTGCTATCCCCCCACCACTGCTAGGGGACAGGCAAGCAGCGGACTCCATCCCCACCCCTCCCAGGAGATGAGAGCTGTCCTTGGGACACTCGATCCTCTCCCTCCCCGGCCAACCCCCAGTGACCTGCTCGCACCACAAACGCGGGTCACCGGCGTGGCAGGAGGTAAGGCATGGATGCCTCAGCCCTCCTGGCCATGGGGCTGGCAATTCATGCCTTTTATTGTAATTTTGAAATCCACATATACAATGCTGCATTTTTATGGTATATCTGCTTGCAATATCACAACAATGGAACTTTGATTCTGTGGGCTAAAGTCAGCCTTGTCAGCCTCTTAGGTCAGGGAGCAGTATCTGCTGTATGCACTTCCTTCTACAATGACTGTAAAATGAGCATAGAGCTAGGCAGGGAGCTGGGCAGACTGCATGGACCTCTGGGTCTTTTTCTACCGACACAGTCTGCAGTATGTTTCCATGTTTATGTTTCTAGCTTCAAAAACCATTGAGAATTACTGCTGAAAACCTACAGGGTGGTCATATTCAAAAGCCAGCACTTTCAATGATAAAATTGCAGATGTAGAAGAAAATAGTAAAAAAAAGCAAATTATAAAAAGGCCAAAGAGGACAATTTGAAAAATAATAAGGTATGGGGCAACATGTGAGGCATACTGTACAGGGACTGCTGATCTAAAAATCAAAGTGCTGTTGATACCAAAAAGCATCAAAGAATGGTTGCCTTTTTGGGGCTTGCTCTTTTATTGGGTATTATGCAATGTTCCTTAATAAGAGGCAGTCCAGTTATCAGTCACAAATTATTGCTGCATGAGTTAGTGCCAGTAACTTTCCTGCCCCCCCCCCCCGAGTTATGGTCTAAATGCATCAGACAGCCCTTCCACGCCATTGCACATCAAAGTGCGCTGATGTGTGGAAGGGGTTGGGGGTCAGCATGTAAATGGCATGCCATGCCATTCAAAATGCCATTACAACTGGCACAGTGGGCATAGCACTTTGCAGAAAGGGTGTCAAAACACTATGCCCACTGCTCAGGGATGCTGTGGAACCGAGTTTGAGGAGGAACCAATGCCAGGTGAAGATGCTCATGGGGGAACAGAGCTAGGGTGGGGGAATCCACTGCATTACCAGAACTCATATTGGGTGTGGTTTTGGATGGGAAGAATTGGATAACCAGAGATGTCCATAAGGGATGGATTCATGGACATCACTGTTGTGCCACAAGTGGGTTAAAGGTACTGATTTTTGGGAACATTTCCGCTGATGCTTGGGATTATGCATGTCTGTGCTTGGTACTGCAATATGTGCATGACATGCAGGACCTGATACTGGGTACAAATCCAGTTTGTAGTACAGTAATAGTGTTATTTGGAGGGAAAAGGAGGGGGCTGTAAGCAGGAGGTGGGTACTAGGGCTGTGCAGTGGCTGAATACTATTTTCCGAATACCATGAATATTAGGGCTCCCTAATATTCAGATGCCCTTGTTGAATAGAGGACTAGTCGAGTGGTATTCGTATTCGGCACAGTCCACTGCACAGCCCTAAAAAAACAGCCCCCCACCCTTCTCTGCAGCCCAAAACCAAGTGCAATAATGTATTCCATGTTCCCTACCCTCTAGAAGCAGTAACCCAATCCCACCTCCTACCCCCCAGCACCTGCAATTTTTTATATATATGAGCATCATTTACTGTAAGGGAATAAAAATAAAATTGTGCGACTGGCACAACCTGCCCACCTCCACAGCCAAGCCGCCCTCTTGTAAGGTGACCCTCATGCTTATAATACTCCCTCCCACCCTGGGTCCACCCTACTCCTTCAATACCCACAATATAGTATAATTATGAGCATCATTCACCACAAGGAAATAAAATATATAATTCCTGATGGGTGACCAACAACCGCCCTCCATTGGCCAGCCACCCCTTATAAAGGTGACCCTCGCACTTATAGTAACCCCTTCCCACTCTGGCTGCACCCTTCTCCCAACTTCCTCTCCCCAGCACCCAATTCTTCTTGAGAAGACAATCGGCACAACCCACCTCCTCCAGCCCGAGACATCTGCTAATGAATGAAATTGCTACGCTAGCGCATAGTAAACCAGCAGATCACATGATCAGCTGGTTTTACTATAACACATGAGCACTTTCATTCCATAGAAGATGCTCAGTCATGGAGGTGGGTGGTCTGTGCATCCTGCCTCATAAGGAGAATGGAGTGCTAAGGGAAGGGAGTAGTAGGGTGCTGCCGAGAGTGTAATGGAAGTGTTATAAGCATAGAGGTCACCTTTTTGAGAAAGAGCAGCCAGCCCTCGGAGGGTGGGAATGTTAATGTGGTCAGTCCTAAGTTTTATCTTTTATTTCCATACAGTGAATGATGCCCATAATTATAACAAATGCTGGTGCTGAGGGTAAGAGGGTGGGATTGAACTGCTGCTAGAGGGTGGGGGACAGAGCATACATGACTGTACTTGGTTTGGGGCTGCAGAGGAGGGTGGGGGCTGTTTTCTTTTCTTTTGTTAGAGCCAGGCTAGATATAAATATTCATCCAAATACCGAATATTTGGTGGTCGAATATTGAATATTCGGCCGAATATTCTAAATTAAGTATTCACACGGCCCTAGTGGATACACCAGTTTCCATGCCAGAAGGCAGCATTTTTTCTCCAAAATAGAATTCTGGTTCAGCTTTCTGGAAGCCCATTCTTAGCCCAACATTAATTGTAGTTTTCTGGGACAGTTAAAGAAATTAAAAGCATTTTATTTGTATGGCAGGGATATATCAGCCCATGTCAGTGAGTAAGGTCCATTTGTTAGCTTAACAGTGAAACTTCTGCTGAGGCAACTTAAATTAACATAGGAAATGATGGCAGATAATTGCCTAGTGGCTCATCCCATCTGCTGAAGCCTGTTTACTTTTTGGGACTGTGCTCTTGTCAGTCCTCCCTACCTTCTCCCCCCGGCCCCTTATGTACTATTCCCATGTACCTGTCCCATCCCCTTTTCAATCCTCCCTCTGTTTCGGCTACTTTGACCTCCTCCAGAAACTTGTTCCAGTGTACCACCACTCTTTTAAAAGTACTTCTTGGCATCTTTTCAGACACCCCCCGCTGCCAGTTTCAGGGAGTTACCCCTGATACCCATGTTACCACTCACTGTAAACAGCTCACTGCTGCCTACCTTGTTTATTCGATGGAAATACTTGAACATCTCAGTCATATTGCTCCTCCTTCTGTCCTTCAGCAAATACGTTTACATTTTTTTATCATAGCTCTCTGTAGTCAGCAAGCTTGTTTGGGGAATATTAGCCCTTAAGCCTTTGGTAGCCCTTCAGCAGGTGTTTGCTGGGGCAATTTTTTTTATCATAGCCATTTAAAGGCAGCAGGCTTGTCTGTGGGAGTATTAGTCCATAAGCTTTTGGTAGACTATCAGTGTGTTGTTTGCCCCAATTTTTTAAAATATTATCATAACACACTGGCTATACCATGAGGATAGTCCCTGTGTCCAGTGGCACCCCACTCCTTCACCACATCCCATGCCAAGCAATACCCAGTGTCCAGTGGTAACCCACTCCTTCACCACATCCCATCCTAAACTGTCCCTGGTGTCCAGTGGCACCCCGCTCCTTCACTATGTCCTATGACAGGCAGTCCCTAGTGTCCAGTGGCACACCACCCCTTTACCCCATCCCATGTCAAGCAGTCCCCAGTGTACAGTGGGACCCCCATCACCTTCTCATGCAAGCATTCCCTGTTGACCCCATCCCATGTCAAGCAGTCCCCAGTGTACAGTGGGACCCCCATCACCTTCTCATGCAAGCATTCCCTGTTGACCCCTTTCTGTGTCAAGCAGTCCCTGGTGTGCACTTCTCTCTCCACATCCCATGCTAAGCAGTACCTGATTTGTAGCTACACACCCACCTCTCCCTGTCCCATGCAAATAATTTCTGGTATACAGTAGCACTCCCAGCCCCCTCTAATTCCACTCATTCCTTGCTGTTGAGTGGCAACAGCCTCAGCCTGCCCTGTGCTGACACTTCTACTAATGCAATACATTTACTGATGTCCAGTGACCACCTCCCTCTGCCAAGCCAAACAGTCCCTGATGTCCAGTGGCAACCACTCCGTCATACCATGCCAGTACTGTACTTCCTGTTGTCCAACTGTACCTCCGTCCCTCACCCTGTAGGAGAAGTCCCTGGTGTCCAGTAACCTTTAGCCTCCTTGCCACATTTTCAGCCATCTGCCATCTGATTGTCATTATCACATACTGTACCATAGTGTATGACTAGATGCATTTTGCATCTACACTATTTTATTACTTTGCAGTTTGCAATTGTGAAATTAAGATAATGGTCAGCAAAGGAGGTAAGTGATAGTTTGTGCTGGTCACCATTTGAGGGGGAGGGCTTTTGGGGGGTCTTCAGTGGGAACAGGGATGGGTTTCTGGTGCCACATTCATGAGTCGGGGGGGTAAGTCCAGTAGCACCCCCTCCTTAACACACAAAACACTGCCGATAGTAAACTTGCTGTCAGCTGACAGCTTGTATGCAGCACACCTTGGAGAGTGATCTGTGCACCACTGGTAGTGCTGCTGGTAGGAAGATAAATCTGCCTACTGCCATTAGTGACACATATACTACTCTTACCCCCTCCTGGGCATGCTGCAGCTGACAGCAAGATTACTATCAGCAGTGCTTTGTGTGCTAGGAAGGGGGGTCACTGAGTTAGTCTGGATTATTGTACCTACT
Source organism: Neoceratodus forsteri (assembly GCA_016271365.2). Classification (NCBI taxonomy): domain Eukaryota; kingdom Metazoa; phylum Chordata; order Ceratodontiformes; family Ceratodontidae; genus Neoceratodus; species Neoceratodus forsteri. The sequence goes on from CM057456.1 coordinate 1,057,934,261, forward strand.
ATTACCCCCCCAATCACGCATCTGGGGTCAAAAGGGGTGCTGCTTAAGATATATACACTTTTTGGTTCAAGAACACTGGGCTAGAAAAGGGGAATGTCTTTAAAAGATGGATACAACAGCCAAAAAATGAATACCTTAATATCAACCCTGCCTCACAATACAAATATTCAGCTAAATTTTTTAATTAAGGTATTCTTTTATTTCTTAAAATGTTTCACCAGGAAGGCACACTGAACGACAAGTCGTTAGTCTCCCGGTGCAACCTGGGGGGAAGGGGTACAATAGGAGTGAAACATTAAACATTCAAGTTACAAGATCAACATTAACATACACTTGTAAGGCAGGTGTTACAAGCAGTGTTACAACAGTGTTGCGCATAATAGGTAGAAAGAGTGGACAATAATAAGTGCTGGTTAATAAGTAAACAAGTGCTTACATGAAAGAAAAGGGGGAAAGGTGAGGGAGGGGTGAAGTGGGGAGGAGGGTGAAGAGTCGTATTCAAGTTACAAGATTAACATTAACATACCATTGTAAAGCAGGTGTTACAAACAGTGTTAAAACAGTGTTGTGCATAATATGCAGAAAGAGTGGACAATAATAAGTGCCGGGTTAATAAGCAAATAAGTGCTTACATGAAAGAAAAGGGGAAAGGAGATGGAGGGGTGAGGTGGAGGGATGGTGGGGAAAAGGGAGTAGATGAGGGATACAAGCCCCTGGGGGGGTAGGAGAGGGACCCATGGAGAGCATTTGGGGTCCCTTACATTCTGTGAGAGATCAAGGGAGGCCAGTAAGGGACAGCAATTTGAGGGGAAGGGGAGGAGAGCTAGATATTTGGGTGGAGGGGTTATACAGGGTAAAATGAAGGTGACAGTAGAGGGGTTGGGTTTATCCAGGGCTTAGAGGAGGGAATTAGGGAGGGACATGCCAAAAGCAGCTAGAAGCAAGGTAATTATTGAGGGCAGAGCTGATGGAGAAGGTAGAGGATGAGTGCCAGATTTGATGGGGGAGTGAATTCCAAATTTTTGGGAGGCGGTGAGAGTAAGTGGATTGGCCAATTAGGGAGGATCTGCTGGGGACTACCAGGGTGTGGGAGTCAGTTGATCTAAAGGAATGGGAGGATGGGGAGTTGTTATAAAGAAGGAGGTGAGGTAGGAAGGAAGCTTACCCAACCAATGCTTGGAGGTAAATTTAGCACAGTGGGACAGTCGCCTATTTGTAAGAGAGGGGAAGGATAGGGTACGATAAAGATTTCAGTGGTGGGTGTGAGGGGTGGCATCCAGGGCAAAGCGGCAGAAGGAATTGAAGAGGGTGTCCAGTCTGGCCAGGGAGGACTTAGGGGCAGCGCCATAGACTACGTCACAGTAGTCGAAAATGGACAGTATCATCTTTTGAACAAGTTCACGCCAAGCCATAGGAGGGATGCAACTATGCTTCCTGAACAGGGCACCAAGCTTGAGGTGCACTTTTTTCTGGATGGCGTCAATATGTCCAGAGAAGTTTAGGTGCTGGTCCAATCAAACACCTAAGTACCTGAAGGAGGATGTGTCCTCAAGTAAAGTCCCATCAAGGGTGTGGAAAGTGGGTAGGGAGGGGAGCCTAGAGAGTCTCTGCCTTGTGCTAAAGGTCATGGAGACAGTCTTCTTGGTGTTGAGGAAAAGTTGATGGTTAGCAAACCAGAGCTGAACCTTGTTGAAGTCTTGCTGTTAGCTGGTTGTAACCTCAGCAGGACAGGAGCCAAAGGCATACAGGACTGTATCATCGACTTACATATGTATAGCAAAGGAGGGGGAGCAAACAGAGGGAAGATTGTTTAAGAAGATGGAGAATAGGAGTTGCCCTAATACAGAGCCCTGGGGGACATCAGTGTTAATTGGGAGGGGAGGTGAAGTGGCATCCAAGATCTTAACTGATTGGGTTCTGCCAATAAGGTAGGCCTTGAGTCAGTTTGTGGTGGAGGGAGATAGGCCAGCTGCTGGGAGTGAGTCAAGGAGAAGGGAATGAGAGACGGTGTTGAAGGCCTTCACCAGGTCGACAAAAATGACAGAGGTAATTTGGCCACTGGCCATCCTGGATACGATGGAGTCTGTGAGCCATAGGAGAGAGGTAGTGGTTGAGTGTTTTTTCCTGAAATCAGACTGGAAAGGAGTAAAAAAGGAGGTCAGATAGAAAAGTGAGTTGGGAGAGGACAATGTATTCTTGAAGCTTGGCAAGGGTAGGGAGGAGAGAAATGGGGTGATAGTTACCAGGGGATGAGGGGTCACCCCCTATGGGTAGAGGGAGGACCACTGCATGTTTCCATGAAGAGGGGACCGAGGCAGTAGAGAATGAGAGATTTAGGATTAAAGAGAGGGGGTAGGCAATAGCCGAAGTGGAGAGGGAGAGGGAGAGGAGTTTTGGGTCAAGGCCACCAGGGGAGGCACCTTTAGAGGGGTTGATGGTGAGGAGGGCACTTAGGGCATCATTTGAGGTCACAGTAGTGAAAGAGAAAGGAAGGTGGGAGGGGGCACACCACTAGAAGGTGGGGAGGGTGATGGGTAGGAGGGGAGGGATTTCAGTAGCTCAGTGGTACAGGAGGTATAGTAGGAATTAAATTCCACAGCTACAGCTGGAGACTCAGACACTAGTGAGCTATTTACTTTAAGTACTGGGGGGGTGAGATTAGGGGGTAAATAGAGCATGGACCTCTTTCCAGAACTTTGAAGGGGAATTTATGTTGGTGATGAAGGCAGATTTGAAGTATTTGGTCTTGGCTAACCTTGTAGCCCTGGTGCAAGTGTTTCTGAGCATGCGGTAGTTCACAAGGTCACTAGGATGCTGGGTAGCTTTATGGCACTTCCAAGCTTGATCTCTAGCCCTGAGACAGGCCAGAAGTTCAGGGGTTATCCAAGGTAAGTGGTTACCTCTGACTCTGATTTGTTTGAGTGAGGCAAAGGCATTCCAGTTTAAAAGAAAGATTTCTTTGAAGGAGGCAAGGGCCTTATCAACTGAGGGGAAGGAGGTTAGGGGGGACCACTCAGAAGAGGCAAGGTTACTCAGGAGAGGTTTAAGGTCAAGAGACTTGATAAAGCATAGTTGTATGATTTTGTGTGGTGATTTAGTTCTGTGGATTTTCCTAACTATGAATATTGGGTTATGGTCACTGAGAACATCAGGGAGGACGCCAGAGGTGATGACACGGTGGGGGTGGGAGTTAAGGGCCCAGTCAAGGATGGAGTGTTGTTGTGTCTTGTGGTTTGGGCTGGTGGGTTCGGAGGTCAGTTGGGAAAGGTTTAGAGCTCCAATTTCATTTTTAGTTTTGGTAGTTTTAGGTGACAACCAATTTATATTAAAGTCGCCTAGGATGAATAATTCCCAGAGCGTGCAAGGGAAGTGATGGAGGTTAGGAGGTCTAGCGTGACCAATGGATGGACATTTGAGCAGCAGTAAATCCTGGCTATGAAGATTGGTAGAGTTAAGAGGAGAGACACATGGATAGCTAGGGCATCATGGGTCTCAGTATAGGAGAATGAGTAGATGATGGAATATTGGATGGCGGCTAGGACATACATGGCCACACCATCACCCCTGCCTGCACAGTCTTGCCTTAGCAGTGAGTAGCCAGGAATGGAGACCGAGTGGTCAGGGATAGTGCTCTTGAGTCAAGTTTCTGAGATGATTAGACTATCTGGTTTAAGAGTGACCACCATGGTCTGAATCTGGTCTATTTTTTGCAACAAGCTGCAGGTGTTTAGATATAGGATCTTTAAACTCTTTGGGAGGGCTGAGAGAAGAGAGTGGGGGAGGTAGTAGAGGAGGAAGCACCAGAGGAGCAAGGGGCAATAGGACTTGGGTTGGGGTGGATATCCCCAGCGGAGAACAAGAGGAGAGCGAGTATGAGAAAGTGTAGCTTAGGGGAGTTTGAAGGGACTGGCGAGGAGGTTGGAAGATTTGAGAAGGGAGTGGATGAGTGAGGAAGAAGAAGATGGAGAACCACAGTGAAAGTGGACACCATTATCAAAGCCACATTAGGAATAGTGGTAACGTGAGACCATGTTTCAAATGGGGGGGAAGGAGTGATAGCATGGATGTGGGTAGGAAATTGGAGATAGCAACTGATGGGGATGGAAGAGTTATTAGAAATAGATGAGTAGTGAGCAAGTAGAGGTGGTAAGGAGAAGGATATGAGCAGAACAATGGGGTGAGAGGAGAGTAGGGGATGCTTTGTTCATAAAGGTAGAAATTGGTGAACAATTGATTTATGAACAGGAGGAATTTGTAAGCAGGGATTGCAGAGGGGGGGCTGGTCAGATGGAGGGGGTAGCCGTAGTTTGGGAGATTTCTATATGAACAGGCAGAGATTGCTTTAAATAAAGTTTGTGTTCCTCTAGTGGCAGTACAGTATAACTTGCTTAAAAAAGAAAAAGCTATGCACAAAGACAGGAGAGCAAAATTAAAAAGGCAAATTATTAATTTCTGAGAATTTACAAAGAAGGGCAATGCAGAGACAAAGCACAGTATAGTGCTGGTCACTGCCAGGTTCGAGGGGAGTTATTAGAGAAAGTGAAAGAACACAATGAGAAGGATTTAAGTTGTTAATTATTAGCTTGGCACATTAATAAATTAATTAGGCACAGTAACCATCTAAGCGCAACAGTAACATTAACTAAGCACAGTTCAATCAGCCAAGTAGTTTAGAACACATTTGTATGTTAATAATAATGACAACAGCAGTAAAAATCAGTCCAGAAAAGCATGCTCAGAGAAACTGGCCCAAGCAAAGAATTGTGCTGGAAGATGCAGTCTGGCAGCAGCATCAGGAGTCAATTTGGGATAAAACATAGAGAACAGCCAATTCTGGTAAAAGCTTGCAAGTGCACTCAGATCTCAGACGCATGTAGGAAGACCATACCTTGCTATGCTGGCAGCGGTGATAGTTGGACAGGGCGAGGCTGGCAGCAGCAAGCTGGTGAAATTGCTTCAGCACTGGAAGGAGAGCACCCTTGTCTGTATTTGCACATGCCTAGTAAAAAAGTAAGAACAACATTCAGACAGTTCCGTGATGCATAGAGTTCTCATCCAGAAATCTGAAGAGGCATAAATTAATTCAACAACTTTTAATACTCATCTCAAATTGTAGAACTGTGCAGAATATAAAATTCTGCCTACAAAATGCTCGCAGAATGACTATTCCAATTCTGTGGAATTCTATGGAATTTTCATGAAAATTCTGCAGAATTTTGCAACATTTTAAATTTCAGTTATTTAACTATAATTTTACAAGTACATGTCCAAATCATACCAAATGTGGCACATCAGCAGTACCCTGTGCCTTACACAAGTTTACTAAATTTCAGCATTGTAGATTGAAAGGGAGTAGAGTTATATGTTGCCAAACATTTAATCAAAATTTAATGTTCAGTTATTTTGAGATAATTTTAAAATTTCTCATCAAAATTTCTCCACAAAATCAGGATTTAGTAAAGCACATAGAATGCATGTATGCACTATGTTTTAAGTCTCAAGCTTTAATGGGAGCTGAGTTATAGGTAGCCAGATATTTTGCCAACATTTGGATTTCTGTAATTTTAGTATAACTTTGATAGTATTCATTGAAATACTACAAAAATTGCCAGGTATACAGGTGATCACTACATTTGTATATGCACATAGTTTCAGATTTCTAGCTCTAAATGGGACTGCGTTATAGCCTGGCAAACATGTTGCCAAAATTGAAATTTTGGTTAGTTCCCTCTAATTTTAAAACTACATATCCAAATTTAACCAGAGCTGAAACATTTAAACTACTATACCACATGGTCATTTATGAAAAAGTTTATATTTTCAGCTTTAAATGGGATTGAATTAAAAGTAGTCAAACGTTTGCAACATTTAAAAATTTAATTTTGCAAGAATGTAAACTACAAATTTATAAATCCCTGAAACTTTAAAACTAGAGAATGCAACACTATTAAATTTGGCTGGTTCTAAGACCTTACAAAAAGACTGTGGGCCAGGTATTCAAAACTTTGCGCTGGGCAAAAACTTTGCACACGTTTAACGCAGCATTAGCGCAGTTTTGCTATATTCGAAAGGTCAAATAGCACATACAAACTGCATTAGCACCGGGCAAAATCATAATGTATGCAAGGGGCAAACTGAGGAGGTGTGTACATGAATAGAGGCGCAATGCTATATTCAGTGACTAGCACCACACAAAGTGGTTTTGCGTGACTTAGCGTGACACTTAGAGCAGTGCACATTACCGCCCAGGAAAAGGTAGTCTTAACCCTGGGCAATCAGCTTTGCATGACATTTTGGCTTTTGCGGTGTTTGTGTGGCTTTGCGCGACCCTAACAAATAAATATGACACATAGATAAAGCCAAACTTAGAGAAAACATGCTGCTCACTGATAGCATCACAGTGATGCCATCATCTGCCACCAGTCCCAGCCATACCAGGCAGTAAGTGGTGACCCTGCCACCAGTGGAAAGCATGGCAGTGTGGCCATACAGCACACACCTGCAGACCACTCTTCTGTGGACACCAACAGATGCCAGCATACACATGCAGCACTGTGGGCATGGAGGATGTTGAGGGGAGAGTGTACGGGTGGCCAGACTGTGCCACAGACCAGGTGTTGCGACAAGGCTGGGACACATCACGCAGTGCATATAGGCCAGTATTGGGAATACCCTAACAACAGTGTGCCTTTCTGATAATATATGCCCCCCCCAGCCACATACCACACAGCTGTACAACTGCCACAGCACACAAAGCCGGACATGTCACTGTGAGCATCCCATGACAGAGGTGCAGCATATGTGGGTCACACAACAGCGTAACAGTAATGTCCATGGTCAGTAAACACCTGCATGTTGGGCCTGTCACTGTGTATAGTGCAGTCATCAGCAGTGCCCTACACACCATAGACAGTGCTGTGTCCACACACTACTGGCCCCCTTGCTACTGTAGTGTCTGCAGTGTACTGTAGCATGACCTACAGTGTGACAGTTGCATGCGGCACCACCACCATCTGCTCCTATGCTGTGTTGTCCCCTGGGGTACAGTATTCTATGCTATGCTGTACTGTTTACATGTAGCCTACAGCTATCATCATGCACTGCCAGACTGACCTACAAGTGGAGCTGCGGTCGGACCTGGCCAGCCCCTGTACTTCCAGACTGACCTACAGATGGAGCTGTGGGACCCTGCAGTAACGTTGGGCAAACTGCATGCAAATCAGGGCATAATGAGATGCTAATCTGGATGTTTGCCCAGAGACTACCTAAGTAGGCTCATTTGCATGTCACTTTTGAATATGGCAAAGTTTAGTGCCAGACAAACGTGATTGCACTGGGCTAATGGTTTAGCCCTGCACTAAACCCACGCAAACGTGTTAGCACTGCGCAAACAGTTCAGGGAATATTATACAGTTTTGAACACTGTACTTTCACATGCACTGCTGCCTGCAGCTGTACTGGGTCCACACATTTGGTGACACACACATTTGTCACATAGTTCACCTCTACCTACCTTCACATCACTGTGCACTGTGTTGTTGTTGTGGTTTGCACTTCCTGGTTGCTATATTCAGAGCTGTCTTATTTCAGGGCTAAATTTGCCCTGCACTCTCAGCCCAGTTTGCCTGGCCTTATTGCCATACTATATTCAGAAGCTGTTTGCCCCGGGCTATTCCTTTTGAATATAGCTTGCTTTGTGCTCCGGGCTAAGTTTGCCCCTCGGGCAGTGTTAATTTAGCCCTGGGGCAAAGTTTTAAATATCTGGCCCTATGTGTGCCAATTGTATTAACTGCTTGCTGCAAGAAAATGCAAAAAAAAAAAAAAACATCTGTACTTAAAGTTAAATCCCATGAGTCTTTGTGAAAATTGCAGAATTTCATGAAAAATTCCATAAAACTGGAATTTTCTAATTTCACTCAGCCTTATCTTGGGGGTTCTAATTAAAGGATAGGGGTATAAGAGGCATGTATTGCAGGGGTTCACCAGGTTCTGGAGTTAGATGCACAGTTTCACCAAGAAATGGACAGCTGAGATGGGTATCACATCAGTGGTAGACCCCCAGGTTGGAGCAAGAAAGCACAGAGTGTCAACAATTCCAACCTGAATGTGGGATATTTAAGGCTCACATCCATTACATTTATGATCTAGGGAGCCTGGTGTACATGCAAGTATAGGACTTAGAGGTACTCAAAAAGATGCAGAGGGGAAAGACAATGTCTTGGGCAGCAGAAAGAAATAATTCTGGTTATTCCAACAGGGTAGGTCGATAGGAAAAGGAGTAGGTGACTCACATTTTAAGGAAGATTGTCACTGTAAAGAACAAAGAGGATATCAGTGGGACCAGTAGTTCTACTGAGTCAATCTGGCTATGCCAAAAGAGAAGGGGGGGGGAATAGTCACCCAATGAGGAACAGCAGGAATACTAAAAGCTCAGCCCAGCTTATCAAATGAAGTAGTGATATGTGCATTATAAATGTTAAATGCCACAAAACAAAATGGGATGCTTAATCTACAGAATATGCTATTATAAATGTGTGAAAAATTTTACTAATCATTTTTTTTTTCTTCTGCAAAATTAAAACTGCTTAACCAATTTATCCAGTTGTGTTAGACACCAGGATGCACAGACTATGGATATGCATGTCGAATGTTAACTCTATGCATGCAAGAGCAGAGAAGTTACAAACATCCACATTTTTGATAGTTTTCACAAAGTTTTGTAAATATTTACATTGTAAAGTTTTGAACCCCAGTAACTTAAAAATCTCTTATCTAATTGTTTCCATATTTAGATCATTCTATAAGCATTACAAAAAGGTTATCTATACTAATTTCCATATGTCTAGCTCCAAAGGTGCCTGAGTTATATGTAGATGAAATGTTTTTCATAAAATTTCCTGAAAAAATAAAATGACAGATTTTGAGCACATATAATTTTGAGATGATGCATCATATTGTCATGAACTCTGGTATGTTGTTAGAATACCTATCATCAAGAAACCATACCAAATTTAAGATCCCTGACCCAATAGACGGTTAAGGTATATGCAGATAAAAAATGTTCATGAAATTTCGTACAAACAATAAAATTACAACATTGGAGCACCTATAGTTTGGAAACTTTCTCACCAAACTATGTGATATTTGGCATGTTTGTGGCCATAGACCCAAACAGTATATATATATATATATATATATATATATATATATTCTAAAGTGCAGAGCTCTAGATTGAACGTTTGTTGAGTTATAACCAAATTACTAAAGTTTAAAAATTCCTTGAAATTCCTATGCAATTCCATGAAATTTCACGGAATTTTGTGAAATTTCATCAAAATTCTGCAGATTCAGATTTTTCCCATTCCACACAGTTTTATCAAATTGTTTATATAAAAGTGTTTTTGCTTGCATAGCGATTCTGTTGACATTTCATGAAAAAACAACACTCTTATTCTATCTTCATTAATAAATGCACCCCATGTTGTTTGCAAAACTTCTCTGAAGCAGTATTTTATGTTAGACTTACAGGCACCTTGTGTGTATAAATATCTTTTTGATCTTTTCAGAGACTGAGTGGGCCATCAGATGTGGACTCGAGTAGTAAAGATGCACATCACAAATCGCAGGTCAGCACAATTGAGGAGACACTGAAATCCAGATTATTTGAACTGGCTGCTAAAATGAGCGAAAAAGAGACTTCATCAGGAGAGGAGCTGGGCCCTGCACCCAAAACTGACAACAAGGAGGAAATTTCATCATGCAATGAAAAAGACACCAATATTCAGGAGGAACTCAGAAAAGTAAGTTTGCACAGAGATCACACTGGTCTTACCTTCAGTTTTTAGACGTTTTTAAATATGGAAAGTATTTTTTATACATGCATGCATAATTCTCAAATCCTATGACTTTATTGCATACTGTAAAGTATCTGGATTTGTTTTAAAGGAGAATAAGAGAGTCCCACATGCAGCAGTGTGGTAGAATGTTTTGTTCAGATTGTAGTATTTTGAATGTTAAACTAACCAAACATCTTTTTAGATGTTTCGGGACCCACAGGGTGTATCTTTAGGTATTGTCAATGTTATGCTCAAGATTCATTTCTCACTGTGGTAACAATGCATAACACATATCAGAATTCCAGGGATTATGTTTTTTATGTTTGCTTGCCAGAGGTATAAGAAACATATTCCTATCACTGTGAGTGGTTTTTTTGGGGCTTGATCCTCTTTTCCATCACACCTTCAGAATCATCGATCTCAACCCCACATCTACCCACTTTCCTCCACTGCTCCACCTATTCTCTGTTATTTTTCATTGTACACAGCTCATAAGAAGGATGGAAAAATCAGTATGGAAGTGGATTCTTTGTGTGCAGCTTCTAAATCCTACTAGGAATGTTTTATGCACTTTTTGGACCACTCTTGTGATGCTTTTAAGTGATTTTTTTTTCTCCATCTCATGGAAATAGCATCAATATTGCATATTAGCTACAGATGTTTCCTTTTTCATTAGCTTGTCTGTCTGTGTCTTGCTCATATAGTGGCTCCAAGCCTTAAAGAAGGAGAATCAGCATTTATATAGTGCTTTTCATACACATTATATCCCAAATTGCTTTACAAGCAATGCAAGACTGCTAGTGAAGTGACTGAATGTGTAGTGGCAGCCATTTCACACATCAACACCCACACAGCCTTGGACAATTGCATGAACTGGTTGCATTGGAAAGGGAATGTTGGCCAGAACACAGGGAAAGGTCCCCTACTATTGCAAAAAGTGCCATGGGTTCTTTTACTTCCACCTGGACACCCACCAGGACTGCACCAGAGATGGGTAAAAGGGACCTCGGCTTAATGTCTTATCCAAAGGATGGCACACACCCACAGTACTGCACCCTCCTAGTACTGCACCTGGGTGCCAGCATTTTAGGTATGAGACCAATGCCGGTGTGAGACTATAACCCATGACCTTCTGGCCCTGAGACAGATATGCTGCCAACTGAGCCACACTGACACCTTCAGAGGGAATATCTGATGTGATGAACAAAGTACATACCCTAAAAGTCACCATCAGCACGGTGTAGGCATACCAAGTCTTATACTGAAATGAACATGAGAATACAAAACTGAGCTGTTGGAAAATAGACTGTCTCTATTTTTAGTCAGCTTGTTTCTGTATTTGCAATTCTCATTTCCCTTGGTACAGTATATGGCTGTTACAGAGGAAAACTCCTAGGTAAAGTGAACAGCATATGCCCTAGAAGGAATATTTCTGCAGACAGCTGTAGTATGTAGTCTTTGCCTTAGGCCCCTACATGTGAAGGGGTGCAGTTTGTAGAAAGCTGCATATTAGCCAGAGCTAGAGAGTGAGATATCTTGTTATGCAGCAGCTGACCTCAAGTGACCCAGCTCAGTTTTTACATAGGACCCAACTGGTAGTTGATCTAATTCAGTATGGCCCAGGCTAAGTGGTTTGGGATCAGAGTGAAAAAATAGTTTCATGCTCACTGCGTCTTAGCTGTATCTCCTTGTCAGGTCAGGGTTAACTGCTTAGAAGATGAGGCCTGTTTTGTTGATGGAACAGAGGGCTGCAATTCAAGTTTCCTGTTCGCAGCTGCCACTTGATCAGCCCAGGATGCTGAAGCAGAAGTCAGAGCGGATGAAGTGCAGGGATTATCACTGGGGACTTTTTTCCCCACCTGCAAGCCTGGTCTCATGGTACATGAACATGTATCCTACTAACTATGCTGCTCAACAGGTGCCATACCTCACGAACATGTGCACTCAGATCCCCTCAGCATGACTAATGCTTGGTGATGCTGAACTTAATGATTATGCATACTACAACACCAAGTTCTACTCCAAGTTCTATGGCTGCTCGAGAGTCACTGAGCAATTCGATAGTGCGCACTACTTAAGGAGCTAGGTAGAAGTGGGAAGACAAGTTGCAGTCCTGCTGTAATGCTTTGACAGCTGCAATTTGCTAATGACTTGAACCTTTTGGGGCACAACTAAATAATCAACTGTTGCTTTACAGGCACCACTTACTGTATATGAACAGCTATTGTTACAAGTAATGGGAACAGTTGAAAGGGCTTCAGGGGAACAGACACTGGTGGTACTGGGTATGAGGATTAGGAGGGTGATAAGATGGCAGGGGGGCAGTGTTGATCTACTACAAAGGAAGTTGAAATCTGCCTGAGAGAAACCCACCTCTACTTGTTAGCCCAGTCGGCTAGTACCCAGTCTCTAAATTTTAATGTGTCGCCCCCTCATATGATGTTTTAGACAGAGCTAGGAGGCCTTGTAGAATAGTTTATGTTAAACATCCATGCCTATTTGTTTGAAGGGGACATGCTGCATGTTTGGTAGACTGGCATAGGGGAAAGGGGAAATTGTTTAACCAGGAAAGGCACACTAAGCCGGAGCTTGTTTCCAGGTGCAACCTAGGAGCACAAAGACATCAAGTGACTTGCTCAGGGTCACACAAACTGCAAGTGGGGGCTGATGGGATTCAAATCCAGGTCTCCAGGGTTATATTGCCTCCATAGGCTAGGTGTCTTTGGATAGGACAGGGTATCAGAGCAGACTGGATGGCCCAATGATCTTTTTCTGACAACATTTGAGGAGCTCCTCAATAGCCTTCTGTCATGTCTCCCTCTCTTACTCCTCCCTCCTCTGTCCTCCTTCTCCTGTTCTCCCACCAAAGAAAGATGGCCCTCACACTGGGCCTGTTAGTCTGCAATGATATATGAATGAGCACATCAGTTACATGACCAAAAAGCATCATGTTCAACACAAATTCAATAGAATTTGTGGAATAGTACTCAGAGTACTAACATACTAACATACTATTTGCCAGCAGATTAGGCCTTACGGTCTATCGAGTCTGCTCGAACCTTAGATCCTTAGTTGGGTGCCGAGACCCTCCCATTCCTTATGCTCCAGAAACTCGTATCATCCATCCCCACCCCCCTGGGACAGGCCATCATCTGATACATCCACTTTCTGTGTCTGTCCCACCCTCTCTTGAAGCCCTCCACTGTGGATCTTTGAACCAGCTCACCAGGCAGTGCATTCCAAGGGTCCACCACCCTCTCAGTGAAAAACCTCCTCCTCTTTTCCCCCCTCACTCTTCCACCTTCCAACTTCAAACCATACCCTCTGGTGATACCTCCCTGCTTTAGTCTAAAGATCTCCTCCATGTTTACCCTATTTATTCCCTTGAGGTACTTGAAGACCTCAATCATGTCCCCCCTGTCTCTCCTCTCCTCCAATGAAAACAGGCAGAGCTCCTTAAGTCTGTCCTCATACGTCAAATCCCCTAACCCTCGTATCATCTTTGTTGCCTCCTCTGTACCCTCTCCAGGAGCTGTATGTCCCTCTTCAAGTGTGGTCTCCAGTACTGTACACAGTACTCAAGTTGTGGTCTAACTAGTCCATTGTACAGAGGCAGAATCTCTTCCTTCCTCCTAGAGGTGATCCCCCTTACGATGCATCCCAACATCCTGTTTGCCTTGCTAGCCGCTCTCCTGCACTGCTCAGAGTTATTCATACATGCATCCACCATGACCCCTAGGTCTTTTTCCCCTATTGAGGTCTCCAGCGCCTCCCCTCCCAGGGTGTACCTGTGTTTACGGTTTCCCTGACCAAGATGCAACACCTTGCACTTGGTGATATTGAAATTTAATTTCCATGTGTGAGCCCAGCTTTCCAGGGTGTCCAGGTCCCCTTGCAGGGCCAACCTCCCCTCTTCTCCCTCAACTACTGCTCCCATCTTGGAGTCATCCGCGAAGAGACTCATTTCACACCCTATACCCTCCCTGATGTCCGATATGTATGCATTAAACAAGACCAGACCCAGGACCGAGCCCTGCGGTACCCCACTACCAACCTCTCTAGGGTTCGAGAGCTCCCCACAGACCACTACTCTCTGAGTGCATCCAGCTAGCCAGTTTTTAATCCATCTGACCATCAAAGGGCCTACTCCTAACCCCATCAGTTTCTCCACCAGACCATTGTGGGAGACAGAGTCAAACGTCTTGCTGAAGTCCAAGAATAATACATCCACAGGCTTACCTCTGTCCAGTTCTGATGTTATCCATTCATAGAACTCCACAAGGTTGGTTTGACATGATCTACCTGGCACAAACCCATGTTGTCGACTATCCAGATCTCCACCTCCTCCAAGTACACCCCCCAATCGTTCCTTTAGTATACTCTCCATTAATTTCCCACCACGAGGTCAAACTGAGTGGGTCTATAGTTACCTGGTATTGCCCTCGACCCCTTTATGGATTGGTACCATGTGCCTCTCACCAATCCTAGGTACCTCCCTGTCTCAAGTGACCTGCTGAAAAGCTCCTTGAAATTGCAGCCAGTATGTCTGCCAATTCCATAGTACTCTCGGATGAATGCCATCTGGCCCAGGAGTTTGTCTTTCTTTAGGGCCTTGAGGGCCAACCACACCCTTTTGGCGGAGATAGCATCATCCGTCCCCTCCACCTTACTGGCCTTTTTATCCTTTCCCAGATGTGACACCCCTGGGGTACCTCTCTCTCCCTCTTGCTCCATTTCTGTTGCTCCCCTGATCCCACTTACTGACATTTCTATCCCTTCATGCCTTGCTTTGTAGATATCCCATCCCCCTCCCTAGTGAACACAGAGGCAAAGTACTCATTAAATACCTCTGCCTGGTCCCTCGCCTCTTCCACCCACCCTCCTTCTGATCTCAATCTGCTGAGATGGCCCTTAGTTTTTCTCCGGCTCCCAATGTACCGGAAGAACCCTTTTCCCTCCATGTATCCCTGTGCCCAGCCGCTGCTCTTTACTGGACTTTGCTCCCTCACCATACTGGTGACTTTTCTAGATGCCAGCTGGTACATTTCCTTATCCTATCCCTCTTGTTGTTTTATATTTTTGTAGGCCGCCTTCTTTTCTCTGACTGCTACCTGTACCTCACTGGACCACCAGCATGGTTTATGTGACCTTGCTCCCTTACGTTTCAACTTAGCGCGAATCCTGACTGCCTCATGAAGTCCCGTTTATGACCTCCCATCTCCTTTCCACACTTGTCATTGAGGTAATCCCCATCAAGTGATCCTTGAGAATATTTCCCATGCCCATAAAGTCTGCCTCCTGAAGTCCACTGCCAGTGTCCTAGATCTCACCCCTCCCCCATGCTTATTTGAAACCAGACAGTATTGTGGTCGCTCCCAGTCAGGGGTCTTGTACAACCATGTCCCTTACCAGATCCCCATCTGCCAGAACCACATCCAGGACATGCCCCTCCCGTGTGGGCTCCATCACATGCTGTGTTAAGAACACATCCTGGAAGCCATCCAGCAGCCTCTGCTCCTTGGCCACCTTAGAGGACATGGTTCCCCAGTTTGTACCTGGCATATTAAGGTCCCCCATCAACACCACTCCTTCCCCTTTTGCTCCACACTGGGCAATGATGTTGTCCAGCAAACCATCCTCTAGAACATCACTCATCCTGGGGGGGCTATATGCTACACCCTGCTTGACCTTATCTCCTGCTGGGGATCGTAAGGTGACCCATAAGGCCTCCATGTTTCCCTCTGCCTCTTCTACCCTAGCAATTTCTATGTCATCTCTAATGAACATAGCCACTCCACCCCCTCTGCCCTCCTTTCTATCCTTCCTAAGCATAGTGTACCCCCGTACGTTTAGGTCCCAGTCATGGTTTTTGTTGGCCCACGTTTCCGTGACCACCACCACATCCACCCCCTCGAACAGCATGGCCTGGAACTCTGGCAACTTGTTTCCCAAGCTCCTGACATTTACTAACACCAACCCCCAACCCTTATCCCTGATCCTCTTTGTCAAACCCCACCCAGATTCCTTATACTTCCATCCTCCCTCTGCTCCTCCTGAAACCTCCACCCCAATCTGTTTCCCCCCCCCCTTGGGCTTGAAGGTTACTCCCCTCATCTGGAGGAGAGGACTTCTGGTCAGCCCCTCCCTTATCCCTTCCCCCTCACAAGTTTAAACCCCACCTTTCTTGTATGTAGTCAGCCATCCCCTGTTTAAGGACTTCCTTCCCTAATGGGGCAAGATGAAACCTGTCCTTGGCATATAGTCCCTTATCCTCCCAAACTCCATTCCAGTTCCCTAACACCCCAACCCACTCTCTTCACCCCACTTCCTGAGCCAGTCATTAACCTCTGTGAGCTTCATTTTTTCTCCACTGAGGCCTTTGGTACTGGCAATATCTCCGAAAAGGAAATGTTGCATCCATTATCCTGACAGACTCTGGCAAGTTCTTGGAACCTTGCTTGGATTTCCAAAATGCTATTTCCCTCTAGATCATTAGTTCCCAAATGCACCAGGAAATCCTGTTTCCCTCCACAATCCCTAACCATTTCATACACCATGAACTTTGCTCTGTGCATGGTCAGGCCAGAGATACTCACTACCTTCACCTGGCTATGGCATCCACCCCCCTGTCCTCCCCCACTGGATACCCTAATCCTCCAGGCTCCCAATAACAGAACCTAACACCGCCATCATCCTTATGGTTACCTCCACTATGCCCTCTCAGCCCCCCTTCCCCTTTATTCATGATCTCAATTTCTTGGGAGTCTTCCTGCCTTATTAGAGACCGCCTTGTCACCCTCCGCTTTCTGCCTCCCTTGCTATTTTGCCCACTTAACTCAAACCCCCTCTGAATAGGTGTCCCCTTTAACCCTCTCTTATCTGAACCATTTATCCTGGCCCTGATGGTTTCCCCTTTCCCCACACCGCCATCCTCCCCCCTTGTAATAGTACCCCTGCCTCCAGAGGCTCTCTGTGGGTCCCCTTTAGCTAGGGCCCCATCTTTGGTACTGACCCCCCTGCCGAAGAGGGGCTCCTCTTCCACCTCCTTATCTCCCAGTATCTCTCCAATCATGCTGTCCTCCCTCATGTCTGGAATATGTTGCATCTCCCCCATTTGCTTAACATATATGCTTCCCCTTCTCCCTCTGGGACTATTTCTATCCTTTCCATAGCCGGCCTGTGATGCCCTATGGGTATCTGACTCCCTTCCCCCGGCCTCTGTATAAGTTTCCTCATTTGCACCAACCCCTTCCTCCCCCTCTAGGTTCCTTAGTAGCTCAAATTTATTGTGACACTCTATGTCAGCCTCCATCAAGTAGCCCGAGTTTCCCCTGACTGCACTTCTAAACTGTCCCTCTTCTTCCCCTCTTGCTCTGTTCACCTTAGGAGCTCCCTTCCCACAGTCTGCTGTTTTAGGCTCCCGCACAACAGCCCCTCCTGACTCTTCCCCCTTCACTCTCTTTGTATTCCGAATGTTCACCCTGTACGCTTTCCCCTTAGCATCAACTTCCCTATCTAAGGGTCCTCTGTCCCTAATAGCCCCCCTCCTGCTTGCTGTAACATAATGTCCTGTAATTTCAGAGCGTTGCCCCAGCCTCCCCTCAGCCCCACCCTTCTGCTGCCCATATCCACACCCCTTATCCTTGGACACCCCTCCCAGCTCCCCCAGCATACTCCTTAACCAAAATACCTCACTCCTGATACAAGATAGCTGTCTACAGAGTGGGCAGCCTCCCTCTCTCCAGGCCCAATTTAGAATTATTGCCATCCCACAGCCTGTGCAGCCTACAACCCTTCCGAAGATGCCTGCCATGGTGGAATATGGCCACCCCATTTATCCCTCTCTGTTTATAATGGCACACCCCCTTTTCTCAGTCCCTTTCCCTGAATACAGTTTCTCTCTATACTGACTGTAGTTATTTACAAACCCAATTTCAACCCCACCAATAAAGTTCCAAAGTCTCACAAACACATACAGTCCAGTGTGTGTTCGGTCCCACTAACAGTGTGTGTGTAAGCAGACATCAGGTACCGCATGATGTCACAGGCCCACCAGCTCCTGTTGCTTCGAATTTCAGTCCCAAAACAGAAATACTCAGCCCTTCAATCCCAAACCCCAGTGGTTTTTCAGTATTTAACACCAGGCAAACAACACATTTAAATTTCCCTCTAATTAACCCTGACAAACAACAGTCCCCAAGCCTCCAAAGTTACAATATCACAGCCCAAGTAACAGTTCTAATTCAAGGTAATATTTTTTAACACATAGAGCTAATTTCACTTACAAACTATTCAAATATTTCAGTTAAAACAGAATATAACCCCAGATCTCTGTCCTACCAGCCTGCTGCTCGAGTTCCCTAGTGAACAATGGAGGCCAGGGTAATTCCTGTTTAAAGACAAGGTAATTGCAGCTAATGTCCCCTTCCCCTAACACCAGGCAAACAACGCATTTAAATTTCCCTCTAATTAACCCTGACAAACAACAGTCCCCAAGCCTCCAAAGTTACAATATCACAGCCCAAGTAACAGTTCTAATTCAAGGTAATACTTTTTAACACATAGAGCTAATTTCACTTACAAACTATTCAAATATTTCAGTTAAAACAGAATATAACCCCAGATCTCTGTCCTACCAGCCTGCTGCTCGAGTTCCCAAGTGAACAATGGAGGCCAGGGTAATTCCTGTTTAAAGACAAGGTAATTGCAGCAATGTCCCTCCCTAACACCAGGCAAACAACACATTTAAATTTCCCTCTAATTAACCCTGACAAACAACAGTCCCCAAGCCTCCAAAGTTACAATATCACAGCCCAAGTAACAGTTCTAATTCAAGGTAATAATTTTTAACACATAGAGCTAATTTCACTTACAAACTATTCAAATATTTCAGTTAAAACAGAATATAACCCCAGATCTCTGTCCTACCAGCCTGCTGCTCGAGTTCCCAAGTACGTGAGAGCAATCCACCATGATGCAGAAAGATCCCTGGCATCCCTGAACCTAAAGCCCCATAGGTTAGGGTATCTAAGAGGCAGCTGGTGGGAGACCAAGGACATGTGTTCAGGAGTGTCTTTTTAATCCTCCCCATGACAGTATGTGGAATGGATCCACCATGTAGAATGTGCAAAATATTGTGACCACTGACCAGCATAAACACTAACCCATTAGCCATGTCACCTTGACACCCCAGCTGGCCTTAAAGCAGACCTCTCCATAATGATAAATGTGGCTTGGTTGCCTACATGTACTGTGTGCATATTGGGTATTGTGAGTGCCTGAGGTAACTCCAGGGACACCACTGCTTCCACCTGGGAGATTTTTAACAGGGTTCCTGATGAATACATTCCTGGCAGATATGTGGTGAGAGTATGAGCTGGAGTGAGGATGTCAGTAATGGTGTAAACATGTTTGTAGGCCCAGGCAGGACTCTAGAACATTTACCAAACAGCAGTGCATAGTGCGTTTTCCATTTGACAGTGCCGCAATTGAGGAACTGTGAACCCTTCAGAGGCCCTGACTGCAAACCCAAACATGAAGGAGCCATGCTCTTCATGTCCCTACTAGGGTGTTGATGGAACTGGCACATTAGGTTACAGGGTCCATCCAATGCATCATAGGGGATGTTACTGGGATGAGCCAGTTATCCATGTCCAGATTCCTCTGGAAGGTCACAGATGCATTGATAACACATGCAAAGACTATAAACAATAAAGTTCCCAAATACACCTAAGGAACAGTAAGACATCAAAGCAACAAGCTGTACTGTTACTGGCAGACCTAATACACTTGTAGCCATTAACTGTACGTATGTGGCCATAGTAGACCATCAGAGTGGGAAGAGATTTACAGAAACTGGAAGGTGTTTCACAGCATGAACATGCAGGTGGTGTGATACCACAGGATGTATTACCCAAGTGTGTGCCAAGGTCCCTTGTTTGACACTCGATGTCTTCACCAAAAATACCACCAACAGCTTAGTCTGGTTCAGTGTCTGTTGGCATCCATCTGTATCCCCCTCACGTGAGACAAGGCTGAAACTAGGCAGAATTGCTTAGTCCTCCTTTCCCAGTCAAACAAAAAATAAATAAATAAATTATAGTGATCACACAAGATTATATGTATGGTTACATTCATTAACCCAAGAAGCTAGAAAGAGGCATGGATGATTGGTAAGTACACATGTGCCACAACAACTGTTTTACACAGCAGTCATGTAACTGTTAGGCACACCACCAGACAGTAATGACACTTGTGTTACAGGTGACAGCAGATATCCACAAATGGCATACCATCTGATACCATTTCTGCCGCCACAGACTCCCTCTACAGGAACAATATAATGAGGCCCAAAGAAACATTAGAAATATCACTGAAAGCATTTTTTGGATGCTAAAAATGTGCTTCAGATGTCTGAGAAAGACTGGTGGCACACTCTTGGTGGCCCTGAAAATGTGTGGAGGATCTTTGCTGTGTGTTGCATTGCTGTTGGCAATAAATAAAAAGGATACCTTCACTTGATGATATAACTTCTTCGGTGAATGATGAGCTGCCACAGGATGTAGGTGTAATTCTTATCCCTGATGTAGTCTTTCAGTGGCTAGATGGGTACAGAACAGGACAGGTATGCTGATCCAGGATGGTTGACCAGTATTTCACTTCAGTGGGCAGGGGAGTGTTTTGGATATGTGGTGGCATGCATTGTGCTTGTACAAAATTATAAACTACACTGACAAAACATGACATTAGATTAGTTTATTAGCTAAAATGTATTTTTTACCAAGAGGTGAACTGAGTTAAAAACCCTTTTCAGTCATACATGACAAAAATAGAGACAAAAATACCATACAAAGAACATTATGACTAATGCAAAAAAGTATAATTCTTTATTATAATGCACCTAGGAAGCATAAAAACAGAAACATACTTCCAAAGATCTGAGACAGTATTGAAGAGCAATTTAAAGTGCAAGGGACTATGACACATTGTAAATTGATCAGGTAGATTATCTTAATACACATGCACGTATAGTGCATTGTGAAGGTATATCCTGTGCTGTCTTGTGAGATGCTGTGCGAAAAGCTGTTTTGGGATAGTGATATTGGTAATCCCAAAAGAGTGGTGCTTGCTCCATGGGTGGTGGTTATGGAGACATGAACTATGCCTTGTGCCACCCAGAGTTTTGACCCACCAACTGTTAGAAGGTGGAACTGTGTCACTCTCTTGGGCACCCACAGGTGACTATCTTACTCATGCCAGGAAGGTCATTGCCAGTTTGGGTACTGGCATGCACAGTGGTCGCTAGGCCAGGTGATCCTGAAGGACCCAGCTGAGAAACTTTGCTTACAGTGACAGCCTATGTAATGACTGCAAGGCCACATTCCAGCATGCCAGACACGTTTTTGAAGCCCTCTTTCACAGCCTGTCTGATAGCAGCTATCTCTGTATGCATAACATGCAGCTCAGTGTGGACAGCAAGCAACACAGTGTGAATGTTGTCATCTCTGTGTAGATGTGTAGGGGGCACCCAGCTGTGTGGACACACCTGTCATATCTATGTGCTTGGAACCAAGCTAGCTGCCTACCTATTGCAGTGCATTTTGGCCATGCTTTGCATGTCATAGCCTCTGCCATTTCATCTGCTGCACCTCAGAGTAGATGGAATGCAGGCAGTGCCTCCTTTGTCTCCTGAGTACAGGCATAATCCTTGGTGGTCCCTTCAGATTTCTTCAATCCAAGGGTGTGTATGAGCTAACTGGTATGGCCCATGGTGTGCCTTGTGGTGTGCTGGATAAGTGCACTATCCTAGTGGTTTTTGGGGGCCACTGTCAAGTGCACTGGTGGGTTGGGTGTTTGCTTCGGTACCTGGTGGGTGGCATGGTGCAGGGGTGTCTGGTGTGCCTATGTAAGACTCCAGTGGATGAGTGTTGCCAGTATTCTCCTTGATCAGCATCACTATTACACTGTTGCCATTTTCCTAACTCTGTAGCTGTTATTGGAGCACACTGGTTTCAGGGCCACCACCTCCCTGAAATAGCCTGATACTGCTCTGTATGTCTGGCAAAGAAATGGAAATGGTGTGTGTAGTTAGTCCGGGTATAATGTGTACCATATGTATGTGTAGCATTGCATATGTCCAAAATAATGGTGAATATTCAATTTGTGGCCTTGCAAGGGGATACCACTTGGGACTCCTGGGTAAATGGAGCTGCTATAGTACCCTCTACCAGATTCAGCTCAGGGATGTCCTCATCTCCACTTTCACAGTGACCAGTTGGGCTTGATGTCAGAGGGACAGTTTATTTTTGATGACCCCATGGAAGTCACACTACTTGTGTTTAAAGCCTGAGATGGTGCAGGGGTGTTATGGGCAACATTAATGGAATCTGTTTCCCCTGCAGCACCACTTGCTTATGAGATGGTGTTGTTCTTAATGCACCCTTCTAAACCGGCTCCTATAGCATAAGTGGACCTCTATGGCAATGATCACTGCCTTCTCAGGTGTAAAGTTTGGTATACATGTACATTATCACCATGTCTGCCATACATATCCAGCCTCTCCCCTACCTCTTCTGCCATTAGACAGCTAGTGGTAATGGCAGTGGCATCACTATGGGTTATGCACCAGGAATTCTTTTAGCATCCTCCATCAGTTTTGCACTTGCACTGCAATCCACACTTGATGATTCAATGTTGTTCTGCATGGGGTATGCCACCTCCATATATGGTGGGGTCAACGGGCTTTCTGCAAGAGTGAACACGTTGCTGCAAATATAACTGCTACTCAATACGGTGCATGTCTCACCACACCCTCCTGCACACCACTTATGAACTGCAAATTGTGCAAAGAATTTACATGGTGTGGAGCTCCACAACAGATCTGATTTTTGCATCTTTTTTGAGACTCTCTGGATCTTTGTGAATTGGGCCTGATATCCTTAGAAGCAGCTCAGACGTCTGCAAATCTGTACTCATGAATTTCTGACACTAGTAAGACAAACGTAATGTCATGATCCTACCCAAGCTGAAAGAAAGTGCATTTCTGAAGTCCGATAGATTAAGAAACTTTCAATTTCTAAGCCACATTTGGCTTGAACCTTAAATTACAAGAAATTACATGATCGCAGATGAAAATCTCAGTCCACTGAGCTAATCAGGAATGCTGCACCAGCCTACTGTGAATGGATATAATAGATTCTTAGATATTTGTTGGCAGAAAAGGACCAACTTAGCCCATCGAGTCTGCCCATCCCCCCCTCTGTTTATTCCCCCTCCCAGGATCCCCTCCTTCCTCTAGTCGACCCCTTGTGTTCGCCCCATGCTCTTTGAATCCCTCCACTGTTCTGACCTCCACCATCTCTCCCGGCAGACTGTTCCAGGGCTCCACCACCCTCTCCATGAAGTAATGTCTTCTCATGTCACACTTAAACCTACCCTCCCTCCATTCTCAGTCCATGCCCTCTAGTTTTAGCTCCTACCTTCCCTGTGAATGAGGCCCCCCCCACTTTATTAATCTCCTTCATGTACTTGAACATCTCTGTCATGTCCAACCCCTCCCTTTGGGTCTCCAGTGGGTACAAATCCAACTCCCTTAACCTCACTTCATATGACTTCCCACTTAACCCATGCACCATCTTAGTATCCCTTCTCTGAACTCTCTCCATGCCATCTATATCCTTGCCTAGGTGAGGTCTCCAGAACTGAACCCCGTACTCCAGGTGGGGCCTCACCATGGACTTGTAAAGTGGCATCAGCACATCCCGCCGTCTGCTAGTTATCCCTCTCCTATGCACGCCAGCATTCTATTCACCTTGCCCACTACCTTGCTGCATTGGGTGCCTACCTTAAGAATGTCTGTGATTATGATTCCCAGATCCTTCTCCTGCTTGGTTGCTTTTATTTCCTCCCCCCTCCCCAGTGTGTACTTTGCTTGTGGGTTATTCCGCCCCATGTGCATAACTGTGCATTTTTTTAGCACTGAATTTTTGCTACCATGTTTCCGACCACCCTTTCAGCAACCTTAGATCCTCCCTCATAGCCTCTATTCCCACTAAGGTGTCCACCCTATTGCAGATCTTTGTATCATCTGAAAAAAGGCAGACCTTCCCCTGCAGCTCCTCTATTATGTAGCTGATGTAGATGTTAAACTGGATGGGCCCCAGCACCAACCCATGAGGTGCCTCATTAGTCAACCTTACCTCACCAGAATGCACCTCATTTACCACCACCCTCTGACTTCTACCCATCAGCCAGTTCTCCACCCACCTTGTTATTTTTTGTCCCACCCCCAAACTCTCCAGTTTGTTAACCAATCTTCTATAGGGCACAGTGTCAAAGACCTTCCCGAAGTCCAGATAGGCCACGTCCACTGCCCCCCCCACCCGATCAACCACCCTTATCACCCAATCGAAGAACTCAATCAGGTTTGTCTGGCATGACCTCCCCCATGTGAAGCCATGCTGATGGCTGTCCTGTAGCCCACTATCCTCCAGGTATCTAACCACTCTTTCCTTCAATATCGCCTCCATCATCTTACCCACCACTGATGTAAGGCTGACTGGGTGATAATTGCCCACCTCTTCCCTGCTGCCACTTTTATGAAGTGGCACCACCTCTCCCTCCTCCAGTCCTCCGGCACCCACCCTGTATCTAGGGACAGATTTAACAAGCTTGCTAGTGGTGCAGCCAGCTCCTCCCTTAGCTCCCAGAGCACCCTAGGATGCAGGGCGTCCGGACCCATAGCCTTGTCTACCCTTAACTTACTTAATTCTTCCCTGACCCTGTCCTCACTGATTGGGCTAGGATCCACCCCTACCTCCACCCTTCCCTTCTCCTTTAACACTGGTTCCCTTCCCTTGCCCTCTAATGTGAAGACCAAGCTGAAGTACCTATTTAGCACGTCTGCCTTCTTGAAGTCCCCTTCCACTGTTACTCCCTCCCTCTCCGTTTACCCTTACTATCCCCTGTCTTGATCTCCTCTTCTCCCCTATATAGCGAAAAAAAGTCTTATCACCCCTTTTGGCTTGCCGAACAATTTTCTACTCCGTTGCTGCTTTCGCCTTTCTAATCCTCCACCCAGCCTCCCTCAGTTTCTCCCTGTAAATTTCCCTGTTCTCCTTCCCTTGTGTCCTCTTATATTTCCTGAATGCCCTTTTTTTCTCCCCTATTGCCTCACTCACTTCCCTATTGAACCAAAACAGCCTCCTTCATCTTCTGCTCTTTCTCACATTTCTTATACAGCTCTCTGTGGTTTTTAGTATCTCCCTTGATTTTTCTCCATAGGTCCTCGACCCCCCACCTTCTCCTTCCTCTCCATTTCATTCCAGAACATTCTCAGCTTCCACTAATCTCCAAAACTAGATGTTCTCTATCACAGCATAATATGATTCATAACAAACTCCCCTCTAACCCACCATTGTAGTCTTTATGTCTTAGTCGGCTGGCCCCTCGCTCTCAATTGACGGTCAGTCCACTTAGGTACATGGACCTTAAACTCCTTAGAATAAACTACCGCATACCTATCCTCTTTAATACTTACAGCGCACAGTGCCTATTCACTTAGGAAGTCCAAGTTTCTCCTGCTTGACATACCTAGGACTCGCACCTCCTTTGGGAAACGTGCTATTTCACGCTCATTGCCAACTATTTGGAATCAACTACAATCATTTTTGAAATTAGCCAGTACTGTCCCTGTTAACTTCTTTAAAAGGTTAGTTTTGGCTAAATTAAAAGTCACTTGCAACTGCCTTTAATGAATTGCCCTTACTAAGGACTCAAACCAGTGATCCCTGACCTCCCAGGTTACATTCCTACACTTCTTTAACTCTATTTCGTTCCATTATCAGTGTTTTAGGTGGAATCTTTGTTGAATTGTTATGAACTTACTGTTATTTTCCAATGAATGTAATGTTTTGTCTTGACAAATAGTACAAATTGCTCTTCATGAGCCGAGAGCATCTTGGGTGCTCTTTATCATGTTGCCTATTGTGTATGACGATGCTAGCTCTTATTGCTATGAACTCTGTTCTAATGATGTAAGCACTTAACTAATTGTCTGTAAGTCTGCCACAGAACTTCATTGTAATGTATGTATACCTCAGGACCTCCTTGTGAATGAGCTTGCTCAACGGAGCTTTCCTGCAATAAACTTGAACTTGATATCACCCTCATTCATGGAAAATCTGCCCACCTAAAGTCCAGGACCTCCACGATAGTTCAACTCACTTCATACCCCGCTCTAACCCTGAAGCCCACTGTGTTATGGTCACTTGCTCCCAGGCTATCCTCCACCTCCACTCCCTCTACACTATCTCTACTGGTGAGGACCACATCAAGTATGTTATCCTCCCCCGGTGGGCTCCCTGACCCCCCTGATATAAGGTGTATATCAATACACCATAACTAGAAGTTTTAATTCTTAATATGCTATTGATGTGCAACTTAGTCCTTATTAACCTTTTATGCCAGTGAGTTGATTTTTTATTGTTTGTTTGTTTTGTTTTTTTTTAATTTGGCAACGCAATATCAACTCACATTGTCACTCACCCCAGATTTTCAGCATAGCCATTGTATGACCCTACCTGATTAACAATGTCAGTGATAATTTTCAAATCCTGCCCAAAAAGTGATTTCGCTAAGTGACCATGAAAATGCCTTTTAGACCTGATTTGCATGATTCCACCACCATTGGTCATGAGGTGGGGTCCTACAAAGGCCATGTTGAAAATTTGAGGTGAAACATAGGCAAAACTGCCAAAGTTATGTATCAAAGTTGAAAACCCCACTGAAATACATTAAACTTCACTCACCTTAGTTTTGAGATTGCAGTTGCCAGTTCCTGCAGGGAGATGTGTCTTCCATTGCAGAATGGATCTTCTTCCTTGGACCTCTGGGACCTGTTCAGGTGAATGAGTGAGTGTGTGTGCGTGGGGTATACTGGGGGAGTGGGATGGTGAGTGCTGAGTGGGAGGTCGGAGTGGCAGGGGTCAGATCAGCAAGGGACCATTTTCCTTTTCACAGGTTAATAAAAAAAATTGAGGGACATCTTTCTTTTTTACAGCCATGGGACTGCAATTTGAAGTGGGGCATACCACTAGAGACCATTTTAAGTAGCAGCAGTGGTTCCATTATTATTTGCTGTTGCCATAATGTATAAACAGAGCAGCATATAGAAAGGGAATAAAATCCAATGTGTAGTTGCATGGGAAAAAAATGGCAACTGAAAACTATACAGCGTGTTCATGCAGAAATAAGGGGAGATTATGGACAGTTAAACGATAATAAAGTCAGTTATGAATTGTCACACTTTTTCTGTTATTTTCAAAGTAATGCAATAAGGTTTTTATGTGCAGATGCATGGAAAAGATCCCCAGAAACTAGAACCTAAATGGTGCTAGTGCGTTCATTCAAAAATAAAGGGGAGAGTATGGTGGCTCAGTAATGACTCAGAAAACATTTTGTGAGAAACAAAGTATTTTTTTAAAAGATTATAACAAGCCAGAAACTATTTTACTCATTAATAATAGCCATACAAGATCGTAGATGGTGTTGTCATAACTGGCTTTAGTGTAACATAGAAACATAGAAACATAGACTTTGACGGCAGGTAAGGACCACTTGGCCCACCCAGTCTACTCATTTCCCTACCTATTGGATAAGCTGCAGATTCTAGTTAATCAACAGCCTACTTCCTGCAACCCCTCACTATAATTGCCTTATGTCTGTCCCATGCATGTTTGAATTCCTTCACTGTTTTAGACCCCACAACCTCTCCAGGAAGTGTTCCATCGTCCACCACCTCTCCATGAAAAGAATTTCCTCACATTACCCCTGAGCGTTCCTCTAACTTTAAATTGTGCCCCTTGTTCTTACATCTCTCTTTTCTGAAAGATGCTACCCTCCTGGACTTTGTTGATTCCCTTGAGGTACATAAAAGTTTCTATCATGTCCCCCTGTCCCTCCTTTCATCAAGGGTATACATATTAAGATCTCTCAGTCTCTCTTCATATGGTTTCTGATGTAGACCCTGCACCATTTTAGTTGCCCTCCTCTGGACTCCTTCCATCCTGTCTATGTCCTTGCATAGATAATGTCTCCAAAACTCCACGCAGTACTCCAGATGGGGTCTCACCAACTCTCTGTACAGAGGGATAACCACTTCCCTTTTTCTACTTGTGATGCCCCTTCCTATGCTTCCCAGTATCCCCCTGGCTCTCCTTACTGACTTCTCACATGCTTACCCACCTTTAGGTCATCTGATATGACTACACCCAGATCCCTTTCCATTACTGTTGTCGTTGTACTCCCTATTGTGTACTCTTTCTCCTGATTTTTATTTCCCAGGTGCATTACTTTGCACTTCTTTGCATTTAATCAAGTTGCCATATGTCTGACCATTCCTCTAACTTCAAAGTCCCTTCTCATCCTTTCTACTCCCCTTGTGTATCCACTCTGTTACAGATGTTTGTGTCATCTGCAAAGAGGCATACCTTTCCTTCCAGACCCTCTGCAATGTCACCTATAAAGACATTAAAGAGGACTGGACCCAGTACTGAGCCCTGAGGTACCGCACTAGTAACCCCCTTTCTTCAGAATGTGTTCCATTCACTATTACCTTCTGTGTCCTGTTGTGCAGCCAGTTTGCTACCCAGGCTACCACCCTGGGACCCGCTCCCAGGCTGGCTAACTTGATTATTAATCTTTTGTGCGGGACTGTGTCAAATGCCTTGCTAAAGTCTAGGTAGACCATATCCACAGCCCCTCCCTGGTCTATTACTTTGGTCACCCAGTCAAAGAAATCAATTAGATTCGTCTGACATGACCTTCCTGCTGTGAATCCATGCTGCTTGGGGTCCTGTGCCCCGCTGGCCTCTAGGTACTGAACAATTCTTTCTTTCAGAAGTGACTCCATCATTTTCCCCACCACTGAGGTCAAACTAACAGGTCTGTAGTTTCCTGCTTCTGCCTTGCTCCCACTTTTGTGAGGGGAATCACATCTGCCCTCCTCCAGTCCTCAGGTACCACCATCATCTTCCCATGATTTGTTAAAAAGTGTGGTTAGTGGTGTCACTAGGTCCTCCTTAGCTCTTTTTAGGATTCTAGGGTGAATCCTGTCAGGCCCCATTGCTTTGTCCACCATGAGTTTTAGGAGTTCTTTCAGGACTCTTTCTTCTGTAAATGGACTGACGTCAACCCCACTACCTAGAGTGCTTCTACTGTTTGGTTTAGGTAACTCCTCCTCCTCTTCTTCTTTTGTGAATACTGAGCAAAAATATTCATTCAGTATCTCTGCCTTTTCACTGTCTCCCTCTGCCCACCTCCCCTCTCCTTTATTAATCTTCACTATCCCTCCCTTAACCTTTCTATGCTCCCTAATGTACCTATAAAAGGTTTTAACCCCCTTCTTAATTGAGTTGGCTATCTTTTCCTCAGTTTGGGCCTTTGCTTTTCTGACTGCTTTCCCCACTTCTTTCTGCTTTAACTGATACAGTTCCCTGTCGTGCTCCGTCTGTAATTCCTTATACTTTTTGAATGCAGCCTTTTTCTCCTTAACCTTTCCTGACATCTCTTTTGAGAACCATAGTGGTTTTTTATTCCGCTTTGTTTTCTTTATTTGTTTCACACAAAGGCTTGTTGCCTCCATGATGGCAGTTTTGATTTTCTCCATTGTTCTTCCACCCTCCTTTCTGGCCATTTGCTAATGCATTCCTCAGGTATTCACCCATTATGCCAAAGTCAGCCCTTCTAAAAAGTCCAGTATCCTTGTCTTTGTATGGCTTGTCTCCATGGTTGTATTTATTGTGAAGCACACTGTGCAGTGGTCGCTTGTTTCCAGATGTCTACTGGCTTCTAAATTTGTGATCCTCTCTCCATTTGAGAGTACCAGGTCTAATACTGCTCCCTACCGAGTGGGTTCCACCATTAGCTGTCTAAGGTATGCCCCTGTAGGGCATTGAGAATGACCCTGCTCTTGGATGTGGCTGCAGTCCATGTTGCCCAGTTAACATCTGGCATATTCTGGTCCCTCATCAACAGTATCTCCCCTTTTTCAGCTATTTTGAGAATGCCCTCTATCATTTTCTTGTCCATTTCCTCCACATGAGACGGGGGTCTGTATACAACCCCTGTGTGGATTGTGATGCCATTCCCTGTCTCCAAGGTGACCCAGAGTTCCTCTTGTCCTCCCCCTTTACTTTTTAGTTATGTAGCTTTGATCCCTTCCCTTATGTAGAGAGCTACTCCACCTCCTCTTTTACCCTCCCTGTCCCTTCTGTAGATTGTGTACCGTGGTATGTTGACATTCCAGTCTTGGTTCTCTGTGTACCATGTCTCTGTGACTGACACAATATCCAAGTGTTCCTCTTCCATCAGGGCTACTAGCTGTGGAAGCTTGTTTCCCAGACTACGGGCATTGGTACTCATTGCCCTCCATTTACTGTTGGCTTTATCCTTTTTTACCCCATCCCTGCTCTTATTGCCCTTGTCCATTTTTCCATTTACCACTGTCCTGCCCTCTGTCAAGCTCTGTACCTCAGTGTTTACCCTACTACCTGCCATGTTTTGTGGAGGGAGGCTTGAACTTTCCTGTTTCCTATCAGCACCTCCCCCCTTGGCTAGTTTAAAAGCTTGCCAAGGAAGCCTTTAAACCTGTCATCTAGGAGCGTGTTTCCCTTCCTGGACAGATGCAGACCATCATGCCAGTATAGACCTTCATCTCTCCAGGTGGACCCCCCAGTCCCCAATGAAGCCAAAGCCCTGTTCTCTGCACCAGTTTTGCAACCATTCATTAAACTGCATGGTGTGCAGTACCCTAGCCTCACTCCTGCCATAGACTGGCAGCACCTCTGAGAAGATTACCGTGCTTGCTACCTGTCTGAGGCCCCTCCCCAACTCCACAAATTCATCCTGCACTGCACTGATCTCATACCTAGCTAGGTCATTTGTCCTGAGGTGGACAATGATATCTAGTTTCCTGTCCTGTGATGCTGCTTCTGCAATCCTGAGGATTTGATTCCTGTCCCTCCAAGCCATGGCACCAGGCAGGCACCTTACTTCCCTCTCCTCTCTCTTCCCCAGGTCTACGCCCCTAACAACTGAGTCCCCTATCTGAAGCTGTTTCTTTCCCCTGTGGTGTCCCTTGCCACTCTTTTGTGGGTCTCCCTTGTGGATGTCCCCAGCATTCTTCTTGGTCTTCAATGAGGGTGTCATCATAGAAGAACCTTGATTTGCCAGACTGACATATGATTTGTGTAGAGGTACAACTCGGGGGCTATGCCTCTGTTCCACCACCCTCACCCTCCCATAACCTACTGTGATCCATCTGCTCTTCACACATGGCAACCTCTGAGGCAGTGGTTGTGGAACTGGTGCTCTTTGGGTGGGGGAGGCCTCTTTAGTCCTTGCCAGTTCAGCATGGAGGTGGGCAACCTTATCCCACAGAGCTGACAGTTGCCTGCAAATAGAGCAGCAATGCAGGTTCCAGAATGTCTCCCAGAAAATTGCTGCCCCACAGCCAGTGCATTGCACCACTCCCCACATGTCCCTCTTCCTTATAATATACAATGAGTAATATATACATTTTTTTTGTGTGTGTGTGTACTTACCCTTTATGCACTGCTGGTAATTAAGAATATGACAGTTCTGCCCAAGACCTGTTGAGGAAGTGATGTCAGAACCTTGGCTATAAGGAAATGCCACACCTGGGGTGGATGGGGTGAGGGAAGGGTGGGTGGGTGGATAGGCCACAACCACTGGTGACTGTTAGAAATAATCAAATACACCACTGCTCCACCACCCTGTTGGGTACTGCCCTTTATAGTAAGTCAACCAACACCACAATTTACTAGGCCACTGCTTCTACACAAACCACTCTACTGAGTCCAGGGATAAAATGAACTCACTGCTCAGCCAGCAGGACACTTCTAAAATATTGCACAAATATCCTTCCAAATCCTATGTGTCTAGCACAGAAATCAAGCAACTTCAGTTGTATTTCACCCCCTCTGGTTATAAAATTACTACACTTTAATGGAATCCTGCAATTCTTAATGCCGATAAGAAACTTTCTGTAGATAGCGTAGCTTACCTTCCTAACTAGTCCCAAACAATATTATGTTTTACCAGGTTCTCAGTTCCTCAAATGCATTCTGGTTTGTTCTCTGCAGTATAGCAAGTTTCTCAGCTTCCAACAGAAGCAGGCAAGTCTTTTCTGACTGGTCTCTCCCTGTGTAGTTTGCCTAAGACAGCTCAGTGACAAAAGTCCCACCCAGAATCAATTGATTGACTAGTGACACCTGTAATGTAAGCAGGCCTTTCAGTGAAGACAATTTGCTATGTCTGCTACTAATACACACACAAACCCTTTATCTGAAACCAGGGATAAACTCACTGCTCAGCCAACAGGACACTTCTAAAATATTGCACAAATATCCTTCCAAATCCTATGTGTCTAGCACAGAAATCAAGCAACTTCAGTTGTATTTCACCCCCTCTGGTTATAAAATTGCTACACTTTAGTGGAATCCTGCAATTCTTAATGCCAATAAGAAAATAATGAAACTTTCTGTAGAAAGCGTAGCTTACCTTCCTAACTAGTCCCCAACAATATTATGTTTTACCAGATTCCCAGTTCTTCAAATGCGTTCTAGTTTGTTCTCTGCAGTATAGCAAGTTTCTCAGCTTCCAACAGAAGCAGGCAAGTCTTAGGAAAAAACTTGTTTGTAAATGTACACTCCACAGCAATCAAATGCAATAGATTGCTAGCTGGGATTTGTAAAATAAGGTGGCTCTGTGATAAATCTGAAAGTGACCAGTTCAAAACATCTCATATAATACCAGAAAAAAAATTTATCAGGGGAAATAGTTATGGAAATGGGGTGTCATGCACGAAAAATGCTGGACACCAAAAGGTTCAGACCATCAAAGCCTCACAAATACAGAAATAGAATCCCATGCAACTACACAGTAAAGCATACTATTACAAATGGCTCAGAACATCAAAGCCCCATAGATACATAAACTAGAGCCCCATAAAAAATGCATAATAAAGCATGCAACTGTAACCATCATAAGGAATGCAACATGACTAAAGGACTACTGTGGATCATATAAATATCAGAATACTAGGCTGCTATAATATTAGCACCCTGTAAGAAAATCATAGCTAATGCTAATCACATAACCCTTCATTTGAAAATCACATGGTCCATTCCCTTTCCTAAAAATATTAAGAGATGACTAAGAGAAAAACAGGAGGGGCATCCAAATAAGAAACACTGGCATGGTAAAGACATATGTTATTGGAACCCTGAATATTATCTGAACTAAGTGCACTAAAATGGGAAATATAAAGATGCAAAACCAGAACTGAACCAGTGCTAGTCACTATTGGTGACCTGGTGAGCTAGTGGCATATTTGTGGCTTTTTAGCAACAAATAGACAGTAGGCTTGATAGGGTGTTGTACAGTCAAAAATTATTGTTCCTTCTTTGTTAGCCATTTCTGTTCTTCCACTCTTTTGATTAATTCATCAGCTTTTTCTTTTATCATTGATGTTAGGTCCTGGGTAAGCTCAGAGTAATATTTTTCATCCTGTAATTGATGATCCATCTCTAGTGTGTGTCTGTCTACTCCCCACCGTACAATTGCCCCATCTTTGTCCGGGGGGCGATTAACAGAGTTTAGTCCTACTTTAGTTCATTCAGGGCTTCTTGTTCACTTTCTGTCATATTCTGATTATGTATTTTTTATCCTTAAGTTTTTTCACTCCTTTATCTACCTCATCATCTACAAGGCAACACACATGGTGACTGCTGCATTGGGTATGCCTGGTGGAATAAAATTAGATTTTTTGTGGAACTGTGTCTAGCTGTGTTGGATTGCCCACATCAGTGTTAGTTATCACCAGGCAAATATATAACTGGTAAAGCATTCAGAAGCATGAAGCATTTTTACACTGGGACAAAATGTAATTCTTTTTTTGAAACTTTTAAATCTTTATTGAACATTTTTATGAGTATGGTATACATACATAAAAAAATAATACAATGATAAAGATATCAGACATGCAAATAATGATACATACCAAAAATATAATAATTGAGTGTACATTATTATCTGAAACTGAAAATGAGTTTATATATCAATAGAAAATGTTCTAATAAATCCAAAATTAAAATGTCTTGTCAAATCAACCCACCCCCAACCCTTAACTTTAATACCTTACTAGCTTATTCTGGGAGAGCTGAAGTAGAAACATTATAAACAGCTAAAGAATAGACTGCAGTAAGTTATACTACCTATTTATGTATTGAATAGCTCTGTAGAAAGGAGAGACAGGGGGAGAAGGCCCTATAGGATAATAGAGTTGGAAAAACAAAACTAAATTCAAACTTCCAAACTTTGCCTCTTCCTCTGAAATTGAAGTAGAACATGACCTGGACAACCAACAAAATGAGGAAGACTTTCTAGGAGGAGTGGGGGAAGGTACGAGCAGGGCCTCAGCAATAACAGTACCAGCAAACATACATCAATGGAAGAGGACCAGGAGGGGCAGAAAGAGGAAGAAGAGGAAACAGGGGAAGGCAACAGCAATGGCAAAATTCAGGACTTCTCAGGAGATCAATGAGGAAAAACAAATGGCGGTCATGAATCTGACAAATAAACCCATTAGTGATGAAAAAATGAAAGTGTGGCAAAAGGGCCTATCATATGTGCCAGCAAGGAGACTGAACCAAATTAATGTTAAGGTAGATCTGTACAAGTTCTACCAACAACTACATCTGAAAACATTGTTCAGTAAGACTGAAACAGATAGCAACACTGTTTTGAACAAAAACATTTTGGTTCAACACCCAGAGTCAATGAGGTTTTTCCCTCATTTTCCTCTTTTATAAGTAATATGATTGAGACTCTAGACATCCCCTCCATTTGAGTCTGAGGAGGATATAGAAAAGGTAGAATTTATGAGTATTCTGGGACTGACCTCATTTCAAAGGCTTATAGTACCCATTCACAAATCCCTCAAATAAGCCACTAGCAAGATTTTGATGCATTGAAATTCAGTTCCTGGCATTGAATAAAGTGGAAAAGAAATATCAAGCAGAGAAGCAGGGGGGTAGAATTTTTATATTCCCACAATGATTAAGATAGAGATGTGCAGGCAGCTGCATGTGAAAAATGTAAAGTGTCACTCGCTTCCATGCCTCCAGAGAAGGATTCCAGAAAGCTGGATTATATGTCAAGGAGAGTGTACACTTCAGCCACGCTGCAGTTAAGGCAGGCTGCTCACATGGCATACACTGCAAAGTACCAAAAAGCCTTTTGTAGTACAATGCAAGCCCTACGTGAGAAGGTGGGTGGTGAACAAGCAAGTGATCTAGCCGAAACTGCTAAAGATGCATTGGAAGCTGCCACATATCAGTTCAACGTGGCTGTGGATGCAATTGAAATAGCCTCAAGGGTACTAGCAAATGCAATAGTTCTGAGGAGGTTTGCCTGGCTCAGGGCAACCATCCTGCCAGAGGGCTCAGACAAAAGTTATGGACTTCCCATTTGAGGCATCCTCCTTCTTTGGGGATAAAGCAGAAGCCTACATGAAAAAAGCTGATAAACAAAATACAATCTATATGAATCTGACACACAAGGGGAGAGCTTCTACTTTCTTCAGGCCATGTAAAAAGGGATGTAGGGACTGGGCTTACTACCAAAGGCCTTAGTCTTACTATGACTACCCTTCTCAGTTGAGTGCCCCAAGGTGTGGAGATGGGAGAGGTTCAAGACAGAAGCAGGTACCAGTTCCTAAGCCACAA
This sequence comes from Neoceratodus forsteri, assembly GCA_016271365.2. NCBI lineage: Eukaryota > Metazoa > Chordata > Ceratodontiformes > Ceratodontidae > Neoceratodus > Neoceratodus forsteri. The sequence goes on from CM057456.1 coordinate 1,057,969,905, forward strand.
GAAAAATGAGATCCCTGGCTATGTGCAGGCTACCGTAGAACCCCTATCAGTTGGAGGTCACCTGTCTCACTATTTCCAGGATTGGTAAACCATCACCACAGACACGTGGGTACTGGAAATGGTGAGTTGGGATTTTGCCCTTCTGTTCCTAGGCCTCCCAGAACTAAATAATCCAAAGGTTTTTCATTTACTCCAACCTCAGACAATAAAATACTTTTAGAGCTGGAGATAAAGAAATTGTTAAGGATAAAGGTCACAGAAAAGGCTCCTCCCTCTCAGTGGGGAAGAGGTCTTTTCTCAAAGTACATTGTCACAAGAAAGAGGATTGGGATTGGCAGTCCATTTTGAATTAAGATTCCTGAACAGGCACATAAAAAAGGGAAAATTCAAATAGTATCACTGGGAACAGTTAACCAATCCTTGCAGAAAGGGAAGTGGCTGGGATCAGTTGATCTGAAAGATGCTTACTACCATATCCCTGTGAAACACTCCCACAGAAAATACCTAAGATTCAGATTAGGAACAGAGCAGTACCATTTTGCCACACTGCCTTTGGCCTAACCTCAGCACCAAGGGTGTTCACAATGTGCCTAGCAGCAGTGGCTGTATCACTGAGAAGAAAGGAAATAACAGTGTACCACTCAGATGACTGGCTAGTCACAGGAAGGACAGGATAAGAGGTACAGTGCTCCTTTGCAATGATGGGAAACACCCTGGAAAGTATGGACTTTCTATTAAATATAGAAAGGTCCCAGCTGGAACCCAGCCAAGTGCTGGTCTTCACAGGAGCAGAGTAGGACACTACTCAGAGAACACATTCATGCCATAGGCAGGCGTGCAGAGCTTGTTCTCCTGTGCAAGATCTTACAAGCCAGGTGAGCCAACCCCAGCAAGGGACTTCCTACGGCTGCTAGAGCATGTCAGCAGCAACAGCTGGGGTGCCCAGGGCTTGCTTACAAATGAGAGATGTTCAGTATAACTTTAAGAAGGCACTGGCATCAAAGGTCTAATCTACTGAGCCAGCTACAGTAGTACCAATACCAGCAGGCCTGATCAGGGCACTAGAGTGGTGGAAGGAAGTGGACTATCTCAGGGAAGGAATCCCATCCACAGCACTCATTCTGAAAACAGATGCCTCCCTACTATGATTGGGAGTGCATCTGTATGATCACACAGTAGGTGCAGTCTGGTCTCCACAAGAGCAGTAGGAACACATAAACCTGCCGGATCTCAGGGCTATATGCCTGTCTCTGCAGCAGTTCTTAAACCTGGTTCAAGACCAGGCAGTTCTGGTCAGAAAAGATAATGCCACACTACCAGGTACCACATAAACAAGCAAGGTGGCACCAGATCCACAAAGCTACAGTAGAGCAGCCATGATGCAATGCGATAACTTGCAGTAAGTGACATGTCACAAAATAATGCATGACAAAAGAGATTAACTGCCACTGAATAACACTGTTCCCTGTAGTATACTGCAGCATTCTGTGATATATTGCAAAATTACTGCATTGCTTCCTGCCTGACACTGCTGTATGCAGAGAGGCAATGAAGATCTGAAATCTGGCATATTCCCTAAGCATAGAAATCATGGCTGTACATCTACAAGGAAAGGACAACATCCTAACAGATTCATTAAGCAGGATAAGTCAAGGAAATCACAAGTGGTCACTAAACTACTAGGTGGTTCAGACTATGTTCAGGAGATTGGATGTACCAGAGGTGGACCTGTTTGCTTCATGGAACAATCACAATTTACCACTGTTCTGCTGCAGGCCACCCCACTGTGTGACTCTACCACAGGATGCTCTGACTGTCAGTTGGGAGGGAAAGTTCCTCCATTTCCTCTAATTCACAGAGTACTATGGAAATTGAGGAAGGAGTTAAGAACAATGATTCTCATAGCACCAGATTGGGCAAGACAGCCATGGTTCTCTCTCCTACTGCCCCTGTCAGACAGGAATTCCATCTCTCTCCCCCCTGAGACATGACTGTCTGACTCTACCTCAGGATAGGGTAACATGTCCAAGCCTCAGAACTCTGAGACTGAAAGCTTGTTCTTGAAGACCTAGAATAATCTAGCATGAACCTGTCAAGCAGAGTACTGAACAGTTTGAAAGTTTCAAGGAAACAGTCCACAACAAAATCCTATTCCTCAAAATGGAAGAGATTATCAATTTGGTACTCAGATAAGGGAATTTCTTCCCTGGACTCTGATTTAACACTTGTTCTGGATTACTTAGAACATCTGTACACAAGAGGTTTGAGAACTGCATCACTGAAAGTCCACCTGGTGGTAGTACCAGCCTTTCTATCTGCAGAAAAGCCAAAATTTGTAGCCTTATACCCTGTGTTCAAAATATTATTTTAAAGGCCTCCTTCACCTGCAACCCTTAGTTAGGGAACTTATTTCACCCTGGAACCTAAATATATGCTTGTCTGAACTAGTATATGCCCCTTATAGCCAATGGCTCCTGCAGACCTCAGGTTTGTGACATGAAATACACTCTTCCTCATAGCTGTGACCTCAGCCAGAAGAGACAGTGAGCTCCAAGCCCTGTGTATAGAGTCTAGCTACATAATCATGCACAGGGACAAAGTTGTTCTGAGGAAAAAAAGGAAATTCCTTCCTAAAGTGGTGTCAGAATGTCACCTAACCAAACAGTTGTTCTACCTGTGCCTTTTTTTTCCCATCCCATTCAAGTCCAGGTGAACAAACATTGCACCGTTTGGATGCCAAGAGAGCACTCAGTTACTATCTTGACAGAAGAAAATATATCAGATCTGACAACAGACAGCTCTATATAATGTATGGTAGAGCGTTGTTATATGTAGAAATCTACATTTTTATAACAAAGTTTTACCATCGATGTGACGTCATGATGTTGTCAACGCAGTGATGGTACATCACATTGATGGGTAAAGAACTAGGAATGATCTGCACATGCACGTACCTTTTTTTCACATGAACCGACAGCCTTTCAGAAAGGGGCGCAGCAGTGAGAGCATGACCCAGAATGGCCGAGGCGGTGACTGAAACCTCAAGAGTAAGGAGCCTTCTTCATTTTTCTTGGGACCATACACCATAAAATATAATGTATGGTGCCTCTGTTGGTTGCCAGTTTGTATAATGTCTCAAGGTTGCCATGGTGATGTAAACCTCTCGAGCTTGGCTCTCGAGATTTACATGGTCACCCTGGCAAACTCTTGATGGTTAACAAACTGGCTATCCTCTATGTTATCTATGGGGAGTCTGGAAAAGCAAACCTGCTGCAACAAAGACCACTTCAAGTTGGTTGGCCACTTGCATACAATTCTGCTATTAAAAGGCAGGCAAGCAGCCCCCTTAGGGCTTAGAGCAAATTCCACAAGAGGTACTGCAGGTTCAGTGGCAGCCTCAGGAGGCATCCCTCTGGTAGATATCTGCAAACCAGCTACAGTACCTGGGAAAAATGTTCATGCTTTCACTAAGTATTACTGTCTGGACATTCTCTCCAGAAGAAATGCTAGGTTTGGGACAGCAGTTTAACAGAACCTTTTTTCTTAAATAGGTTCCAATCTTCCCAGCCTCCCAAGGTACTGCTATGTAGTCTGCATTTTTTGTATGGCATCACTGTTTTTAGAAGAAAAAAATACACGCTGCAGTAATGATGTTTATTTTAATGGGTCCAATAGTGAGCCAATACAATGCCATCCCTACCTCACCTTCTACAGCCTAATCAGAAAAAGGTTGATAAATGTAAAATGGGTTTAAATACTCTTTTCTGCCTGAGCATTTCAATATTTTTATACACTTCATATTTAAATAAGTCTTTTAAAATATTTATGGTATATTTAATAACATTTTTTAAAACTGCTTATTTTTTTGCTGTTTTGCTTACTATAAGCATTGCAGTTTTGCTAGCTAGTACTGCTTCCTTCTGATCTTCAGCACAAATCTCAAGTTAGAACACTAGAGGGAGCACCAGCACACATCAACATTTGAATGGAGTTCTGATTCCACAGCAGCATTCTAAACTGTGAGGTAACATCTGACATTGGAGATAATGCATTTTCTGTATTGTCTCGCTATTCTACCCTTTAGAAGAAACATCATTACTACGGTAATTTTTTTTCTTCCTGGGCACCCTGTGGAAAGACCCCTATAATTGCCACACTAGTGGTCAATAGATTGGGTAAATAAATCATGATATTTTAGGATACAAACAGTATGCACTGCTAGTAATGGACTAGTTTGACATGTGGGATCACATCCATTACAAGCGGCATCCGATATATCAGTGTGGCTGCTACTGGGAGTCTTGCCAAAGACAAACAGATAACAACTTTGAGACACACCGCACAATGTAGATACAGAGATGTGATTACAGCCCCTTTAGTGATTTTTGTTGCTGGCAACACTAATACTGTTTACATTTATTGATCAAAATAGAAAAGCTTCATCCATGAAGTCTCTGTGAGTGCTAGTGGCTCCCAACGAGGCTTGCCGTACATCCGTGGGTGTCACTGGAACTTTTGCCTCATCTGTTTGGCCTCTTCCTCTTCTGTCATTTCTGTTGTCTCTGCACGCACCCCTGCCACAGCTTCATCCATGCAGTCTCAATGAGTGCTAGTTGCTCCCAACGAGGGACAATATCATCCCTCTGTTTCACAGCACAGCAAGACAGTCAGGAGTGCTTGCCTTACATCTCTTCCTCTTCCCCCATTTCTGTCATCTCTGCATGCATCGCTGCCACAGCTTCACCGATGTCGATGTCATCGACCTCCAATACAGAGCAGCAGTACAGAAGCACAGCAATGCTCAGCAATAAACAAAACAATGAATGAAATCACCAGAAGTAGGGGAGGCATTAAATATTGTGCTGTGCTATTAGTTGCAGGAACTGGCCTAAATGATAGCAATTGCAATTTAACAGGAGTGCAATAGCAGCAGGTGAAAAACTGCAAATTGACATCGATCAGGGGGTGAGAATGCAGTTTTCAGCGGCAACTAAATGCGGAATTACAGGTCCGCCTAATCAGGGGATTTTACTAATGCAAATATAGTGAAAGGCTTTTGGCAATGTGGTTTCGTCCATTAGAAACAGACGTCCGCTACAACTCTGTCCTTTAAAATTAACACATACTGTATTTATTTTCATTTAGAACACATGTTATTTCCACTTAAAATGTAGACATAGAACACAGAAGACAATGGACCAGATAGAGAGTTTACAATGAATAAGCTTAGTGCAGCCAGCATATCTGGGTTTAATTATCACAACCTCCACTTGCATACTGTGTGACCCTGAGCAAGTCACTTAACCATTTGGTGCTTCTGGGTTGCCCCGTATATGGGCTTTGTACCCAATGGACCTTGCCTGGTTGCCAAAGAATAAAAATAAATAAATGGATAAAAGGAAGCTTTAAGATAAAACAAGGTAAAACACTAATAAAATCATTTAAAAAGTGTATATTTCAAATATATAATGGTTGACAGAGGAGTAACATATTTATCTCCACGTGTAAGTGGTAAGACCTTCATAACTAACTCGTAGGTTCATCAGTCATGAGTTATGGGTCTTACCATTTACTAGTGAAGGTAAATATAGCATGTTAGTCCACTGTAGGCCATGATATATTCCCTAATTATGCAATAGACATGGACAACAAAGCCATTGTGTAACTCCATTTATTTTCACATATGTTCTATAAAGTTTAGAACCCAAAATGTATACAACATATGTTGTATAAATGCTACCTGTCAATCAACCCCCCCCCCCAGCTAGCACTACAGGACAGAACTTACCATTCTCCTCTCAAAAGCTCCCCAAGTAGCACATCACTATTTGTCTCTCTCTTTTTTTTTTTTTAAATAATATATTTTATTGAGGGATTATTGAAGGTTACAAGTTATAATCAGTGCTAAATCACTACATGTATAACACACTAAAAAAAAGGTCAATAGTGAATGGACCAATACAGCTGGAGTAAAACAAAACTGATGCTATTCATAACCTGGTTATCCTTGCTTACAAACTGATTGTCAACCTGGTGTGGCTCAGAGGCAAGAATGGAGCCCGGTCTGATGCTAGGGCGTTGAGGCCACCCAAGTATGGTTAGGTTGGGGAACCAGTAGAAGTGCTTCTAGGGAGCCCCACCTTGATTTGTATAATTCAGGTGTGTGGCGCAGGTGGTTGATCATTTTTTCCATCCGTAGCGCTTCTAAGACAGTGTTATGCCATTCCACATATGAAGGGATTTTGTCATCCATCCAATGTTTTAGGATAAATTTTTGGGCCATAGCAGCTATAAGGGTGATGTGGTATTTTCCAACGTCAATGAAGTGGTCAAGATTGAGACCTAATAGGCAACTCTTTGGGGTGAATGCTGGTTCTAGACCTAAAAGCAGATTGAGGTTTCTAAAAATTAACTCCCACAGTGGTTTGGCCTTGGAGCAGTTCCAGAGCATGTGTTTGAGTGTGCCAGTGTCCTGTTTGCAGTGAGTGCAATGGTCCGAATCCAGTTTGCCCATTTTGTGAAGTTTAGCAGGTCTGTAGTAAAGGTTGTGGTTGATTTTGCATTGCATTAGTCAGATACTGTCAAACTTTAGAAATTTGTATGTATTTTTCCAAAGTGCATTACTGCATTCAGGGGTGTCTAAGTCTTGGAATTCTGCTTGCCAGTATGCGCTGTAAATAGAATTTGTGTCAGTTAAAAGAGCTATTAATTTTTTGTACATGTGGGAGAGGGCATGTCTTTTGTCTGCTGTGTCGCACAGCTCATCCCATTTGTGGAAGCTGTCAAAGTCCCAGGGCTTTGGGCCCAGTACCGCTGTCAACATGTGTTGCATTTGTAGGTAGGGGAAGATGGGGATATTAACAGGTGCTTTCTCGTGCTGTAGCTTCTGGTAAGGGATCAGGGGGGTTTCATCCGTAAGGTGTCGTAGGGACCATATTTTATCATGTCTTAGGAAGTTTGGTGGGTCAGGGGCTTTCAGAATTGTGAAATTGGGATTGCCTGACAAAGATTGTTGAGAGTCAAGGCATGGATTCATACTTAGTAAGTTGTGGAGTTGCCTGCTGTCTTTGATGGAGATCCCTATCGGCGAGTTCCTCAACTCAGTTGGAAGGGTTTGGAGGGACATGCTTTCTAAGGCTCTGAGGTTAAGGCCTGCTCTTCTGCATAGTTCTATTTCCATCCGTTTCCAGTTGGTCATGTGATTGTGAGAGCCTGGTAGGCTCTCGTGTCATCTCCACTAAAGAAATTTGGTGGCATGAGCTGCAACGTAGTAGAACCAAAAGTCCAGGAGCTGTAATCCACCAGTACTCTTACTGTGTGTGAGTTTTTTATAGGCTCTTTGTGGTGTTCTGCCACTCCATAGGAACTGGGTGAGTGCTGATAGGATCTGGGTGCACCACGCTGCTGAGAGTAGTCATCCGGTCAAACTCATGAGGTACAGCACTCTGGGGAGGATATTCATTTTGATCACATTAATGCAAGCCCATAATGTTAGGGGGAAGGATGTCCATCAAGCTAAGTCTTGTTTGATGTTTGATTTGAGGTCTTCGAGATTTTTATTGTGCATTAGCTTAATGTTTTGGGAGACAGTGATTCCTAGGTATCTCATGCAATTTGGGTTCCAGGAGCCCCTCCCATTGCATGGTTGTGAATTTGAGTGTGTGGTAGTTGAGATGCATAATGCAGGATTTGGTGATGCTTAGTCTGTACCCTGCTAGTTGGCTAAAGTCTTGTAACAAGCTAAGGGCAGGGGATATAGATTGGCCAGGGTTGTCGAGATGCAGGAGGATGTCATTGATGTATATGGAGAATTTGTATCTCTGCTCTCCCACCTGCAACCCTTGTATGTTTTCATCTAGGAGGAACCTCCTCATCAGGGGTTCAACATAGAGGTTGAAAAGATGGGGAGAAAGTGGGCAGCCTTGCCTGGTGCCCACTTGTAGATTGAAGGGGGCTGAGAGGGTACCGTTGCAGAAGATCATTGCTGTAGGTTGGAAGTATAGTCATTTGACCCATTTTGTGTAAGAGTCCGGGAGCCTGAATTCCATGAATGTCTCGAAGAGGAAGAGTCAGGAGACCCTATTGAACACCTTTTTGGTGTCAAGGGAGAGTAGTACAGATGGATAGTCAAGTCTTTGGCTGTCGCTAAAATGTGCATGAGTTTTCTTAGATGGTCCAAGGCGAGCCTACCTTTCATGAAGCCCAACTGTTGGGGGCCATTTAAGTTTCCTATCACTTTACCTAATCTTGTCACCAGTATCTTTGCCAAGATTTTCAGATCGACATTGAGTAGGGAAATGGGTCTGTAATGTCCCATGCAGGTTAGGTCTTTATCTGGCTTGGGGAGCAGAGTGATGGTGGCTTCTTGCAGATGTGGGTCTAGATAGTCTGACTCGTGCACTTATTTGAAGAGTTTAGTCATGGGCCCAGTGAGCTCATTAGCTAATGATTTGTAAAAGATGAGCAAGAAACCATCTGGGCCTGGTGCTTTGTTGGGGATCAAGGAAGAAATGGCTTGATGTACTTCATATTCCGATACCGGTCCCCCCAGAGTCTGCTGGTCCACTGGTGAAACCTTGGGCAGATGGACTTTCTGCAAGAATGCCTGTATTTCTGCTGGTGGCATGTATGCCTCCTTTGTGTAAAGAGTTTTATAGAAGTCCCAAAAAGCTGAAACTATCTCTTAGAGGCTAGTGAGGAGGCTGTTGTTGGCACTCCTGATGGATGGTATTGTTCTGTGTTGTTCCTTTTGTTTAAGCCTGAGGGCTAGCAATCTGCCGGCCTTTTCTCCTTGGTCCACGTATCTGGTTTTAGACCTAAAAATGGCAAACTCTGCTTGATCCTGTAGGAGCTCACTGTACCTGGCCCAGGCTATATTGATCTGGAGTTTGGAATTTGCGATGGAGGAGCTGGTGACTACCTTTTTGAGTTTCCTGATTGTGTCAAGAAGGTGTCGGCACTCTGCCTCCCTTTTTTCCTTTTTGAGGAGGGTAGACAGAGGAGTTCTCCTCTCAATGTGCACTTAAAAGCACCCTATAGGAGGCTCTGGGTAGGGACGAGTTGGAGTTTGTTTTGAACAAAAGTGCTGCCATGTCTTTTTGTTCATCTAGGAAGTCCTGGTCTTTGGGTAGGGAGTTACTGATCTTCCAAATTCTGTCTCAGTCCATAATGTGAGGGGGCAGGAAGGTTTGAGTGATCGGAGTGTGATCAGAGATGGCTTTGGCCTTGATTTTGCAGGTAGTGGTCACCTTTAATACCTCTTGGTTAACCAAGAAAAAGATAAATCTGGACTGTGAGTCACGAGGTGCCTACCTGAAGGTGAAATTACAATGTATAGGGATTCCAAAACTTTATTTTTGGTTATTATCTCCTAATGAGATACTGTCTTATATTTCTAAGATGGATCCAAGACCAAGTACAGTCCAACCTTGTTTATCCAAACTGCTTGGGAGACATCCGATCAGTTCAGATAAATGGGAGGTTGGATAACTCGGAGCCCATATTAAGTATGCACTGTTTTTTTTTCCCACAGAGATACAATACTGTACTGTGTTCCTGCCCACCTCCTTTTTTTTGCTCAGGTCTCTGATCCCCACCCAACAGAAGTTCTGAATTAACTCCAGTCTCAGATGCCCACTCATCAGAAGTCCTTAATTTACTCTGATTTCTGATTGCCACCCACCAGCACTTCTGAATTTCCTCTGGTCTCTGATTACCACCCACCAGCAGTTCTGTCTGAATTTACTCCGGTCTCCGATGCTTGCCATCAGATGTTCTGACTTTACTCCAGTCTACGATTACCACCCACCAGCAGTTCTGTCTGAATTTACTCTGGTCTCCAGTTACAGAAACAGTACATGCTACACACTTTTACTCTCCCTCGCTCTTCACCTGCCAGCAGTCCTCACCCGCTGCACCTGGGAGCCTTTCTATAAACAACAGATGCTACACCAAGGTATATACAGTACTGTACCTTGGTTAAAAAAATATTTTTGCTGTGCTTTTTGGTTGCAGCACCACTACATCACAAGACTTTCCTTATGAGCACAGGATATGTCGCTCACCCGCCTGCTGACACCACTTAGACAAAAGCAAAAACTGTCTATGTTTAAAATGGCACAATGAGCACTTTTAAAGTTAAAGGACAATGGAAGGAATTAAACTGCTTATAAGTACAAAGTTAAGTGAAGTGGATCGCTGTTACTATACTACAGTAATTGCTGGCAGTTGTGAATTCGATTAAGAATGTAATTAAATGTAATCGCTTGTAAATGGCTGCCAGCACTACAGTTGGAGGACACAATGAGTGTTCGTTAGATAGGGAGGTTCAGAATTTCGGGGGTCGGATAAATGGGGTTTGACTGTATTGGTGTGGACTATAGGGTTTTGAAAAACGTTGGCTCACTATTGGCCTAGCAGTTGCTAAACTCTTCAACTTTTCTCTTTGTAATAATGTGTTTCCTTCTAAATGGGAATGTGGTTTAGTAAGACCCAGTTATAAAACTGGTAGTATGCCGAATGTTAATAATTATTGACCTATCACATTGTTGGCTCCCCTATCTAAACTGTTAGAAAGGATTGTTTCAGACCAGATTACAGAACATCTAGACAAATATAGGCTTTGGTCCTCTTCTCAACATGGACACAGCTCTAAGACTGCCTTGGTGAGGTTCACAAGTCAGGTCCATAAAGCCCTAGAAGAGGGTAAAATAGTGGCATCGGCATTTGTGGACCTCACCAAGGCATTCAATCTTGTTGATCATAGAGAATTACTGATAAGTTTACTTAAGGTTAATTTTTCTGATGATGTGATTTTTTGATTGAATGATTATTTATCTGGGAGGGTGCAGAAAATTTTAATTAAGGATTCTTTATCTGTTGAGGGTAAATTGGATTGTGGGGTTCCTCAGGGATCCATTTTGGGACCCCTGTTGTTCTCACATTTTATTAATTCACTACATAATGTATGTAATAACTCTGAAATTATTTTATATGTGGATGATGCTGTTTTATTATGTTTAGGAGAATCTTGTCAAACGGTTGAATAATATTTACAAAAAGATCTCAGTTTAATGCATGATTGGTTTATCAGGCATAAATTAATTCTTAATTCAAGTAAAACAAAATGTATGGTTTTTAAAAATCCTAGGACTAGTGTTACTTTTGATTTGTCTCTGTGTGACAACTACGGTAATATTATTCAAAACGTTACTTACATAAAATATTAGGGACTTATTATCATTTACCATTTATCATTCGATTTGCATATTACAAAATTAATTAGTAAAATACATCAAAGATTGGGAATGTTGTATCGATTAAATAGACATTTAACCGATGATACAAGGGCTATACTTGCACATAGTTTTTTGTTTTCAATAATTGATTATGGATTGATTATATATTATTTCTCTACAGATAGAATGCTTGCAAAGCTCAAAACCACTTCTCATAATATAATACATTTTGTCACCAGACAGAACAAATGGATACATCATTGTCATTTATATAGCTATTTTGGGTGTTTGTCATTTTCTGATAGATTTAGATTGCATGTGATAATTTTTCTTCATAAATTACATTTGGGATACTTACCTGTTATAATTGCTGAGCTTTTTCCCAGATCATCTAATATATTTTCAACTAGGTCTCAGGTAGGATACAAATTTCAGATTCCGTTTTTTCAAACAGCAATGGCTCAGAACTCTTCACAATTTCATGCTGTAAAATTGTATAATGATTTGCCTCAAATGATTACGATTTCTCAACATTTTATCTTTTAAAGGTGTTCTTCAAAAATTATTGTTTTTTGAAGCTGAATGTCGATATTTTAATTGAGTTTGTATTTTACTATGTTATATATTTTTTGTGCTTTTGTAAGTCTTGTTGTATGTATTTTGTATGTATTTTGTAACTGGTCACCAGTGAAAATGGACATATTTTGCTCACTGGTTATTCAGTATAAAAATAAATAAACAAACAAAATCTCTGATATTGGGGTGCAGGACTCTCCAAATGTCTACTAGCCTTATGGAAGTTATCAGTTCCTGCAAGGCTTGCTGCACTGACTATAGACCCACTCACCTGGGTTTTGATTTGTCTAGGTTGTTGTCAAGGACTGGATTCCAGTCCCTGGCAACAATGCTTGGTGGGGGCTGCAAGGTGGCCATGGTGGAGAGAAGTGTGGTGAAAAAATGAGTGGCATTGGAGTTCGGACCATATATTGCCCGGTGGATGACTTCTCGGCCATTGAGCTGTCCCCTAACCACTATATGCCTCCCTTCTGGGTCCAGTGTTTCTTCTTTTAGTTTGGTTGTGTTTTCCTATGGATGCGTATCACAACTCCTGACTTTCTGTTGCTGTTTCCAGTGGCAAATACCTGTACTAGTAAACCACAGAGTGGCAGTGTGGCCCTCCAAGTGCCTAACAAGTAACCAAAGAAACTTCAGGAGGGATCTTGCTCCAAAAGACCTCAAGTGAACTACAAGTACACGACTGGAGAATATGGACCCACTCACTGCATATTGTTTTAGTAGTTAGATCAAAGATGATATACAATATATGTTCAAAAAACAGGTTTATTTCCACCATTTTTCAATGTTTCACAATTATAACACACTGCTTCATCAGGATCTCTTCATTAAATAAAATAAGTAAATTAACATTTTAGTAAGTCTAAGGACATAATAATCCAAGTATTGGACACACGTCTGAAAAATGTTTTGCTCTTTTTATAATCAAGTTCAATTCATTGGTTATTGGTTTCTTTTTGTACAAAAAATTAATAGGACATGTTTGGAAAATCACATATATGTCACTGTAAATCTGATTATGAAATTAAATAATTCTCTCCTTAATGAAAAAGCTCCAATTCAATTTGTACAATCATTATGTGTGTTGTTTCTTCCTAAAAATAATAGGACATAACAAAAGTGTGAATATTCATTTGCTTTTTGCATCCCTTTCTGGTTCAAAAAATATTTCTAAATCATAGACTTTCATTACCTTTTCTTGTTGTTAACATAGGTTTTTTTTATTCCTTAAATGTTTATTCCTAAAATGTTAATTTACTTATTTTATTTAATGTAGAGATCCTGGTGCAGCAGTGTGTTATAACTGTGAAACGTTGATAAATGGTGGAAATAAACCAGTTTTTTGAACATATATTGTATATCATCCTTGATCAAACTACTGAAACAATATCCGGTGAGTGGGTCCATATTCTCCAATCTTGTACTTGAAATACATGTCCTACCCATTCCCTCCTCCATAGGATGGCCTGCTTAGCCAGGGTGTGTGTTTCTTATAGGAATGCAACTTGAGTTTTAAGGTATTTCAGATGTCAAAGTAACTGGTGTCTCTTTTCTTTAGTTTGGGCTCCCTTGATGTTCCACGTGGTGCATATATATGGGTTAGACATTGGGAGGGAGCTGAGATGTGTGCCAGTTTTGTACTTTGCAGTTAGGGGGCTTGCTGGGGAGACGGCGTTGTGATGGAGTGTTTGTGTTTTTTGCTTGCAGGGATGTGGGGCCTTTGTGTAGGTTAGGGGGTGATTGGGGTGGCACAACGCCATGCTGAGCATCCTGATCACATAGCATCAGATCTATTAAAAAACAGAAAAGACAATAACAGAAATATTAAACTATGGCTATGCAACTTACATACTACTAAACTATAAGTACTCCCAACTACTTTGTACATTATTAGACAGAGAGAGGCCTTATCTGCCCCCACTTTCCCATGCTGAGGGCACATGGGGTTTTGTCGGGGTAGATGTGGCCTTTGTTCAACTGGTCCGTGGTGAGCTCCCATGCGGGTTGCTCCCTTTGTCCACGGTTCACATTAGGCACTTAGGTTTGTAAATACATTGAATAAAGGGTAACTGTTTGGAATTAACAGGTTGGATTAACAGGCCCATGGAATTGCATTGACCGATCTGACAGGGTCTTTAGCCTTGTTGTAATCCTCTGCTTCAGATGTGGTTCTCTTCATCCCTAACTTGTCTTGCCCACCCACCCCCAGGGTATCCTTCCTGCCCTCTACTCTTCGTCTCTTGGGTGTTGCACTTTGATTAAGCTTTATTGAGGTGGTAGGGGTTATTTGTGAAGGTGCGGCAGTGTTTGTTGCATTCTGCTCTCCCAAGTCCCCCTGCCCCATTATCCACTCCCCTCCCCAAAGCAGCATTTGTCTCCCTTGATCATTACAGCCCAACCAGTTTAGTTATAAGGATTGTCCCTGTGTTCTTGCTTAAGTGCATGGCTCACTGGGTTGAGGGGTTGTATACTGAAGGGACATCTGTGACATAAGAGTTAGGGCTCAGCTGGGTTGAGGTGGAGAGGGAGCATCTTTCTTTTGGCTTAGGGGGCATGTAATGTGTGCCGGTCGCCACCGTGTACCCTTGGTGTCAGACATCCCCACTTCTACACCACTGAATACAGCGCACAGGTCCATAACAAAAAAAACATATTGCTAGTGTGGGCTGCACTCTCCTGGCTGGAGCTATACTGTGTCTAACCCTCTTGAACCACATGTATATAGTATTTAGGTGTGATTCTGACCACACAAGACATCGGAACATCATAAAGTGCATCACAAGATCAGTCCTACAATACTAAGTAAACCGATAAGCCCTTGTTGAGTGAGATAATTATTGGAGAGACACCTCTGTTTGCACTGCAGGATTGGGAGCAGCCTGAGGGTGCATTATGGGTCAGCTTCAAGAGCTCATGTCATCCTGCTACTTGTCAAGTCATTCCCTGTTGTCTGCTTAGGCATGCCGGGGTGTTGGTTCTCCCTGGACATACCTCAAATATCTTGAAGAGTGTAGTCGGGGTGTGATCTGACTGAGGTCAGTGCTGCTGGAGCTAGGAGCTACTGACCTTATGAGATCCTCTACTCTCCCCCCACCCCCCACACCCATACAGTCCACTGAGGAAGGAGAACTTAAGGTGAGCAGTGGACAACCTCCAGCAACCATCCTTATGTCTTGCTCTCTCTCTCTCTCTCTCTTCCCCTTCCCTCGGTTATCGGTCATAAGGTGCCTATCGAAATGGGGGTGCTTGACCGCTACACTGAGATGTCGCGGCTCGCATTCTCCCATATTTTATTACCTACTGTTCCTGTCCCCCCTGTTCACCCACCATGCAGGTCTACCTGGTACAGTCTTTTTTTGTTTGGGGATTCTAGGAATTGCAGGTATCCATTCGGAGTGTGGATCCCATAGTGGAGCTTTCTGGGAGCAAGGTTTGGCCGAGGGCTGCTGGTCATCCTGTCTGATACGGTTGAATTGCTGACAGCTCTATGTGGGCAGGGTTCTCTTAGTCTGGTGAGAACAGTGGATGCAGACTTACTTTGGAGAAGGATTCCAAGATTGTGTCCAGTGGGATCCGGGGACTGCTGGTCAGTAACTTCAGAAATAAAGGGAGAGCTGTGCCAACCAACTGTGTTATGAGCAGGCTCCAGTGAGAGTTGACCTGGGAGCTTGTATAACTGTGTGATGAGCCAGAGGGCCTTTTAATGACTAGTTGAACATCTGGATGTTTTGGTCGAAAAGCATGCCAGTGGGGGGGGTGCTGAGCCCTTGGGGCTGAGAGCATGTGGGCATTGCCAACATTGTCTCTCACTCTGTTGATTGATGTCTGCAACTAGGAAGTAGCTGTGGGCTGGGAGGACAAACAGAGAGGGATCAGCAGCGGGAATGTTAGGTTCAGAGAAGGACAGGGTGTGGTTTCAGTCATATTTCCTTTGTTCAGTGGAGCAGGCCTGTCAGTCACCATTTTTCCCCCATTATTAGCCTCAGGCATAAAAAGTATAGAGGGGATAGGGAAACATAAAGACCATTCCTTTCCATCTGTCTTTGCTTAACATAGTGGGAGTTGTACCCCTGGGACACTAAGGAGGTTGGATGAATATAGTCCGCACCTTAAGCTGTTTTTAGAGTAGGTCCAGGCAGGCATAACAGTGCATAGGGGTGAAAATAATTACTGGGACTGCTGACCTGGGAGTTGACAAAATTTTAACAGGCCCTCTTTGGTATCTTTGTGGCAGTCCTAGTCCATTGGGTTTTGCTTGCCTTTGGGTGGTTTTGGAACTGGGGGAAACACTGTTGGAGAAAGGTCTGGAAGATATTTGCAGGCAATGTCAGCATTGGGATATTCGTGAATGCCATTGGTAGTTGTTACAATCAGCCTAACTGGGTACAGCATATGAAAGCAGATATTAGCTTTATGAAGTGCTTTTTTAATGATGTACAAATAGGCTTTTTGTTTCTCATGCACGGCTGGGGTCACATTGCTGTAAATGTGAAATCTTTGGCCCTTCAAGGACAGTGTTCCTTTTAGCCTTGCTTGTGTCTGAATGTGTTGCTTCATCGAGAAGGATTGGCATCTGGCAGTGATAACCACAGGTTTTATAATTTGGCTGGGAGAGTGTACAAAAGGATCTATGCACATATTCCAGGGTGTAAGTTGTGCTTTGAGATGGTGGACCCGCGACGCTGCTCAGGAGCTTTTGAGTGAAGTCCATCAGGTCTGTCACCTTTGAGCGCTCAGGAATGCCTACTATAACTATATTATTTTTGCAAGTGCGGCTTTCCTGGTCTTTGAGCCAGTCTTCCAACTTATTAATTTTTTTCCTTATGCTAATTATTTCGGAGTGGTCCCTAGACTGTCGGTCTTCGATTGAACTTATTCTTTCTCCAGCATCTGCAACTTTGGCCTGTAAGGTATCCAAGATAGGTTTAACAGTTTTTAAGTCCATGGCTACTTCATATAGAGCTAGCTTTATGTTGGCTAGTTCGGAGAATTTGTCCAGCTGATCTAATTTGTCCAGTTTTAGTAAATTGTCAGAGAGTAATTCGTTTAGAGTAGCTGAAGGGGGTGATTCCAGTGGCGAGTCAGGTTTCTGCTCTTTGGACAGCTGGCTTGTGTGTAGAGAGTTGGGAATCAATTGGAAGTCCATTTGTGAGGTTCTGTTGGATCCATATCACTGATATTGTGGATTTCATTCCTATTTGTGTTCCCCTAATGAAAAGTTGCTGTTTTGCTGATCTAAATCTGGTATTAACTGCTAATTAGCCATGTTTTAAGGTAGAGAACTAGGAGCTTAGAGAGAAGCTGCCATTCAGTGAGAACTCATCACTTGACTCCTCGTCCATCACTGTTCCTCTCTGCAACATCCCTGTTTCTGTCCTGGCAACCTGCCAGCAACAATAAAACACTCCCAGATAAAATCAGTTTTCTTTTTTTTTTAACTAAATTGCAGCATTCCTTTGCTCTCTGCCCACCCATCTACTAGCTCTCCTGCCCACCAGCTCTCCTACTTGGAACTCATTTTCACCCTTATACCTTGTTCTCAGCACCACCGCATAGCTATGCTCATCAGAAAACAGCTTCATAAATTCCTTTGAACCTCAACTTTTTTTTAATTGAAAATGCATTCTCAAGTCATATCTGATTAGATAATTCCTCCCCACCCAGGCTTAAAAACTTTCAGGTACTGTTCTGGTCCCTTCTGATCCTCACCATCACATTACTGCTTCAGTTCTCCACTCTCCTCTCCAGCACAAAGGCACAGTTCCAAAAAAAGCCTGGAAATCAGTACCTTTTCTATCTTTTCTTTGGCTTTCAGGTCCTCCTAACCTCATTTGCTGTTTCAAAATCCTGCCTGCCAGCTCCCTCACTGACTCATTTTCATGGCCACCCACTTGTGACTCAACAGACATAACCTTACTTCTGCTGCCCACACAGCACTTGCTTTCAGATGGCTCCCAGCGCAGCACTCACACTCACACCTTTGGCACCAGTTGAAATATAAAACAGTTATGAAAAAAAGAAAACTAATGCAACTCCCATTGCTAGAAACAAAAATTATTTTGGTGTTAGAACTTGCTGAACTCCCAAGATGGGCATTTCAAGGGCCAGTGCATGCACACTCTGAGTGCCACTAGTGCTCTCGCTTGGTCTGTGATCAGAAGCCGACACTACCTTTGCAGACACACTACACAGAAAAGGCAGGATCAACTAGATAATTAAATATATCTTATTTTACTCATATTTTATTTTTATTAAAATAGACTAGCACAGTACAGTGTCAGCCTGGCTTACTCGCTAAGCAAGAAACAGGGCTACCATGTTTTATAAAATCTCTAGACCGCCCACATGCAAAGTAATAACCAATTGCAACTACCACTCTTAATGTGTGAGCATGACTTCCCTAGCAACAACGTCACTGTCCCTAGCAACCACCTGAAACTGAGCAAGGATACATACCACAGCTCAAAATAAGCCTACACATTTTATTAAAAAAGATGAATTAAAGAGAAAAATAATAAAAGCCATTTTCTTAAACTCCCTTCCTATTGCCCAAATGAAATAAGCAATGGAAACCCTGTGGAAAAATTATTGATCTGCACTTGAGCAGTTTGACCTGGGACAACTCCTTCACAGCATGTGCCACTTGTGAGATTACTTGAGGTCAAACTGCTCTTGTGCAGATAAATAATTTGTTCCACTGATTTTCATTGCATATCCCTTATTTATTGGGTGGTTAAAGACACTCGGCTTCATCTCATTCCTAACAGCCACTTGAACTGTGCATATATTCCCCAACATACGTACACCCTATCATGTTACCCCTTAATGTATGTACTGTATTCAGTGGCCATATAGTAGCATATGACCTTCCCAATGTACTGTATACATTTGTGCATGCAGTTTTGTCTGTCTGAGTCTGTGTTCCTAATGAATGCCTCATTTGTTTTCCTTGCAAATAAATATTATTTTCTGACAATGCTGTATTGTGATCCAGTTTCTTTGTCAATTGAAATCATAAATTCCTTATAAAGACAGAAGCACTATGTTTATAACAATTCTTCTATCTTTGGATTGTGTTCATTTATTTTAGATTTAGGACACATTTCTGATGGGATATTGCCAACACAGTAATGGTGGTCTTCTTTAAAGCCAATGTCAGGTGTATTCTTATTAGGTTTTTCTTTGTGTGGTCTAATAATAATTGCTAGGAATAAATGAAGATGACTTCAATTCAGGAAAAAGGAATTTAATATAACCTATAAACTTTTATCCATGCATTGGCATAGTGCCCATACTAGTTTTGAAGAAGCATGCTACAATTTAGTTTTAGTTTTGTTTTATACCTCTGTGTGGTGCAGAATTCAAAACATGACATCCGGCTGTTAAATTACTAACAGCTTTTCTTTCTCTCCTTGCCTTTGCTATCCAACCACAAAGGAAAGTCAAAATGTTTTAGATCTCCATCTAAAGCTACAGTTCTTGTCATCAGTTTTGCAACAGGTGAGAGTGCTGCTGCATGCTTGTGGCTGAAGTGTGCATGACTTGTGATTTGTTGCTTTTTTTGTAGTTTTAATTCACTGTTACACATTTTCTAAGAGATGTCCTTAGTAAACATTTTTAATGTTTTATTCTTTGATTTTTTTAGCATTTTTCCTTTTCAGTAAGCTTTATTCACTGAAGAATATTTCCCTCCCCTCTCTTCTCTCTCTCTCTCTTTCCTGTCATTTCATTATTTGCTTGCTGCTTTATAGCCCTTTCTTACTTCCAGATTAATTTCTGTTCTGCCCAGTGTTCTTTCTTGACAATCGTGTCTTTAGTTATTTGTCCTTTAGAGTTCTTGCACTGTTGCATGTCTAATTTTTGAGTGCACGTTGTTCTTTAATTTGGGCATCAGCATTTTAACCTGCTATCAAAAATCTGTCTTATAGCATGCACTCTGTGAGATTTTGTTTGGGGCTGAAAATTGTCCATAAAAAAATGTACCTTTTTGCACATTATGTCTCAGCTACAAATGGCTGGGTTTGCTGAAATTTCAAGTCTTGGGCCTGTTTCTAAAAAATAGTGTATATCTATATATGTTATAAGGGTGTGGTCATGCCCCTTTAGTTAGGGTTGAGTAGGCACTTCAATGTTAAAGTCAAAATTTTGCACTTCAATAACTTTACGATCGTTCAACAGATTTGCATGTCAATTAGCATGCACCGTTGGACAGGGTAGCTCTCTGGATGTGGTAAGTTACCTCCTGGTTGGATGTGCAGTTTATGGGTTCTGGAAAGGTAAAAAAAGCATTTTTTCACTCATTGGGTCATATTTTTAAAGGGCTGACTCAAGCTGTGACAATGGCAGCTTTCACAAACCACCCCTGTGTCAGGGACCCTGTGCCTGATTCAGTATTGGACAGGGTCCCTGAGCCTGTGTCCTGCGGCTTGTGTTATTGATGAAACAGATGTTGCATCCACCAAGAATGCCACAAGCTGTGGGGCAGATGGCTGGCAACTGTGCCAGTAGGAAGGGCCATGTCAATGGTTGTCCCCCCAAGCCCTGATCTACTCATACAGTGTACTATTTATAACACAGTACCAACCTGATGATCTAGTGCCCCTCTCCCAGTCCCAATTTGCCTGTACAGTGTAATATTTATAACACAGTGCCACCCTGGTAATCTAGTACCACCCTCCCCATCCTGATCTGCCTGAACAGTGTAATATTTATAACACAGTGCCACCCTGATGATTTAGTGCCCCTCCCTCCCCACCCTGATCCACTGGTACAATGCAATAATACAAACATCAAAACCTGGGTATCCATGTCCCCCTCACCCTCCTGGATCCACCAGTGGTGTAATAATACAGTACAGTAAATCCCTGGTGATCCTGACAGGAAAACACCCTCCACCCTGCTCCCCATTGCAACCCCAGATCCAGCGACTGGCACAGCCCTCCTCACATCACCATGGCCTGCTGCTGAATGAACTGTCAGAGTGCCTACTGTATACAGTACATGCTCTGACAGGTCATTCAGCAGCCAGCCATGGTGGTGTGAGGACTGTGCTAGTCGCCAGATCTTGGGTTGGGATGGGGGGAAGCAGGGTGGAGGGCACTACCTGCCGGGGTGAGGGCCACTGGATCACCAGGGTTTTACTGTACATGATTCATACAATATACCGGTGAATCAGGGGGAGGGACACTGAATACTCAGGGTTGTACTGTACTGTATCATTACATTATACTGGACAATTGGGGTGGGGGGACAATAGATCACCAGGGATGTTAGTTTGGTATATATTACACTGGAGGGATGACACTGTGAGGCATGGTTGGCAACCCTCCCAGAGGGTGTCTAAGTGCAGTTAAGCTTGCTTTTTGATGGTCTAACAGTTCTTTGATCATTGTGCTCTTGGAGGGTTCTCCAAATACAATTTTAGGGGATGTGGCAGCCTGCATCTTCTGCAAGCCCCCTAGCACTATGCTGCAGCCATTTTTGTGGTGCAAGTCTGACACAAACCCCATTTGCTGCAAGCAGCCTACGTTCACCACAGGCTGCTTTGCTGAATAGCTCCTGGCTGCATCTTCGGATGCAAGGTGCCAGTTGCAGCACAATTGTTTGCTGCAAGCACCTTGCATCCTACATAGGGCTTTGAAAATCTAGCCCATTGACTTTGCTGGTCTTTTTCTTTGAACTTGCCTACAGCCCAGACAGTTTGAAATCTTTGTCTGAAATTTTCAGGGCGGAAAAGGACTAGCCCACAGATGTGCCTTTTGATAGTCTGGTGAAAAAATAATAATTCGTTTGAAAGTTATTGCATTTATAAAATGAGAAAAAATCATTTCTGAGCATGCTCAGTGAGCACTTAAGGTTAGCTGTTTGAAATGAAAAAGGAATCCTGTTTCATATTAGAATATTCCTTTTTCATTTGTCACCATCTTGTTTCCACTTTTTCTTATAAAACTTTTTGAAAAGCCACAAAAATGACATCCTGGAGAGGGACCAACACACCTAGCTGGCTGATCAGGACCTAATAGGTGTAATCTGCACTTCAGTGTTAGAGATATTCCCTTGAAATGCTACTTTTTTCAATATTATGAATTTCTTTTGTGACCATGTAATATGAAAAGGAATCCTTTTTGTATCACAAGTCACAAAAATATTCTTTTTCGTGAAGGGAGAATCTTTGCCTATGATTCTCCTTGTTGTCCCCAGTACTGTTATGTATTTCCCTGGTGTCTAGTGGAACCCCCACCCACCGATCACCTCCCCACTGAAATATTTATCTCCCTTGTGTCTAGCGACACTACCCACCCACCAATCATCATCTCCCTCACAAATAATTATTTCCCTGGTGGCTAGTGGCACCCCACCACCCTCCAATTGCTGGCCTCATTATTCCCTAGTATGTAGTGGCACCCCCACCCTCTGATTGCTATCCCCATTGTTTCCTGGTGTGCAATGGCACTCCCCACCCTTTGATCACTGGCCCTGTTGTTCCCTGGTGTCTACTGGCTCCCACCAACTTCCGATCAATGTCCCTGTTGTTCCTTGTTGTCTAGTGGAACCTCCCACCTGCTGATCACTGGCCCTGTTGTTCCCTACTGTCTAGTGGCACTCCCACCATCTGATCTCTAGCCTCATTGTTCCCTGGTGTCTATTGGCACCCCCACCTGCTGACCGCTCCCCTGCAAAAAACAGAAAACTGTCCTCGTTTTTTTTTACAAAGTCCTCAGCAATCTGAACCCCCCACTCACCCTCCATTCAATACCACCACCCACACACCCCAGTACACCACCACACACCCTCACTCACCTGAACAGATCCCAGGTTCGAGATCCACTCTCCAACTGAAGACACGTCTTGCTGCTGGAACCAACGACTGCATATGAGAAACTAAGGTAAATGCTGTTCAATGTATTTCGATGCAGGGGTTTCAACATTTATTCATGATGCAGCCATTTTCTGACATTTTGACCCAAAATTTTCAATAAAGCTTTTTGGGGACCCCACCTCAAGAACAATATGACTGTGTTATGCGACTTCTGCCCAAAAGGTGATTTTATGGTTGCTTGGTGGTTTCACCTTTCGTGCAGGATTTGCATAATGACAGTTTTATTGTTCATGAGGTGTGGTCATAAGAAGGCTACTGTATGTTGAAAATTTGGGGTCAAAATATGTAAAAATGGCAAAGTTATGACCATTCATTGCAATTTCATTATGTACACTTGTAACTTTGGAAATTGTAAAGAGTTTGACCCCAAATTTTAAACATAGACTTCTTATTACCCTACCTCATGTATGTCACAGGTGTCATTTTTAAAATACAAGTCAAAATGTGTTTTTGCACCTGTGGTGTGGAATGGCATTGCAGTTATGCAGAATTACATTTTGGCAGGTATTCGAAAATGTTCTGTATTGGGTACAAGAGGTGGGGCAATAAGATGGATATGCTGACAACTTGGCCACTGTTGACCTATAAATGGAAGCACAGGACCCTTCCTCAGTGACATACATATATGCATCTATGAATATATGGGAATGCAGGGCTCAAAGGGCCCTGCATTCCCACAGGCAACTAAGGGTATGATTATTCTATCTCAACAACTATAGATGGGTGAGAGTGCAGGGACAGGTAAATAAGGCTATGATTACACTGTCTCAAAAAGTAAGGAAATTCATTGCATAAAATGATGCAAATGCCTCAGTTAGGGTTGATATCAAACAGTAAAAAGGAGGGAAATATGACATTAGGGTTTCCAACCCTAACACCCCACCTCCACCCTGCACACACCAACAGGCATCGGGGGTGTCTTGGAGTCATCAGTCATAATGCTCACCATATTCCAGAAGAAAATAAGCTAAGATGGGTACAGTACAGGAAAATAGGGTGAGCATTATGGCTGACAACCCCAAGGACCCCATGCCTTTTGGGGTGAGTGAGGTGGGGGGGTGTTAGGGTTGGAAACCCTAGCATCTTATTTCCCTCCTTTTTGTGGTTTGATATCAATCCTAACTGATGCATTAACATACTTTTTTTTGCAAAGAATATATATATATATATAAAAAATACTGGCCCGGTAAGGCCAGTATAGTTAGGGTTGCATGGTCACTTCTATGTTAAACATCAAAGTTTGCACTTTAATAACTTTGCAACCATTTTTGTCAATTTGCCTGACATTTCACATGCATGACTGTCAACCAAATATCTCTGGCTCTGGAAAGTTTTGTTCCAGTCGGATGTATGTTTGCGGAACCGTAGGGCATTCAAAATGTGATAAATCACCAACTTTTGTGCATTTTTTGGTAAGCCATAATAGACTGAAGAGTGGATTCAGATTTGTTTGTCTACATGATGCCTGGGTTGAACTGGTGCCTTTTGAAGATTTGGTGAAAAAATAATGCTCTGTTCAAAAGTTATTCAAGTTTTTTCATGTCACATTATAGCCTATGGGAAAATTTCTATGTGAATTGTGAAAACTTTAGCAAAAACATTTTTTTGAGCGCGACAACATTTTTTTGTGCATGATAACATTTTTTTCATGTGCGACAACATCCCATTATAAGGTATAGGGAATCACAAAAACATTTTTTGTTGTCGCGAAAGCATTTTTGTTGCCTCGACATCACTTCACAACATTGTCCCATGTTTTGTTTTCTTTGTCACTTCATTGTGCCAAGGTGGATTTGTGCTTTTGGGCTGAAATTTGAAGGTGGCAAGCCATGGTCCACAGATGTGCCTTTTGGTGGTTTGGTCTCAAAACATTCAATAGGCCAATTGTTACATCATTACAAAGTTGAGAAATGTCCCATAGCATAACATTGAAGCACCTTTTGGCACCTGTATCTTGAAAACAAAGCAAGATACAGATTTTTTGCTACCCACAGCTAAGTATATGAGGAAGTTTAAAAGTCAAAGATTGCACCTGCACTGTAATTTTTTTCCTAGGTTGTATGGTTTCTGAGATATTGGCAAATTAGTGTTATAAGGGTTCCTTTTCAGGCCTATGGGGCTATTGTATGGCTCCGTTGTTATGTATAAGTGGGAGCGCAGGGCCTGGAGGGCCCACACTCCCACAGACAAATATCATTATGCACAAATGGGAAGTTTGGTGGGGGTGTGGGGCCTGAAGGGCCCACACTCCCACCAACACATACTAGTTACCAGGTACATTACACTGTAAGTAGAAGGTTTGGTCTTTTGGCTTGAAATTTGCAGGGTTAAGGGGATGTCCAAGAGATGTGACTTATTCTGCTTAGGTGTAAAAAAATGTTATCTTTTCCATAGATATGCCATTACAAAGTTGAGATTTTTCTCATAGGACTACATTGTGGCACCCGCAGCGCTTTCGGTGCCTGTATCTTGGAAATGATGCGAGATACAGATTTATTCAACATTTATGTAACTCATTCAAGATTTCATCAGATGGTCAGAAAAAAGTCTATGAGAACTTGTCTGAAAGCTAACAAATGAAAGATGCAAAAAATAGCATCATAGTACCACGTTTGTGGCACTATAGTTAGGGTTGAGTAAGTACTTTAATGTTAAACCTCAAAGTATGCACCTTAATAACTTTGCCACGTACAATGGATTTGCCTGAAATTTTGCATGCATGGTCTGGTACCATAGATCTCTGGATCTGGCAAGTTGTGTTATGGTCAGATGTATGGTTGCAGAGCTGCAGAATACCAAAAAAATGGAAAAAAACCCAGAACTTTTGCACGTTTCTTTGCTTGCTCCCACAGCCCGAATGATTTGTCCATTTGGTCTGACATCTTCAGGGATGATGCAGGCTGGGTTACCAATGTGCCTTTTGAAGATTTGCTGTACAAATATTAAACCATTCAAAAGTTATTCAAAGAAGAAATTTCCCATTATAGTCAATGGGGAAAAAATATATGTGTCTCACGAAAGTGTTGCAAGTACAATTTTCTTTTCGCAAATGGCCCTTTTACTTTTGTGTTGCTGCCATCTTGTTTTCAGTTAGTGAGAGAGAATAATGCCTGCCGTATAAATTCGGGACCCTAGGTAAACACTGACTGTTGGGTTTACCTAGTCGGGTCCTGAGGATGCCAGCCCTATCTTTTTTGGGGGGTTAAACCTCCCAGAAATGCCGTTTTAAAAATCGGCACCTCAGTACTTTCACAAATTATGAAAGAAATGGCTGTGACACTTTCACAAATGCAAAAGTTGCATGCTGTTTTTTTTGCAAAACTTTCACAATTTGCAAAAGTATTTTGTTCAAAAACTGCAAATCTTTGCTATCACCCTGCAACAAAACTGTTGGGCCTTTGGGGCTGACATTTGCAGGGTGGCAAGCCCTGGTCCCACATATGTGCCTTTTGGTGGTTTGGTGCCAAAATATTCAACTGGCCCAAAGTTACAGTGTTCCAAAGTTGAGAAATTTCCCATAGGATAACATTGTGGTGCCCGTGATGCCTTTTGGCATCAGTATCTCGAAAATGAAGTGAGGTATGGAGTTTTTGCTACCCACAGCTTAAGCTGCAGAAACAGGTTTGGAAATCATACATTACACCAGCAGTGGAATTTTTTTCCTACTTGCTACAGTTACGGAGATACTGGCAAATTAGTGTCACAAGGGTTCCAAGGGTACCTTTTCAGCATATTTTGGTGCCCATATTTTGTAAACGATGTGAGATACAGATTTGGTTGATTTATCTTGCATGGAGTACTCACTGTCATGATTACAACAGCACTGGAAATATTTTCTTAATGGCTACAGTTGCTGAGATAGTAGCAAATTATTGTTACAAGTGTTCCTTGCCCTGTAGGGCTGCTGTATGGCTCTGTAGTTATGTATATGTGGGTGCACAGGGCCCGGATGGCCCATGCTCCCACATACGCATATCACTATGCAAAAAATGGAAAATATGAAGGGAGCACAGGGCCTGGAGGGCCCGCACTCCCACTAACACATACCACTTACCAGTTACATTACACTTTCTCAAAAAGAAGGGACATTCATGGCAAAAATCTCTGTTAATGCATCAGGTATGGTTAATTGCACAGCAACAAAAGCCTGGAAATGTGGTGTTAGGGTTACCACCCCTACCACCCCACCCTCCACACACCAACAGGCATCGGGGTGTGCGTTGGGGTCATTGTGCCTCACTCTCACCCCATTCTCCTATACTGCACCACCTCAGCTTGTTTACACTTGGGGTTGGGTGAGAGTTAGGCTGATGACCCAAATGCACACCCCGATGCCTGTTAGTGTGTGGAGGGGTGGCGGTGGGGGTGGGTGGGTGGTAACCGACACTACATTTCCATGCCTTTGTCACTGTGCTATGAACCCTAACCAATGCATTAACAAAGTTTTTTGCCATGAATATATATATATATATAATACATGACGGGCAGGAGTGGAATCGACAGATGTTTGAATGAGTGGAGAATGACCTTGGGTTTACCACACACGTGGTGGAGTGGAGTGGTGTCACGGTGATGTAACCTAAGGTCACTCTTCACAAGTTTAGATATCTGCCGTATTCCTCTCCTGCCCATCATGTATTCGATTTATACATAGGACTTTATTCTTTAGTGTGCTGTTGGTGTTGTTTTGCTGATCTATACTTGTTAATGTGGTTTTCTTGGATGCTTTTTGTTTTGGTGGTTCTCCTCTGCTTGTGTTATGCATCTGCATTAATGGATTCAGTTTCATTTTTATTAATGATTAGCTGTGGTGGTTTCTCATTGGTTTATTCTATAAATGGGTGGTGTTTCTATTGTGTGATTGGGTGTTCATTTTGTGAGCCTGTTCTTATTGTTTGCTTTCTGGTTGTGCCTGTGTTCTCATTGGTTGTTTTTGTGTATGGATGGGATTTTATCATGGCAGTCGTTTCAGAGGGATGTGCAGTAAATAGGATGTATTGTATCTTTTATTTATTTGGGTGATTTTTATTCAGTTTCTTTCATGGTTTTATGGTGATGTGTACTGCTTCAGACAATGTTTTTATTTTATTTTTCAATAGTGTTCTGGTTTACTTCACTGGAGCTGTCTATGTGTTGGTTTTGCTTTCATTTAACCACTGGTTCACTTCACAGGAGTCATTTCTACTCTGAGGTATATTTTCTGCACTTGTATTTTATTTTTTCTGCTGTTTTCTGATATGGGTTTTCCAGTAGCTTATTGCTGAATTCAGTGTTTCTCTCACTGCGTTTCACTAATCAGAATTGCTGTTAGACTCGATGACTTGTATTCACTTTCTGAGTTGGTTATCGTACTGACACCCTGTGAAGAGGAAAAACAGAGAACATTAGCATCAAGTCGTTTGTATTTTGTGTATGTGTGAAGGCGAGAATTCATCAATAACATGGTCTGTTCTCTGTGTGTTACAGATGATTTTCATGTTACATCTCAAAGCACTGCAAGTAGTTCGGTCAGGCAGGTACATTGGAATGCAAGTCCTGCTACGTAACCACTGTAATAATATCACCTGCCAACATATGCACTATATGTATTAATGTAAGATATCACAGTGCATACATCATGTTCTATTTATTGAACACTTGTGGGAATGTATGTTAGCCATAAATCTGACTGAAACAAAACTTGCCAGATCAAAGATCTATGGTACCAGATGGTGTATAAAAGATTTGGGGCACATTGGTTTGTATGATTGCAAAGTTCTTAAAGTGCAAAATGTTAGGTTTAACATAGAAGTGCCGGGCAACCCTACAGTACAGGACTGTTTTCTCTTCATGGGGTGTCAGTACAATAACCAACCAGGAACCTCCCTACCGCTCACACCAAAAGGCATTGGGGAGGTCTTTGGGGTTGTCAGCCATAATGCTCACCCTACCTCACATATATTATATTATATTTTATTATATTATATTATATTATATTATATTATATTATATTATATTATACTGGAACAGTAGTGCCAGTATAGTTAGGGTTGCCTGGCCACTTCTATGCTAAACCCAAACTTTTGCATTTTAATAACTTTGCAATTGTACTACCGATGTGCCCAAATTTTTTATGTGCCTTCTGGTACCATAGATCTCTGGATCTGGTAAGTTTTGTTCCAGTTGGATTTGTGGCTGTGAGGCTGTGGAGTGCCAAAAAATGTGTAACTTATCATTTAGGTGCAAATTCTTTGCTCATCTGCATCTCTGAAAGGGCTTGGGAGTCTGGACTGAAATTGTTAGGGTATATGGGGTCTGGATGGCAGATGTACCTTTTGAAGGTTTGGTGAAAAAAATCTTAATCCATTCAAAAGTTATAAAACTTCATAATTTCTATTATAGCCTATGGGAAAAATATACATACACCTCAAAAGCACTTTTACTGCCAAATAATTCAGTGGTGTCATACTGCTGCCATCTTGTTTTCAGTTATGAGCGGTTAAAAAACACTGTAATTCAATAACTACTGCCGCTTGATAAATACCAACAGTTGTGTTTACCTAATTGGGGCCCTAGGAACATGATCCTGGCATTAGATTTTTAAAATAATGGTCGGAAATATGTTTCTTTTTATTTTGCTGAAGGAAGTGTCACAAATTTGCGACACTACTTTTGCGAAAGTACCACAAATTATAGCAGTTTTCACGTGTTGTTTTACAAAAGCTACCACAAATGTGTGCCACTTTTCATGAAAACTATCACAAGTTTGCAGCACTACTTTAATAAAGAAAAACATCAGCCCCCCCCCCCATAAATGGACAAACTCTTTCCTATCCATTTTTTGGCCAAAATAATGCCAGACTCATACTCATCGGCCCCTGTTTAGGTAAACACCTGTTGATGTTTACCTAATAAAAAGATCTATCATCCTTTTACTGTCTCTAAGGGGGCCGAGGCATGTTTAAAAAAAATACAGTGTCTACCGACATCGGGGTGCCACATCCCCATCTTGGCAGTGGCAGAGGTCCCTGCCCCCTCCAACTAGTGTGAGACACTGGGGAGCCCACTCCCAGTGTCCCAGAATATTTATTTTTCAAAATGTTTCTGCTGACATCAGGGTGCCCAATCCCTGTGTCACCACTAGACACCCTCTCATCAGTGTGGTACACTGGGGAGTCCACTCCCAGTGTCCTCAAAAGAAGAAAACAGTCTCCCAACAATGTCAACAACGGGGTGCCTAATCCCCATGTCGACACTAAATCCCCCAGGTGGGACACTGGGGAGCCCATTTCCAGTGTCCCCAATTATGTCATACCCCCCACCAGTACTGTGGACACAGGGGAGCCCACCCCTACTGTCCCAAAATGTTTATTTTTGTATACCTGAAAAAAAAAGAAAACAGTCCCGATGTATTTTTTTCTGAAAAAAAATGCTCCCTCGTTGTCTCCCGTTCCCCTTTCCCCATCCTGACCCTCCCACTGAGCAACCCACAACCCCACACCCCACCCTTGCACTATACTCACCACTGGAGATTGTCTTCTGCCATCTTCTGGACCAGGACATGTCTGTACTCTTCAAAGCCAAACCTCGAACTGAAGAATTAAAGTAAGTGCCATATAATGGCTGTCAACAGCATTTTGAACTTATGTTGATATCTCAGTCATTTTATGTTTACTTGCGCATGCTAAAGAAACGATATGTGGCAACTTAGAGAGAAGTGGGTTGTGGAGGTGTGGCACTGTTGCAACCAATGGAGGCACTGCATTTGGGGGCTTGGCACTGGTGGACCAATGGAGCACAGTGTGCCAATGACACTGGTCTCAAAAACTGCCACCACGTTGAAACGTTTTTGCCATTGCAATGAGGAGCCACCTCATCATTGCAGCATCAGCCATTCTGCTGTAATGAGGGAGTGATCCGTCATTGCAGGGTGGTAATTCCCAAGTGTAACAATTAAATTAAACATGGTGGCAGCTTGCTGCCACCTCTTGGCCCCATCAAAGCTGATTGGGGGTGGCTAATCCCCCTACTGGCAGCCCCTGACCCAGTTAATTTGATGACTGGGGAGCCCACTCTCTGTCGGCATGATGTAACTCCCTCCCCCATTTGTTGTGTGCCGAGGGGGGCCCAATCCCCCTCAGCATCATGGCCCAATCAAACAGTTGTTCTTTGCTGACAGGGGCCCAATCCCATCAGCTTCAGTACCCCTACCCCAAAAGGCAGATGGCACACTGGGAGCCCACCCCAGTGTGCTAGAAACAAGCCTGGGGAAAAAAACCTTCTCACAACGTCTTTTTATTTTTTTTATCTCCCTGAAACAAAGGAAACGGTCCCACGCCAGTCGCCATCCTCTCCCCAATCCGTACCCACCCACTGCGCACCTGACCTCCCCACACCCCCCCACACCATACTTACCTCCAGAGCCTGGTGCGACGATCTTCGGTGGACC
This sequence comes from Neoceratodus forsteri, assembly GCA_016271365.2. Taxonomy (NCBI): domain Eukaryota; kingdom Metazoa; phylum Chordata; order Ceratodontiformes; family Ceratodontidae; genus Neoceratodus; species Neoceratodus forsteri. The sequence goes on from CM057456.1 coordinate 1,058,001,025, forward strand.
AGAGGACACGTCTGCTCTCTTCAAAGCCGACCGCGAACAGAAGAAATGCTGGTAAGCTGTATAATGGCATAAATATTTTTTTTTCAACTTTGGTGCATATCTCAGGCATTTTTGGGAATTTTGGCACCAAATTTTCAACATGGGATTATTGGGACCCCTCCTCATGAATTCAGGCACTGTGATGGCATTATTCAGTCCTGAAAGGTGATTTCGCGGTCACTGCGCGGAATCACCTTCTGGGACTGAGTAACTAAATGACAATGCCAGTGTTCTTGAGGTGGGCTCTCAAAAAGCCTATGTTACAAATTTGGTGAAAAAATAAAAAAAATGACTGTTTTTCAAGCGTGCGTTGCGCTGTTTCCATGCACACTCGTAACTTTGTGCATTTGTAATATTTTCACTCCAGATTTTCAACATTGGCATTTTTTCACACCTCCTTTTGAACAGTACAGCTGTCATTTTCACATCCTGACTGAAATGTGGTTTTGCACAACCAGCACAGAATAGTCGATCGCTGTGAGTAAATCAGTGTTCAGGAAACATTAAGAAAATCACAGTGACACTGTTCATGAGCAGAAGGTCCTAAAATGCCTATGTTGAAAATTTAATGACAATCCATAAAATGACTGTGTTATGAGCATGCATTTAGTAGTTTCCGCATGTTCACAATTTTGTGAATTTGTAGTATTTTCACTCCAGATTTTCAATATTGGCATTTTCCACACCTCCTTGTAGAAGTACAGCTGTCATTTTTCACATCCTGGCCAAAATGTGTTTTCGCGCTCGGCACAGAATAGTGTGGTCACTGGAAGTCAGTGTTTGGGACAGGTTAAAAACAAATCACAGTGACACTGCTCATGAGCAGAGGTGCTAAAATGCCTATGTTGAAAATTTAGTGTAAAAAGTCCATGAAATGACTGTATTCACAGTGACGTTGCACAGTTTCCATGCACCCTTATAATTATGCGCATTTGTAATATTTTCACTCCAGATTTTCAACATTGCCATTTTGCACACCTCCTTATGAACAGTACAGCTGTCATTTTTCATATCCTGCCTGAAATATGCATTTACATCTGGCACAGAATCACATGGTAGCTGTGGGAAATCAATGTTCGGGACAGATTAGGAAAATCTTAGTGACACTGTTCATGAGCAGAGGTCACAAAATGCCTATGTTGAAAATTTGATAAATACAGTGGTGTGAAAAAGTATTTGCCCCCTTCCTGATTTTCTCTATTATTGCATATTTGTCACACTGGATGTTTTCAGGTCTTTAGAAAAAATATAATATTAGATAAAGGGAACCTGAGTGGACAAATAACACTTTTTTTTTTTACTTATTTCATTTATTTAATGAAAAAAGTTAACCAACACCAACTGGCACTGTGTGAAAAAGTAATTGCCCCCTAGTTAAATCAACCCAATTAAAGGGATAATTAGAGTCAGCTGATTGAACACAGCCAGGCTTGATTACAGCCAGCCCTGCTCAATATAAACCTCACTTTTTGGCCCTTACCATCAAGTCACATTGCCAGCACAAAGATTCAACAAGCACATTATGCCATGATCAAAGGAAGTTCCTGAAAAGATCAGAAAAACATTTTGTTGCCCTCTATCAGTCTGGAAAGGGTTACAAAGCTATTTCTAAGGCTCTGGGACTCCATCGAACCACAGTGAGAGCCATAATCTCAAATGGAGAACACTTGGAACAGTAGTGAACCTTCCAGGATGGGCGGCCTGCCAAAATTACTCCAAGGTCGCAGTGTAAAATCATCCAAGAAGTCTCAAAGGATCCTAAAACAACATCCAAAGAACTGCAGGCTTCTCTTGCCTCAGCTAAGGTCAGTGTTCATGACTCCACAATCAGAAAGAGACTGGGCAAAAATGGGCTTCATGTGAGAGTAGAGGCGGAAACCACTGCTAACCAAGAAGAACATAAATGCTCATCTCTCATTTGCCAAGAAGCACCTGGATGATCCACAAGCCTTTTGGGAAAATGTTCTATGGACAGATGAGTCCAAAGTGGAACTTTTTGGACAACATGGATCCCATAATGTCTCGCGTAAAGCAAACACAGCATTCCACAGTAAGAACACCATACCAACAGTCAAACATGGTGGTGGTAGTGTGATGGTGTGGGGATACTTTGCTGCCTAAGGACCTGGATGACTTGCCATAATTAAAGGAACCATGAATTCTGCTCTGTACCAGAAAATTCTTAAGGAGAATGTCCAGTCATCCTTCCGTCAGCTGAAGCTGAAGCGTAGTTGGGTCATGCAGCAAGACAATGATCCAAAACACAAAGAAAATCCACATCAGAATGGCTAAAAGAAGTAAAATTAAAGTTTTGAGTGGCCTAGTCAAAGTCCAGACTTAAACCCAATAGAGATGCTGTGGCAGGACCTAAACGAGCAGTTCATGCTCGAAAACCTACCACAAATGTTACTGAATTAAAGCAGTTCTGCGAGGAAGAGTGGGTTAAAATTCCTCCACAGCGATGTGAAAGACTGTTATTGAATTATAGGAAGTGTTTGGTTGCAGTCATTGCAGCTAAATGTGGCGTAACCAGTTATTAAGTGTAAGGGGCAATTACTTTTCACACAGTGCCAATTGGTGTTGGTTAACTTTTTTCATTAAATAAGTGAAATAAAAAAAAACAAGTGTTATTTGTTCACTCAGGTTCCCTTTATCTAATATTACATTTTGTCTAAAGACCTGAAAACATCCAGTGTGACAAATATGCAATAATAGAGAAAATCAGGAAGAGGCAAATACTTTTCACACCACTGTAAATTTCACTAAATGACTGTGTTATGCGATGCGTTGCACAGTTTCACATAAGCCTGGAAGTTCGGTATTTTTAATATTTTCACTACAGATTTTCGACATTGCCATCTCTTCACGGCTCCCTATGAATGGTACAGCTGTCATTCTTCAAATCCTGCCCGATCTGTGTTTCATACATCTGGCACAGAATGGCACAGTCACTGTGGGAACTCAAAGTTTAGGGAAACATTAACAAAATCACACTGCCACTGTTCATGAGAAGAAGTCCCAAATGCTTTCATGAGGTGGGGTTCACAAAAAGGCAATGTTTAAAATTTGTAGTGTAAATACCATCAAACGCCTGGGGTGTTAGGGTGTCTAACCATAACATCCCACCCTGTACAGACTGACAGGCATCAGGGGTGTGCCTTTGGATTGCTGACTGCAATGCTTATGTCATTCCACCCCCAACCCACCACCCTGCGGCCAGTGACAGGCATTGAGGTGTGCCTTGAGCTCTTCAGCCCCACAGTTCATCCCGTTCTCCTATACTGCACCCATTTCAGCATATGTCCTTATGGAATGGGGTGACTGTACAGCCGAACACCCCAAGGCACACCTCAACACGTGTCGGTGTCTGCAGAATAGGGTGAAGTGAAATGGCGTGAACATTATGGGCGATGACTCAACGCATACCCAATGCCTGCCCGCTCTATGCAGGGTGGAGGTGGGTTGGTGCACATTCATTACTCTCAGTGCCATTCTTATTCTGCATCTTCTAACTCCTGCATTTCAATGCTAATTCCACAAGCAAACATTTGGCATTGACAAATGCTTGTTCAATATTATTTCACTAAATTTTCAACATGGGCTTTTGGGACCCCACATTATGTACACTGTCACTGTTGTTTCATTAGTTGGACCCATAAGGTGATTTTGTGGTCGCTGTTTGAAATCACTTTCAGGACCAAGAAACAAAATGACAGTGACAGTGTTCATGAGCTGGGGATCCCAAAAGCTCATGTTAATAATGTAAAAATACCAAAAACACCTGAGTTACACGTGATCATTGAAAATTTTGTACACACACTGGTAACTTTGGAAACTTTTAATATTTTCACTCCAGTTTTCAACATTGCCATTTTTCATACCACCTCATGAACAGTATAGCTGTCATTTTTCACATCCTGCCCAAAATGTGTTTTCACACCTGTGGCATGGAATGGTGTAGTTGCTGTGTGAAATCACCTTTCAGGACCAGCTAATGAAATTACAGTACCATTGTTCATATGGTGAGGTCCCAAAAAGCCCATGTTGAAAATCTGGTGCAAAAATACCAAAATACACCTGAGTTATTCATGGTTGTTGGCATTTTTCATACGTATTGCAACTTTGGCAATTTTAGTATTTTCACTCCAAATTTCCAGCATAACCATTTTTCCACACCACCTCATGCACAGTACAGCTGTCATTTCTCACATCCTGCCTGAAATTTGTTTCCTTACCTGTGGCACAGAATTACATTTTGCCATGGATTACACCATTTTCACCTATGGGGTTCATTGGGTGGGCGATAAGAAGACTATATTGAACATTTGATTACCCTAGTACAGTAAATTTTCAAATCCCCACCAACACATAACACAAAATTGCTAGATCTATTTAAAACCAGACAAGCGCTATGGAAACAACATAAAAATTCGGTCTCTAGCTGACTTAAACGCTTATCGGCATATCAGAAATGTATGTAAATTAGAAATTAAAACTGCAAAGCAAAATATTTACAAAGAGTATAAAGAGGAACAACTTAAACATTTGTTAAACCTTAAAAATTTTGGGATTCTTTTAAGGATTTGTATACACAAAGGAATGCAGGAAAGATAGATAAGGTAATCTCCAGAGATGCAGTTTTGGATACTGATCAAAAAGTGGCAAATGCGTTTCATGAATTTTTCACAGAAATGAATCAATACAAGAACCAAATAAATCTAAACTTTCAAAACTTAGACATAAAAGATAAAAATTATCACACTAGTATACCACCATTAATTAATACTGGTAACCAACAAATCTTCTCATTTATGAAAATACAGGAAAAGGATGTACATGATTTACTGGCTACTTTAAATGATAACAAAGGCTCAGGGGTCAGGGGCTGATGAGTTACCTTTGAGATTATTTTTTTTTTGTTGGTATTGTTTCTAGCAGAGCCTTGCCTACCCATCCGATGTCCCCCCTGCGTGCCTCCTCTTCAGCCCCCATGACTTACCCTTTGTGGTGTGGGGTGGAGAGTCCCTCAGCCCACCAGTCCAGATCCATTTTGGGGGAAGTGTCTTCCTGGCAGTGCCATAAGAGGGATCATCATCATTCAGACAAGGTCTCCATTTTTTTTTCTTGCTTTACACCCCTGCAGAGAGAAGAGCATGCAAGGACATCAGCGGAGGAGTGCACACATGTCCGCACATGCTCCTGCAGCGTCTGCCCATCTCCACCCCTTTGTGCAACATTGGCTCGCTGCCTCCCAGCCACCGCTAGGGGCCAGTCAAGTGTGATCACTGATGTCCCCCCCTTCCCGGAGAAGGAGAGCAGTCCCTTGGATGCTCAGTCCTTCTCCAGCCCTGCCGACCCCCAGTGTCCTATGCTCATTCCTAAACACAGGTTGCCAGCGTAGCACGAGGTAAAGTGTCCAGTGCCTCAGCCTACCTTTGAGATTATTGAAGATAGCTGCTAGACCTTTGACTAAACCAGTAACCTATTTGTTTAACCTTTCAGTGTGTACTAATTAAATTCCAGATATTTGGAAGACAGCTGTAATATCCCCCATTTTTAAGTCAGGGGACAAGTATCAGGTTCCTAACTATAGACCTATATGTGTTTTACCAGCGTTAGCAAAATTGCCAGAAAAATTGTCACAAAACAACTAATTGACTATTTAGAAAAAACTGTTTGCTGAGTGATAGTATGGGTTCAGAAGGGGGTAGGGCTCATCGACAGCCTTGGTCAGGTTAACTAGTGACATCTATAACAACATGGATAAGGGCCTATTAACAGGTGAGATCTTTATTGGCCTGACCAAGGCCTTCAATCTGGTGGACCACCCTATTCTGACATCCAACTAAAACAACTATGGATAGGGGAGTATACAGTCCCATGGTTTGAAAATTATCTGCTTGGAAGAAGGCAGCAAGTAAAGATCGGCTCAGTAGCATCTTCCCTGAGATGTGTTCAAACTGGTGTTCCCCAAGGTTCAGTTCTGGGCTCACTCCTGTTCTCTGTCTTTATAAATGATTTACCAGCCATTCTTAACTATGCATCAGTTATTATGTATGTCTATGACAGTGATCTATTGTGGAGCCAGAACAGGAGTGAACCTGGAAGAAAAATTGCAACCTATATAATGGAATCTTCAAAAATGGTTTGCGGAAAACAAAATTTTATTAAATGAGAAAAAGACAGTTACAATGCTGTTTGATCTTACACATGGACTTGAGGGTAACACCCTGAACATAGTGGAAAGGCATGGTGCTATGCTACAGCAGGTAAGATGTTTAATTACCTAGGAGTAATGTTAGACAGTAGTCTAACTTTGAACTAGCATGTATCCAAAATAACACAAAAAGTTAACAACTTTGGGATTGCTATACAGAAACAAAAATTGTTGAATGGCACAGGTAAAACAAACAATAGCTAACCAAGTTTTGTTGACAGTATTAGAATACAACAATATTCTAGTAATAAATGCTTCTGAGACTTTAATTCACAAATACACAGTAACGTTCAATAACATTATGAGGTTTGCAACAGGTTGTCTAAATAAAAGGAACACTACTGTAATTTGTACCACACCTTGGGACTCTACCACAAAGCACAGAATTATCAAAACACCATGGGCCAGATATTCAAAACTTTGCCCCAGGCCTAAATTAGCACTGCCCAGTGTGCTAAATTAGCCCTCTCCCAATAACCCTCTATATTCAAAAAGGATAGCCTCGGTGCTAAACTTGCTGAATATAGCATGCTAAGGAAGCCAGGCAAACTGAGCTGGTAGTGCAGTGCAAACATAGCCCAGGAATAAGACAGCTCTGAATATAGCAACCAGGAAGTGCACACCACAACAGCAGCAAAGTTCACAGTGACGTGAAGGAAGGTAGAGGTGAACTGTGTGGCCAATGTGTGTACCAGCAAAGGCGTGGACTCAGTAAAACTGCAAGCAGAAGCACATGTGAAATTACATTGTGCAAAAATGTACAATATTTCCAAAATGTTTGCACTGCGCTAACACATTTGCGCAGCTTTAGCGTGGAGCTAAGCCATTGCCCGGTGCAATCACATTTGCCCGGGGCTAAATTTTGCTATATTTAAAAGTGACATGCAAATGAGCCTACTTAGGTAGTCTCTGGCAAACATCCAGATTGGCTTCTCATTATGACCTGATTTGCATGCAGTTTGCCCAGCGTTATTGCAGGGTCCCACAGCTCCACCTGTAGGTCAGTCTGGAAGTACAAGGGCTGGCTGGGTCTGCCCACAGCTCCACCTGTAGGTCAGTTTCGTAGTGCATGGTGGTGGCTGCAGGCTACATTTATACAGTATAGTATAGCATAGCATATTGTGTCCCAGTGGACTACACAGCACAGGCACAGGTGGTGGTGCTGCATGCAACTGTCAAACTGTAATTCATGCTACAGTGCACAGCAGGCACTAAAGTAGCAAGGGGGGCAGTAGTGTGAGGGACACAGCAATGCCTATGGTGTGCAGGGTGGTGATGACCACTGCACTGTACACAGTGACAGACCCAACTTGCAGGTGCTTACCGACAGTGGACATTTCTGTTATGCTGTTGTGTGACCCACAGATGCTGCACCACTGGCATGGGATGCTCACAGTGACATATATACAGTGGCTGTGTGTGCTGTGGTGTCTGTACAGATGTGCGGTATGTGGCTGGGGGGCATATATGATCAGACAGGCACACTGGTATTGGAGTATTCCCAACACTGGCCCATGTGCATAGCATGGTTTGTCCCAGCCTTGTAGCCACACCTAGTCTGTGGTGCAGCCTGGCCACTTGTACACCCTCTCCTCAACACCCTCCATGCCCACAGTGCTGCATGTGAGTGCTGGCATCTCTTGGTGTCCACCAAAGGGTGGTCTGCAGGTGTATGCTGTATGGCTGCATTGCCATGGTGTCCACTGGGAGATGGGTCACCACTTACTGCCTGGCATGGCTGGGACTGGTGGCAGATGATGGCATCATTGTGATGCCATCAGTGAGCAGCATGTTTCCTCTATGTCTGTTTTTTTCTATGTGTCATACCTATTGATTAGGGTCACGCAAAGCTGTGCAAAAGCCACATAAACACCGTGCAAAGCCACAAAGTCACGTAAAGCTGGTTTGCCCAGAGTTAAGACTACCTTTTCCTAGGCGGTACTTTGCGCCACGCAAAGTGTTGAACTTAGTCATGCAAAACCACTTTGCGCACTATTCATTGAATATAGCATTACATTGACATGCCCCTCAGTTTGCCCTTTGTATACATTATAATTTTTCCGGTGCTAATGTAGTTTGCATGCGCTATTTTACCTTTTGAATATAGCAGACCCGCTAACCAGTGCTAAACCTGCGCAAATGGTTTGTGCCCAGCGCCAGCTTTTTTTTATCATGTCAGATTTTCTTCCCTTGGCAGCCACTGACCTGCTTATATTCCAGTCGCTGCTCAACTCCACCTTTGGTCCCAAAGTGCTGCACGCCCAGCTGGCAGATGCAGCTCTACCCTCGAGGCACCCCGCAGTGCCCCGTGACAGGTGAGGAACCATACCGGCATCGCCATACAGGCACCGTGGCTGGTGGAGTGTGGCCATCAAGCTGCCATGGTCAGTGCTGCTCATTTTTCCATTTTCTGAGCCCCAGGAGTGTGTGTGTGCAATGATACCCAGGCACATACGTGCCAACGTCTGCCGCACTCCATACTTGCTATGCCTCACTCCAACAGTGCCCCCGGTCATTACTAGGGGCTGCTGTAGAGTGATGGCTCCCTGGATCCCTCCCTGGGGATAGGAGAGCAGTCCATTGGATGCTCAATCCTTATCCCCCCCACCAACCCCTGACGGCCCAGGCTCGCATCCAAACCCGGGTCACCAACATGGCGCGAGGTGTGGTGTCCAGCGCCTCAACCCTCAGTGCCACTGGGCCAGCAGCACAAAGTTTTGAATATCTGGCCTTATATATGTTTCTCCATTATCTGCTTCATACCCAGATACCTTTAGTTTTGGCAAACACTTTCAGCGCACAGACTCAGTTAGAGCACTGAGGGTGTCTTTGACCAAACTATATACTGAAAATAAAACAAATACAAAAACTGCAGTGTGCTCTATAATAAATTATGGCCCAATAATGATTCATAATTTATTACACATGAATCTGGATACTGATAGCAACAGAAATGTTTTTAGGAAAACTCTAGAAAATTACTTGATTGGTGTATCTAGCTGTAAGTGTGTAGCGGTGACATGATGAAACTTGAATTGAGAATTAACATTATTTAATCGAGTTGTATGTGATATGTGATTTTTAAAGTGTGTTGTATAAAAGTGTGTTAGATTGTGATATTGTAAATATCTGTTAGTGATTTAAGCAATAAAGTATGACAAGGTGTGTGTTGTCATGTGATAACGTCAATCCTGGGGTGGGTTGAAGCACGAGGTGAAGCCGGTGCCTACCAGGAGGACGTTATTACATGAAAACACACATCTTGGAGTGCCTTATTGCAATTATACAATGGCTCGATGTTATACAAAACAAAAATAAAAATAAAAATGTTTTTAGTAGATTTTTAGTGAGGCAGTATATCTTTGTTTCTGAAAAAAAAAATCCATATCCTCCAAAAAATCAGCACAGTGATGTTATTGTGTAATATCATCACTGTCTCAGGCACACACTGACCAATCAGAGTCCAGGAAAGTTTCTTGCCATTGTATAATTTATGTTATACGTTATTTCTGTTACTGTGTTTGTATCCTTGTTACTACCTCCCCTAGGCTTGGTTGAAAAAGCTTCCTTGGATCCAATCCACCTTCCTGGTGAAATAAATATATGAAATGAAACATTTGGGGTCAAAATATGGAAAAAATGACAAAGTTATGACCATTCATTGCAATTTCAGTATGGCCGCTCATAATTACAGAAATGTTCAATATTTTGACTTAAATTTACAACATAGCCTTCTTATTACCCCACCTCATGTATGTCACAGCTGTAATTTTTTGAATCCTGCCCAAAATGTGTTTTCGCACCTGTGGCATGGAATGTTATCGCAGTTGCGCAGAATTATGTGTTGGTAGGGATTTGAAAATTTACTGTACTAGGTACATGTCCTAGGGCAATCAAATGGCTACGGCAATTATTTGGTCATGCATCTACGGAGGGATGGGTGTGCAGGGTTCTTCGAACCCTGTGCTCACACACTAGAGTAAGGAAAATCATGCAGGCCCTGTACTCCAACAGGGAGATGAGGGTTAATTACAATGTCTCTACACTTACGAATAGATGGAAGTGCAGGGGGGGGCCTGCACTCCCACAAACAACTATGGCTATGGTGATACTTACAAAAAGTAAGGAAATTCATTGCAAAAAACTCCATTAATGCATTAGTTAGGATTCCTATTATAGTGGCAAAAGTATGGAAATGTGATGTTAGGATTCCCAACCCTAACACCCCATCCCACTCCCCCAACCAACCCTACTACCCCACCCCCACCCTTCACACACCAATTGGCATCAGGGTGTGTCTTGGGTCATCAACCCTAATGCTCACCCCATTCTCCTATGCTATACCATCTCAGCTTACTTACACATTGAATGGGGTGAGCATTAGGGTCAATGGCCCCTTAGACACACCCGACACCTGTTGGTGTGTGCAGGGTGGGAGTGGGGTGGTATGGTTGGTTGGGGGGCTGGGATGGGGTGTTAGAGTTGGGAACTGTAACACCACATTTCCATACTTTTGTCGCTGTAATAGGAACCCTAACTGATGCATTAATGTAGTTTTTTGCAATGAATATATCTATAGTAGGACATGTAACAGATAATCCATTACAGGGTATGCAATCATGCTCTGATATATGAACTTCTTGAGTGTGCTGTGAGGCACAAGGCCAGAGTACACTCAACCACCCAAGGTGTGCGTATATCAGAGCACGACTGTATGCCTTGCAGTAGATTATCTGTCTTATAAAATGCCCAGAAGGTTCTGAGGGATGAAACGAAGTGCAGATGTGAGTTCACTGTGGAAAAAATGCAGTCATGTGGTGTGTTTCAGCCAATCAGAAATCAGATTTTCAGATTTTTCTTACCCATTTTATAAATATATTTATGGACTGCTTGTGAAGATATTAATTATAAAATGGGTATAAAAATCCAGAACCTGATTGGCTGAGGAGCTTGGAACCCAGTACTGATATCCCAGCACAACAGCACCGGATAAAGATCCAGCAGCCTCTTCACAATCAAATCAGTACTACCACACATCCCTGACTGCCATCACAAACATGGCTGTCACCTTTACTCACTAAAAACTTTCAACTGGTCCCTAAAAATAAACTGCCTTAAATTTAAAAACAGAATAAGTATATGTTATTTAGCCTCCTAATCCTCTTCTTACACACACACACACACACGCATATGCACGCACGCACACATGCACACACACACACACACACACCCCTTTAAAAATGAAGTACTACAGTACTTACAGTTTTAATTTCTGTTGTTTATTTGTTGAACATGAAAAATCCCTTTCCTATACTTACTTGCTTACTAGGGAAATCTGTGCTGTTTAACCAGCTACAGGTAAAACAAAAGCCCTGGTTTCAAGGCCTTCTGTTCTGTAATAGCGGGGGGTAAACATTGTGCCAGTAGAACTGATCAGAGGTTTGAATTTTTGTGTTCCATCCATAGTAAACATTCCATCTCTTGAATGCAGGCAAGACATAAAATAAACAAGATAGGGAAAAGGGAGGTAATAATATCAAGAAGAGGGAAGAAAGGTGAGGAAATGGATAAATGGGGTGATTTGGGGAAAGTAGAGGGTTTAAGAGCTAATTAAAAATAGATGCATTTTGCTGTGCATAATATTTAAACCTGAGATTGCATATCAATGTTGGGATGTGGTGGGACTATTTTGCTGAAGTGGATCAACTTTTTCGAAAAAATGTCATAAAAATGTTTCCTTTTTGATTTTGGTGCATTTCTTCACCCCCCCCCCCAAAAAAAAAAAACTTGGACCAATTTATTAATAGCAATAAGACACTACAGGGTGTGTATTGTGGTGGCATAATGGCACTTCTTGGGCTGTTAAAGGCACTCAGCAATGCCTTGTGCCTCACAAAATACCCGAGGTATGCTTATATCCCACCACAACATACATACAGTCATATCTTATTGCTTAAATAGCACTTATCAGTGATATTTTTTCTTCCTCCAGACTTAGTGTGAGAATACTGCAGCATTCTCTCTGTAGATCCCCAGGGGCAAAAATACCCTCGCTGTAGGTGCCTAATGGTTAGAGCCAGCAGAACAAGCAGCCCAATCAGGACACAACTGCTCACTTGTACACCACCTAACACTCTCAACTTTCTTCAGCATCCCAGATAAAGCATTTTCACTTTCTCCCCCATTCTGTAAACTTCACAAAATGTATTTTACACTACAGGTCTTTTCAAAAATTATATTCCCCTGTACTGCTCCTGATTTCTCCTGCCTACCACAACAACTTCACAGTTTCTTACCTCCCTCCCTGTCCTGAGAATTCTGGCATCTCTGTCTGACCAGCACTGCAGCACACACCATACTGGGAACCATCATCCATTGCCCAGTTGTTTTTCCTTCTAGCACCCACCTGCTCCCTAAACTCAGCTGTCTCCTTCCCAGCACAAAACAACAGAGCCAATAAGTGCTGCCCCACTGATGCACATAGAAGTGTTGCTTACAGCACAAAGAGACTAAACCCACTCAGTCATCCTGAATAATGCTCAGTCATCCTGAAGAGGAAAAAGAAATACGTTTTTTTTGCATAAAGGTTTTTATCTCACCTTGACAGAACAGGAGGCTCGTCAGCCATGTTCCCGTGTCCCATGACCAGCTCCAACCCTTCAGATCCTGAAGAAGTAGTGAGATCACTATGAAACATAGATCTAATTGATAAGGTGGTTTATAATTAAAAAAATACTAAAATTCTATTCAGTGAGTCTGTCTCATTGTCTCCAATTGTTTGTGATAGTTCATATGAGGTTTTTGAGAGCTTGATCCCTCCCGGAGTCTCTTTTTATATTTTAGGCACTGGGTGAGCTACACTGCCTCATTGTGGTCCGCTCCAACCTCTCTCAGGCTGGGGAGGTACTTATCCCCTGTGGATTGCCTCTGGTGGGGCCTGGAGGGGGAGGCCTGTCCTTCGCTCCCAGACAGTATATCTAGATACTTCCCCACTGGACATGAGTGATAGATCGGGCCATTGAGAGACCAGCAGGGCTTCACATAGCCATCCTCCATTTTTCTGTTTTTCTGTCCCTACCTGTGCTGGGATGCCAGTATGTGTGCATGGAGATGCACATGTCCTGCACTGCTGCAGCCCTATCTTCAAGTCACTCAAGCCTGCACTGCCACCGCACCTCCACATTGTGACAATCATGGGCCAAGATGGCTGGCCACCCCTCCCTGGGAGAGGAGTCCCTGGGATGCTCAGTCCTCTCCCACCCCACTGACACCTGGCAACCTATGCTCATTCCTGAACATGGATCACCGATGTGACAGGAGGTAAGGCATTCAACACCTTAGCCCTCCATGCCACTGGGCTGGTTAAAAAACATACATTTTTAAAAGAAAAAAACAGGAAAGGGCATTGCATAAACTGAATATGTTATGGCCGTACCTGAAACAGCATTGATATTTCCCCTTGTGCAGTTTGACTTTATAACATCACTTGCCACTCATGATGTCATACGGTCAGACTGCGCTCGGGAGAAATATCAACAGATAGATAGATAGATAGATAGATAGATAGATAGATAGATAGATAGATGCCAAGAAAGTGTAGTATACAGGGAAATAATGCTATAAAGAAGAATGAACTAATAAACATAAGCTCAAAGTTGAGAGCTTCTACGGTTGCTGATGAAAAAGAGTTAAAAGGCAGAGCTGCTGTTAGTTGGCTGTTTTATTGACTGCTGTTTGTGATGATGTTTGACTTTGTCATGTGGTATGAATGTGATGTCACTGAAAAAAAGATGGAATCTACCAGCTTTGGTGTGTTTGGAACTGAGCTGGAGCTGGGCTGCTGTTTCAGTTTTCAAAGTGTATTTTTTCCTGAAGGTTAGGTGGCTTCTTTCGGTCAAATTGTGTTTAGTGATCAAGTAAATTACTTCTGAGTCTGAAGATACAGTATGTGATGATAGTTTTAGGTCCATTTGTACTGTTTTCAAATGTTTGTTTGAAGCTGTAGGGAAATCCTTGCAGTGTTCTGGAAGTGTTTGATTTTTAAGCTAATGTACTTTTTATGGCTACATTGTGTCATGACACAATGCTGATGTATTGCTATCAAAGAAGAGGTCAGTGACCAGAATTCCTAACGCAACACAGCTTTTGCTGTTACGAGGGAATGAGATCAAAGCACAACACAATGTGTTTCCCTCTTCTCCCCCTCCCCCACCCCACTGCACTATTTTGTTGCTGACATGCCATGCCAAGGCTGACCTCTACATAGCTTCAGTACGACCCGAGAACAAAGATTAGCCTTGTCCGTGGCTTTGAGAGACGGTAATGAGGCAAGCATCCAGAAGCAATCCCCCTTCTGCTCATCCCAGCAATGCAAAATCATGGCAAGACTGTCTTATGCAAAAAAAATCCACTTGGTAAAGGAATTAAGAGAAGAACAGGTCTGTCCCCATGGAACAATACCCCCCTTGTTGCTGCGCTTTGCAAAAGTCCCCCCTTGTGCTTCTCCTAGGCAACAACTTTGGCAACTTCAGTGGTCACTTTGATCTTTGCACTCCATGTTTTAGGTGTAAGGGAGATATAATGATGTCAATGTATAATTGACGTGGGGAGATTCTTGTATAAAAGAAGCTGGGTCTTCATTTCAAATATGCCCAGAGATGGTTAGTCATTGGGTCTCTCTCTTGGTGTGTGTATGATCGATCGTTGTGGGGGAGGAGGGGGCATTTCTTGGGCTGTTGCTCATGCTTGAATTTTAATTGCATATTCCCATTTGAAATATCCCCATCTTTGAAATTCAGCCACAAAATTCCTGATATAGTGACATTAGTAAGACCATGGGCCCAATTCCAAGACGTGTTATGCCTGGTGCAGGGCAACTTACACCAAACCCCATGGCTCAAATCGCACCTTACGCCAGGCATAACGCAAGTTGCAGTTCCAAAAGGTGCCTTGTATGCTGTATGCGGGTTGCACCAAAGGTGGGTTATGCCACCTACTACTCCCGCAACCCACTGCAGCATGGTGCAAGGGTGGGTTACAGCAGCACCTGCATCCTATTCCAGAAGGGCAGCTGCCATAACCCACTTATTCCATTCCAGAACAGGGAATGGCACAGTGGGGTTAGACCAGCTAGGAGGTGGTCTGAGGAGCATCCATCCTGGCACAGTGATAGATGCCCCCGCAGTGCCGCAGAATTGCCATGGATGTGCTCCCTGTGCCCCCCTGCACTGCACTGTCATGCCCCCCAACCCCCCAAAATTTGGGGACCCCCAGGATCCATTTTCGGTGCTGCCTCGCCAAGCGCATGTGCCAACCAGCTAGCCCGCCACTGCCCTCAGATGCATGCCATTGCATTTTGGAGCAGGGGGGCTCCAGGAGGGGCAGCAGATTGTGTGCCGCAACTTGTGGCAGCCAGATCTACTGCGCCATTCATTTGGTGCTAGCCTGCAGCTGCCACAAGTCACAGGCATAGGTGCCAGGGACCCTGCTTTTCCTGGAATATGGTGCAGGGTCCCCAGCATAGCGCCGCATGGTGCAACTCGCATATGCCTGCAAGTTACGCCATGCCTTTTAGAATCGGGCCCCATATGTTTATACTATTTTGAGCTGCTATGTACTATTTAGTTAGAATGTGCACTCTATTTTCACCCAAAATGTGGCCATGTATCTCTGAATTTGGGAATAGCAGTTTACCTTTTCATTACTGGCGTGCTTACTGAGATCTCCCCACTCCCCTGCTGTACTTGATGTTGTCACCATGTGGTCATCAGCTCAGCTGGGTGGATGGGATTCTATTGTGGATCAGTGTGGATTACTGCAATGTTTCAAGATCCAGCATGGATTGATAATGGCATCAACTGTTGCTTATGTTTGTACACCACCATCACTGTGTTTTAAATGACATACCCGAGTAATTGCTTTAGAATGCATCCTTCTGTATAAGGTAGGTAGAATGATTTAAACATTAGTGCTTTTTTTGTAATGTGACTTACTAATGTATGCATTATAATTGCATGAAAATTGGATCCTTGGGATGGCTAGTGGGTTCAAAATTATATACGAGAGAGAATATTTTGGAACCCTTACTTAGGTCTATATTGGGTCTGTATAATGTTGCAAAAATGAGTGTAGTTTTGAAATGAGATTTACTTATGGATGCACTATTATTGCATGTAAATCAGAACCTTGTGGATGGCTACTGGCATTTCCTGTTTGAACTTTTAAGATGTTGACTTGTAATGGCATTCTGGAGTCATGAAATAATGTATTGAGGACCCCCTGTGCTACACTGATGAAGTCTGGAACAAATGGAATGGTTACGAACATATCTGGACACTGGTTTTATTTGACTGCATTTTTTGTCATTATATGGTGTTATCACCTCATATTATCTGTTGTTTGATTAATTAATTGGCTAGTTTTGTTCAGGCACATAGCTCAGCCAATTCTAGAGTTTCACATGTGAATATACAAATGAGTATTATTTAAATATGAGCATTTGGACTGGCAGAAGCTACCTCTGATATAGCCCCTGATGAACTGGGGTGAACTGTTAGGCTGGCAGGTGCAGATGCGCCCATTGCTCTGTATTTTCTGGAATTGCTTTCGTTTGCACTGGTTCTCAGCACTATTACTAAATAAATGGTGTAAGAGGAGAAAGTTTTGTTTTTAGTGTCATTCATGCTGCTTAGGCAAGTGGTGAAGTGCCATTTGTCATTGTATATACACAATTATGAACTGGGGATCGAAAATCTAGGAAGCTGATTGGTTGAGAGGTAATTGAAGCCGTGATGATATCGGGCTACATAATCACGGCTTCAAAAAGCCTCCAGCCACCAGTCTTCTCACCAGCAGAAAAAAAATCATTCTGATGGCAATGGGCAGTCACGCTGAACTTACAATCGGCAGCAGCAACAGTTCCTCATGCACTCCGCTTGCATCATTCTTTTACCCAAATATTCCCCCGCAGTCAGCTGCTCCTGTTTTTGTCTGACGGTGCAGTCTTACAATCCGGACATAAAAATAAATTTCTGAATTCACTTTGATGTAAAAAAATATTTTATTACTCAAAGTAATGTTTTTTTTTACCTGGCAACTGCCTTTCGAAAGAAACACATGACTCCGAGCATGTGTATCAGCATCTGTGGTGGACACTGACATGCTTCCTCAGAATCATGGGTTTAGTTTTCAAAAGGACTACCCAACTAAAATAACACTCATTTTTGGCATTACACTAGTATTTTTACATCAGGGTGAACTTATAAATTGATTTCTATATTTGGAAAATACACATTAAAAAAAAAGTGATTTTGCATCATGGGTTGCCAGCACCAATCCTGTTCAAGAATTCAGAACCTTCTCACCCGCTGAACAAGCAACTACAAATTTAAAAAAAGGTAATTCGATTCACGACCTAGTTCCTCCTCATTCTAATAAAGCATTGCAATAAGGCCACCTACTGCCCATATCGAAAACTAAATGGACTATATTATATCAATGTATCCCTACACATTACAAAATGTATTACTGAAACATTTTAGAAGCTTTTTGTAAAATATTTTATTGATACGTATATGGAATCCAGTTCATAATAGCAATAATGCACTCCAAGATGTGGTATATCATGGGATATCGTCACTTCTCAGGTCATTGGACGCACTCGGCCTGCGGCCTCGTGCCCAACCACCTGAGGTGTGATGATATCCCACGATATACCATGCCCTGTCGTCCATTATTGCTTAAATGAGATATGACTGTTCATCTGCCACAACATTGCATAGGATAAATAGTGATCTGAATGACAAAGAACTGTACTGCACTGGATTAAAACAGATGTTAGAAGAAAATAAATAGATACAGAAAGAATTAAGAGTTGTAAAAAAAATTACTACATATGCAAAATTAAAATAATTTCCTTGAAAAGAAGCATCCTTAAAAATGTGTCAAAACAGCATTCATGTTAAAACAATTTCCAGATTGGGAATGGATATAAATGCTTTTATTAAACCCTATAACAAAAAAAAGTCCAGTGATTTCAGTTGCACCGTTAGTCCCCCCACCTGAGCCTCCCACTCAGCATCCACAACCCCTGAAGCCCTTACTTACCCACTGGGGGTCCAATGCCATAATCATCTCTGGACTACAGACACATCTTCACTCTTCAAAACTGGACTACGAACTGAGGAAACTAGGTATGCGGTTCAATGTATTTCAATGGGGTTTTGAACTTAGTGCCATAACTTGGACATTTTTGAATATTTTTGCCCCAAATTTTCAACATGCATTTTTTGGGACCCCAACCCATGAACAATGGCAGTGAAATTAAGCAAATCTGTTCCATATGGTGATTTTGCTGTCACTGCATGAAATCACCTTTTGGTCCGGACTCACAAATTTGCTGTACCCTTGTTCATGATGTGGGGGTCATAAGAAGGCTATTTTGAAAATTTGAGATAAAAATATTAAAGAAAACAACAAAGTTATGAGCCTACATTGAAATTTGTGAATGCAATCTCATAACTTCGATCATTTTCAATATTTTGACCCCAAATTTTCAACATAGCCATTTCTTCACAGCACGTCATGAATGTGACAGCTGTCATTTTTCAAATCCTGGACAAAATGTGTTTTTGGATCCTGAAAGGTGATTTCGTGGATGCTGCGTGAAATCACCTTTCAGGCAGAGGCTGAACATTTTCTCTTCCCTTGTTCACGAGGTGGTGTTATACGAATGCTATGTTGAAAATGTGGGGTAAAAATATTAAAAATTACAAAGTTATGAGCCTACATTGAAATTTATGAATGTGGGCTTGTAACTTTGATAATTT
Organism: Neoceratodus forsteri; assembly: GCA_016271365.2. Lineage (NCBI taxonomy): Eukaryota > Metazoa > Chordata > Ceratodontiformes > Ceratodontidae > Neoceratodus > Neoceratodus forsteri. The sequence continues at coordinate 1,058,020,108 of CM057456.1, forward strand.
TCAATATTTTGACCCCAAAGGTTCAACATAGCCATTTGTTCACAGCACCTCATGAATGTGACAGCTGTCATTTTTGAAATCCTGGCCAAAATGTGTTTCTGCACTTGTGACACAAAATCACCTTTTGGGCAGGGCATGAAAATGTTCTCCACCCTTGTTTATGAGGTGGGCTCATAAGAAAGCTATGTGGGGTCAAAAGAAAGCTATGTAGACAATCTGGGGTAAAATATGAAAAAACAAAGTTATGATTCTACATTGCAATGTTTCAATGCACACTCGTAACTGTGGTCATTTTCAATATTTTCACCCCAGCTTTTCAACATAGTCATTTTGTCACACCACCTCATAAATGTGACTGTTGTCATTTTGCAAATCGTACCCAAAATATGTTTTAACACTTATGGTGCAAAATGACATTTCAGCTATTGTTTTATAAATGACACTTGTCATGTTCAGAATGAATGATCATAAAAAGATTATGTTGAAAATTTGAGGTAAAAATGTGAAAAACCAACTAAGTTATGAGGAAACAAATTGTTCCAACATTTACTCATAATTTTATTTTTTGCAGATGTTGGCCCTTAATGTTTAATATATTCCTTATATTACCCCACTTCCTGAACATGGCAGGTGTCATTTTTTTTAAATCCCCTTCAAAACTTGTTTCAACAGTCACACAGCTAAATCACCTTTTGGATGGGATTATAAAAATTCCACCTGTCTTGATCATAATGTCAGGTCATAAAAAGACTGTTTGACATTTGGGCCCAGATATTCAGACTGCGCCAGGCTGTGGTGAAGCTTGGGTGCAGCTCAACTTGGCTGTGCAGGGGCGTGGACTAAGCGATATTCAAAGGAGCTGTGCCATGGCTCAGCAGCTTTGAATATCGCACCCTGGCCACCCCCACTGTGCATGGCACAGTGGTGCTGCACCAGCGCAAGTGGCCAGAGTGGAGCATGGAGATGCACTAGCGCAAGTGCCATTGCGCCATTTACAGCACCCATGATATTCAAAAGGTGACATGCAAATGGGGCCATAATTTATGCAAGGTGCACATGGGGCCAATTGCATGTCATTATGGCCCCATTTGCATTCCATTTGCATGCAGGTGTGCTGATCCCCGACGACTTGTGCCTGGCACCCTGCCAGTCAGCAGCTGTTGAGGACCGACACCCCCTGTAGCCTGATCGTGGGCATCTGGGTAAAAATAGAAAACCGTCCTATATCCCTTGTGGTCCAGTGGACCGCTATGTGCCCAATCGCGGGCATCTGTGTTAATAAAAAACCCATCCAATATCCCTGGTGGTCCAGTGGACCACTTTCTGCCCGATCGCGGGCATCTGTTGTAAGAAAAGAACTCCCCCGTCCAATATCCTGCTTTCTGCCCGATTGCGGGCATCTGTTGTAAGAAAAGAACCTCCCCCCGTCCAATATCCCTGGTGGTCCAGTGGACTGCTTTCTGCCCGATCACGGGCATCTGTTGTAAGAAAAGAACCCCCCCATCCAATATCCCACTTTCTGCCCGATCACGGGCATCTGTTGTAAGAAAAGAACCCCCCCCCGTCCAATATCCCTGGTGGTCCAGTGGACTGCTTTCTGCCTGATCGCGGCACCTGTTGTAAGAAAAGAACCCCGTCTCAATATCCCTGGTGGTCTAGTGGCCCCCTCCCCACCCGCCCACTGAGCCCCACCACCCCACTCCCCCCAGTCAGCCGGGCGGGTAGCAGCACCCCACCCACTTGCCACCCGCCGCCCACTGACTTGACAGCTCAGTAGGGCTGCATGCCATTGGTTCACAGCATGAGCCAATGGGCATACAGCCCATTACCTACTACACATTCCAGATATGTGATCTCATTCACATATCTGGAATGTGTAGACGGTATGCTGCATGCCCATTGGCTCATGCTGTGAACCATCGGGCGGCAGCCCTACTGAGCTGTCAGTCCGGGGTGGCAGGGCGCAGGCAGGTGGGTGCTGCTGCCAACCGGCTGAGTGGGGGAATGGGGTGGTGGGGCCCAGTGGGCGGGTGGGGGGTACACACTAAACCTCCAGGGATATTGGACTGGGGTTCTTTTACAACAGTTACCTGTGATTTACAGATAGTGGTCCACTGGACCACCAGGGATATTGGATGATGTCTTATTTTACAAATGCCCATGATCGGGCATGGGAGAGTGCTGCCAGGTACAGCCGGAACTTGGTGGCAGTTGCCATGTTGCGCCCTGCAATGCAGCAGCTCACCTGTGGGTGGCCATCAGTTGTTCCTTTTTTTTTTGGCTTAACTTTGTGCTGGCACAGGTAGGGGTTGCGCATGCATGGCTCTGCACATCCCGGGCTGAATATCGGGCTGTGCAAGTTATGCATGGGCATCACCTGCTCCTGTGCTCGTAATGACTGATGCGCTCCGCGATCGGATGGTGCTGTACTTTTCCCTTTTGAATATCGCGTTGGGTGCATCAGTGGTTGTGCATGGTGCAACACTGTTGTGTCTTGCACAGCCCTTTTGAATATCTGGGCCACCGGGTCAAAATGTGGGCGCCCACTTAAAAGCAGATATTGCCTGTCAGCTGCCCTCTCCTGGGTAATTACATTCTAACAATGTATCAAAGCATGACGCCATTGAAAATGAGATATTGCATCTCATCTGCTCAATCCTGGGTAAACATATACTAAAAATGCATACAGACAAGACCCAGAACAACAGCAATACCATTGGTGAGCATTCAGCATTGACAAATGCTTGTTTCAAGTTATACTGTAGCCTGGACAGTGGCATATTTGGGAACAAGGTGTGCTTTCCTTTTTTGTGTGTGTTTCCTAGAAGAAGAGTTTGCAATTTACAATTTTTTATCCCAATACTGATCAGTTGTATTACAATATCATAGTTTCATTTGTGTTTGAAGTGACACAGTACTTAAAATGTTGAGTATATTTGTCAATGAGGGGCAATTGGGAAAGGGTAGGGGTTTAATGTAAATGGGTTTGGTCATGAGCAAACGAGCTTGAGGTTGCAGATCTCATGTGGTGGCAATGAAAACCAGACCACTAAGCATACTATATTAAAACCATGTAGAATAAATGTGGTTTGTAGCTATCTTTCAGTCTGTCTGTCTATCTGCCTATCTATCTATCTATCTATCTATCTATCTATGTATCTATCTATCTATCTGTCTACACCTGATGATGGTGTGACATATGCAATAGCTAATGGTAAGTTAGGATACAGTATATGCAAATGATAATACACATTTAACCTGCATCTCATCGTCATGCATTACTGGTCTAAGCTTGCAAACACAAATCAGAACATCATATTCATAAGTTGTTTTTGCAGCACAAGCAAAACTTTGAATCAAGTTTTTAAAGGTTACAGTTCACAAAATTCACTAGCCTGTTTTATATGTTGAATATATGGTGAAAATGAATTGTATTCTTTGAATAATGAAACTCTAGTATCTAACTTAATGACATAGTATATACTACAAACATCCAAAATTAAATGAATTGGTGGGTACATTAGATGCCTGAAACCATAAAGGAGATAATGGAATTAAATTAGATATCTAATGCCGTAGTAATTTCATTCAACAGGTAGGGGTGGGTGGGTGTGTATGACATATGTGTGTGTGTGTGTGTGTGTGTGTGTGTGTGTGTGTGTGTGTGTGTAGAACTGCTGCATAACTATGCATAACTAGACAGTTCATTTTGTGTTGTATGCATTGTGGAAGTTCTGCAAAGTGTAGTGGGGCATGATTTTAATTCTGTTAACAACAATAATACTGTAATTTCTTTATAAGCAGCGGTTGTCTGAACTACTGAAAATGACTACTTTTTTCACAGAGTGAAAACAAATCCTAGTTATCATATGCCTTAGTGAGCCATACTACCAAGATTAAGGAATAAATCTTATCAGGTAGGAAGAGTGTGTGTGTGTGTGTGTGTCTGCATGCGTGTGTGTGTGTCTGTGTCTGAAGGGTTGGTGGGGTTCAGATGTGTCACCTCAGTCAGCCATTTGAGACTCTTGGTTATTTGCAAGCATTCAGTAATTGTTCTCCGCATTAGAATCGTGATAATGGAATCACTTGGGATGTCAAATGTACACTCAGAGTGACAATGAATGGGATGGGTGTTATAACATTTTAAGAAAACAAGAATAATTCTTGCAATCTTCTTCAGGCTATATTTAAAATAGTGAGTCCAGTTGGGTTTTCAATTGCACACTCTTCACTGAGTCCTTTGGGCTAGGTCCTTCATGTCCACCATGCTTCACAGGCAAGGATGAATAATGTATGCTGTTCAAATATCATAATTTACAGTGATTCCTTATCCACTCTACTATCTGGAGTAGCCTGTGATTCCTTTCGTAATCCCATTGCTCAGGACTTGAAAAGCTGGACAATTAGTCAGGCTCCATTTCTTTGTGAATGCCATTAAACTCCCTTCCAATGCACTTAAAGCAGCATAGCAGCCATGTTAGCTCTGACCAGAGTTTGTTTATCTTTGGAAGCAGTTTGTAGGTAGAGAAAATTACTAAAATTCCTATTGGGGCCACTTATATGTAAGCTGATTTGTAGGTTTCTGAACTGAAGTAATTTATTTGATTTAAAGCTGCAGTGAAATGAACAAGCATCATTTTAAGTCTGTTGCTTCAAACCAATGTCTAAGGAGGAGAGCTTATTTTATTTGAAATGTATTTACTGGGTAGAACCCAAGAGCATTAGAGGCCAATTTTCAAGGGTGAAAACACAAGCAACAGCACAGGATACAGTAAATATGCAATATGGAAGTGACCCGGAAGTAACCCATGTCATGAACTCACTCATGAGATTCAAATAACTGAGCTCACAGTGCCCATCCTAAGTGCAATCCATGATAGGGAGGGGGAAAACAGGGATACCCTCCTCATGTCTACCCAGAGTACTCACTGGGTTTACAACAGAACACTTGCCACAAGGTCCCAGATCATCCCTCTATACTTTGGATCAGGGCATAATACCAGTCTCAAGTCATGTGACCAAATATGAACCCTTTTTGTGGCTATTACACACAGGTGGAAGGTTCAAGTGTTACACCCTCTTTGAGTACCACCTGATTTAGCCTCCACCCCACAGGACATGCAATAGCCCAGTTCACAATCCCTGCAGACTCGTATGAGACTCTGGTACTCTCCCTAATCCTGCTGAATCCCCTACTGATCCTTTTCAATTTGATTGCTATTTGGTGACCCTTCTAAGCATAAACTTTTGATATATATTTGTAATAAAACTTCTACAGTCACACATACAGTATAAGGAATCTCATGCAGGCAGAATTCTTTAGGAAAACAAAAGTCTACTAAAATAATTAAATAAATGCAGTTACAAATAAAAGAGAACACATACAAATGTATGTTACAGCATTAGAAACAAATGGGAAAGTATAACATAAATGCCTTAAAACTGCTTAGCTATGTCTCTACCTTAAAGATGAAAATGTTCAAAGTCATTTTTCTGTGTAGCAGCTTGGTAGCTGGTCTGTTGTGTCAGGAGGAAGTCCAAAACCAGAATGGCCAACTTGCTGTGTGCTGGGAAGTTTAACTACTTTTCTGAAACTTGCAGTGTCAGCAAAATTCCAGTCATAAGGAAACCATTTTATTTTCCTGGTCACCTGGTGATGTCACCCAGCTTCAACATAAATTCTGCATCCATAATTAACTAGTAACAGGACAGTCACTTTTAAAACTTTGATGTATCAATATACAGTAGCATCCTGTAAGCTAATTTACAGTGTTATGTTAGAATTTCATATAGTACTGCTAGGATGGTCATCTGCCATCCAGCTCCTGGCTCAAACATCCTGTTCCCTCATAAAATGTGATATCCTATCATAGTTCCTGAGATCAAAACAATCTGCTTCTGTAGTGCATGTTTATGGCAGGTAAATGGCTTTTGGTTCAACTTTGCTAAAGGAACCTGGGAATGAAAATATCACTTCCGGCAAAGCAGGTGGCCTTCGAGTCAAAAGGTCAAACCTCTTAAAAAACTAGTCCTTCCCTATGCCTTGAATTAACACTGGCATGGGCATACATAGAACCCCCATAAAACAATATATAACAGAAATATATACTGCAAATAATGATTGGCAGTTGACTAGCTTGTGACAACCCACACTGTATGAGAACCACTTTTTGTATGAAAGTCTGTTGATTTAAACAATGGAAATGGGCATGGGTGGGACAACTTAAACTATTATGAAATCTTTTTTTATGAAATTTTATTTCATCTGAAATTAAATTTGTTTTTGAGGGGTATGAATCCAAACTGATGAGAAACACCACATAACTAGGGCAGTTGTCAAGGGATAAGCAGTGGATTTACTTTACTTCGACTTCAGCAAGGATTTTGACTCACTGCTACACACAATGTTGCTAAACAGGTTAGAGGATCTGGGTGCAGTTAAGGACCTACTTAGATGGATGGGGAGACAGAAGAGGGTAGTGGTAAACAGGATCAAGTCAGGGGAGAGGTAGGTTATGAGTGGGGTGCCACATGATCCAGTTCTGGGTCTGGTCCTTTTCAATGTGTTCATCAGGGACATAGAAGAAGGAATACAGGGCAAGAGATGTCACCTTGCAGATGACAGTAAGCTCTGTGGTAGGGTAAACAGACAGGTTGGTGTAAGGGAGTTGCAGATGGACCTGCAAAGGTTAGAGAGGTGGCCCATGGTTAAGTAGGTAAAATTCAACTACAAGAAGTCCAAGGTAATGCACATAGGGAACAAGAATGCCAGGATGGAATATTAGATGGGAGGAGTTTAGTTGTATACTATGTTTGAAAGAAGGGACCTGGGAGTCATCATAAGTGACTCCATAAACAATTTAGCCAGTGCAACATAGCCTACAGCAAGGCAACCTGAATGTTTGGGTGTATTGGGAGTGAGTTTTGACTGCAAGAGGAAAGAGGTAATATTACTTCTCTGTAGATTATGGTGAGGCCACATCTGGAATAATATGTCCAGTTCCTGAGTCTCCACCTAAGGAAAGGCAAAGACAGGCTGGAGAGGATGCAGTGTAGGGTAACCAAAATGATTTAAGGCCAACAAAGAAGATCCTGCAAGGATCAGCCTTAGGCTCTGAGCATGTACTTGCTACAGACCAGAAGCGAGAAGGGAAATATGCTAGAGATCTTCAAGTTCATGAAAGGAATGAACAAGGTAGACTGGGAAGAAATATTCAGTAGGAATAGCAAATTAGATATAGGGGGACATAAGTGGAAGCTGGCAGGAGGGAACGTTAGAAAGGATATGAGAAGTTTCATTTTACAGAGAAAGTGGTTGAGTCATGGAACAGCCTACTGGCAGAGGTGGTGGGTGCAAGAACCAATAATAGATTCTGACATGGCTGGGATTTGAGTAAAAAGCTTAATAGTTACTCGGGGTTATAGCTGAAGGGCAGGGTGCAGGGGGGTGAGGTAAGGGCAAAATTCTCAACTAGACAACAGATCACAGGGCATGATAGGATATAATAAGGCAGACTGAATGGACTAATGATCTTTTTCTGCTGACATTTTCTATGTTTCTATGACACACTATGAAACACATTTTCTAGGACATGGATATGTTGTTCATCCACACTGTCTGGCAGGTTCCTTGCCACTTTAAATCTTGCTGGAAGGTCTTCAAGCTGGCTCCTTCCACCCACCCGAGTGGTAAAACTCTTGGCTCCGCCCCATGATGCCAGATCTTCCTTACCGCTTGGAAGCTCAGGTTCCCTCCTTAACGCTCTGCGTGATAGACTGGATCCTAATTCTTCAGTTCGCCCGGAACTCATTTTAAAATTTTCAAGACTTCGGTCATCTTTCTCCCTCGTGGCTGTGATGGACAAATCAACTCCCGGATTTTGGTGGTGCCCTTGTTGGCAGAAGATGTCCAGGACGGACCCGCACTCCACATGCATCTTCTGCCTTGGCCTAGAACATGACCCGCAGGCCTGTGAGTCATGCTGTTCATTTTCGGCCAATGTCCTGGAGGACCGCGCTGCCTGGTTACAGCTTGGGCACCTTTATAGCGCTACCCACCGGTTAAGTTGAAGGAGGCCCATTGGGCACTTACCACGGCTGCTGGCTTGGCTGAGCAACTCGAGCAGATGATTGCCCTCGAAGAGGAGGCGGCCCAGGCCACATCATCCTCTTCCTCGGTTGTGGCATTTATCCCACTCTCTCTGGGTACCTCATATTCAGCTTCGTTCAAGGAGCTTTGCCAATCCCTTTCCACAAAGGGAGAGGGGCCATCAGGACCTTCCTCTCGGTCCAAAAAGAAGGACTCAAAGGGTAAGTCCCATCATCGGCGTTCGTGGGAGCGGGAGAGGTCTCCTTCCCTGGACAGCTGACTGTCGACTTCGGTCGAGGTTGTGGCTAAGGCCACTGGCTTCACGGTGTCCCCGTCAGGCCAGCCGGCCGAGACTCCCGTCGACGCGGTCGAGATCTTCTCAACCCGTCGGATGGGTTGTCAACTGGTGAGGCCGACAACCCTTCTTCACTGCTTCCCCTGGTGGAGACCAAGGATCTGCCTGCGCCCCCAGTGCAGCAGTCCCCGATTAAGGCTTCTGAGCTGAGGGAAGAGCGGGTGTCCCCTGCTCCTTCCCAGACCTGTCCTCGGAAACACTGAGGATCTCGGTCCCGGTCTCGGACTTTGTCTCAGTCCAGCCGATCCCTCCGACATTGGAGGTCTCGGTCTCAGCACCGAGGTAGGTGGCGCCACCGCTGGCCCCTCGCTCTCTTCCTCGGAAGAGCAGAGGCTTCAAGAATTCGCGCCGATGCTATGAGGACCTGATGTGGCAGCAGTTGCTTCTGTCTGGGAACAAGCCGATCCGGTCGTTTTCCCTGGCCATCAAGTGGCTGTCACCCGAGCGGCCGAAACAACCCCTCACTGTAGCCGAGGTGCCCAAACTTGGGCTGGTTGTTCGGCCGAAACCCGCTGCCCCACCGATTGTGGTGCAACCTCCACCTCCACAACCGAAATCGGGGGCACCGACCAAGGACTCTCGGTCAGGTCAAGGCCTGCCCCACAGGTTGTCGGTCACCCTCACTCCCGACTGTCCTCGGCAGGTGGAGGGTGGCTCAGACCCCAGGCAGCTCTTTGCAGACTCCTCCAAGTCTGACGAAGACTCCTCCCTGTTCCCCAGGCCTGTTGACCTGGAGTCCTCCAGGGGCCAGTCATTGGACAAAAGCCCAGCGTCCTTCATGGGTTTGCTTCGGCTCATCTCAGAGTCCACTGGGATGCAGCTCGAGCCTGTATCCAAATGGGCCAAGTATCCCCTGACGGAGATACTGGACAGAGGATTCCCCCACGGAGGCCTTTCCGGTGGCTGAAGCCATTGTTGGCCCAGCCTTGGAGCTTTGGCAGCAGCCTGCTTCCTGCCCTGCACCTTCGGCCAGGATGGCCAGGAAGTATGCGGTCCCTACCGGCTCTTTGGCCGGGTTGAACACCCTCTGCCGAGGGGTTGGTCACCGACAGCGTCTTCCGCATACCGGGAGCGCTTAGGATGTGGACAAGCCCCAACAAGGAGTCCAAAAAGCTGGACTATGCCAGGTGCAAGGTGTATGCTGCATCCTCCCTTGGCCTCCACCAGGCCAGCTCGGCCATGCTGATGGCACACTTCTCCCATGCCCTCATGGGCTCCCTGGATGAGGTGATCCCTCATCTCCCGGCTGACCTGCAGACCACAGTCCGGCAGGTCTGGGACCAGGGTAGGGCAGTGGCAAAGCAGCAGCTCCACACAGCTCTGGACATAGGAGACTCCTGTGCCAGATCGGTTGAGGCCGCGGTGGCCATGCGCCCGCAGTGCATGGCTGAGGATATCCACCTTCACGGCAGATACCCAGCACAAATTGGTGGATGTCCCCTTCCTGGGGACCGACCTCTTTGGCCCTGGAGTGGAAGGTCACCTCCAGTGGATTGAAAAGTCTAATGCCACTCTGGACTTGGTCACCTCCGCCCAGAAGGACAAAGGCCGCTGACAGCAACAGCACAAGTCCTTTCACCCTTCTGTGCCTGCAGCACATCCGGCCCAACAGCACCAGCACCAGGGCCAGCAGGCTCACACTTGGCATCCCAAACCCAAGCCTGCAGCTTCCTCCAATAGGAAGCAGGGAGGTAAAGGCCCAGGAGTTCCCTTGGCCAGTCCCTCCTCCAAGCCTGCCCAGTGACGGGTTGAGGGGTGCTGCCCCCAGCCTCATCACTCCCACCTGGGTTCCCCCTGTGGGGACGGCTCTGCAACTTCCTTTCCACCTGGTCCACTATCACCATGGACCGTTGAGTGTTGGAGGTGGTAGGAAAGGGTCTGCCTCTGGAGTTTGAGCAGGCCCCACCCTTCGAGCCGTCGCCGAGGGGCCACCGGGTCCAGAGTCTCACTGTCGGCCCACCGAGCCGATATTGCCCTGCTCCTTGAAAAAGAGGTGATCAGGAAGGTGGCGGATCCTCCTCCAGACCCGGGGTTTGTGTCCAGGTACTTCATGGTCCCAAAACGGATGGGGGGCTGGTGCCCCATTCTCGACCTGCATGACCTAAAAAGGTTCCTAAGGTCTTGGACATTCAGGATGGTCACTCTGGCTCAGATAATCCCATCCTTGGAACGAGGCATGTGGTTCTGTTCCCTGGACCTTCAGGAGGCATTCTTTCATGTCCCAATACGTCCGTCCCACCTGAGATTCTTCCACTTCAGAGCAGAGGGATCCCTTTACGAGTTCCAGGCCATGCCCTTCGGCCTTTCCCTAGCTCCCAGGGTCTTCACCAAATGCATGGCAGTGGTGAAAGCATTCCTGCGGTGCCGAAGGGTCCGGGTGTACCCTTACCTGGATGACTGGCTGATTGCAGCCCCCTCCAGAGTGGAGGTGGAGTGGTCCAGAGATCTGGCCCTCCGGGTTTGCTCTCAGATTGGCCTCCTCATCAACGAGGCCAAGTCAGAACTCGTGCCAAAGCAGGTGATACAATTCATCGGGGCAGAGCTTGACTCTCTATGAGCCAGAGCACGGCTCCCAGTGGACAGGGCCGAGGTTCTTTCCTCCTTTGCCCAATCATTTCAGGTTGGGCAATTGCACCCTGCCTGGGACTTCCTGCACCTCCTGGGCCTCATGGCAGCCTGCACCAGTGTGGTCCATTGGGCCCACTGGTACATGCGTCCACTTCAATGGGAACTGGCCAGCCAATGGTCACAGCACTTCAATCCACTGGATCAGCTAGTGACAGTGACCCAGGGGATGTGGAATGCTCTCCAGTGGTGGACCATTCCAGCACATCTGCAGGAGGGCATCCCATTTGTCTGCCCAGAGCCGACGGTCTCTCTAACAACCGATGCCTCTCTGATGGGTTGGGGTGCCCATCTGGGGGAGCACAGAGCGCACAGCTTCTGGTCCCCTCGGGAGTCCTGATGCCACATCAACCTGCTGGAGGTTCGAGTGGTTCGTCTAGCCCTCATCACCTTCGCTCCATTTCTATGGGGTCAAGTGGTTCAGGTCCAGATGGACAATACCACGACTGTGTACTACCTAAACCGCCAGGGCGGGATCGCTCCATGCCTCTGTGCAGGGAAGCTCTCCGCATTTGGTCACTCGTGCACAGCCTGGAGGCGGATCTCCTTGCCATTCATGTGGCAGGAGCCTCCAACACCCTGGCTGATGCCCTAAGCCGGATAAGGGCTGTGTCCCACGAGTGGTCTCTCCTGCTGGAGGTAGTACAAGATCTCTTCTCCCACTGGGACACGCCTCAGGTGGACCTGTTTGCCTCCAAGGAGAATGCAAAGCTGAGACTGTTTCATGTCCCCCCTCAGCAGGGCTCGCTGCAGGGGGATGCCTTCTCGAGGCCGTGGACCCCGGGCCTCTTCTATGCCTTTCCCCCATTTCCCTTGATCCACAAGGTGCTTCTCAAGGTGAGGAGGGACAAGGCGCAGGTGATTCTGGTGGTCCCAGACTGGCCCCGCCAGTTCTGGTATCCAGATCTCCTCAGTCTCAGCTCCAGGTTCCCAAGGCGGCTTCCAGCCCACCCGGACCTGATCTCAGTCAATCAGGGAAAGGTATTCCATCCGGACCTTCAATCACTACACCTGACAGCCTGGATCCTGAGCGGCTAGAGTTCCAGGCCTTGGGTCTTTCCAACGAGGTCCTCAACGTCATTGAGGTGTCCCGTAAGGAGTCGACCAGAAAATGCTATGCCTTCAAATGGAAGAGATTCTCCATTTGGTGTCAGGGCAAGGGCCTGGACCCTTCCTCCTGTTCCTTGGCTAGCATTCTGGACTACCTGTGGTCTCTCTCTCAGCAAGGTCTTCAGTCGAAGACTCTTAAGGTGCACCTGGCAGCCATCTCTGCTTACTGGGTGTGGGCCGGGAAGCAGTCAGTGGCGCAGGAGAAGGTGGTCGGGTGCTTTTTCAAAGGCTTTGATCTCATATCCCCTCTGGTGTGAGAACCTCCACCTCCATGGGATCTACTGCTGGTATTGGCAAAGCTCATGGGCAGGCCATTCGAACTGATGCACAGGTGTGACATCTCTCACCTGTCATGGAAGACCACCTTCTTGGTGGCTATCACGTCAGCCAGAAGGATGGGAGCGCTCCAGGCACTTTCCATCAAGTCTCCTTATCTGGTTTTCCACAGGAACAAGGTTGTCCTGCGCCCCCAACCGAAATTCCTTCCGAAGGTGGTGTCAGAGTTTCACCTTAACCAGGTGTTGACTCTGCCGGTGTCCTACCCCAATCACACCTCGGAGGCCGAATATAGGCTCCATACTTTGGACCCTAGAAGAGTGCTCACTTATAAGGAGTGGACGGCTGAAGTTCGGGGAGAGGTTTGCCAGCTGTTTGTCACCTATGCTGAAGCCGCACCTGGCAGACCTGTAGCCAAGTGGACGACAGGCAGGTGGGTCACCTCCTTCATAGATCTCTGCTATAGGTTGGTGGGCATGGAGCCTCCCAGAGGGATAAGAGCTCATTCTACCCACCATACTGCTGCATCGGTGGCTGCTTCCAGGATGGCCCTATCCAGGAAATCTGCAGGGCTGCTACCTGGAAGTCAGCACACCTTCATCACCCACTACCACACTCGACCTTGAGTCACGCCGGGATGCTGGTTTTGGGGCCTCGTTCTCCAGTCATTATTCCCTAAGTAGGGTGTGTGTGCCTTGCCTCCCTACTCCCGGAGAACTGCTAGACAGTGTGGATGAACAACATATCCATGGCCCTAGAAATACAGGTTACTCACCTGTAACAGGAGTTCTAGGAATGGTATGTTCATCCACACGACCCACCCACCTCCCCAGCTCGACGCAGACAACCTGGCTTCCAGCTGGCTAGATCTGGCGTCATGGGGTGGAGCCGAGAGTTTTACCACCCGGGGTTGGTGGGAGGAGCCAGCTTGAAGACCTTCCAGCAAGATTTAAAGCGGCAAGGAACCTGCCAGACAGTGTGGATGAACAACATATACCATTCCTAGAACTCCTGTTACAGGTGAGTAACCTGTATTTCTTTGACAGTCCGTTGTTTCTAAACATGAAAATGTGCATTTGTTTGATGGGACTCAAAACCCTATTCTAGAAAAGTCTGCTTTGAAAGTTGAGGTTAGAAATTTGAAACTTTTTGCTAATTAAGTTTTGGTCTATTACACAAACCTTGAGCAGTAAGTCTGACTGTTATGGGCAGGCATTTAGCTGTTTGCACCCTGTCTGAATGCTGTTTGAATAAGAGGAAGACGGAGGTTTTAGTTTTCCTTTATAAAGAGCGGTTCCAATTAAATGGCAAGTTCAGCAGCAATTACAGATTGAGGGAGCACTCCTGATCAATTGGAGTGCTCCTCTCCTCTGCACATGAGACCACAGCAGCCTTGGAAACAGGCATATTTGGGTAAAGATTTTACTAAAATTAATATATTATTGATCAAGCCTGATCAATAATATATTAATACCACCACTGTGACCACTCATACAGTTGTAAGAGTGGTCTCACTTATATTCTTAGGGTATGACAACTGCTCACCTTCAGTTCATGGTTCTCATACCCTAAGAATGTGGGTGAGACTACTGTTACAACTGTAAAAGTGGTCTTGGCTGTGGTGTTAACATACAAAATATTAGGGGTGGTGGGTATTTCTGAAACTTTACTGCAGCTTTATAAAATCAACTACGAGAGTTTATTCACTCAGATTACATCTGATAATGCTAGATGGAATCTTTCGTCATTGCTACTAGATGCCAAAATCCAGATGATAAAAATGAAGCTCCTCCCAAACCTTTTATACTACTATGTTTTCAGTGTCAGTGTTGCAATTGTCAAGAGCAACCTTTCAGGAATAGAATGAAATTCTTTAACATTCTTTTTGGGTTGGGGAAAAGTCTTATATGGCACTGCTCTTTAACTTAGCATGTTCAGAAAATCCTGAAATAGTCCCAGAAAAGAGTCATATGTATAATTTATAGCCTAGAAACAGACATAGGGGGTGTGGAATTATTTTTGAATTTTAACACCCTTGTTGATCATAGGTTAGCTAGGTGTGACAACTTGTTTAAACAAAACAAAAATCAGAACATGGTTTGAATACTTTATTAAAACCTAGAAATCCTAATCATTATTCACTTAGGAAAAAAGTAAAATGAGAAATGCATGTCAGAATAGCTAAAGACTTTAGAAAGAGATTTATGTAGCTGTTTCTACAGCATGAGTGCACTCACTCCCTGTCATTCAGATGATGGGTGGCCGAAGTGGTGTGTGGAGGGTCTGTGCTGGTCACCGTCTGCAGATCGGTGGCCAGACCTGGTATGGCTCCTCATGGCTGAGTTGGGGCAGATGGGGGATGCTGAGTGAGTGAGCTGGGTGGAAGGTTAAAAATATTATAATGGAGATTGGGTGGGGTTGGGGGTACCACTGAACTACCAGGGTTAATCATATCGTACTTAGGACTTGGTGGGGAGGGTACCACTGGACTAGTAGAAATAATTCTATCTTACTATTGGATCAGGTGAGGGGGCAGGTGTCATCAGCACCAGTACTGTGTGTGGGGAAGTGAGGGGCATGCACCATTGTACATGCTGATAAAAGCAGGGTTCCAGAATCATTACATCACACTGCCTCAGCAACCAACTTGTGCTTCAAAAATCCTCCGAAAGCTTGCAAAATCAGCAGATAAGAAAATTGCTATCTCCTGGACTGTGACAAAAAACTGATCTAGGAGACTTCACTCTGCTATCACCCAGAAGCATTGAAAAATACCAATCTGGCCCCAAATGTGAAGATTACCGGACTGTCTCAGAGGGCAGAGAGGGATGACCTTTAAGCTTTTCTGCTGTCTTGCTTCCTGCAATTGCTTGGCATAGTACTAGAAAACCTGGAGCACCATTTTAAGAAGGATTATCAAGTAAACTGGAGTAAATCCTCCCTTAAGGGAAATTCGTCACACAGCACACTTCTCATTACAGATGGTGGAGCTTCCTAGTATTTGGTACTCAGAATTGCTAGAGAACTTTATCCCCTTGCATTTGGCTAAAGGAACATTCACTTTCGCCCAGACCTATCATACGCCACTTGGGCATGGCATAAAAGCTTCAGTAGAGATGAAAATGAGATTCTGCATCTCATGGGGTTATCCAGATTTGAATAATTTCAAATAAATAAACAGGGTCCAGCAACAACAAACTTTGGGGTTGTTCACTTGCTCCTCATGCCAGCTCTCCTGTATGTCACCTACGGAGGAAAAGTGTTTCTTTGCACAGATCTTAAAGATGTAGGTACAGTAAATGGATTGGTAAGAGCAGAATTACAACTGGAAGATTATTTGGATTCAGATGGTCATGAGGACTGATTTGGTTGGCTGACATGTCCTTCCTTAAAATTATAGGTACATGCCTGGTCAGGTAACGTACTGAACTTGGTCTACTGTTCTCTTTTTTTTTTACTGTATCTGTATTCAGACTTTGATTGGACATTCATTGCAAGTTACAAGGAGTTTTTTCTGTTTACTCAAAGTTATACTTGCTCCAAGATGGGGGGACCATAAGGTCCTGAGGGGATATGTTTGCTGGTAACACTTCTTTCTGAAAACAGACTGTTTAATTCAGGATTTTATTTATTTATTTAGTTGAGAGTTTCACCAGGATGACATACTGAGCAAATTGCTCATTTCCCGATGTGTCCTGGGGAAAGGGAATGTGGTACAGTGATGAGTACAGGATACCAACAGGCAATTACATACAATAGTCCAAAATACAGAATGAGATGAATAAAGCAATGATAAAATATAGTGAAGATGCATCTAGAGGAGTGGCGGTACAGTAATGACTGCAGGGTAACCAATAGGCAATTACTTGCAAATAGGCAAGAAATACAATATGAGACAAACAATGCAATGGCACCAGGTATAATGAGGACAAGTCACAGATTACAATGATAATATGATAAAAATAAACCATTTCATTGTTAACAAGCAGTAGAGGGAAGAGCTTGAGATACCATGTCATAACTAGTCTCCCCGAGCAAGGCAGAAGGTGGTGGCCTAGCAGGGAATGATGAAGTGCTTGAGAATGGACATGGCTTGGCTCTCCTAACTGAGACAAGGAGGGGGAACTTGTGAAGGGTTAGAAAGGGAAGGGAAGCACAGAGTGAGTAGGATTTTGCTAGGGAACTATAGTAAGGGAGATGAGGGGTGAGTTAGTTACAGTTGCAGGTGGGGGAAGTGAAGGACCACATGAGGCAGGAGAGGGAGCAGAGTGAGGGGGCATTTCAAATGGGGAGGGGAGTGAGTTCCAGAGCTTGGGGAAATGATAGGAGAAGGATGCCTAACCGGGTGCTGAAGACCTGAAAGGGATAGTGAGGGAGCGTGCATCACTACTCTTGAGGGAGTGAGCTGAGGTGGGTGGGGGAGAGAGAAAAGCCGATAGGTAAGAAGGGAGTGCACCTGAGGGAGGGGAGATCCAGGGATTGATATAGAGAGCAATGGTGAGTGCGAGGAGGGCAGCTCAGAGTAAAGCGGCAGAAGGAGTGGAAGAGGGTATCCAATCTGGCTAAGGTGGTTTTGTGGGCAGCACTATAGGCTATATCACCATAGTCAAAGGTTGGAAGCATCATTCTCAGTAGTATTTCACTGTGGCCTGGCAACGGAATGCATTCATGATTCTGGTATACGACCCCCAACCTGGGGAGAATTTCTTGTGAATAGCTTCCACGTGACCTGAGAAATCAAGGTGCTTGTCGAGCCAGATCCCAAGGTACCTGAATGAGGTTGCATCTTCCAACAGGGTCCCATCCACTGTGTGAAAGGAGGGAAGGGAGGGAAGCCTGGTGAGTCTCTGCCTTGTGCCAAAGATCATGGAGACTGTCTTCTTGGCACTAAGAAACAGTTGGTTGGATCAGAGCCAGTGCTGGACATTATCAAAGTCCTGCTGTAGAGTGCTCACCACCAATGGGGAGGGAGCATTGGATACATAAAGGATGGTGTCATCTGTCACAAACACACTCTGCAGATCAGGCCCCCTGCTCCCACAGTGCCAACCTTTGAGTGCAATAGTGTGAACAGGTGACAAACAGGGTAACCCTCCTGTCTGTTTTGGATATGAATCACCTACTAGCCTCGAGTTCTGGAGGGAGTCAAAATGTGAACCTTATGCTAGCATACCCAAGTTACAGGCTAAGATATGTACCCTCTTCAGGGGATGCAGTACAATCCTTCACCCAGGGCACCCAGCCAGTTTCTCCAAAATGTACCCTTACAACTCTGTAGGAGACCTAGGTATATTCTTACCTTTAAGCAAGCTTGGCAACACATTCAAGCTCTTAACAGCTGTCAGCCTTAAACGCAAGTTCAGCAACCACATGCAAAAAGGACTGAGAAGGCACAGGCAGTATGTTAAAGAAAAGACAGTTTACTAAAAATTGTAAAACAGGTGAAATAAAATACAGAACAATTTATATCATGAACTTACAATCACATAAAAAATGGGAAGTTACAGAACACAAACGCCTACCACAAATACTTTAGTTCTTTCCTGTCTAGTTGTTACCCTTAAGTGCTTTCAAGTCCAGAGAACTAAGTCTCTCTCAGAGTCCAGAATATATGCCACAGTTTCCCTCTGATGTCTGTTCATTTCAGGATCCATCTCCCCACCCCTATTGGTGAGGTCACAGTCTAGACTCTCCCAGCTTCAACTGCCTAACATAATTATCTACAAGGATGTATTTTTTTAATGCGAACATCAGCAACTAGCAATTTCCCAAATTATGAGTCTTTGATCAAAACATTTCTCTTTGAACTCTCTGCTGGTTCCTGTTTCCTAAGAAGATCTAAGGTTTACGAATTATAATATGGTGCTGTTATCAAATGGCCTGTTCCTGCAGAAAATCATAAAAGTTTATGAGGCCTATATCCTGGCAGATGGCCAGAAGCTTTACTTAAAGACAGAACAGGAAACTCTTGATTAGGTTTCTCTTCACTAGTCAATTTAACACACCCTGCAGCTTTCTCACACTGAAACCTTTTTGGGGTCAAATGTCACTCACTGAAGCAGCTAGTCTCTTTGTATCTAGCAGACATTCACATTTGTTATAATACAAATATTATACTATAATAATATTAGAGGGTTTTTCCTGTTACATCATCCACATACATGTGGATGGATGCAGCCAAGCAGACTGAAGGGAGGTCATTAAGGAAAATGGAAAAGAGAATTGGGCCAAGGACTGAGCCTTGTGGGATCCCAGTGTGGATTAGGAGGGGCGGTGAGAGTGAGTCCTCGATTCTGACTGATTGTGATCTGCCTGATAGGTAGGATCTGAATCAGTTGGTGGCAATAGGTGAGAGGCCTGCCACTGAGAGTTTGTCTAGTTGGAGGGAATGTGAGACAGTGTCAAAAGCCCTGGTTAGGTTAACAAAGATGGGGGAGGTATTGTGACCCTGATCCATGCTGGTGTGAATGGAATCAGTGAGCCTGAGTAGGGAGGTGGCTGTGGAGTGGTTCTTGCGGAAGCCAGATTGGAAAGGTATGAAAAAGGAAGTGGAGTCAAGTTAAGGAGAGAGCTGGGAGAGCACGATACATTCTTGCAGTTTAGCAAGGATGGGGAGGAGGGAGATTGGGCAGTAGTTGCAAGCCACAGAGGGATCACCACATTTTGGGAGGGGGATGATAGCAACGTGCTTCCAGGCAGCTGGGACAGATGCTAGTGTAAAACAGAGATTTATTAGTGCTGCTATGGGATATGAGATGGTGGGAGCAGACAGATAAAGTAATTTGGCATCAAGGTCATCTGGGCTTTTGCCCTTAGAAGTGTTCAGTGCTAGGAGCACTGTGAAGGCAGAAGAGGGGGATACACAGGAAAATGAGAAGGGGGATTCAGGGTACTCAGTGTATGGTGGAGGCAGGGGGGGGGAATAGTGGGGAGAGAGGAGAGGAGGGTGGAGGCACAGGAAGTAAAGAAGATATTGAACTCTTTGGCTACAGAGAGGGCGGTTTGTCAATGTGGAATCAGCCACTCTGAGGGCAGGGGCAGAGGGAATGTTTTGGGGTAGAAGAGGGCATGTACCACCTTCCAGAATTAAGCAGGATGGTTTATGGATGTCTGCCCTATTTGGTCTAACAGGTCTTGAAATGTTTGGTCACATAATGGCAATGTGGACTTTAGCTTAATTAGCTACACTATTTAAGTTGCATTGGTGCTGACAACATATTCAGTTTGTGGAACATTTCACCATTTCTAGAGCTGTAGTGTCTATCCAAATGATTATTACCAATACTATCTGTGTGAGAGTTCAGTAGGAACACAGATGATTCTGGTTGAAATCTGTAACATTAAACAGTACATAATTGTTTATGTGGTTGTAAGTAGGCTAGTATGCTACATACTTTATTTGCATACTTTGTTAGATTTAATTGTGGTATCCTCCAGCGTCTTAGATGGACTAGCCTTGTTGTATACCCTATTGAAAACCAGATTTCATCTATTTCCCCTGATGCTGTTTCTAATTACAAGTATAACTACCTTATTTGAGGTGATGTGTTCAGCTTTATGGTACTGTCCATGTATTGTTTTATATTGTGATGTCGTGCCTGTACGATGATGATGAGATATTGTTGTTTTAAATCAAATAAAAAAAAAGATTTCATCCAAGGCATGTTGGTCATCTAAAGATTGAAAAATTAACAAATACAAGTGTTTTTTGTGTTTAATTTTGAGTTACTGTGTGTTCCTTAGAGCCTCATGTTTAAACAAGCATTTGTCAATGCCGAATGTTTGCTTGCTGGCATTAGCATTGGAAGTGCAGGAGTTAGACAGATGCAGAATAGGAATGGCAGCGAATTATTGAACTGACGCCAACCCCACCCCAACCCTGCAGAGATGGACAGGCATTGGGGTGTGCCTTTGGGTCGTCGCCCATAATGCTCATGCCATTTCACCTCACCCTACTCTGCAGTCACCGACAAGTGTTGAGGTGTGCCTTGGGGTGTTCGGGCTTTACACTCACACCATTCCATAAGGAAATACACTGAAATGGGTGCAGTATAGGAGAATGAGGTGAACTTTGGAGCCAAAGAGTCCAAGGCACACCTCAATGACTGTCACTGACTTCAGAGTGGGGGTGGGGGTGGAATGGTGTGAGCATTACTGTCTACAATTCCAAGTCACACCCCTAATGCCTGTCAGTACCTACAGGGTAGGGTATTATGGTCAGAAACCCTAATGCCCTGGTGCTTTTTAGACACTCCAGGTTTTTCAATATGGGCTTTTAGACCACACCACATGAACAGTGACACTATCAGTTTGTTAGCCGAAAGGTGATTTTGCACAGCGACTGTGCCATTTGGCTCCACAGGTGTGAAAACACATTTCGAACAGGATGTGAAAAATGACAGCTGTACAGTTCATGAGGAGGTGTAACAAAAATTGTAATGTTGAAAATCTGGAGTGAAAATATAAAAAAATGAGTGAAGTCATGAGCGTGCGTAGAAACTGAGCAACGCACACCCGTAATGCAATTATTTAGGGGAATTTTTACACCAGATTTTCAGCATAGGCAGTTTGGGACCTCCGCTCATGAATAGTGGCACTGTAATTTTCTTAATCTGTCCCGAACAGTGATTTCGCACAGCGACGGCGCCCATTGTGTGCACAGGTGTGAAAACATGTTTCAGGCAGGATGTGAAAAATGACAGCTGTACTGTTCATAAGGTGGTATGCAAAAATGACAATGTTAAAAATCTGGAGTACAAATATAAAAAATCGTTGAAGTTATGAACATGTATAGAAACTGCGCAACACACGCTGGTAACACAGTCATTTTTTGCAATTTGTTCACCAAATTTGTAACATGGGATTTTTGGGACCTCTCCTTATGAACACTGTCACTGTGATTTTCTTAATCTGTCTCAAACATTGATTTCACACAGCAACTGCGCCATTGTGGCCAGATGTGTGAAAACACATTTTGGGCAGGATGTGAAAAATAACAGCTGTACTGTTCATAAGGAGGTGTGGAAAAATGGCAATGTTAAAAATCTGGAGTGAAAATATTAAAAATTCTCGAAGTTATGAGTGTGCATAGGATCTGCGCAATGCATGCTCATAACACAGTAATTTTTTCGAATTTTTTTCACCAAATTTGCAACATAGGCTTTTTGGGAGCCCACCTCATGAACAGTGACACTGTTATTTCATTAATCTGTTCCTGAAGGTGATTCCATGCAGTGACCGCAAAATCACCTTTCAGGACCGAATAAGGACATGAGAGTGATGGAGTTCATGAGGTGGGGTCCCAAGAACCCTATGTTGAAAATTTGGTGCCAAAAGTCACAAAAATGCTCAAGATATCCACCTAAGTTGAACCCCCCCACCTCCATTTATGCAATTATACAGCTTACCAGCATTTCTACAGTTCGAGGTCGGCTTTGAAGAGTGCAGACATGTTCCCACTCCACCAAAGATTGTCACGCCAGGCTCTGGAGGTACAGTAAGTATGGGGTGAGAGGGGAGGTGGGGTCCACAGAGGGTGGGTGCAGGATAGGGGAGGGGCACCACAGACATTGAGGGACTGTTTTCTTGTTTACAGGTTAAAAAAAAAGAAAAAATTAGTGGGAAGGTTTTCTTTTTTACAGGTACATTTGGCATGCTGGGGTGGGCTCCCAGTGTGCCACCTGGGTGTCTTGGGACTTCTGGAGCTGATGGGGATTGGGCACCCCATTGGCAAAGAAAAGGGGTCTGTATTTGGGAGGCATGATGCCAAGGAGGATTGGCACCCCCTCGGTATACAAATTAAACTACAGGGACATCATGCCAATGGGGATTGGGCTCCCCATTGGCAAATTAACTGGGGAGGGGGTGTGCCAACAAGGGGATTGGGCACCCCCCAACAATGGCTTTCAGATGGGACTGTGAGAGGCAGACGGCGACAGCCACCACCATGTTTATTGAAATGTTACACCAGGCAAGGCACTCCCTGCAATGACAGGTCGCTCCCTCATTGCAGCAGCGAAATTGTTTCAAGTTGGTGGCACGCTTTTGAGCTGCTGTCATAGACAGCATGCTCATTCATTGGTGCCACACAGACAAGCCCTAAAAAGCAGTGGCAGCATTGGCCACAACACGGCCGCACCTCTACAACCTGCTGCTCCAGCAAGCTGTCACAACATGTTTCTTACGCATGTGTGCAAGCAAACATAAAAAATTAGTAAATTCTCTTAATATGATTATTGCAGTACTTTTAGTTGTTTTAGAAGCAAGCATGTGAGCCCATATGGAAAAGAAATATATTTTTTGATATATTTATAAAGGTATATTTCAAATACCTGTTTGATTACATTTTAAGGTATGCCGTCGCTATGGCCACAACTGTCTGTGACCGACACTACAGCGACAACAGCACCAGGTCACTGTAGTGTCAGTGCGGGACCCAGCACTGCTTTCTGGGAAGTATTGCACCCTCTCTGAAGAAATTTTGACTCGGAGCTGGGGGTTCAGGGTAAAACCTCTAAGAAAACATAGTTCGAAGTGACTTTAATGGCTAATTACAAATGTGTCCTACATAAAGAGTCGCTAATCATTGGTCGACAACAAAATTGTCGACTGACTGTCATGGATCCACATTTTAAAACATATTGTTATCATATATCTGAAGTATATGCAAAATATCTCAAATTGACCAATTTGAAATGTCTGCTTCATTTGCAGAATATATGTGATAAACATGGTTAATATATATCATAAATATCACTTCATAACATATTTGTGACTGACTATTATAGTATGCACTGCAAGCCTATTGGTCAACAGTGTGGACCAATAGGCTTACAACTAATACTGTAAGCTGTCATTCGGTGGGCAACCACAGTGGTATGCGGGTGGGTTTGCTGCTGCCTGCCAATGATGGGGGGAACTGGGTGGGCAGGGGTCCTATGTGGGTGGGGGAGCCACTGGACCACCAGGGATTTATTTTCATTGGGTTTACGGTGATCGGGGTTCTGGGCAGGGTGGGGGTACCACTAGACTACCAGGGCTAGGGAATAAATTCATTTACAGTGATCGTAACATCGGGAAGGGTGCAGGAGGTACCACTAGACTACCAGGGAATAATTGACATGTTATTTTATGGCAACTGGAGCTACGGGCAGTGTGGGGGGACCACTAGACTACCAGGGAATATTTATACAGTTATGTTACGCCGATCAGGCTACAGGGAGGGAGGAGGTACCACTGGACTACCAGGAAATATTTAAAACATTATTTATCAGCAATTGCAGCTATGGGGAGGGAGGGAGGGAGGTACCACTGGACTACCAGAGAATATTTAAAAAGTTATTATCACCTATCGGGCTACAGGGAGGGAAGGGGGTGCCACTGGACTGCCAGGGAATATTTAAAACATTATTTATCAGTGATCACAGCTACGGTGAGGGAGAGAGGTACCACTAGACCATGAGTGAATATTTATACAGTTATGTTATGGCAATTGGGGTTTTGGGGAGGGAGGGGGTACCACTGGACCACCAGGGAATATTTATACAGTTATGTTATGGTGATCGGGGCTATGGGGAGGGAAGGGGTACCACTGGACCACCAGGGAGTTATATGGGTGCTTATGGATGGTGTTCTGGGGAGGAACCACCCATGGCTGGTGGCTGCTGTGTTGCGCCCTGCACTATAGCAGCCCCCCTGTGGGTGGCTACCATTTGATCCTTCTTTTTTGGGCTCAACTTTGTGCCCCGGTATGCAGCGCATCTCAGGGTCGTGCCAGCATATGCACTGCACATCCCGGGCTGAATATCAGGATGTGCCACATATGCATGGGCACGCCCCCTGTTGATGCACTACATACATTATCTTTGCACCCTGGGGCATCAGGACTTGTGCTGTGCAAGTCCCTCTTTTGACTATTGCACTGAGGCACATTTCTGGGGTTGGGCTATGCAACTCAGTTGCACCAGGCTCAACCCCTTTGAATATCTGGGCCATAGTGTACTTATTAACAATATATAGTTCTTGTGGGCATAATTTAAAACTATGCTATGAATATATTTTTGAGTTTTTTGTATATATATTTAGCATCTTACAAGGTGGAAATCAAAAATGAAAAGGTATAAGTAACTCAGAATATATATGTTGGATAGATCCAAAATATAGATTTGCCTAAAATGCTAAATATGTAGAAACTGCAATAATGTGTATGCACAAATAAGTATTTTTAATTTTATGCAAGAACATAACATTGAAAGAACAAAAAACTGAATTTTGAAATAGTATTAGCAAAAAATATATTTCAAATATACATATAAAAATGTTTCCCAAATATGATACATCATGGATTATTCTGTGAATATCTAGAATATATCTCAAAATACTGTAGAACTGTTAATGTTTAATGTCATTTTATTTTCACTATATTTGTGGATCAGAGCCCACCAGCGAAATTAAAATAGCAATAACCATTCTCATTTCCATGTAAGTAAACTGCATGGTCATTGAATGATGGAAACACCCTTTAGAATCGCATCCATGTTTGGTATTGTAACCCCAACACAATAGTGCTGCTGCTACATCAACAAACAACAGTGCTGCAGCTACCTTTACCAACAAGAAAGCATCACATTAAAAATGGGCATTCCAAAGTGTGTAAACTGTGTGGTCAGTGCACAGTGGAAACAGTTTTCTGTAACCCCACCTCAATAGTGCTGCTGCTACCTTTACCTTGATAACTCCAAACTGTAACCGCACCATATTAGAGCTGCTTAATAAACAAAAGGGAAACCAATTAAAAAAATCAAACCTTTATTTAAGAGAAAAAGCAAGTTACAGTTTCCCCCCTTCCCCCAGCCTGTCATTTCTTAATGAGCCTGTCATTTTTTAATCATCTGATCAGCTGAGTACAAGGCCATGGTTGTGAACTCAGGTAACCTCGAATCCCGTATTCCATAAAAACACTGCCAAAAACACACTCCTTAGCACAAGTACAACCTAAAGCAAGTAAAGGAAAACTTGAATCTTTATGGTGGAAAAGAGCAGGGCTTCCAGAGTAAACGACAGTGAATTTAAACAGCCTGTCATTTTTATGATGTGGGCAGAGCCTTCAGCCATTTTGCTATCATAGCCTTAAAATGGCCAATCGTGACACTTTTTGTTGGACTTTTGGAAATATCCTTCCGAAAGTCCAACGGAGCTTGTAAAACTCCACCACAATCAGCTGCTATGGAGTAACAGTCGCATTATTTCAGCTGTTACTTCCATATTCCGGGACAAGAATTGCGCATGCATTTTTATTTTTATTTATTTATTTGTATTTCGGATGATACCTTTGAGCCGAGGGCTCTTTTACAAAGGTTCTATGTCAAGACAATAAGGTACAAAACATAACATGATCATTACAATGGAACTTACAAAAAAAAAAGACAAATAAGGTTACAATAATAGCAGCCAAAGGCATTGTCAAGGAATTGTGTTGCAAGTTAATTATACAGTACAAGTCATAGGCAGCTAGTGAAGCTTTTGTTAGGGAGTGGTTAGTGGAAAAAGAGAAAGAAGAGTGGTGGTGAGGCGGTGGTATGAGAGAGAGAGAGAGAGAGGGAGGAGGGGAGAAATGGGGAGGGCATTGCGTTGGGTATGTGGTAGATGGGAAACAGCAAGGGAGGAGGAAAGTGGGGAGATGAAAAGGAGACAGATTCATCCTATACCCAGTAATGGGGGGTAGGAGAGGAGGAGGAGGAGCTGAGGCAGTGAGAAGGGATGCTTGAAGGTAGTCTACCTGGAGGGGATTATAAGAAGCAATCACAGAAGGCACTAGCCACGAGGTGTTGATGCAGTTTACACTTAAAAGCACCAATCGTGGCAATGTTGGAGATTTCTGTAGGTAGTGTTGAACCAGGTGGAGGCTCTGATAAGGTAGGCAGCTGAGCTTGAGGAGGTCCGACAGCGAGGTATTGTAAAGGTTAGACTGTCTGATCTTCTACTTAGGCGGACATGCTGCGGGATTAAATAGTTATTGGACTCCAAGGGCATAAGGCCCAGTGATGTCTTCTTAGCTAGGATGCAGGTCTAGTACTTAGCCTGCCGGATGGCTGGAGCCAGTTAGCCTGCTCGAAATGCCACACGTGTGAGAAAGGTGGGCAGCTGAAATAAGGAGTCTACATGCCTTATTAAGGGCTACAGCTATGCGTCGGAGTGCAGTATCAGTAGCAGATCCATAGATAACGAGCCCATAGTCAATAGTTGAGATAACAGAGCTCTGGATAGCGAGGTTCAAGGCTTCAGCCGTTAGGCAATGTTTATGATTGTATAGTAGCCCTATACGGGAGTTCACAGTTTTAGCGATCTTTATGGTGGAAAAGATCAGGGCTTCCAGAGTAGACGACATAGAATTTAAACAGCCTGTCATTTTTATGCTGTGGGCAGAGCCTTTAACCATTTTGCGATCATAGCCTTAAAATGGCCAATCGTGACACTTTGCATGCCTGCCAGCTTGTGAATGGCAGAATGCCACTCACCACAATTATGCATACACGAATGCTGCACATGCGTAGTTGCATCGCTGCTGCCATATTGTGAATGGCACTCCTCCTGCACCCTCCCACTGCTCCTGTCCTCCCCACTCCCTCAGTTCTCTCCCAGCACTGGCAGCAAATAAAACCCTCTCACTCCTTCACACTGCTGTTGTCCTCCCCGCTCCCTCTGTTCCCCATCCCCATGCCAACATCGGGGTGCCCAATCCCCATGTCGGCATCAAGTACCTCTCCCAACTCATGTGGTGCTCTGGGAGCCCACCCCAGTGTGCCAGATTTATGTTTTATTTCTTTTTTTTCTCCCCACTCTGACATTGGGGTGCCCAATCCCCATGTCGGCATTGTGAAGTGTGGGTTTGAAAGGAGGTCCAAACGACTCAGTTGACCATAAATCCAAAATAAATTTATTAGCGATAAATAAAATTACAAGCCGGACTTTCCAAAGAAACAAAAAAAAATATTACATCCACACAGAAAGTAGACTGACTTTCAGTAGCACTAGAATAAGCTAGAGCATACTTTTATTGAGGTCAGCACAAGACTGAACCTCCAGGATCATCTGACCATCTAGATCAGGCACTTTGAATTTATACAGAGCAATGGTCAGGTGGTCCACTAGCTCCACCTCTACATGCTTCTACAAATCATATCTTTTGATTCACTTATTATTTTTAAAACAAACTATAACAGTATGCCTTTAAATTCTTGTACAAATTTCTTTGTATTGGCATTGAATAATTATTTTGAGAATCCAAGCTTTAAATTTCATACTTGGAGATTGAAGCACCACCCCCTCTATTAACATTATAAAAGGGGACAGAATGGGGCCGGCCGGCTCTTAGAAAGGGATTGGGAATGAAAAGGACCACTTCCAAATGCACAGCAAGGTACAAATTCCTTCGTTTTATTTTGGTCTTTATTTCATGCTGGAAAGGCTCCCGTTTAGCTCCGGAGGTACGTTTGACCAAAACTAGACTGAAGAGCCCAAAAAACGAATCCTCTAGCGCTAGTTACGCTAGAAAAAACCAGCGCAACTGTGCGCACGTTCGCGAAGGAAAAAACACCACTAACGCGAATGTGTGCACAGACGGAGCAGCGTTTCACTCACAAAACAGCAAACAAAAAGGAAAGGGGCAGAATTATGAACTGTGCTGCATTTCTGTTGTGCAAAAATTACGAGACTTATCTAAGGCTGAATGCTATTAGCAGAGAAGGACTCCATTAAAGGAGCCATATCTGAAAGCTGATTCTTTTAACAACAACGGATTATTTTAAACTGACTGGAATTTTTATTTTATGAATTCCTAATGCATATTCTAACTTGAGGAAGTCCAAAATCTTTCATTAAGGATTCGATTTTATTGTGGAATAATCTTTGTACATTCTATGGGGGTCATACCCTGTATACCAAGACCTGCTTTGAACAAATACAGAAGGAGATAATAAGATTATATAGGTGGCCAGCCTATATAAAGACAGATAGAGGGAAACAAAGATTAAAGTAGAGGGCTGTTGCAACAGACTTTTAAATAAAAAGAAAGGAAAAGAGACTTTTTCGGGATGATTCTTTTTGGTCAGCTCTATCAAGGGACTAGCAATGTCTGAAAAATTGGGTATAAAACGCCGATAATAACTGGCTAATCCTAAGAAAGATTTGACTTGCTTTTTTGTTTGCGGTTGAGGGCTATTAGCAATTGCCTCTACTTTGCTGATATCAGGTTTTACTTCCCCTTGTCCAATTATAAAACCCAGATATTTAGTTTCCTGCATACCCATAGAACATTTGTGAGGATTTATAGTTAATCCTGCATTAGCTATAACAGACGAAACATTTTGTAAATGAACCAGATGTTTTTCCCAGGATGTGCTAAAAATGATCACATCGTCCAGGTATGCTGCACTGTATTCTGTATACGGCTGCAGTAATTGATCCATATATCTCTGAAATGTAGCTGGGGCTCCATTTAATCCAAGCGGCATCTTAGTAAATTGAAATAACCCAATTCATGACTGAATGCTGTCTTTCTTGGGATTCAGCATCAAGGGTATTTGCCAATAGCCTTTAGAAAGATCAAGCGTACTAATATATTGGGCATTACCTAATCGGTCTATAATGTCATCAATCCTGGGCATGGGATACCCATCAAATCAAATCTAGTTATGCTATTCAGTTTACGGAAATCCAAACATACTCTTACTCCGCCTTCTTTTTTTTTTACAATTACCATTGGAAAATTCCAGGGGCCTTTAGATGGCTTGATAACCCCATTTGCTGCATTTTAACAGTTCCTTATTCACTTCTTCCCTTAAACTTTCAGGTATCCTATAGGGCTTATGTCTAATAGGTTTGGTATCAGTGACTTCTATATGATGTTCTATCTCATCCACTGCCCCAGGGTTTGTTGTGAATGTGTTTTGAAAAGTTTGCATTAATTTCTTTATGTTTTGTTTCTGTACCATATCCAAGTTATCATTGATAACTATTTCCTTGCTATCGTCCTGATTTTCTAAACGTTCATAGGCGAGGTCTACTTCGCTTTTATTGGTTTCAGGATATACAAAGAAATTGGGGGAATTTCGTTCATGCCATAATTTCAATAAGTTTGCATGGTAAATTTTCAGCTTTTTTTTTCAGGGCATATAATTTCATAATTCACACGGCCTACCTGTCTGTGAACACTATAGGGCCCTTGCCACTTCATCAGTAACTTATTTTCTGAACAGGGTAATAGTAATAGTAATAAAACTCTGTCACCTGGTCGGAATGTTTTGGTCCTTACTCCCTTATCATAATTTTGTTTTTGGGTTATTCGATGTCCTTCATTAACCTGTCGGGCTACTTTAGCATATTTCATTAATCTTTGTCGTAATGTCGAAACATACTCCAAAGTAGAAATGGGGATTACATCTGCTTTAGACCCTTCCCAATTTTCTTTAATGATGTCTAATACTCCCCGTGGATTCTTTCCAAAAAGTAGCTCAAAGGGAGAAAATCCCGTCGAAGCTTGAGGGACTTCACGATAGGCGAACATCAAGTATGGGAGATACTTATCCCAATGTTTACCTTCATCCACAACAAATTTTTTTAACATTTGTTTGAGAGTTTTATTGAAGCGTTCTACTAACCCATCAGATTGGGGATGGTATGGGGATGTAAATATAGAGTGGACCCCTAAAGCTTGATACAGGCGCTGCAAAAGTTGTGAACAAAAATTGCTACCTCTGTCTGTGATTATTTCTTTGGGAATACCCATCCTTGAAAAGACTTTTATCAATTCCTCCGAGACCTTCTCTGCTGTAACTGTCCGCATAGGAATAGCCTCAGGGTATTTTGAGAAATAATCACAGATAACTAGGATAAAACGATTTCCTTTGGTACTTTTTGGCAAGGGACCCACTACATCCATTGCAATTCAAGTGAATGGGGTCTCCACAAGAGGCAATGGCTGTAGGGGTACCTTATCCCTTTTAAATACAGGACGATCTCTTGGCATTGTACACATGACTTACAATATTCAGTTACTTGATCGTGAATACCAGGCCAAAAGAATCGGTACAATAATTTTTTAAAGTTCTCTCCTTTCCTTGATGGCCAGCCATGGGTATGTCATGTGAAGCCAATAAGTGTTCCTGTATACAGTAGGCACCAGTAATTGTAATACAGTTTCCCAGTGTTTGGGTTCACACATTTCCTGTATAATAAACCTTTCTCAATTACAAATTTCTGATTATCATTTTGTTCATTTCCTACTTGTAAAAAATAAGGTTTCAATGACTCGTCCTGCATTTGCAATTCCTTAAAGGTTTTTTTTAACTCTACATTTTTAAAGTCCTCAGTGTCTGTAAAGTCCTTGTGTAGATGTTGCCACACTGTATACCAAGACCTGCTTTGAACAAATACAGAAGGAGATAATAAGATTATATAGGTGGCCAGCCTATATAAAGACAGATAGAGGGAAACAAAGATTAAAGTAGAGGGCTGTTGCAACAGACTTTTAAATAAAAAGAAAGGAAAAACAATTTTTTTTTTTTTTTTTGAGGTCAGGTATACAGGTTTGACTTCACAGGCATCATGTAACCCCCTCAACTCAATGTAGCACACTGGGAGCCCACCCCAGTGTGCCCAAATTTATGTTTTCTCCCCCCCACACTGACATCGGGATGCCCAAGCCCCATGTCGGCATCATGTACCTCCCAACTCATGGCACACTGGAAGCCCACCCCAGTGTGCCCATATTTAAGCTTTTTTTTTTCCCTCTAAATAAAGAAAACCGTCCCCCTTTTTTTACCTGCAAAAAGAAAATGGTCCCTCGTCATCACCCCAGTCCCTCCCCATCCCCACCTCCCGCAGAGAGCACCCACATCCCCACACATCCACTTACCTCATACATGCCACCAGAGGTTACGCTGTCATCTTCTCTGTACTGGGACATGTCTGCACTCTTCAAAGCCGAACTGCAAACTGAAGAATCAAAGGTAAGCATTGTATAATGGCAGTCAATGGAGTTTTCCAATTATGGTGCTACAGCAGTCATTTTTAAGAACTTTAGCCCCAAATTTTCAACATGGAGTGCTTGGGACCCCACCTCATGAACACTGTCACTGTCATTTCGTTACTCAGTCCTGAAAAGTGATTTCGCAGTTGCTGTGCTGAATCACCTTTTGGGACCGAGTAATGAAACAACAGTGCCACTGTTCATGAGGCGGGGTCCCAAAAAGGCCATGTTGCAAATCTGGTGAAAATTCAAAAGATGACTGCGTTACTGTCGTGCATTGCATTTTATGCACGCTCCTCACTTCGCCAGTTTTTAATATTTCCACCCCAGATTTTCAACATTGCCATTTTTGCACACCTCCTTATTAACAGCGCAGTTGTTATTTTTCACATCCTGCCCGACACATGTTTTCACACCTGTGGCACAGAATGGCACAGTTGCTCTGCGAAATCACCTTTTGGGACAAGTGAACAAAATGGCAGTGGCACCCTTCATGAGGTGGGATCCCAAAAAGGTGATGTTGCAAATTTGAAGAAACGGCTCTAAAAAATGGTCAAGTTACACCTGGTCATTCAAAAGTTTCTACGCACACATGTAACTTCAGTCGTTTGACAGCTTGCCACAGCCGTATCGGCTCTGGCTAGAGTTTATTTAATCAGTGATCAGCTGATCAAAAGGCTACTGTGGCTGTGATCTAGGGTAACTCCGAATCTGACTGTCAATGTCAGCTATTCCATCCCAGGTTGTGAACGCAGGTAACCACTAATGCAAATGAAATGATTTGCTGATACCCTAGTTCACTTCACCTGGCCACTGTTGCAGTATGTCATTGCACTCAATGCTGTCATTCAGTTGGTGGCCAGTTGGTGGTTGGGCACACAATTTGACTGGTTCTTTCTAGAGACAGAAACTTACAGCAGGAAATAAAGCTAAAACCAATATAAACAGTGCTACAGCATATCTGAAAAGTGTAAATGTATCTGACATATGTTGGAAACATATTTGCAGATACAAGAATATATTTCAGATATTAAAAAAACATAGATCTTTTCTATATGGGAGATAAAGTGAATATTGAACACAGATGCAGCACTTGTCATGAGTTTTATTTTTGTCCCTCACTGTAACAGTATATTGCTGAATTATCAATACTTAGCAATTTGCACTAACATTGCACAAATATGTGCTATATGCTTTGGTCAGTTTTGAGGCACGAAACTATAACATCCGTGACAGTTATTAACAATTATTAACCCCGAACTTCAGGAATGATGGACGCACACCAATTTACTTGTTGGTTGCTCGTTGGCAAATGTATTCATGGCACAAAGGATTATATTTACAAACCATATAACTTTGAATTCACAGTTCAGTTTACATTAACATTCTTTCCAAATTTTCCTGGCTCCGACCTCTGTCCTTCTTCTGGTCATTTCTTCCATCTTGCTTTCAGGGCCCGGACACTGTGAATCCAGCCCCCTCCTCCACACCAGAACCAGGCCGTTCCACTTCCCCGGGCTTTTGCCCTCCAGGCCTGGACACTTCTGAATCCAGTGATTGGACCTATCCCCCTTCCCACTTTACCACCATGTCTGGGTTCTTTGTCCCCAGCCTGTGTATCCTACCCCCCTTTCTCCTCCCCAGCTCCTCCCTTTTCCTTCCTTCACCCCCCCATGGGCATACATGCCCCTCCCTGCCAAAGGACTCTGCCCTAGCCCCCTGGCCTAGTGCTGCCTCCCCACAGCCACCACCATGCCTGGCCCTATGCCCAGGGTGCCTGGGGCTTGACCTGCCCGCCATTCCTTTTCTTTGCACCATGTCTGCCCCCCCATTGCCTTCCTTAATAAGGGTGGGAGGCTGGGAAAAATTCCCAGCAAAAGAGGTTGTCCTGCCTGAGCCCTGGCCTATTATACCCCTAATAGGCCCCTGGTCAGGACCCCCTTTTGGGCTCTGCCCCCCCAGCCAATCACTGGAGCTCTAGCTTGCCCTTGTCATATTACCTTTTTCCTGCCTGGTGATGTCATCAAGCCCCTTCCCCTCTATCCCTCTGTTCCCTCCCCCCCTTCATCTTCTATGCTCTTATTCCTGGTAGGGATCACTGGACAACCTGGCCTGCCTTTTAATAGCAAGCCCCATCGTCCCCTGAATCCCCCAAGGAATGATGGACACACACCAATTTACTTGTTGTTTGCTCATTGGCAAATTTATTCATGGCACAAAGGACTATATTTACAAACCATATAACTTTGAATTCACAATTCAATTTACATCAACATTCTTTCCAAATTTTCCTGGCTCCGGCCTCTGTCCTTCTGGTCATTTCTTCCATCTTGCTTTCAGGGCCCGGACACTGTGAATATGGCCCCCTCTTCCAAACCAAAACCAGGCTGTTCCACTTCCCCGGGCTTTCGCCATCCAGGCCCGGACACTTCTGAATCCGGTGCCTAGACCTATCCCCCTTCCCGCTTTACCACCACGTCTGGATTCTTTGTCACCAGCCCATGTATCCTACCCCTCCCCTTTCTTCCCGCATCCCCCTTTTCCTTCCTTCCACTGCCCCCCTTCAGCTTGATGGATGGAGGGCTCCCCTGTGGGCTAGTGTCTAGCCCTTTTCCTGGCCATCTGGTTCACTAGTTCCCCAATAGGTTGTAGGAACAGACACATCCCAAACTCCGACAGGTGGACACCGTCCGACCTGAACACTGCAGGCTGGTCAAAGGAAATGTCCCTATGCTGCAGGTGAACTCCCCCAATCTCTATTACCATCCAGGCTACCCTCCTGTTCAGGCACTTCCTGACATTTTCGATCAGCCTGATATCCTGCACCCCTCTCCATACCCTCCAGGAGGTGATATTGGACCAGACGATCGTCACCCTCAGCCACCATGCCTTTAATCTCTCTAAGTCTCCCATGATGTTCTAACCCAATACCCCCCATGGTAGGCTCCCTAAATCATTTCTCCCAGGTGTATCACAATACAATCCGGGGTGCCCCATTGCAATTTCAATTCCTCCATCAAAGGCATAAGCTGTGCTCACTTCATCCCCCTAATGCCTTTCCATAACACTCTTATATGCACAGTGTTATATCTCAGCTCTGCTCCTCTGGAGGTGGCCACCGTAATCCTCTCAGCCCAGTACATGAAGGAATGCCCCACTATCCAGATTTTCCTCTTGGAACCTGCCATGGAAATAAAATACACAGTGTGAGTTGCTGTTATCATTTTCTCACATACCGCTTATAGCTGCTGGACCTCCAGTGCCCCACGCTTTGTAACTCTGCCACCGCAGCCCCTCTGTCTGCTGCCTCTGTGGCTGCTCCAATCCTGAATGAATGTGGGGAAAATTTGCTGGGATCCTCACCCAAAAATTCCAGCACTCTCTTGAGGACCACCCCTACCTGGAAACCCGTGACCAGGGAGCCATCCCCGTGCCGGAACAGCATCCCCCTGCCCTTCCCCGAGCACTCCTGTACTCCTCCAGTGCACTCACGGTGCAGCAGGCTGACTGTGGTTTCCTTACCAGTGACACTTGTGTCCCCCTTCCTTTCTGGTCCATCTTGGACCTGGCTAGAATGATGACCACCCTGTCGTGCCCCCACAGGACATCCTCATGCTGCAATGCCTGCTGGGAGGTCATTTTCCTTGGGGCCACCACTTCCCCCAACCGGAATGCCCCTGCGGCCATTACTGCAAACATGGCCCGGAATAGCACCCCTTCCTGGGCCGATGTGCATACCTTCCAAGGGGCCTTCAAGACCCTTACCAGTAATCCTCCCCCTTATGGGTTGCCTTCCATCCACCCTGACCCCTTGCCCCCATGCCACCCTGCCATCATGCGTTTTATGATCCTACTGGCCCCTACATTGGGCCAGCCCCAATCCTGGCATACCCAACTGATGCCAGCTAAGTGCATGACCATTGTGCTGTGGGCCAGCCCTTCCCCCCATAGCTCAACCATGAACCTCCTTACCTGCTCATCCTGGGCTGGTTCATCCTTGTCCCATCCGTGCTTCCCCCTGAAGCCCTGGAACTTTGTCCACACTGCTTTGTAGGCTTTCAGCATGTTCTCTACCCAGGAGCCTCAGTGCAGTGCCCTGGCTGTGCTCCTCCAACCTCCCATAACTAGTCCGGGACACTGGTCCTCTGTGGCACCACCTGTAGCTTCAGTTTCCAAAACCTGTCAAGCTCCAAATGGGAGAGACTGTCAGCCACCTCATTCCTCAAACCCTCGATATGTTGTGCTTTGAAAGACAGGTTCAGTTGCAGTCCCAGTATGACCATACGTCTGAGCAGCCTGCCCACCATCTCCATCCTCCCCCCTGCTTATTGATCACTTCTACTACCCCTTTGTTATCGCACCAAAACAAGATGCACTTCCCCTTCATCCTCTCTCCCCATACTTCCAGGGTCACCCATATCAGGAAGCTCTCCAGGAAAGTGATGTTCTTCTGTGTTCCTCCTGCCCAAGCTGCCGGCCATGCTTCTGACATCCATTCCCCTTGAAAGGATGCCCCCATTCCCAGAGTGCCTGAGGCATCCGTGAACAGTTCCATGTCCGTGTTCCATTCCCACTCATCTTGCCAGAATGTCACCCCATTATAGCTGCCAAGAAACTCCTCCCACACTCCAAAGTCTTCCCGTACCCCTTTAGGTACATCCACCCAGTGGTGCGGCCATTTTGCCTTCCCATGGCCCTCCCCAGTCATCATGTAAAAGCTCTGCCTGGGCTGATGGCCTTGCAGGCAAAATTAAGGTGCCCCAGCAGTTGCTACATTCATACCAGCAGCACTCTACTCCTCCCTCTGACCTGGGCCAATAAACCTTTTAGCCATGCTACTTTGTCCATGGGCAGCCAAAAACAACCTTCCTCGGTGTCCACTTCTATGCCCAAGAATTCCAACCTCTGCGCGGGCCCTTCCATTTTTCCCTGTGCCAGCAGAATCCCTAGCTGCTGGCACATGTTCTCAAAATCCCCCAGCATTTTCCATGCTTCCGCTCTCATTTCCCCGATGAGGAGGAAGTCATCCAAGTAATGTACCACCCTCTTGTGCCCATACCTGGCCCTGAACACCCACTGTTTCCAGGTACTGAACATCTCAAAGGTGGAACAGGCCACCGAACACCCCATGGGCATGGGTTTGTCAAAATATATGTGCCCTTGGAATTGAAAACCCAGCAGATCCCAATCCATAGGCCTGACAGACAAGAGCCGAAATGCTGACGCAATGTCCATCTTAACCAGCCATGCCCCCCAATTGCCTTAATTAGTGCTATGGCCTGCTCCAATGAGGCGTATGACACTGGCCTAAGGTGGTCTGGAATGCCATCATTCACTGAGGAGCCTTCTGGGTACAATAAATGATGAATCAGGAGGAATTCCCCTTCCGCCTTCTTAGGTACCACACTCAATGGGGAAATCTGGAAATGCGTGCATGGAGGGCACTCTAATGGGCCCTCCATTCGGCCTGTCACAATTTTCTTCTCTATCTTGGCCCCCACAATCCCTTGCTTCCCCTTCACTGATCCCAAATTATTGGCCCACGTTCTTTCCTGCCCCCCTTGAAACCCCAGTGGGAAACCCATCCGGAAACCCTCCCGAAGCAGCTCACCTGCCCCTTTATTCGGGTATTCTGTGGTCCACTCCTCCACTGCTGCTAGGGAAATGAGAGTCTGCACCAGTATGTATCCCCACCACCTGCCCCACCGTGACCCACTAATGCCATCCCCTGGAGTGCTATGTTGCCCCGGTGGCTGCCCCCACGGCCCCTGCTCTGCATCTCCCGGGCACCCTGAAAGTACTGTTCATGAAAGTGCCCCTTATTCTGCCCCCCTCTGTCCCCATTCTGCCGGCAGCTGGAGGCCAGGTTCGCTCCCCTGCATTTTGAGCAGACATGCCGTAACTTACTGCTGCCCCATGTGCAGGTGGCCTTGTTATATCCCCAACATGCCTTTGCCCCTGTGCTCGAATTGCTCCACCTTGCTTGGTCTCCAACTGCCCCCCCTTCCCTTGGGAGGGTCCTCACCCACAATTCTGAGTGGATGCAATCCCATCTCAGGTCTCCTTTTGCTGCCATTTGCTTCCGGAAGGCCTCATCATACTTGAGCCACCCATACCCGACCTTTGCCTTGTACGCCTCCCTAATAATGGATGTGTATGTCAGCAAGGGGATTGCGAGATCCAGCTGCTTCTCCAATAACAATGCACTATATATTATGAACCCGCCTTGCCAATTCTCTATGGTGTTCCCCTTATACTTTGCTTCCTCCGTCTTGTGGCCTACCACCGCCATTGCTACCTCCATTTCTGACTTTCCCACCGACTCCTTCTGCTCATACTTTGTGGCTGTGTCCTCATCCATGAGCCCGAAAATGTTGATGTACTCCCCTTTCCAAAATTTTTTTTTTGATTGAGGCCAGCAAGTGGTCCCCAACTTTCTGTTTGTTGTTGTCCCTCCCCCCCTTTCCCCAGCACAGCTCCATTGCCTTTTAATGGCTGCACTGCCCGCTCCATCCTCTCAATTCCTTTGTCCCCATGTCTCCCAAAAGCCCCTCAAGGTAATCTTTTAAACCGTTCTCATCTGTGAGATACACATCATCCTTACCACCATCCAAATTCCCATCGTCCGGCTCTGGTGCAGGCAGGGGCACTGGTATCGGTGCCATACACGGAGCCTCTCACCTGGGTTTCTTGCCCCCTCTGCCCCTACTCAGGTGCTCATCCCGCTCCTTGTGCTTTCTCTGCACCTCTTCCTCTGCCTCTCTTTTCTTTGCCGCCACTAGTAGCTCTGACATCTGCCTCATCAGGACTGATGCCTCCTGCAGCATCTTCTTGCTGGTCATCTAGGCTCACTTTGGTGCCATGGCTGATCCTCTGTCCTTGCAATCTAGGGAGGGGAGAAAGGTTAAACATTCAGACTTGTACCATCAGTTCTACCCCCTTTTTCCAAGGCGTGGCAGCTGCCAAGTTGCTCCACCCCTTTCTACGGCAGCATGAACCGGAGCCCAGCTCTGGGCTCCCCATCCGAATGTCCACCACTCCTGCATCCTGTGAGCCCTACTGTTCCCTTCCTCCTTGTTCCTTTTATTTAAATTATTATTTATCTTGTTTTTATTTTCTCTTTTTTTTCTCCCCCCATCCCGGTGCTCCAGGCCTGCATAGGCCCATTACCGGTGGCCTGTGCCCTCCAAGTGAGGTTATGGGCTCCCTGCCGGGCCCCTTCTGCCCTGGCATTACCCTGCATCATGCACCCCCGTGGTGTGTACCTTGCCTGCTGGGCCACGCCCTGTCCTTGCATTCTGGCTCCAACACAGCCACGTCTGGCCTGGCCCATTATCCCACTCCATCCCCCCTGCACTTGCTGCGAGGCCTGCCTCGGCCTCAGCCTACCCTGCCGTAGGCCCCCCCACTGCGTGCCCCGGCTACTAGGGCCACTAGCCAGTGCCAGTCATCATGTGGTCTGTTCCAGGCCAGGCCTGCCCTGTGGCACCCCAAGTGTGCTCTGGGTCCCCAGATCCAAAACGCGGGCCACTGCGGTTTTCAAGTCACCAAGCATTGGCCTTCCTTCTTAAAGGAATCTCCATGGGATCCGAACCCACTCTTACTTCCCACAGCAGCACACACAGACAGCAATCTTAACCTTTGTGCTGCACTGCCAGCCCTCAGAACCCGTCCAGCTCCCCGGATGCTGGGGGCCCCCATCGCCCACCCTGCCAGCCTCCAAGACTTTGCCAACAACCCCAGTTGTTGTTGGCATCCTATGAAACACACCATGGCCTTCTGCAACTATACCACAGTCCCCAAACACATGCCTTTTTCCTTTTACAGATACCACCGCAGTGGGAGCAACTCACAGAAATTCCCTCTCGCGTGAGGCGATGCTCAGGGCCTGCTCACCCCTGTGCTGTACCGCGCCACCTCCCCCATCTGCTCCACACCCCTTGTCTGCCCCAGCAGCTGCCTGAGATGCCCATGCAAACAAAAACGCTTTGAACAGCAAAGGAGGCAGGGAGGCCCCACTGTTTTGTTTGCACCAGCCCGGGATGGCTCCACGGCCTCCTGTTTTGCCGCTCCTACTCCATCATATGCTGCCACAGGCCTCCCCAAACAAATGCTATCATTGTCCATACCACTGCAGCAGGCTTGCCTTACATTTCAGTGCACCTGTATTTCCAGCGACCACATTGCCTGGCCTGGCCTATGTTCCCCTGGCCACCATGCACCCGCACTATTATGCGCTCTGCAGCCTAAACACTCATTCTCTCACCAGCATGCCTGTCCCTCCCTAGTTATGCTGCTAAAGAGCCCCATGCATCTTTCTCTGCAACTGTT
Organism: Neoceratodus forsteri; assembly: GCA_016271365.2. Lineage (NCBI taxonomy): Eukaryota > Metazoa > Chordata > Ceratodontiformes > Ceratodontidae > Neoceratodus > Neoceratodus forsteri. The sequence goes on from CM057456.1 coordinate 1,058,059,921, forward strand.
TTCTTCTTTCTCAATTTCACCATTTTTTGTTTTTTGAACTTACGCACTGCGCGCAAAGCGAAAAACAGCCACCAACCTGGATGCAGGACCAGCCATGCTGAGGAGGCCAAACGCCACACTATCAGTTTTCCCAAACCAACGCCACACAATGAGGGCCCACCACGCTGCCCTGCCCCACCTTCGACATTTAAAACACCGACTTCAAAAAAAAAACACCCAGCAACAACCAATGGCCCCAAACTGCCAATGCTAAAACTATCTGACCATAATGTTTTGTCCAAAACTCCCTCCTTTTGCCTTCTGACTAGCAAGGACAGCACCTGGCTATCTGCCTATCGCTCTGCAGCCAAAACAAGCTGCTTTGGGCTTTTTTTTTTTTTAACCATTACACATAAACAGATTCAATTAAAAGAAACAGCACACCCACTGAATCAACCGCTTCAGTGAGCTATGTTAATCTTGTTCTCTAATTTCCACCATGTTATGCAAAACCAGCTGCAGTAAAATTCTCACAGGTCCCACAAGGCCTACTAGGCCTAGTCATCCCATGTGCCTTACCTAGACTTTTGCCAATGAAGTGCTGAGATCTTCAGTCTGAAAATTTCCCAGCAAAAGAGGTCATCCTGCCTGAGCCTTGGCCTATTATACCCCTAATAGGCCCCTGGTCAGGACCCCCTTTTGGGCTGAGCACCAGCCAATCCCTGGGGCTCTGGCTTGCCCTTGTCATATTACCCTTTCCTACCTGGTGATGTCATCAAGCCCCTTCCCCTCTATCCTTCTGTTCCCTTCCCCTTCCCCTACTATGCACTTATTTCTGGTAGGGATCACTGGACAACCTGGCCTGCATTTTAATGGGAAGCCCCATTATTTGAGCTGTAAAGTAAGGTAGTACTAACAGACATAGAAAGACAGAAAGGGTTGGCTGCATTCTTTTTGAGTTATCAGCTTAAACAGTAGTAGGTTCAGAGCACAGTTTGTTGAGCTACTAAGTTTGATTCTTGGCACAAATGTAAGGTATCAGCATATGGAATCCATTTTATTAGCATAAAGTGAAGCACCATAGGGTGTCTAATTATTGCTCTACTATACTTCTTGGTGTGCTTATTGATAGTCAGGTTTACCTCTTGACTAGCAACACACTCAAAGCATGTTCCTGTACCATATTACCTGGGCTCCATTTTTTTCCCCACAGCAAAACCTGGTTATAATGGCAAACATATGCCAGGTTTTCCTGAGAAGAAACCACATTTGTTTGTGAATTCACTTTTATATGATGTTTCATTTACTGGTTTGTATGTTTATATCTATATATCTTTTTTTAATCTGGTCGCCCATGCAAATGGGTCTTCGACCCATGGAGTTTTCCAGATTTTAAATAAACAAAACAAAACATCCCAAGCCACGTGCTCCCAAGCAAATGCTGGACTGTCATTGTGGCAGCAGTCTACCTCCAACTGCAGTTTATCCATCTGGTGAGATGCTTTTATAAATCCCTTAAGCTTCGCTCTTGGGATTTATTTAGCATCCCATGCCTTGGGTGTGTATAAAATTCTCATTATGCACACCTCCCAATGCATTGTTCATATATAATTACACACCTACACTGTGTTATTTCTCACTTATTCACTGTGCAAGTTGTGCATAATATATAGGATAAAGTATGGGGAGAAGTGTGTTACGTGAATTTAACACACACCTGAGTTGTTGGATGGCACATAAACCCCGACGAAGCCCGAGGGGTTTATGAATGCCATCCAACAACGAGGTGTGTGTTAAATTCGAGTTTTACACACTTTTCCCCATATTTTATTTTATATAATTGAAGGGATCCGTTTTCTGAAAAAAAAAGTCGCTGTGCTTACCTTGCAGATAAAAGGTTTTATTTGTGTGAGGAGAACAGAATTGTGGTTAAACGTTTCACATAAACATTAAGATAACATTAAATTTCATTAAACAATAAAAGGAATTGGCCACAAGTCCGGTATGGAGATTCTTCGTTTCATTTCCTGGTTGAATGGTATTCTCGTTTGACCTGCGGAAAGGTTAGGGTTGAAAGGGAGAGAGTTAGGGATCATCGTTTAAATGTTAACTGGATAAGTTTCGTCCGCTGTTTGGAATCGGCTTAACATTTTTTTTTTTAAACTTATCGGTGATGTGAGGCTGCTGCTGGCTATCTGGGATGGAGGTAAGTCTTTTTTTTTTCAGTGGCAGTTGAAGTTAGAGGGACAGTTTGAACATGCTATCTTTAGTTTCCTAGCGCTTTGTTGTGGAACGGAGCGCATGAATGCTGTAACACCTACTCAGGTGTTACGGCATTTAACACACGGTTTTCGCAATACAAGAAAACGGAGACCATTAATTATATATAGAATAATACATGGGGTGGTGTGTTTAATGAGAATTTTACACACACCCAAGGTGTTGGATGCTAAGCAGTGAAGCTTAAGGGGTTTATTTAACCATCCAACAGTGAGGGTGTGTGTAAAATTTGAGTTTTACACACCACCCCATATTATTGATATAATTGCTGGGGAGCACTTTTGTTTTGCCACAGCAATGATATAAAATAGATACACATTGTTGTGCAGTGGTGGTCGGATTCATGCACGGTCTGCAGTCAGGCTGAAGCAGCTATTTAAATGTTTAATTTTTTTATAAAGTGGTTCCTCCCAAAAGTGTCCCAAAAGTATGAGGGGTTTTTTTTGTATTTGTGTTTTACATTTACTTGCGGCCGAGTCCAAGTATGAGAGCTTGTGAAGTGTGGTGTGATGAAGGAAAGACTGCAGCTGGTGCATGAGTGGAGTGAGGGAAACCCAGTGTGTGTTCAGTGTTATAACCAGATAGTTATAACGGTGAATTATAACTGGTTTCTCTGCAGGAAAAAACACTCCCCAGTTATTATGATGATATGTATACATGTCTCGTGACTGAATCCACAAGGCAAAATGGGGACAAAGAATTTGTGAATGTCATCATAATGTATTGTGCCAGCAGGGCTGTTATTTCACAGAGAGTGAATGCCAGTTTGGAAAATCTTATTTATTTATATTTTTTATTTGTAAATTTTGACCAGAAAAGGCATTCTAAGCTATGATAGCTTGTTTCCAAGTATGTCTAGGAGATAGGTTACACAGACCTGTTTTTTGACCGTGAAGTGGTGCCCATGACACCAGGAAAGCTCACTTACTTTTCTTCAGTAAGTGCTTTGAGTTCTTTAACTCCACCTAGACAGTGGCCAGAAATGGTCAGAAGGGACTTCAGTTTTACATCTCATCTAAAGGGATGGCACCCACACCATGCAGTACTCCTTTGTACTGCACTATTTTCAGTTATGAGTACTACCCTAAGTACCATGTGTGTGGTGGTAGAACCACTACCTTATGATCTTCCAGCCCCAGAGGTGAGTGTGCTTCCTACTGAGCCATTGATACTGATAGGAATATTGAAGACCAAGGACTGAATATCAAAGTGAAAAATGACAAGAATACCACCACCAACAACCCAGGATGAAGTGGTACAGGGCCACCAAACATTAGTGGCCACACAACCTCAGGTATACCACAATAATAATGGATATGTAATAAATAACTTAACAATTCATGGAAGTTTAAAATCTATTTCTTTTGTTTCTCTCTGAATTACTTCATGGACATAGCTCCTCTGACTAGCACTAACTAGTGCCAGTAAGTACCAAAGACATCCTGGAACCACTTCCTTGTCTAGCTGTTTTGTTTTTATATAATTAAAAGCCAGTAGAAAAGCTGCAAAATAAAACATCGCTGGTGAATCTGTGGAAAAGAGGCAGACTTTGCCCTTCATCAAGGTCCGATAAATGGACAGTTAATTTGGTGCTTCACCACAAATCTCCATGAAATTGGAGATGTGTCCTTTGCTAGTGAGTGTGACTTTAATTCTCCACCAGGGCCTATTATTAAATGCAGTAGACCCTACAGGTCAATATCAGTTAAAAAGAAAAAGAAAAAACATACAAAACTCTTCCTCCCACCTTCAAAGAACCCAATCCCCACCCTTCCCCACCATGGTTCCAGTAAAAACATTGAAAATGCTCTCTTTCTCTATCCCACTTACTATCCCCAACACCTACTCTCCTCCTTCATAGTTCTAATAATAAAGAAATGCCCCTTCTGACAACCCACTGAGTACCACATCTCCCAACCTCCTCCCACCCACTGTCCAAATAATAAAGCAATAACACACTCCCCAACCCACATAGTACCCCCGTTTCTCCCCTTCCCCCCTTAGCTGCACTGATTTACAAAAAAAGAACACATCAGGAAGCCTGATGATGGAGACTGACACAACCTTCTGCACACCACCTTAACTGGGGACTAATGAGCCACAGTTTATTTGGCTTTACTATCATGCGCTCAGCCCATCCCCACAGCCCCATGGCCATGACTGCCAGTCTCTGTCCCACAATGGTCAGCTCCCTCTCCACCACCAAGGCTTGCAGAACTTGTAGTTGGTGTAACTGGCAATGTCAAACTTCTATCTGCTCATTTGCACACATTTCTCCTCCTGTTCTTCTGTTCATATTTTCTAAATGCATCAACAGCATAGACATAATACACAATGCAGTTTTTTGCCAGATGCTAACAGTGATAATTCATAGTTAAGGATGTAAGTCTGTAATGGGAAAAGTGACAAAAGTCATGGGTTGGTCATGAGCAGTTTTTGAATAATTCACTGGGTAGTCAGGGCCAAATTTGTTAATATCATGATAAAATCATGGGCACTTTTTAACTGACATTCAACATACCTAGCACACTATTAAAGCCATTTAAACACACAAAGGAAAACATACAATACTGATTTAGCAACAAAATACTGTATGTATTTATTGCTTAGTGTTTAACACTTTCACTTTGGCAAATAAAACTTTGTTTGTTTCACAAACAAGGAACATTTTTAAATCACCTTGCTTAAACCTTTAATGTGGCAATTTAGATGTTTTGGATTTTTTTTATTATCATTATCATTATTATTATTATTACTAATTTGAAAAGTTTCACCAGGAAAGGCATACTGAGCTAATAATAGCTTGCTTCCAGATGCATCCTGGGGGGAAAGGAAAGGTGAGTACCCTTGAATTTACAACAGAGTAGGCTAACAGCAAGACATAAACTATATACAGCAGTTAATAATGTTGTAAACAACTATGTACTGTAATTGGGTATATGAAGTACCCCATGCAGAAAATAAATAAATAACAGAGTCAGTAATGTGAGAACACCCTATGGCCATTTCTGACAGCAGTTAAACATATATATATATATATATATATATATATATATATATGCATATATGTATAGCAAAACAGATATGTATGCCAGCACAGGGCACAGTTTGTGATCAATAGTGTTGAAGGGTGAGGGGAGGAGAAAGCTGCAGCATATAGGAGCAAAAGAGGGTAAGGTAGGCAGAAAATGATGGAGTAGGTGGGAGGAAGAGTGAAAGTTCTAGGCAGAAGGGATTAGGAGGAGGAATAGGGTTGGAGAAGTGGGGAGGGTGAGCAGAAGAGAATAGGATAGAAAAGGAAGGGGATGGGTGTGAGAGTCAGTAGGACAGAAGTAGGGAGATTCAGTTGCAGTTACAGGTGTGGGAGGAGAAGCTATGCAGTAGGGAGGATAGAGAGAGGGAGGGGCAGGTGGATTGGGAAAGAAGGGAGTTCCAGAGCTTAGGGAGGTGGTAGGAGAATGCAGCCTGGCCAGCTGAGGAGGTCCTGGGGGAGTACAAGGGAGTGGGAGTGGGAACTGCAAAGGGCATAGGAGTTTGGGAGGGGCTGGGAGAGGGTAGAGAACAGGTAGAAAGTGAGGGAGCCAAACCAGTACTTGGCAATAAATGAGGAACAGTGTGCCTTGTGTCTGGCTTCAAGGGAAGGAAAGGAGAGGGATGTAAAAAGATTACAGTGGTATGGAGAGGGCAGTCCAGAGCAAAGTGACAGAAGGAATGAAAGACAGAATCCAGTCTGGAGAGGGTAGATTTACAGAGCTGTTGACAATGTCACCATAGTCAAATATGGGGAGGATCATTTTCTGTACAACAGCTCTGCAGGCAGGGAGCGGGATGCAGCCACAGTGGGGGTACAGTGCTCCTAGCTTAGGGTGTAGCTTTTTGCGGATGGCATTAATGTGTTCAGAGATATCGAGGTTGTTGTCAAGGTAGACCCTGAGGTGCTTGAAGGATAGTACATTCTCAATGGTGGATCCATCCAGGGTGCAGAAGAAGGGGGGAGTACCAATCCTAGAGTGCCTTTGCCATGTGTTTGGAAGTAATTGTCCACCTAGGGACAAATGACTTGGCTCATCATGAGGTTAGAGCAGTGCAGGAGGACATTGCAGAGTTGGGGAGGGGCCTAAGACAAGTAGCAAACACAGTATCCTTCTCAGAGGTGCTGCCTGTCAAAGGCATGGGGAGGCGAGGTAGTGGCACCATGCAGTTTAATGAATGGTTGAAAAATGAGTGCGGAGCACAGGGGTTTAGCTTCATTGGGGACTGGGGTTCCACCTGGAGGACACCAGCCATACTGGCAGGATGGTCTGCATCTGTCCAGGAAGAGACAAGTCTTTTGAGCAATCGGTTTAAATGCTTCATTGGCAAGCTTTTAAACTAGTCAATGGAAAGGCACTGACAAGCAGCAGAAAAACCCCAGCCTCTCCCTACAAAACAGGGTACTAAATGAGAAAAAGACCAAGGTAGAGCGGTCAGTGGGGATGCTGCAACAGAAGGTAAGGCCATCAAAAATGGAGAGCAATGAGTACCAATGCCGTAGTCTAGGTAACAAGCTTCCTGAATTAGTGGCCTTGATGGGAGGAACATCTGGATATCGTGGCAGTCACAGAAACATGGTACACACAAAACCATGACTGGGACGTAAACATACCAGGATACACTATCTACAGGAGGGACAGGGAGGGTAAAGAGGGAGGATAGTTCTTTACATAAGGGAAGGAATAAAAGCAACAGAACAAAGGGTAAACAGGGAGGAGAAAGCACTGTGGGTAAATTTGGAGACAGGCAATGGTACCACAATCCGCATTGGGGTTGTATACAGACCCCTTCTCAGGGGAGGAAATGGACAAGGAAATGATAGAAAGATACTTAGAATGGCAGAAAAAGGGAGATATTGCTGATGGGTGATCTGAATATGCCAGATGTTAACTGGAGGCTGAGTTGCAGCTGCCACTTGAGAGTGCAGTTATTCTAGATGCCCTACAGGGGCATGCCAGAAACAACTAGTACTGGAGCCCTCGAGAGGGAGCAATATTAGACTTGATACTCTCAAATGGAGGGGATCACAGATGTAGAAGTGGGTAGCCATCTGGGAACTAGCGACCATCGAACAGTATGGTTCACAATAAACACAGCAATAGAGTCAAGCCATACAAAGACAAAAGTACTGGACTTTAGGAGGGCTGACTTTGCCAAAATGGGTGAGTGCCTAAGGAATGCACTAGCAAATGGGTGGGAAGGAGGGTGGAAGAACAATGGGAATAATAAAACTGCCATCACAGAGGTAACGAGCCTTTGTGTGAAGCAAATAAACAAAACAAGCGATGTAAAAACCACTATGGTTCTCTCAAAGGAAGTGGCAGTGAAGGTTCAAGAGAAAAGAAAGCATTCAGAAAGTACAAGGAATCATGCAGGAGCAGGACAGAGAACTGTATCAGTTAAAGAAAAGGAGGCTGGGAAGGCAGTCAGAACAGCAAAGGCCCAAACTGAGGAAAAGATAGCCAACTCAGTTAAGAAGGGAATAAAACCTTTTATAGGTACATCAGGAGCAAAGGAAGACCAAGGGAGGGATAGTGAGGCTTAATAAAGGGGAGGGAGGGTGGGCAGAGGGAGAATGTGAAAAGGCAGAGATACTAAACAAATATTTTTGCTCAGTATTTACAAAGGAAGAGGGAGGTACATAAAACAAACAGTAGTAACACTCTGGATACAGAAGTTGATACCAGCCCATTTACAGAAGAAAGGGTTCTGAAAGAACTCTTAAAACTGAAGTGGACAAAGCAATGGGGCCTGTTGGGATTCATCCCAGAATTCTAAAAGAACTAAGGGTAGAACTAGTGACACCACTGACTACCCTCTTTAACAAATCATGGGAGGGTGGGGTGGTACCGAGGACTGGAGGAGGCAGATGTGATTCTCTCTCACAAAAGTGGGAGCAAGGCAGAAGCAGGAACTATAGACCTGTTAGTTTAACCTCAGTGATAGGGAAAATGATGGAATCACTTCAAAGAAAAGAATTGTCGAGTATCTAGAGGCCAGAGGGCACAAGACCCTAGGCAGCATGGATTCACAGCGGAAGGTCATGCCAGACGAATCTGATAGATTTCTTGACTGGGTGACCAAAGTAGTAGATCAGGGAGGGGCTGTAGACATGGTCTACCTAGACTTTAGCAAGGCATTTGACACAGTCCACACAAAAGATTAATATATAAGTTAGCCAGCCTGGGAGTGGGTCCCAAGATGATAGCCTGGGTAAAGAATTGGCTGGAGAATAGGACACAGAGAGTAATAGTAATGGAGTCCACTCCAGAAGAAAGGAGGGTTACTAGCGGGTACCGCAGGGTTCAGAGTTAGGACTAGTCCTCTCAATGTCTTTATAAGCGACATTGCAGAAGGACTGAAGGAAAAGGTCTCTTTGCAGATGACACTAAGATCTGCAACAGAGTTGATGCACAGGGTGGGGTGGAAAGGATGAGAAGGGACTTGGCAAGGTTAGAGGAATGGTCAAATGTATAGCAGCTTAGATTCAATGCTAAGAAGTGCAAGGTAATGCACCTGGGAAACAAAAACCCAGGGGAAGAGTACACAATGGGGGGTGAGATACTAACAACAACAAAAATGGAAAGGGACCTGGGGGTAGTCATATCAGATGACCTAAAGGTGGGCAAGCAATGTGAGAAGGCAGCAAGGAGGGCTGGGGGGATACTGGGATGCATAGGGAGAGGCATCACCAGTAGAAAACAGGAAGTTATTATCCCTCTGTACAGACAGCTGGTGAGACCCCATCTGGAGTACTGTGTGCAGTTCTGGAGACCCAATCTCAGCAAAGACATAGACAGGATGGAAGCTGTCCAGAGGAGGGCAACTAAAATGGTGCAGGGTCTGCACCGGAAGACATATGAAGAGAGACTTAAGGAGCTTAATATGTATAGCCTCGAGGAAAGGAGGGAGGGGGGACATGATAGAAACTTTCAAGTACCTCAAGGAATCAACAAGTCCAAGAGGGTAGCATCTTTCAAAAAAGAGGTGTGCAAGAACAAGAGGGCACAATTTGAAGATAGAGGGGGCGGCTCAGAGGTAATTTTAAGGAAGTATTTTTTCACAGAGAGGGTTGTGGATGCATGGAATGGCCTTCGGAGGAGGTTGTGGAGTCAAAATCAGTGGTGGAATTCAAGCATGCATGGGATAGTCATAAGGCAGTTCTGGGGTGGGGGTAGAAAGAAGTAGGCTGCTGGTTAACTAGGATCGCAGCAGCTTATCCAGTAGGTAGGGAAATGGGCAGACTGGGTGGGCCAAGCGGTCCTTATCTGCCGTCAAATTCTATGTTTCTATGTTTCTATGTGCCAAAGGTCATAGAGACTGTTTTTTTTTTGGGCTATCTGATTTGAGCAGAACCAGAGCTGGACATTATCAAAGTCCCACTGAAGTCTGGTCATCAAGTCAGAAGGGTAGTGGCTAGAGGCAAATAGGACTGTGTCATCAACATACATGTGAATGGATGCTAAGGTGCAGGCAGCAGGAAGGTCATTTAGGAAGACCAAGAATAAAATAGGTCCTAGGACTGAGCCCTGAGGGACTTCAGTGTAGATTGGGAGGGGAGGGGAAAGGGAGTCACCAATTTGAACTGATTGGGACCTACCTTCAAGGTAGGAGTGGAACCAGTTAGTGGCTGAGGTGGAGAATCCTGCTGCAGAGAGCTTAGAGGGGAGAAGATGATGGCCTACAGTGTCGAAGGCTTTGGCCAAGTCGACAAAGATGGCTGATGTAATTTGGCCCTGGTCCATTCCTGTGAGAATGGTATCAGTTAGCCGGAGAAGGAAGGAGGAGGTGGAGTGGGTTCTATAGAACCTCGACTGGTAAGGGATGAAGAAGGAGGAAGAGTCAAGGAAAGGGTACAGTTGAGATAGGACCAAGTGTTCTTGGAGTTTAGTGAGGGTTGGGAGAAGAGAAATGGGATGATAGTTACCAGAAACAGAAGGGTCGCCACTTTTAGGGAGGGGGATAACTGTGGCATACTTCCAGGTATTGTGGACATAGGCTTTAGAGAAGGAGAAATTTAGAAGGAAGAGATAGAGAGATCAATGGTGGGGACAGCAAGATGTAGAAGTTTTGGTCAAGACTGTCAGGGCTTTTACTCTTGAGTGGGTTGAGGGCAAGTAAGGCATTGATGGCAACAGCATGTGTTGTACATGGTCAACAAACAAATGTAAGCAACATATTGCCAAAGTGCTAAAATGTCATTAGCTAATGAAGTTGCAAACATGTATAGAAACCACAAAAGTTGTGGCCAAACCAATCCCAACCTGTTGTGTCCCAAATGACTTGAGAAGCAACATACATTACATTGTTCCTTAAAATGTTGATCAATAAAGGATAAATGGACAGTAGGGCACCTCAAATGTGGAACAGTGCTTTAAGGTGAAAAATGGATGAGGAACTGTTCCTAATGTGAGACACCAGAAGGGATGGATCTGGTCTACAGCAATAAAATGCAAGTTTTCCAACCACACAGCAACTTATGTTAAGCATTCAAATATTTTCCTGAGAAAAATATTGAAATGCCTAATGAATAAATGCATAGCTTGCTGATTCAAACATGGAAGCACTTAAAGAGTAGAAAATATTTGGACCCAGCTTCTATTTTTGCTACCAGTAGGCAACTGTTTCAAAAATCTCCCTAGGGTTTTTTAACTCACACAACCTCTGCAAACCTTGAAAGCTTTTTTTAGTAACAGTCTACCACATTAACTAACAAATAAACTTAGCATTTCAGGTTCTACGTAAGTGTGAACAAACTTGCCAGTGTAATCCACAAGAATACACCTGCACAACAGACAGGCAGGACACAGTCAGGCTGCCAGACATCCAGAGAAGAAAAAGACAGGTCACATACAAAAGTTAACTAGACGTCTAAAGAACCCAGGCTTGTGTAGCACTGTTCTACCACCTGCAGGACATGAGATGAACTGGTGGTCACTCGGTGTACAGCCTTAAACGGGACAAATTGGGATGTCAAAGCTGTGCCTCTCCTGCCTGTCTGCTGCCCAGTGCAAGAATACTATTTATATGAGTGAATGAGTGACTGATAGATGCATAACACTGACGAGAGAACACAGACATGTTTATATTCAGAGAGTTCTGTCACGGAACTAACATGTCAAGATTGGACAAATAACCGTTACAGTGTTTCACTTTTCTATAGAAAATGGGCTTCAAAAGTCAAGAACTGTGATTGGCTCTCAGGGGTACATTAACTTACAGTGAGAGCCCCGTAAATAAAAAGAGCCAGCCTATAGTGCCACTTCAACCACTGAAACATCCTACTGCCCATCCCCACTTCTTAATCGGCTAACACACCTCATTTCAATTTAAAATCACTGCCATTTTCCCTTGCTTAACGACAGAGGCACAGAGACTCCCTCCCACAAAAACACACAGTAAAGTAACTTTAATTCCAGTGGTCACAGCAGTTTTTTTATTTTTCTTATTATCTTACCGATCGTTCATGCCACAGAAATGCTTCAGTTAGGGTTTATTGTCTGCCCGACCATGACCTGCCTCATTACCAGCATCTTCTCTTACAGAGCCCAGAACAATTACAGTCCTGGCTCCTGAGCATACGGAAGCGGTACACCAGGCAGCGTGACGCCACAAATGGGATACTAATATTTGATGCTGTCATCAGCTTAAATTTAAAATGTAACACCCTGCTGAGTTTCTGTAAAATTGAAAAAAACAATGCTGCCCTACCACATCATATGTCTTGCTCTGCACTTCCTGGTTCTACAAGGCAGAGTCAGCTAGGGTCACACAGCTAGCGGTCGCAATTTACGAGTGAAAAAAAAAGCACTGCTTCAAGTAGGGCTCAAAACTTTTTTTTTTCTTGCAGACTGCTGAGGAGGAAAACTTAAAAATGCAATCTCCTATTATGTAGGGGGTGGCGGTTGGAGGAAGGGTGGACAATTACAACCGAATGGCCTTTGTGGGGGAGGGGTGGCAACAGAAGATGGAACAGCACAGAAAACAAGGAGTACTTTGCAAGCACAACTTGAAATGTATAGTTACTATACTTTTCTAATTGTTTAACTTTTTAAAAAACAGACATAAAAGTGCCACAGGTAGCCCATTTTCTAAGTGCAATAATACCCTCCGGGGTGGGTGGTATGGGCAATACCAGACCTTCCAGGGGCTATAAGACCCCCCACCTGCAGCATCGGGCCTCATTATGCCCCTGGGTGATCCGGTATTGCCAAATACTGCCCACCCTGTCAGGTAATATTGCTTGCTTAAATTATTCACTTAAATGTTCTGGTTGAAAATATTATGTTACCAATATTTTCAAAGCTGAACAACTTTATAAAGTTCTATCAAGTCTGTCTTGTAACACTGCATAAACAAAATACATCCACAGTACCAGCATTTAAGACAGTACTGTCACTATAAAGAAACTGCAGCCTAAACTGGTTGTGATGTAGTCACAGGCAGAACAAACTCTGGCAGATGCCAGCAGGGCTCCAGCTGAGCATGATAAATGACAACTGTCACATTCATGAGCTGCTGTAAACAAACAGTTATGTTGAAAACTTGGGATAAAAATATTTAAAATGACCAATGTTACAAGCCTGCATTTACAAAATTCAATGTAGGCTCATTACTTTGTTGTTTTTTAGTATCTGTATGCCAAATTTTCAACATAACCCTCTTATTACCCTGCTTCATGAACAGGGGCACAGAAAATGTTGAACTCCTGCCAAAAAGTTGACTTCTGTGCAGTAACCTTAAAATCACCTTTCAGGATGTAAAACACATTTTGGCCAGGATTTCAAAAATGACAGCTGTCACATTAATGAGGTGCTGTAAGGAAATGGCTATGCTGTAAATCTGTGGGAAAAACATTGCAAATTACCAAAATTACGAGCCTACATTCAAAAAATTAACCTAGGTGCATAACTTTGTTATTTTTTAATATTTTACAATGTTCAACATAGCCTTTTATGACCCTGCCTCATGAAAAATGCAATAAAAATGTTCAAATCCTGCCCAAAAGTGATTTTGCACAGGTACCACAAAAGCACCTTTTGGGACAGATTACTAATGTCAGTGCAATTGTTCATGAGGTGAGGTCCCAAGAAGGCATGTTGAAAATTTGTGGCCCAAATATGCAAAACTGGTCAAGTTATGCCAAAGTTAAAAACCCCATTGAAATACATTGTACCACATACCTGTTTCCTCAGTTCATGGTTCAGCTGTGAAGACTTAAAACATGTCTGCAGTCCACAGAAGATTACAGCACTGGACCCCCAGTGGGTAAGTAAGGGCTTGGGGTGGTGGTGGGTGGTGGGTGCTGAGTGGAAGGGTTGAGTAAAGGAACAGTAACAGCACGCAACATCAATGGGTGGTTTTCTTTTGCAGAGTTTATTAAAGAAAGAAAGAAAAAGACTATGAGGAAGGTTTCTTTATTTCAGGTCATGACACTAGAATAAGGCACCCCCAGTGTCAGTGTTATGTTTGTCAGGGTGGAGGTGGTGGGTGCTGAGAGGGAGGTCATGTGGGTGGAACAGTTTCACAAGTGACAACAACAGAGAGACAGCGACACTGGGGGATTAGAGCACCCCAGCATCAGTGTTATGTTTGTGGTGGGGGCTGAGAGGAGTGTCAGCTGCAGGGGTCCGGAGACAAGGGGCGGTGCAGAAGCCATGAAAATATGTATTTAAGGGTGCCAATGAGCAGTATAAAACTGCATGTATGCATAATAATGACCCGCTAAATGAACCCTGCCAATGGCGGCAATGAGCAGAAGGCAGGCAGGGTTCATTAATATTTATGAATGGGTCATTAGTATATTTACATTCAGTTTCATACCACTCATTGGCACTCTTCATCTATTTTTCACAACATTCACTGCAGCTCTCATATCTCTGGAGCCCAACTAGTGATCTTGGTGTCGGGACCGCCAGGCTCTAATGCACCGCTGTCATGGTGAGAAAATGGATGTGCGCTACGCACAGCGCACTGATGGGATAAAAATAGTGCCGTGGAAGAGTGCACTGACAGCACAGAGTGCTTCATGGATGCAGAGACAACTGTGATACAACTCCTAACTGTTGTTCAATCAGAAAGATCTTTTCGATTGCAGGAAATCTGCAGGACTTCTGCCATTGCAGCCCTAGAAAGTACTGAAACTCCTGGCAGTGGCAGTACACTGTATCAGCTCATTGTATGAGGAGGTTGTTTATGGGGGCACAGGGGCTCTGTAATACAGAGTACACAACTGGAAGTGCCTCTCAGACCTAGACTTGATTACAACAGGGTGCAGGGGTGTCCTTCCTTGCAAATCAGATTGAGTGGGGGCTCTGGATTAAGTCATTTTCTAAGGTCTTTGCTGCAGATCCAGGAGTTGGGGAATTACTACCAGCTGCACCATCCTAGTTTATAAAACAACATGAAACAACTCACAGCAGCGTCATGCTCTACCCAAATTTACTTATAAATAGTGTTGACAAGCTACAGCTCTGTGTGACAGGCAAATTTCACAACCCACCTGTCCCTCAGACAGCCACCAATTATTCTAGAACTGCAGGTAACAAATATTGCTGCTTAAAAGTATTTGCACACCAAATTTATCTTGAATACCCAAGTACAAAACTACCTCATGAAAATGAATGGACTGACAAGGTATACTTTGCAACTGAAAAATGAGCCTGATATGTTGAGGACAAAATAGTTACTTAGACTCAAGTCAGATACATGTAAGGAAACAACAATCAAATTGTGTCAGCATTTTGGAACAGCATGTTGTACATAGATAGGTTTGCACAACTAATTTGCCTGTGGTCATGCTGAAAATAAGCATTTAGCATCCATACTGTTTATTGACACTGTGCGGCAACAGAGTGCAATCTGAGACAGTTCAGGAACTTGTTCAGGCATACTTTTCCAAAAAAGAATCATGTTATCACAGTAAACCTCTGTTAAAAAAATCTCTATATGCACAAAATTCTATTCTTGCTTTACTGTTCTCCTCAATGGTATGCTATCAAATACAGCTTCTTCAGACATACTGAGCCACTTTGCTTTGGTAGGGTCAAACATAAGGCAAGCTCTAAAAAATGAATCCACTGGCTGACAGAACCTGGAATGTGTATCTTCCACAATACATGACTTTATTTTATTTGCACTTTCAGTCAATACTTTCCTTGCTAGTCTATGCACACACTGCTTGGAACTACTCTGTGCCCAACTGGGTAAAGCTGTCAAATCATCAATTACTTTGTGAACTAGTGAAACTGCTGCTTTGTAACTTGTTAAGACCTTCATTATTCTAGGAGCATACTGCTGCATAATCTACAGATCACTGTTCATATCATCTGACTGTGCTAACTCTACCACTTCATGAATGGCAGTGCTTTCGTCTGTGTCATCACAAACAAAATCAACATATTCCGGCAGATGTGAGAAATGATGCAACAGCACTGAACCAATAATTCCAACAAGTAATAACAGGAGTCAGTGGAATACAGCCATTTTTCCAATGTTCACCAGGAACTGATAAAATCTAGCTTTACGAGCTGGGCATGGTGTGAAAGTACATATAACAGCAATAACCAAACTGTTACACACTTTAAAACAAGCATTTGTCAATGCTGAATGTTTGCTTGCTGGTATTAGCACTGGAAATACAGGAGTTAGACAGATACAGAATAGGAATGGCAGTGAAGTAGTGAACTTCATACCAACCCCACCTCTACCCTGCAGAGACGGACAGGCATTGGGGTATGCGTTTGGGTCATCACCCATAACGTTCATGCCATTTCACCTCACCCTATCCTGCAGACACCGACACGTATTGAGGTGTGCCTTGGGGTGTTCAGCTTTACAGTCACCCCATTCCATAAGGACATATGCTAAATGGGTGCAGTATAACAGAATGGGGTGAACTCTGGGGCCGAAGAGTCCAAGGCACACCTCAATGCCTGTCACTGGTTGAAGGATGGGGGTGGTATGGCATGAGCATTACAACTGGCAATCCAAAGGCACACCCCTGATGCCTGTCTGTCTGTACAGGGTGGGACGTTATGGTTAGAAACCTTAACGCCCTGGGCATTTGTTAGTATTTGCACTACAAATTTTCAACATGACCTTTTTGTGACCCCACCTCATGAAAGCATTTGGGACCTCTTCTCATGAACAGTGGCAGTGTGATTTTGTTAATGTGTCCAACCTTGAGTTCCCACAGCGACCGTGCCATTCTGAGCCAGATGTACGAAAACACAGATCGGGCAGGATGTAAAGAATGACAGCTGTACCATTCATAGGGAGGTGTGAAGAGATGGCAATGTTGAAAATCTATAGTGAAAAATTAGAAATGCTCACACTTCGAGTGTATGTAGAAACTGCTAATGCATGTGCGTAACACAGTCATTTAGTGGAATAATGTCACCAAATTTTCAACATAGGCATTTTGTGTCCTCTGCTTATGAACACTGTCACTATGATTTTCTTAATCTGTCCCGAACATTGGTTTCCCACAGCAACCAAGCTATTCTGAGCCAGATGTGTAAACACATATTTTGGGCAGGATATGAAAAATGACAGCTCTACTGTTCATAAGGAGGTGTGAAAAAATGGCAATGTTGAAAATCTGAAGTGAAAATATTACAAATGCACAAAATTATGAGGGTGTGTGGAAACTGCACAACTTACGCTCATAACACAGTCATTTTATGGACCTTTGTCACTAAATTTTCAACATAGGCATTTTGTCACCTCTGCTCATGAACAGAGAACAAACAGAATAGCTCCAAAGTATGTGTGCTCACTCCAAAATGACATCAAGAAAAGCAAAAAGGAGGGCACCACACATCTTGTGATACAAAATTTCACAGTTTTAATGAATGAAAAAGGACATACAGTGGTAGCAGCAGCCATACTCACACTACCAAGCACTAAACAATCCAACCAGTTTCGCTCAACAGAGCCTCCTCAGGGATCGATATGGTACTACAACATGTGTTCTTTAAATAATAATTTAATTAAAGTGATACACACAACTAAGCCACTTTACAATTAAAAAAACACCTAGTGCCAATATTACATATGTACTGTATATATCACCTAAGAACAGTTGTAGAAAATATGCTGCTATAAATAGGGCAAATAATTATCATACTTGTTAGAGTAGCCAGCATAAATATGCTAATAAACCTAACACTCAATTTATATGCCTTTGAGACATACCAGCATCAAATACAATATTACAGTAACACTGTTTATATAATTTCTACAAAAGTGGACAGCTTAGAAATATTATATTATGCTGACACTTATCATTTCATGTAGATAATAACACGTTCCCTATAAAATATTAAAAGACAAACCCTTAATTCAATATTAAAGCAGTAGTCCAAAATAGAGAATTTTACATATATATATATATATATATATATATATATCTCTATATAACATGCTGTAAAATGTTATTTTAGAAAAACAGACGGACAGTATATTTCACTAATTCATGAGGAAAAATAATTGTCATATCTGAGAAAAATTATGGGCAGACTGGGTGGACCATAGGCCGTTACCTGCCAACACTGTCTATGTATCTATGTATAACAGGCTACCCCCAGACTTTCACTTCTTATTCAAAAAAAGGGGATAAATCAAATGCTTCATTCAGCCAAGGATATTGTAGCGCTCCAAGCTCATAAATCCAGAAAGCCTCTCTCTGTAATGTTTTTACATTGATATCACCACCCCTTGGGCCTAACTGGATTCTCTCAATTCCATAGAATTTAAATCTGTGGGAGAGGCCAGCCTTGTATATGTTCCTATACAGTGCATTCTTTTCCACTTGGCATCTAATATCACTCAAATGGTTACAAATCCTTTCTTTAAGTTTTTTTGATGTTTTTCCTGTATAGAATGCACTACATACACATGTTGCTATGTAAATAACATTTTCAGAGGAACAGTTAAGAAACTGTCTAATATCATAGATCTTACTCGGATGAACTGTAGTGAATTGTGTTTGTTGTATACAGTGTGTACAAAACCTGCAATGGCCACAAGTTAAAAAACCTTTTGGTTGTTGAGGTAACCAGTTGCCACAATGTTGCTTCACCACCTTTGGCTGGAGAGAATGCACCAACAAATCTCCCAAGTTCCTACCTCTTTTATACACCTGTCAAGGATGAACCTGACTAATCTCTTCTAAGGTTGGCTCTGCCTGTAACACATGCCAATTCTTCTCTAGAATCTCCCTAACCTTCCCCAAATAGAAACTATCGTGGTCACAAAATTAATTCCACCATCCTCTGTTCTGATTTTCTCTTTATATCTAAGTAGATCTTCCCTCTGCATATTTTTTACTGATTCTTGAGCTTGCACTACTACTGTTTTGCATAGCTTCTTGAAATAAATCTATCAGTCATTTCAACAGTACCCTCTGAAAGTCTAATTCCAGGCTGGAATTTCTTTTGAGATGCATAAACTGTGACTTCGGAATGTTGTTGATAGTGTGGCGGGGGTGACAACTCAAGGCATGTAAAATTGTCTTTTTCTCAACTGGTTTCCTATACAATTCTTTTTTTTTTTTTGTCGCATCCTATAATTAACTTTTTTGCAAATCTAGAAACATTACTCTATTAGTATGTGCTTCGACATTGAATTGTATATGCTGATAGCTATTATGTAAATATGCTACAAATGCCTCCAGTTGTAATAGCAACCCTGCCACACCATCAACACATCGTCAATATATTGTCTCCAAAGATCAATGAAATCATAACAAATATTTTTTTCACGATGATAAATATACTCTCTTTCCCACTGTCCCAAGTAAAGATTTGCACAATTGGGGGCAAAAGTAGCCCCCATTGTGATTTCCTTTACTTGGAGATAGTGTCTACCGTGGAATATAAAGGTATTTTTAGTTAACACCAATTCCGATAGCATGATGAGGAAATCCTTCTGACAGTCACCCAGATTTGTAGCACAGTCCAGCCATCCTGGGCTGAATGAAGCATTTGATTTATCCTCTTTTTTGAATAATATGACTGGTATTTTTTCCCCTATGAATTAGTAAATTATACTGTCCGTCTGTTTTTCTAAAATAACATGTTTACAGCATGTTACATAGAGTATATATATATATATATATATATATATATGAAACATTGTCTTTTGGACTACTGCTTTAATATTGAATTAAGGGTTGGTCTTTTTAATATTTTATAGGAACTTGTTATTTTTACATGAAATGATAAGTGTCAGCATAATATAATATTTCTAAGCTGTCCACTTTTGTATAAATTATATAAACAGTATTACTGTAATATTGTAGTTAATGCTGGTATGTCTCAAAGGGGCATATAAATTGAGTGTTAGGGTTTATTAACATATTTATGCTGGTTACTCTAACTAGTATTATGTTAATAATTATTTGCCCTATTCATAACAGCATATTTTCTACAACTGTTCTTAGGTGATATAAATGTATATATATATATATATATATATATATGTAATATTGGCACTAGGTGTTTTTTAATTATAAAGTGGCTTAGTTGTGTGTATTATTTTAATTAAATGAGGCAGTATAGCGCAGTGGTCTAAGGCTCTGAGCTGCAAATCTGGTGACATCCAGCAGACCAGATCTGGGTTTGAATCCCACAGCTTCCACTTGCATACTGTGTGACCCTGAGCAAGTCACTTAACCTCCTTGTGCTCCCAGGTCGCTCCTGTAAAAAAGCTTCCAGCTTAATGTGCTATACGGTCAAACAACTAAATAAAAAAATAAATAAATAAATTACTATCTAAGGAACACAGGTTGTAGTACCATATTGATACCTGAGGAGGCTCTGTTGAGCAAAACCAATCGGATTATTTGGTGCCTGGTAGTGTCAGTACAACTGATGTTACCACTATATGTCCTTTTTCATTCATTAAAACTGTGAAATTTTGTATCACAAGACATGTGGTGCCCTCCTTTTTTTGCTTTTCTGTGCTCATGAACAATGTCACTGTGATTTTTTTAATCTGTCCGAACACTGACTTCCCACAGCAACTGCGCTATTGTGTGCTGAAAGTGCAAAAACACATTTTGCCAGGATGTGAAAATGACAGCTGTACTGTTCATAAGGGCTCAAAAGCTGCCAGTGTTGAACATCTAGAGTGAAACTACTACATACCCAGAAGTTATGAGGGTGAAAACTGCACAACGAGACGCCTCATAACACAGTCATTTTATGGACGCTTGTCACCAAATTTTCAACATAGGCATTTCATGACCTCTGCTCATAAACAGAGTCACTGTGATTTTCCTAATCTGTACCAAACACTGATTTCCTCAGCAACCACGCAATTGTGCACGGAAGTGCAAAACCACATTTTGTCCAGGATGTGAAAAATGACAGCTGCACTGTTCATAAGGAGGTGTGAAAAATATAATGTTGAAAATCTAGGTGAAACTATTAAAAAATTTTGCGAAGTTACAAGAGTGCGTGGAAACTGCGCAACGCATGCTCGTAATATAGTCATTTTATGGACTTTCATCAATAAATTTTCAACATAGGCATTTTAGGACCTTAGCTTGTGAACAGTGTCACTGTGATTTTCTTAATGTGTCCTGAACACTGATTTCCCAGAGCGACCGTGCTATTCTGCGCCGGAAGTGCGAAAACACATTTCGGCCAGGATGGGAAAAATAACAGCTGTACTGTTCATAAGGAGGTGTGGATAATGCCAGTGTTGAAAATCTGGAATGATAATATTACAGATTTTGAAGTAAGAGTGCGTGGAAACTATGCAACTTACACTCATAAAACAGTAATTTTTGGATTTTTCACCAAATTTGCAACATAGGCTTTTTGAGAGCCCACCTCATGAACAGTTGCACTGTCATTTCATTAATCAGTCCTGAAAGGTGATTCCATGAAGTGACCATGAACTCGCCTTTTGGGACCGAATAACGCCATGACAGTGATTGTATTCATGAGGAGGGGTCCCAATAACCCCATGTTGAAAATTTGGTGCCAAAAGTCCCAAAAATGGCCGCAATATCCACATAAGTTGGAAAAACCCTATTTATGCCATTGTACAGCTTACTGGCATTTCTTGAGTTCATGGTTGGCTTTGAAAAGTGCAGACGTGTTCCTGGTCCACCGTAGATCGTTGCACTGTGCCCCGGAGGTAAGTATGAGGTATGGGGGTGGGGGAGGGGGGGTGTACAGAGGGTGGGTGCGGGTTGGGGGAGGGCATGTGAGAGACCACAAGGGACCATTTTCTTTGTTTCAGGGACACAGCATAAATAAAAGACGTCATGGGAAGGTTTTTTTTGCAGGCTTACTATGTGCACACTGGGGTGGGCTCCCAGTGTGCCACCTGCATTTTGGGGGTGGGGGGACTGAAGCCAATGAGGATTGGGCCTCCCATCAGCACAGAAATGTGTGTGGGGGCACATGATGCCACAGGGGATTGGGCATCCCCCTTGGGACAAAACAAATGGGGTGCATTATGCTGATGGGTAGTGGGCTCCCCATCATCAAATGAACTGGGCGAGGCATACCGACAAGGGGATTGGGTACCCCAGTCAGTCAGCTTTCATGGGGCTCTGAGGTGGCGGGTATGCCACCACCATGTTTAGGGAAATGTTACACCAGGCAAGGTACCGCCCTGCAATGATGTTCGCTGCCTCATTGCAGTGGATTGGCTGACACTGCAATGACAAGGTGGCCCCTCATTGCAGCAGCCAAATCATTTCAAGTTGGTGGCACTTCTGCAGAACCAATATCAACAGGACACTGGGCCTGCATTGGGTGAACAGCGCCAAGCCCACAAATGCAATGCTGGCATTGGCTGCCACAGTGCCGCACCTCCACAACCCACTTCTCTCCTAAGCTGACACATAATGTTTCTTGCGCGTGCACACAAGGAAACATAATTATTCCTGCAAATGTCACCAATGAGACTAAGTAAATGGGCTGAACATGTGACATGGACTCCATTTAAAAACAAGGTCTTCAAGCTACTGTTCCATGCTTTTTACATATATGCAGCATTATCTGTCACAGAGGCTGTAACCTTATTAAAAGAAACTTTATGCTTTTGAAGCACACCTATGACAGCCTGACTAACAGTTTTATAGGTAGTTCTTTCCAATATAACACAGTCAAATAAAACTGAAGATAGCACTGTTTCACTTGAATTTGTTGTGGTGGAGCAAATGTTGTCAACCTCACCATCACCAGCTTTAATTGTTGGTACAACTAGAGCATTAAACACATGTCTATCTTCAGCATCAGTGGTGCCATCACATACAATACTAAGTCCACAACACATCTGAAGTTCTTCCTTTACTGCTAATTTGTGCCCTTCAAACACTTTTGGTAGATACAGTTGTCTCAGCTGATGGGATGTGGGAATTATGCCAAAGTATTTCAACCCATTTTCTAAATAAGATTTTGAGATCTGGACAGATATTTAAGTTCTGCACCGGCACAAATCCGTTGCGCTGGAATAGCGCTGGATTTGTACCAAGCTGCAATATTCAAAAGACCTAATAGCACCAGCAATGTGTGATAGCACTGACGCTACTAGGAAATGTATGCAGGGGGTGGGGTGAGGGGAGTGGCCATGAATGCCGGTGCAGCAGCATATTCAAATGTATGGTGCAGCGCTACAGGGCATAGCACCACCTGTAGCACATCACCAAATACTGCCTACCAAAAGCATGCGGTAGTGCAGCGGTGTCCCCTCCCCATGATTCCTGACCCCCGTAACAGCATAAATTAACCATTTTCCCTGGCAGTCTAGTGGGTCCCTCATCACAATTCCTGACCACCATAACAGCGTAAGTTAACCATTTTCCTTGGTAGTCTAGTGGCCTCCCACCTGGCAGTGATGGCCCCCACTCCTCCCAATAACTTTAGCATAACACAGTTCTGCAGTGTGTGTGGCTTGCATTGTTGTTTGCAGTAGATGTGAGACATCCCTGTGCAATCACACACAATGTTCTTCACCTGCAACACTGGCTTGCTCCAGAGTCTACTGAGCTGCAGTTGCAGTTTGCACTTCCCTGTTGCTATATTCAGTGCTGTCTTATTCCTGGGCTATTTTTGCCCTTCACTCCCAGCCCAGTTTGCTTGGCTTCCTTAGCATGCTCTATTCAGCAGGATTAGCACCAGGCTATTTGGTCCGGTAATTTTTGCACACCGGCAGCTTAATTTAGCCCTTGGGCAAAGTTTTGAATTTCTGGCCCTTTGTCAAGAGTGTGCAATAGAATATTGGCAGCAGTAAAAGCTTCAGTTAATTTGTACAGTTCAATTTGCCTATGTAATTGTTCCTCAGTTGAATTTCTGAAAAGTTATTGTTTTTTTGTCTTTTTACACCTTGCAACTTCGCTTGCTCCAAACTTTTACATTTCCTTTGATGAACTGTACAACTTAAATATTTGTCACAGCTTGCCTTTTCTTGAAAAATCTACAGGTACATTGTATGTAGAGCAGAAGAGCTTGCCATCACTCACATGAAAACGTTACTGGCATACTGAGCACAGGGTTCCTTTGCACTCATTTAGACACCTTGATTTGACATATGCGTTTGGCAGCATATGTTGCCATGGTGTTTAGTACCACTACCTCCATTTCTGTTGTTAGTGTATTTTTTGTGAGATTCAATCTCAGTTTTGGAAATTAAAGTACCAGTGTACTTTAAATGTTTAAATGCTCAAAACATTCAGCTGTAGACAGTTAGACTATATGTCAGTGTCAGAGAATTTGCACAACCAGATATGTATGGTGCACTTCAACTTGAAATATACCAATACATCTGTTTTATCTCTGCATGTCTCTGTGTCAGATTCCTTTGTTAAAATGTGAGATATGTCTTGACTACTGGTGGTACAACAGGATATGTTTGTGTGTTTGTTACTGTTAAACTTCTCTGGTCTTCTCTTCTGTCTTGTCTGGAGGATGAGGGAGCCAATCGCGTAGCTGGATGGTCAGATCAGAACCTCAAGTTCTTTTGCAGATCTGTCTGTCACATTCAGGTTCTTTTGATCATGTGGCACATGTAAACACCATTGACACTGCACAGAGCACCACATGTTGATGAACCCCCCCCAGCCACAGCACTGCACAGAGCACCACATGTTGATGCACCCCCCAGCTGCAGCACTGCACAGAGCACCACATGTTGATGCACCCCCCAGCCACAGCACTGCACAGAGCACCACATGTTGATGCACTCTGCACAGTCACAGCACTGCACAGAGCAGTATGTATTGATACATTCCATAGTCACAGCACTGCACAGAGCATGATGTGTTGATGTGCCCCCCCACAGTCACAGCACTGCATAGAGCACCTTGTGTTGATGCATGCACGCCTAGAGTCACAGCACTGCACAGAGCACCACATGTTGATGCACCCCCAGCCACAGCACTGCACAGAGCACACATGTTGATGCACTCACACAGTCACAGCACTGCACAGAGCAGTATGTGTGATACCTTCCATAGTCACAGCACTGCACAGAGCATGATGTGTTGATGTGCCCCAGTCACAGTACTGCACAGAGCACCATGTGTTGATGCACCTCAGTCATAGCACTTCACAGAACACCACATTTTGATGCACCCCCACAGACTCAGCACTTACACAGAGCACCATGTTGATGCACCCCACAGTCACAGGAAAGCACCACATGTTGATGCACACCCATGGTCACCAGCACTGCACAGAGTACCATGTCTTCATGCACCCCACAGTCATAGCACTGCACAGAGCTTTACATGTTGATGTACCCCAAAGTCACAGCACTGCACAAAGCACAACTTGATTATGCATCTCCACAGTCACAGTACTGTACAGAGCATCACATGTTGATACACTGAATCACAGCACTGCACAGACCTCCATGTGTTAATGCACTTCCCGCAGTCACAGCACTGCATTGAGCACCACGTATTGATGCCTTCAACAGTCACAGCACTGCACAGAGCGCCATGTGTTGATGCACCACCCACAGTCACGGCACTGCACAGAACACTACTTGTTGATACACCTCCCACAGTTACAGTACTGTGCAGGGCACTATATATTGATGTACTCTGCCAGTCACTGCACTTCACAGAGTTCCCTATGTTCATGCACACCACACAGTACTGTAACAGTAGTGCACAGAGAGCACATATGGAATGCACTCTCCACAGTCACAGCATTGCACAGAGCACCATGTGGCACTATACATGCACCATGTATTGATGCACCTCACAGACACAGCACTGCACAGAGCACCACATGTTTATGCACCCCCATAGTCACAGCACAGCCACAGAACTGCACAGAGCAGCTTATGTTGATGCACCCCCACAGTCATAGCACTGCACAGAGTAACACATGGGAATGCACCCCCATAGTTACAGCACTGCACAGAGCACCACATGTTGATGCACCCCACAGTCACAGCACTTCTCTCACAGAGCATCTAATGTTGATGCACCCCCAGAGTCATAACACTGCACAGAGCACCACATGGCAATGCACACCCACAGTCACAGCACTGCACAGAGCCCCACATGTTGATGCACCTCCCAAAATCACAGCACTGCACAGAGCCCCACATGTTGATGCACCTCCCACAATCACAGCACTGCACAGAGCACTATATGATTATGCATGCCTTAGTCAAGGCACTGCACAGAGAACCATATGTTTATGCACCCCACACAGTCACAGCACTGCACAGAGTTGCTGAGCAGGGAGAACAATGTGGAAGGAGGTGCATCTGACCTACTCTGGGCTGGGATCTCTGGGAGTGGGTTGTTGCAACTGAGCAGGGTTGATCCTATATTCCACAGATGTACTCAGCTGCTATGGGGTAGTTTGGACAAATGATTATTGCAGAGGTGAGTAGGGTGATCTCTGAGCTATGACCAATATTCTGTTAACTGGATCTATGTTCAACAAGGCTACTGATGAGCTGCATTGGGCATCTAGGCCTGGTGTTTTCTGGAATTGTCTGGTGTTCCTTGATGGAGGGGGTCTTTCCTGCTGTTTTGAAAGATGCACTTGAGAGAGAGATCTTCTGAAAAATCCATCTCTGGGCTTGGATATCCTGGCAAATTACCAAGCAGTCTCCAATCTGCCCTTTTAGGCAAAGTTAATGAGAAAGTGGTTGTATTACAGCTTGAGGCACACCTCACAGCCTTTCACATCCAAAAGCCTCTCAGTCTGTCTTTAGGTCCAAGCATAGCACTGAGTTCATGCTGGTAAATGTGCATAATATTGTCTTAGGATGAGGGATAGAAGAGAATTGTCAAGTCTTGTTCTCAATCTCTGCTCATATTTTGACACTGTGGACCATGAGCTGTTGTTGAATCAGCTGAGGGACTATGTAGGACTTACTGGAAAGTCCACTGCTGCCTGAGTCCTACCTCAAGGACAGGACACAGAGGGTTGTGTTGTAAAATTTCCTTCATCTACAGTGTCGCTGCCTTCTGTTTTCCCAGGGCTCAGTTCTCTTGCACATGTTGTTTGCAGTGTACATGCTGCCCTGAGAGGGATCATTAAATGGCAGAGACTGTGTATAATACAGTAGTAATCATGTGAGATATAAGGTGGCGTTAACTGTTAAGTGGTATGATATAATGCTGGGAAAAAAAAAAACACATTAGGTAATGATTACAGCATGTGTAAGTGCTGTCAGTTGACATGGGAGCAGGAGATACCAAGCTGTACTTGTCATTGCACCGAGACACTGAGTGTAGTGGAAGTGTTTAATAAGTGCTTCATAGATGCTTGGTCAAGATCCAGGACTGGATGTCATTGAGCTGGTTAAAAATCAGCACTGAGAAGACTGAGATGCTGGTTGTCAAGCCGGATCATAGAGGGAAAGTGCTAACTGCCAAGAAGGAAATAGCACTTTGGCTCATCTCCTCTAGGCTTATGGCTGCCACGAAGGAGATAAATCTGGGGTTCATTCTGGACAAGGAGTTGGAACTTGAGGCTCAGGTGTTGGCAGTCATCTGGAGTGGCTTTTACCACCAGTGGAACATTAGCCAGATTAGATTCCTTATCTCCCGGAGGATCTGGTGATGTTAGTGCATGGGTTTGTGATCCTGTTGCAGGGCTAGGAGGGAGAAGGCCATCCTGCCCACCAGTCAATATATCCAGGCCATCACCAGAGTCAAGTGGTGATGTGGGCCACAGTGTAAAACAGAAAGGGCTTCAATAAGCCAATCCTTTCACTTCTCCTTATTCTGCCCATACCCCTGCCATGGCAGCACGCCAGTACCTGGTGTGGAGGTACGCATGACCTGCAGAACTGCGTCTCCAACCTTGAGTCATCACATAACTTCCTGTACTACCATGAGGTCTCCACCCAGTGGGCAGTCAGAGGCAAAGACAACTGACTACCCCTCCTGGGAGCGGAGAGCAGTCCTTGGATGGTCAATCCTTCCCACCCCGCTGACCCCCAGCAACCCATGTTCATTCCCAAACCTGGGTTGCCAGCAAGGCAGGAGGAAAGGCAACCAACACCTCAACCCTCCATGCCACTGGGCCAGCACACTTATTGGATCTCTTTTATTCTCATCTGCCCTCATGTTGTCTTTGCTCCATGGAGGTGGGCCTTGTAGCAGTGCTGAGGGCTAGGTTTAAAACCTCAGGAGACCAGGTTCAGTCTTGTGGAATGCACTCCCAATGGCTCTTAGAGAGGGGTCTGAAGACTTATTTGTTCTCCCAGCCTTTGAGTAATAGTAAATCCCTGTGATGGTGATCCAAGCTGGAAGTGTTAATCATTTTATTGCTTGACTATTAATATGCTGTATTTTATATTATACCTCACTGCTGCATTTTATAAAGAGCCCTGGGCCTCTGGGGGAAGGGCACCTTTAGAAATAAACTACTACTACTACTACTATAATTAAAACATGTTCTAATGAGTGAGATTGTAAAATAGAATACTGGGGTAATAACCTTACTCTTATCTGATACTGCCAAGGGATCTCTAACTTCCACCAGGACAACCAATTGAAATAAACAAAAGGGAACAATGTTCAAAGTCTCATCCAAGAAACTGCACCTCCAATTATGTAGAAAGCATGTGGCATTGATTTGTGTCCTAGTGTGGATCATGAACCCACAGCATTATTACAAAGATCTGAGATGGCTACCCACAGAACCATATGAATAACAGTAGTGGCAGTCACTTTTTTAACATGCATAAAGAGTGGGCTTTTATGAAGTTGGAGAACCCAGCATATTAAGATGTAAATTCCCTCTGTGAGATGTTTTAAAGATGGCGAAGTGTTGCTTAATTCTTCTAAAGGAACCCAGTAATCCTATCATCATTCATCCATTACTTAAATGTTAAATGCAAGTACTTTTTGGAGGGGCACCATATAGAGATTGAACAATGTCATAGAAACAAACAAATGGACAGTCAGTCTCAGACCCAGGCCTGAAACATTTCCTTTATGAACTGTAGCCACACTTCACAGCTCAAGTGTGAAATTGTTGACATCTTCCCCCTTACTAATTAACAGCATAAATGAGCTAAGGTGGTTGGGAAGGTGAGAGTGAAATACTGAATGACATTGATTTGTTTCCTCTGATGTCCTAGATCTCTTTCAGTCTAATTGGCACTTACAAGCAAAAATAATACACAAAACACTAGAGCCTTTTGTGAGGTACAGGTACCTCTGCTGAAGTTTTCAAGATTTTCTGATCCTTAACCACTGTAAGAGCCCTTACTCTTGCTTGTTAGTAACAATCTGTGTGTGCTTATCTGATGGTTCAAGACCTAGATATTTCTAATATTGTCTTACTTGTTGCTCCATTTTAAATCATACACCTACCTTTTCTGAAAAGTATGCATGATATAATCCTGGAACTCAGTAAAATGTATTTGAAGATTCACTTCTTTCTTGTGAGAGGGATATTCAGCAGTAGCTGTCAAGATGAGATACCTGTTAGAAAGTTTATTGCAGCCTAACTACTTCAGAATATATATATATATATATATATATATATATATGTGTGTGTGTATGTGTGTGGAGCAGATTAGAGACACTGTAACTGAGTATAGAGTTCAGAAAGCCTATGGGAATCTGACTTAAAAGCAGAAAATGTAATTTATTATCTGTCCTTTTCATATTTTGAAACAAATAGTATTTACAGTAGCTACCAGTGAATGCTCAGATATATTTTGATTTATTAAATGTTTAAGAAAAATCAGTGATCTGATTGGTCAATGGCTCTTAAGATCAACGGGATTATTAGACTACAACCACATGAACTGGAAAGTGATAGAACTTGTTTTCCAAGCAGGATAAATTATGTGGAGATTCATGAGCCATTTCACTCATCACCAATTGCCATTACAAACATGGCTGCCACCTTAACTTACCAAAAGCTTTAACTAGATTTAAAATAAAACTCCCTAAATTGAAGAAAAATGAATTAAATGTTTTTCCCTACATCATCATCTTCTCTGTACACACCTATGAAGTATTTGTTTTCATAAAATGATGGATATCTCGCAGTTTTAATTGCCAGTTTTTCTTTGCTGATTATGAAAAAGTCCCTTTTCTACCTGCTTATCAGAGAATATTTGGCTGCTTACCCTGCCACAGATAAAACTGAGGTCCTTGTTCCATGTGGTGGTGGTGGTGGTGGTGGTGGTGTGTGTGTGTGTGTGTGTGTGTGTGTGTAATATTAAAATGTCCCAGATAAGTTTTGAGGGAGTGAACATTCTGTCACCAAAATTTTGTGGAATTGTGAATGCTTGTGTTTCATGGTAAACATTGTATCTATTGTGGGTCATGATAAAGAAGAATCAAACAGGGTGAGGGAAGGATGAATATAATATTAAGAAAGAGGGGAGTAGATGGGGAAGAGCAAGCAAAAAAATGCCCCAACAGCCAGTTGTGCTACAGAGAAAATAAATAAACAAGCAAGGAAAATTTGAGCACCACCAACTGCAAACAAAAATGAGCACAAGCTTAAAATAAGCTTTATTAATTTATTAGAGCAAAACTATAAATGCATGATGCATAAAACACAACATGCCAGAAAACACAGACCCCCCCCACAGGAACACACAGTGAGACCCACTGACCTCCAACTGGTTTCACATTAAAGCATCATCAGGGAGTGTCCTATAGTAATAATCACACCCCTTTTACACCTCCATCTTAAAGTGACAAGTGCAAATTAAATATAATAATGTTAGGGTGCGTGTTGTAAAATACTAAACCTAAATAGTAGAACCATTGGTTGCACTGCCCATATGGAACAGATGTTAATCTGTGTTATCATAATTGAGATATTTTCTGTAATACCTAATATTTTAATAGTACAGACATCCATAAATCTAATGCAAAATCCTGAACATTTTCAAAAAAATATGAAAAACACACTAGTATACACATATAGATACAGATGCCTGAATTAATCCTAGCATTTTTATCCAACACTGAGTGGTTTCAGTACTCAATGAAATCCACCTGAATGAGTGATCAGAAAATCATGCAAATGGTCATATAGATAAGTATACACTTATTTCACTTTTTCATAGAGAAAAGTGTTCAACATGCATAAAAATGCATGGAAGTGCATAGAAATGCAATAGGCTAGTGCAACATGGTATCATAGCAAATATGCACAATTCAGTGCATTTCTCTGTTTGTAACACAGTACTATAAATACATTTCAGTTAGGGTATTATTTTTAAAAATGCTTCTTATGGGGTGATACTGAATATGAAGAGGACAAAAAATGTTGCAAGGTTAGTTGATACTAAACAAGTGCATATCATCAATTCAAAAGACGGTGTAAAGGGGAAAGGGAGAACAATATATACATACATATATATATATATATATATATATATATATATATATATATATTATATTAACACGGTAGTGCTACCATAGTTAAGGATTGAGAGCCATTTCTATGTTAAACCCAAAATTTTACCTTAATAACTTTGCAACCGTATGACAGATTTGGCTGAAATTTGGAATACACAATTAAGAATCATAGTCCTGGCAACTGCCAAGGTTTTGTATCCAGTCAGGTACACGGCTGTGGAAAGTTATAGCTTGATTTGCGTGCACGCTTACGCTTTTCTGAATTCTATGGTCGAATGTGATAGGGCGATGGTTTGGCGAACTGGCCCAAAATGTTCAGGGAATGTGCAGCCAGGGTCCCCAATGTGCCTTTTGAAGATTTGGTGAAAAAATATTAAACAGTTCAAAAGTTATTCAAAAAACAATTTCCCATTATAAGTCACTGGGAAAAGTTAAGAAAACGTTCGACAGTGTCGCAAATGCATTTTTACTTTCGTAAATCAGCCATTTTGTTTTCAGTTGGTGATCAGAAAAATGGTTGGCATTTAAATTTGGGACCCTCTAGCAACCTAATTATTTTTGTATTCACCTAGTCGGACCCTGAGGATGCTTGCCATGTCTTTATTTTGTGGTAAAACACCCCAGAAATATGTTTTTCAAATTTCTGGAAAAAGTACTTCAAGAAATTACTTTCATGCTCACAAAGGTGTTGAACTTTTTGTGAAAGCTTTCATAAATTCAACAGTAGTTTTCCATCTGTGGGAAAGTGACAGCGATTCTTTGGCACTCATTCGCTCGCCTTTCGAGGCCCGTATCTAGGAAGCGGTAGAGATACTACGGACTTTCGTGGAAAACTTCTTAGCCCCATAATGGGGCTAAGATTCAAATTAGCCAGGACAGTTGTAAATAATATGACTTTAAAATTTTTTTCTACATCGTACCATTCCTGAGATATAATGTATTTAGTATTCCAAGATCTCATTTTCTGTGCCGATACTCATTATTTTGCATACATTATTTGTACTCACTGTCTTTCTCAATGCAGGTTTTGGGGAAAACCAGCCTGAACGCTTACATTACTGTTACTGTTGCCCTTTCCGCTTGCGGATCTGTACCCGGTTCACTTACCATTGACGTCTGCGCCACCATGTGCGTTATCCTTTGCGTTTTCATTTGCGCTTGCGTTTCTGTTATTTTTTGCCATTTCTGTCTACAGTACTGTTTATCTTACTGTTTCACTTTGCATCAACATGCCCATTGACATTTCTGTTTGCAGGCACCATGTTACTATGTGACAACACATCACGTGGCAGACCATTCCCGTCTATGCCACCATGTGCGTTACCCTTTCTGTTCTCATTCGTGCTTGTGTTACCATGTGCGCCACTGTTAGCATTTCTGTTTGCGTTGCTGTCCCTGTTAGTATGCCACAACACATCATGTGGCGGGGCCTTGGGACGAAGGGCACCGCGCTCCACGCATCTGTCTACATTAGGGCCCAGCGCTCCGCCGCTGCATTACATTCACTATTTCTCGTTATCATTCTCAAAAGAAGGGAAATTAGAGGCAAAAACTCCATTTAATGCATTAGTTAGGGTTGTTCTACAGCGACAAAAGTGAGAAATTCGCTGTTACGTTGAAATCCTTTGACTTCCCCAATCCAGCATTGGGTCGCATTGGGATCGTGGGTCCTAACTCTCACCCATTCTTCTATACTTCTGCTGCTTTACACATGTCATGGGGTGAGAGTTAGCTGTGATCCTAATGCGCACTCCAATGCCGGTTGGGGTGGGTCCAAGGGGGTTTTCAACCTATCGCATGAATTTCCTCACTTTTATCACTGTGGAACAACCCTAACTAATGCATTAAACGGAGTTTTTACCTCATAATATATATATATACATCATAATATATATAATATTATATATTATATATATATATATATGAAAGTGCCAGTTCATATACTTATTATTGGAATATCCAAAATATATAGGCTTTATTTCAATTTGAATATCACGTTAGTAAATGCTTGAGTATATATTTAACTCAGACAATTTTAATTAAAGTTCCTTATCACCAACTAAGATCTCCAAAATACACATTTTCTGTTAATACTATCATACAGTAGTGATTGCCTAAAAGTTTGGTCCTGACGGTATGGTGCATTACCCTCATTAATGGTAGTGTTAGTGGTGTCCGAGTTGCGAGCGGTAGTGGTAGCATTAATTAGCATTATTCGTATCGCTCATGTGGCAAGTGTTAAGAGTTTAGCTTAATTTGCTGAGTGATATGCGTATCTGGGGAGCGGTATGAGGTAACGTGTCAATATTTGAAAAATGCTGCCCTTGAACTGAAATGATGTCAGTGGCACTTATTTGTCACTTGCACAAAAGCAATTCTCTTGCAGTTGTCACTGTAGTCCCAATATGCCACCTGAACATCCTATGTGCTTTCTTGCAATTGTTCATGCTGAAGCTGTGGAACTGAAAGCCAAGATTTTATGCTTTGATAGGAGACACATGTCTGACAGCTCTCTGCAAGCTTGAGTTCCAATACAGCTGACTGATGCATGTACAGGTATAGCATTTCCCATGATAGAGCAGCAGAAGGCAACGTCTTACTTTCAGTGCATGTCTACCTTTATCTGAATTTACAGACACTAATTACCATGCATGAGCAGTGACAAATTCATTAGAAGTAGTGGGCAGAAGCTAAAGTCATGGGAGACCTGCCACAAAATAAAATGGCACAAGAAGGACATTCTCTGTATTTCTTCTCTTTTAATTACCATCCATGCTCACTAGTTCTAATGAATTTTAGCACTCCTGGTAGTATCTGCACCCTTTAGTAGGCACACTAATCCTCCAGTTCACTAATTATTACCATTTTGGCTATCAATAATTAAGTAAAAAAAATACACCTAGCAGTTCTTGGATTCAAACCATGAACTTGGAAAGCCAATAATTCCAAGTGCTGCACTCAACCACTAGGCTATGGTCAGCTTGTGTGAAGATATTTTCATTGTCATACTTGATTGCTTGAGATGTGTTTTAGACAAGTCATTTGCACATATTTAGATGGGTATAGTCTTTCAAGAAATTAATCTGAATTGTGTGTGTGCATAAGCATGCACGTACATGTATGTCTGTAGTGTTGTACGTGTGTGTGTGTGTGTTTACTGCCTAAAACAGCTGCAGTGTATATATACAGTACTGTAGACATGCAGCCTAAAATAATGTAATTGTACACTCTGTTTGATTCATACAACCTAAATCCTGACTCTGCGGTGCTCATCCAAAGTAGAAAATGTCACTAATATTAATGTGTAGAGGGGCAAAATTCACCTGTGAAAACTCTGGTAAAGATAGTCATTTAAATCCCAGTAGGTGCATCAAATTCATCCCAGGATCTTACTGGAGTGATACGCAAAAGAAAATTATGGGGGAGGGGTTCAAGAACAAGAGATGCTCTTTCAATGAACAGTTGCCAGGGCTACTTGAGGTAATCTTTGAGTCTGCCTGTACATACATGGTGCCACAGAACTAGAAAGTGGGCAGTGTAGTCGCAAGCTGTAAGAAGGGTTTTGGTTGGGCTTCTTAGAGGGGTATTTTTTTAAGCAAAAATTGCAGAAGTTGATTACTCAGTACTGCTGGTTACATAGAACATCCAAACAAAAAGTTGACAGCAGATAAGGACTAGTCTGCCCCAATTTCCCTGCCTAAATTTAGTTAGTTCCTAGGATACATCCTGTTGTATGAGTTTTTGCAATCACAGTGCTCCTGAGCTCTAATGGCAGTTTAATAAAATGTGTTTCTCCATCAGACAGGATGCAACCACTCTAAATCCATTTGCGTTGTTCACCAAGTTCTGGGGTTTAAATGGGAATGTGCATATAGGTGTGGGGCTGTCCCAGTGAGCATTCTTGGTGCAAAACCTTTTGTTTTCCTGGTCCAAATTGATCAGAAAAGATCAGATCATCATTAAAGAGCATTTTTCATGGTTCTTTTGACTTTCACGCATAAATTACCCCTTCTTGCATTGATTCTGGAATTGTATTTCATTACCATCTGCTGCAGTTAGTTTTTGCATTCTGAGGTGCTAAAAACTCGATATCTCAGAACTTCTATAGCAAGCCTGGTGTTGCTCTGGATCCAGGGTTGTACTGCTGACATCACTATAGGGCAGAGTCAATTTAACGAAAAGAAACAAACTAACAAGGCATTTAGATTTTGGCATAATGCATTGCTTGTGTAAGAGAAACACAGTATGTACACAGAGTACTAGTAGTTTTCCTTGCAACACCATTACTGCAACTGGTACTGCACAGTGTGAGTCATTCCTCTGCCCTATAGTGATATCATCAGGAGATAGCAGCCCAGCAGATAAATAGCAAAGGCAAGTGCTGCAGGGCTCCAAAACAAACCCAAATTGTGAAAGACAGAGTAAATCTTGGCCAAAAATAACAAATGCAAACACTCTCTCAGGTCTGGTACTGCATATAATGACTACAAGCTGAACTATCTGGACCATCAGGAAAGTTGCTCTTTAAATTAAGTAATAAGTGTTGAGTCACTCAGACTATACATCTGTCAAATCTCTAGGTGCCTACCAGTGTGAACTGCATTAGGCAACCCCAAAGGTGAATAACCACTAAGCCCCACACTTACTGTAGGTTGGCTCCAATTTCCAGTTTTAGTGGAATTTCTTTTTTTACTGTATTTTTAATCTGTTTGAGCCTGCCAAACCCAGATCATTAATTAACAGTTGCTCAGTGGCATACCACATTCTACAGAAGCTAGTGGCATAGCAAGGATCAGATGCTGGAGGTTCTATAAACTGCAATGAAATGTGGACCACTGGTTTGGGGGGGGTGGAGTTAAACATTTATGGCTAGGATTTAATATATGCTGAATCCAAATCTCTTCCTTTATTGGATGTGTGGGTGCTGGAAAACATGAGGTAAAATGTGTTTGTTTACTATAGCTACCGTGCTGCTGGGTGCCACAGTACTGTAAATCAGATTTATTTATTTTATTTATTGGAAAATTTCACTAGGAAGGCACACTGAACCATAATAGCTCTATTCCAGGTGCGTCCATGGGACGGGGAGGGATAAGTACATCTTGGTTGTCATCAAATGCTAAACTGAACTCCTGAATAGAATAAGCAAACCTGACCAATCAATTAAAAGTTGGAGCACCTTCAAAACCTGTATTTTGTATTCCAGCTGTAATATTACTAAACATAATGTGCATTTAATGGTGATTTTCCCAATCCCTATACTACTTCATGGAAATAATTGACCTTAGAGACTTGGGAGCTACCATATAAACCATGATTTTAATAGCGATCGCTCCTAAACATGACATTTAATTCAAATGATCCGATTATTAATCTTTTTTCTCTCTTCTTTGTACTGTACCTCTGCTGTATTAAAATTTTGTTTAAGAGCCTTCATAATAATTACTGAAAGGGGGTTAAAAAACAGCACTCATCCCTCACTACTGATTGTTCCTTTCGGGCATACAGTAGATATGGCGCAAGTTGATTTATTGCTTAATATTCCATGCCAAAACTAAAAGAACTTCTCATAGCAATGATTTTTTAAGACGCCGTGGCTTGTAGTGTATTGTTTTAAGACAGCAAACGAACACAGAGGAATAAAATGACTACTAATGTTCATAATACACACATGTGCTAGTACCATGTGCCTATTAACTAAGTAAGTATTCCAATTGTCTTTTAATAATAATGTACTGTAGCTCTTTCAACATCAGTGACCGACATTATTTCCTGCATTTCATTCCTGAATGGCCATTATTGATTCTGATTGTGTTTTTTAAGTATTATTATTAGTTTATGTGTTATTGAGCTTGAAATATGGTTGTGCTATGCTGCACCATAACTGTTTTATAACGCTAACAAAATCATCAGAACTACTGTACAGTAAATCCTGTGTTCAGTATCCAGCATAGCCAGGCATATACAGTGCAATATTTTTCTTAGTTGCTCCTTTGAAATGCAGTAACTGAACTGAACTTATCTCACTTATAAAATGACATAATGTTTCAAGTGTGCATTGCAACAATTGTGATTTGTTATACTTTGTTACATTGTTCTACAATGTAATGCAATGTGTATGTTTTTTTAATCCCTTGTCAATATGTTGCACATTGTAACATTACACAATTAGTCAAAAACATTGTCTCAATGACAGAACCATTCATCTGCTTCCTTTTAAAACCATACACTGGGGCTGTAAAGAATTATAAAAAAAAAATGTTCATACTTGTATTAGCCTATGGCTAAATTACAGAAAAGCACCTGCAGAGACCACAGTTATAATACAGTACTTAGAAACCTAGAAACACAGACTTTGATGTCAGATGAGGACCTCTTGGCCTCCTAGTCTGCCCTTTCCCTACCTATTGGATAAGCTGCAGATCCTAACCAACAGCCTACTT
Source organism: Neoceratodus forsteri (assembly GCA_016271365.2). Taxonomy (NCBI): domain Eukaryota; kingdom Metazoa; phylum Chordata; order Ceratodontiformes; family Ceratodontidae; genus Neoceratodus; species Neoceratodus forsteri. Next base: position 1,058,097,493 of record CM057456.1, read on the forward strand.
CTTCCTACCCCCCACCAGAGTTGTCTTATGTATGTCCCATGCATTTGTGAATTCACCCTCTGTTTTTAACCCCAGGACCTCCTCAGGAAGGCCCATCCATGCATCTACCATCCTCTCTGTGAAAAAATACTTCCTCACATTGCCCCTGAGCCATCCTCCCGCTATCTTCAAATTGTGTCCCCATGTTCTTGAACAAATCTTTTTCTGAAGGATGCTAACCTCTTGATCTTTGTTGATTCCCTTGAGATACTTGAAAGTTTCTATCATGTCCCCCCTCTCCCTCCTTTCCTCGAGGGTACACATATAAAGCTCCTTTAGTCTCTCCTTGTATGGCTTCTGTTGCAGACCCTGCACCATTTTAGTTGCCCTCTTCTGGACTGCCTCCATCCTGTCCATGTCCTTGCGGAAACGGGGTATCCAGAACTGCATGCAGTACTCCAGATGGGGTCTCACCAACTGTCTGTACAGAGAGAGAACAACTTCCTGTTTTCTACTGGTGATGCCTCTCCCTACATCCCAGTGTCCCCAACCTCCTTACTACCTTCTCACATTGCTTACTTACCTTTAGGTCATCTGATATAGTACCCCAGGTCCCTTTCCATTTGTTGTTGTTAATACCTCCCACCCCACATTGTGTACTCTTAAGCCTGGGTTGTGTTTCCCAGGTGCATTGCCACTTCTTTGCATTGAATCTAAGCTGCCATACCTTTGACCATTCCTCCAACCTTGCAAGTCCCTCATCCTTTCCACCCCCACTTGTGTATCAGCCCTGTTGCAGATCGTTGTGTCATCTGCAAAGGAAGCTACTTTTCCTTCCAGTCCCTCTGCAATGTCACTTATAAAGACATTGAGAAGGACCGGGCCCAGTACTGAACCCTGCGGTACCCCACTAGTAACCCCACTTTCTTTGGAGTGAACTCCATTTACTATTACCCTCTGTGTCCTGTTGTTCAGCTAATTTTTTACGCAGGCTACCACCCTGGGACCCACTCCCAGGCTGGCTAATTTGTTTATTAATCTTTTGGGTGGGACTGTGTCAAATGCCTTGCTGAAATCTAGGTAGGCCATGTCCACAACCCCTCCTGGTCTACTACTTTGGCCACCCAGTCAAGAAATCTATTAGATTCATCTGACATGACCTTCCAGCTGTGAATCCATGCTGCCTTGGGCCCTGTGTCCCACTGGCCTCTAGGTACTCAACAATTCTTTCCTTCAGAAGTTATTCCATCATTTCCCTGCCACTGAGTAAAACTAACAGGTCTATAGTTTGCTGCCTCTGCTTTGCTCCCACTTTTGTGAAGGGAATCACAGCCACCCTCCTCCAGTCTTTAGGTACCACACCATCTTCCCATAATTTGTTAAAAAGGGTAGTCAATGGTGTCACTAGTTCTCCCATTAGTTCTTTTAGAATTCTGGGGTGAACCCCATCAGGCCCCATTGCTTTGTCCACCTTCAGTTTTAGGAGTTCTTTCAGAACCCTTTCTTCTGTGAAAGGACTGGCATCAACCCCCATCCATAGTGCTTCTATTGATTGGATTACATACCTCCCCCTCCTCCTCCTCCTCTTTTGTGAATACTGAGCAGAAGCATTCATTCAGTATCCATGCTTTTCTCTGTCCCTCTCTGCCCACCCACCTCCATTTTATTAAGCCTCACATTCCCTCCCTTGGTCTTTCTTTTCTCCTAATGTACCTATAAAAGGTTTTATCCCCTTCTTAACTGAGTTGGCTATCTTTTCCTTGGTTTGGGCCTTTGCTGTTCTAACTACCTTCACCGCTTCCTTCTGCTTTAACTGGTAGTTCTCTGTCCTCTCCTTCTGTGTTTCCTTATACTTCCTGAATACTATCTTTTTCTCCTAACCTTCCCATACCTCTTTTGAAAACCATAGTGTTTTTTCTTTCATTTGATTTGTTTATTTGCTTCACATAAAGGCTTGTTGCCTCTGATAGCAATTTGATGTTTTCTCATTGTTCCTCCACCCTCCTTCTTGCCTGTTTGCTAGTGCTTTTCTGAAGCACTCTCCCATTTGCAAAGTCAGCCTTCCTAAAGTCCATTACCCTCACTTTTGTATGGCTTGACTCTGCAGTTGTGTTTATCGTGAACCACACTGTTTGGTGGTCACTTGTTCCCAGATGGCTACCACTTTTTGATCTGAGATCTTCTCTGTCCCCATTTGAGAGTATCAGGTCTAAGATTGCTCCCTCCCAAATGGATTACAGCACTAGCTGTCTGAGACATGTCCCTCTGAGGGCATCCAGAATGACCCTGCCTTGGATTTGGTGCAGCAAGGTACTCCAGTTAAGACCTGGCATATTCAGGTCCCCCATCAACAATAGCTCCCCTTTTTCTGCCATCCTAAGGATGCCTTCTATCATTTCCTTGTCCATTTCCTCCCCCTGAGATGTGGGTCTGTATACAACCCCATGTGGATTGTGATGCCATTTCCAGTCTCTAGGGTGACCCACAGTGCCTCCTCTTCTCCCTGTTTACCCTTTAGTTCCATTGCTTTGATCCCTTACCTTAAATAGAGAGCTACTGGTAACTGTGGAAAATCTTTAATAAAAAAATTCATGTTAAATAGAGAGCTACTCCTCCTCCTCCTCTTCTACCCTCCCTGTCCCTCCTGTAGATCGTGTACCCTGATATGTTGACATCTCAGTCATGGTTCTCTGTGTACCAGACAGGGCCAAAGGCTTTAATTCATTCTGCCCTTCCAGGGCTCCTGCATTCCTGCACAACCACCTTTCCATGTCCCAGCTGAAACCCAGACCTATGTATTAAAAAGGCTTAGAAAGAGACACTAAATGTCTGTTATGTACTTTATCAGCACTCCTTTTCAGCAAACCTTAGGCCTTAACCAAAACCTCAGACCTGAACAATGACTAATTAAAGCCTTTGCAAAGCTGTCAGCCCCCCTCAGAATATCCACTGTAAGCAGTATGCTACATGGCATGACATGAATAAGGCTGTGGTAGCAGTTTAATGTGATTTTATTAAAACACTTATCCATATGGGAGACATTGCCCACAAAGCACAAAAACAAAATTGAGATAAATACTGCTAGTCTTTTTAGGTCCATAATTGCATAATCCTCACTGCAAAAGCATACAGTACAGTATGTCCACTCAGCCAAGGAATCACTGTCCCGAGGGTCCTCCATTACATTGGATTACTTTACTGATATGATCTATGTAATGGCTGCAGTCTGCTAGTGATGACCGGTTGTGCCAGTAGAACTTCATTGCATTTCTTAGTTCTTCTTTTGTTTTTGGCTTTGCTTCACGATGGATGTAGTGCTTCATGGAATGCCACACCATCTTGATGGGATTGATATCTGGTGACCTACAAAATAAAGTAGAGAATTACTAAGAATAGTGAATTAAATATGCATCTGTTGCCTGTGAATGTACTTTGCATAGTGCACTACGTAACATTCAGAGCAATTAGATAGAACACAAATTTCAGCCTAATGTCACTGGTAACATTGTCATCCTGCAAGTGGGAACATCTGTAATAGGGTGGAAAATGCAACGATGCTGAGAAAATGAGGCATGACCTAACAACACTGGAAGGATGGGCAGGGACATGGCAACTTAATTCTAATATCAAGAAGTGTGCAGTTATGTACCTGGGGTCTAGAAACTCGAAGGCTTTGTTCATATTTTGGTGGAGAGGAAGTAATGATTATGTAACAACAGAGGGAATCTGGGTATAGTGATCTTATATAACCTCAAGGTAGGAAATCACTACCGGAGTGGTGGGACATGAGGGGGCATGGGTTGAGATGACAGGGAGGTAGGTAGAGAGGCAATGTAAGGGGTCAGTTCTTCACTGAAATGGTCGTAGAGGCATGGAATAGGCTGCCTGAGGAGATTGTGGATTCTGTAACACTGTTGAGCTTCAAAAGAGCATTGGACACACACACATGTGACTATGGTGAGGGGAGAGGGGAGCCTTGAGTGGTGGCAAGGTAATATAGTGGGAGGGCAAATGGTCCAACTAGATAGGCCAAGTCGATGTGCCAGGAGGTCCTTTTCTGCTGTCAAGTTCTGTGATTCAATAAATCCCATGAACAGTAATTCTGATTCTAAAGCAGTTCTTCTGCTGTCACTAATGTACTTACTCAGCTGGCATCTTCACCCAGTTTATACCATTCTCCTGCAAGCACCTCCAGGCAGAGGTATGCTTTGGGTGGTTGTCTTGGAAAAAGCAAAGTGGGCAATCTGACCATCTTTCCATTATGTATGGTGCAAGTGTCGCCTTTACAATTCCCTCCTCAAAAAATACATGATCCATGATGCCTGTAATCATATAATTGCTGCAATTATAAATGTGTCAACACGGCATGATGTCTCTGCTAATACCAGAACTGTGCAACAGTATTCCACTTTCATGTATAGCCACATCACCATATTACACGGATTCTGCATTCCATTCTGTAGCACTGCTGAATGACTGGAATGATACATTCTGATTTTGAACCAGCATTCTTAAAATGTATACTAAAAGAGATATTTGTAATGCTGCTATCTGATTGGCACCTGCCAACAGCCATACATTACTCCCTATGAAACTGTTACAGTGTCATGTCATATGTGTGTGTGTGTGTGTGTGTGTGTGTGTGTGTGTGTGTGTGTGTGTGTTGGGGTGAAAAGTACCACCTGGAACTGGTTATTTCTAAGTTTAGTACTTAATTTTAATTCACTATTAAATTACAGGTATACCCTTGCAAACATGACAAAGTTATTTATTTTGGGGGGCTCACTTAAACAATTACACCAATGAAGGTGATTGAGCACAAAGTGAGTATAGCCCAGTGTAGATTGCTGGAGTTGGTATTTGCATGGCTTGTGGGATAATGGGTTTGAATCCACCACAGCTAGATGTATGTTTTTGTTTAAGGCACCCACATGAAGATCTCAGGATGAAAGTGAGCAGTGAACAGGGAGATGGACAATGTGGAAGGCGTCATATTACTTTCTCTGTGGTACTGCATAGGGTGATACTCTACTGTCATTTTTGTCTGCACAACTGCAGTAATTGAACCAAGAGTGACTATGGGGCAGCTACAGCCACCATCCTCTACAGCTAGAAACAATGTACACAAATTTGCGACAAAAAAAAACAAAAAAACACATGAGTCACACAGAGATGCATAACACTGTGAAATATCTTGACTGCAAACTCAGGTTGCAAACTCAGATAAATTCCACAATCCACTGCCCCCGCTGCACTTTTAGATCAGCAAACAGAAAAGTCCAGTATCTCTGTTTTGCACAGTACTGTACGGTGTAGTATATTTAAAGAAAACTCAGAAAATGCTCAGCCCTTTACTGTATTAATAGTGTTTCTCTGACCAATCTAAAGGTTACACATTCAAAGACTTTGAAAGGGTATTATTTATTCTCAAAAACATAATTTGACTTAAGGAGAACTACAGAAATATGCCAGATTTCTTTTTGTATCAGCCCAGAGTCTAGTAAGGAATCTTTGCTTTCCTTATGGAATCCTCATTCCACTTTAATTAAAATTCATCTTGTATTCTATGCCCTTCTGTATCACTTCCATGGAATATGGTGCAGTCAAAGCTGGCACACATTCAAACCTGCCAACCAAATCCATACTTCTTTCATGATTCTTTTTTTTTTTTTGTTTCATTTTATTTTTATAAAATTAACGATGTTTTGCCAGTATGGCTGTTGAGGAGCCTGGCTTACAGTTTTCCCGAAATCATTCTGCTTAACCTATTTGTGGAAACTACACACCTTTGAACTGGAATCTATAAGAGATGCTGATCAGTGTGGCCACTAGTTTTCTAAATTGAGTAGCCCTATAAATGCTTTTGGTGGCCAACATCTACGATGATGCAAAATATACTTCAAATACAGGTACCCAGCTGGACAGTAACTTTTCAAAACCTGGTGGCCAATCACACATTTATTTAGATATACAGTATATGGCAAATAGTCTACCTGATTTGTCCCTCCCTTGAATACTCCCTCTGCCCTTTACATCCAGTGTCAGCTATCTTTCACATTGTACTACAGTACATCAACAATAAAATGCAATGGTCAAATGATTGAGTATTTCTGCAACTGAAATGAACATAACTGTGTGAAAGTGAAACACTATTTACTGTAATCCAGGTTCATTGGAGTAACACATCCATTTCAAAACATAACTGCAAAATAATTTAATAATAATAATTCTATTATTAATTTGTGACTTTTATCTGCTGTTTATTTTGTAGCTTTCTAGTACCCCATCATTTCTAATGAATTTCTAGAATACATCACAGAGTGGTAAACTCTTAACCGGTATTTAATCACTCACACAATTTTATTATTTGTTTACTTGATAATTTGATAAAATCAGTCAGATGGAATAAAAAAAGGAAAGTATTTATTTTTTAAACAGCATAACTTGATCTGACTTTATAGTAGCAAACTGACATCACTGATTGCCTGTAAACTATGAAACAGCCACTGTACAGCTGATTGCAACACTGAATGTGTGGAAGACACATTTCTTCAAAAAGGGATTAAACAGATCAGTGTGCTCCTCATAAACTGGATTAGACATTCAAACCTCAGGATGATGCTCAGCCTTGCTACCGAATGGGCTTCAATGGATGGGAACAGGCAAAGGTGGTAATCAGATGGGTAGGGGTGTGGATGGAGGGTAGGAGGAGAAGATTATGGGGTAAGAAGATTTATTTCAGAGGCATTACTTCCTACTCAGATGTTCAGATGTTCTTAAAATATGTTGATGACACTGGCCTGTGACTTTACCCACATTATGATGTGCTGATGAAGAAGACATCACTAGAAACTGCCCTATCCCACCAACCACCCAAGACCTGCAGTATCTGTACAGCAACTGTTACAACTCAGCAGCCATTTTGCTGTTCAAAAATATTAATAAAAAATAATAATGAAGTAGTAGTAAACATATTTATGACTTTGCTGTTAGGTATAGATATAGGCCTGGATATTCAAAGGGGTTGCACCTGGCGCAACCGAGTTGTGCCGGCACAAGCCCACATTGTGCCCTGGCGGGATATTGAAAATGCTGCCCGATGCAGCACAACTCTCGATGTGCCGGGGTGCAATGTAATGGTATGCAGCGCAGATGCAGGGGGTGTGCCCATGCATATGTGGCACAGCCCGATATTCAGCCTGGGATGTGCGGTGCATATGCTGGTGCAACCATGCAGTGTGCCACATGGGAGGATGAAAGTTGAGCCTTTGCAGAGTAGGAATACCCAGCCACCCACAGGTAGGCTGCAGTATTTCAGGGTGCAACACAGCAGCCCAGCCATGGGTGGCCACCTGCCCTCCCAGAACACTGTCCACAAGCACACACTGAACCTGGATCCCCCCTCCCGTAGTCTCGATTGCGCAGTATATGTTTAAAAATAATCCCTGGCAGTCTAGTGGTCCACCCTGAGTCCCTGATACCCCAATAAATATAAAACATGACCATCCCTGGTGGTCTAGTGGTCCCCCTTCCCACCCAAGTCCCCAATTCCCCAATATATGGGAATATGACCGTCTCTTGTGGTCTAGTGGAAACACCCCCCACCTGTTGCCATGATCATGGTAAATGTAAATTAAAACAATTGCTGGTAGTCTAGTGGACCCCCCTCCCGAGACCCCAATCGTGGTGTAAGAAGTATAAACCATGCCCTGGTAGTCCAGTGGTACCCTCTCCCTCTCGATGCCCTGATGGATGTATGAAAATACAGTCCCTGGTGGTCTAGTGGACCCCCTTCTCTTGGGTCCCCAATCACTGTAAATCACCCACACATAATACCCTGGTGATCCAGTGGCACCCCCCACCTCCCACACACAGGACCCTTGCCACCCGCTCCCTCCCCATCCCTGGCTGGTAGCTGCATCCTGCCTGCATACCACCCAGCCACCCACCAGATGACAGGTACAGTTTGGGCTGTAAGCCCATTGGTCCCATGTGTGACACTAATAGCTGCAGGGCATAGATAAACAGTTCCAAATATGTGAATGATCATTCATATTTGGGACTATCTAGTCACAATGCATGCAAGCCATACTAAACTGCCATCCAGCGATAGCTGGGTAATATACAACTGATACAACCACACCGATGACGTGAGGGAGCAGGGTGGCAAGGGTCTGTGTGGGAGGAGTCAGGTGCCAGGATCACCAGGGAATATGGGCAATTTACCATGATCATGGACTCAGAGGGAGGGGTCCACTAGACACCAAGGACTGTATTTGCTACCTCATTGGGGCATCAGGAGGAGGGGGTCTACTAGACTACCAGGGATTGTTTTATTACATTTACCATGATCACGGCAATGGGCAGGGTTCTACTAGACCACCAGGATGGTCATATTTATATATATTGCGGACTCTGGGACTCAGGTGGAGGAGGGACCACTAAACCACCAGGAATGATCATGTTTTATATTTATTGGGGTATCAAGGACTCGGGGAGGCCACTAGACTACCAGGGATTTCTTTAGAAATATACCGCATGATCGCAAGCTACGGGCAGCGGATACCCTGGGATCCCCACAGCACACGACATGCTGTGTAGGGCGCCAGGTGCAAGTCGCCAGGCTGCTCCTGCACAAGGCATGCAAATGGGGCCATAATGGTACGAAAATGGCCCCACGAACCTTGCATATTATGGCCTCATTTCCATGCCCCCTGATGAATATCATTGGTGATGCACCCATGAACTGCGCTGGCGCTGGTGCATCCTGTGCTCCTATCTGTGGCTTGTACCGGTGCAGAAAAGCCTCTGTGCCATGTGCAGTCTGTGCACCGACCTTGCCATATTTAATTGTGCTGCACCATGGCGCATCACCATTGAGTATCACCTGGACCTGGCCCCAGCGTATCCCAGTTGTGCTGCACCCAGGCTTGCGCCACTGCCTGGCACAGTCTGAATATCCAGGCCATAGAAACATAGACCATGTCTGCATAAAAATACCATAGGCACATGAAGTGTGTCCATACTCCATTTAATCCATAAAAAAAATGCTGGTATCATATTGTCCACTTATGTTACTAACCCTACCCATTTTATCAACATTTTCCACCCTGGTTTTGTCATAGACAACCACTGTTCCGTCATTCTTTTCAATGCCTACTGAATCACCAGATCATGCTCACATCTGCCACCTTGGCTGTTGGTCTGTCCCAACTTAGGTTCCACCACTCTTTCTATTAAGAAATAATTCAGCATGCTGGACAAGAGAACGGTCCGTTTTTTTCATTTCACTTTTATAAAATTAACAATGTATTGCAAATGTGGCATTGAAGTCCTGCTGTAGCACATTGGACACTACTCCAGTGGAAGGGCCTGAAGTGTACAGTATGGTGTTGTCTGTGTAAATTTGGATAGATGAGTGTGTGCAGGCCAGTGGGAGGTCATTTAGGAATATTGAAAAAAGTAGTAGGCTGAGGATTGAGCCTTGGTGGACCCCCATAGTGACTGGGAGGGGGTAGATATGTGGGGGCCAATTTCCACCGATTGGTGTCTGCCTGTCAGGTAGGCCTGAAACCAACTAGTGGCAAGGCCAGAGAGGCCAGCATCATTTAGTTTGGCTAGTAGCATAGGGTGAGAGATGGTATCAAAGGCCTTGGCCAGGTTTATGAAAATGGCTGAGGTGATATTCCCTTTGTCCATTCCTGTGAGGATGTCATTGGTGAGTCTTAATAGGGAGGTGATGGTGGAGTGAGACTTTCAGAAGCCAGACTGATAGGGGGTGAAGAAAGAGGATGAGTCTAGGTATTGGAAGAATTGGGCAAGGGCAAGGTGTTCCTGAAGTTTGGCCAGAATTGGGAGTAGGGAGATGGGGTGGTAATTTCCCAGCATGGAGGGGTCACTGCCCTTAGGGAGGGGGATAACAGTCACCTGCTTCCATGTGGCTGGGATTTTGGCCAGAGAGAAGGAGAGGTTGAGGAGGTCGACTAATGGGGCAGCTATGGCTGGGGCAGATAAGTGAAGTAATTTGGCATCCAGGCCAGAGGGTCATTTGCCTTTGTTGGGGTCTAGAGCACTCAGAGCTTGAACACGTTGGCTAGGTTACTGGATGGAAAGTAAAACTGGTGGTAGGGGGAGTTCTGAGATTTCGGTGAGTACTTGGTGTGCGTGTGGTGGGTGGGAGACTGGGTAGGAGACACTGTGCTGCTGGTGAAGAAGATATTGAAGGCAAAAGCAACTCTCACCAGGGTCCATGATGGTCATGCCTTGTATGGATAGGGTCAGGGTTGGTGGTTGGACAGGCGGGAGAGGAAGGATTTGATAGTTTTCCAAAAGTTTATAGGGTGGTTAAGGTTAGAGTTCAGGCCGACGTGAAGTAGTTCTTTTTGGCCTGACATATAGATTTGATGCAGGAGTTGTGGAGGGTCAGGTAACTTTGTAGGATTCTTGGGAGCATGTTGACTTGTGTTTTTCCATGCCAGATCCCTGGTGCGGCATCTGCTAATGTTATCTGCGGAGACCCAGGAGATGGGAGCCTCTTACTGTTGCTCTTAGAGGCGTGATAGTCGACACAGTGAGAAATCTGGTCTTGAAGGTCTCAAAAGCATAGCCAATGGAAGGTGTCTTCAGTATGAAGGACCAGTCTACATGAGCCAGGTCATTCAGGAGGGAAGGTAGAACTAGGATTGTAAGATCACATGAGAAGTGTCCTAGAGGAGGGTTCTGTGGGTCTATGCACTTTCCTGACCAAGTATATCATGTGGTGATCATTTAGGGAGTCAGGGAGAAGTCCAGCATTAATAATCCTGTGTGGGTGGGAAGTGAGAGCCCAGTCCAAGAGAGAGTGGTTAAGCATTTTGGGGTTTAGCTGTATGGGTTGGGCAATTAGCTGGGAGAGGTTTAGGATGTTTATTTTGGTGCGTAGCTTGGGGCAGTCTTTGGCTAGCCAATTGAAATTGAAATCACTGATGATGTGGGGCTTACTAGCTGTGGCCATAGACTTTAATGTGGCCAGGTGGCCTAAGACACCGGGCAGGAGGTAGTAGGGGCGAAGTGCGAACCTGCAACATACACAGGGGTGGAGTAAGAGAGTGCAAGTTTGACTAGTAAGGATTCTATTTGTGGTGTAGGTGCAGGTTTTTGGACCAGGGTGAACTGTAGTCTGGTGGAGATAAACATGGCAATGCCACCACCTTTTTTCTTACCCTGGTGGTCTTGCCTGATCAACGAGTAGCCAGGAATGGCTACAACAGAGTCCACATGGTGTGGCTTTAGCCAAGTCTCCGACAGTATGAAAATGTCTGGTCATAGTGATAAGACAGTAAGTTGTAGTTCTGGTATTTTGTTCAGGATATTGCAGATGTTGAGGTGCAGTAATCAGAGGCCCTTGGGGAGAGTCAGTGGGGTGGGGGGATTGGGAGGGGTAGGACCCGGGTTGGCTTCGATATCCCCTGCCAATAGGAGAAGCAGTGTAAGAAAGTGTTTGGTTTTGTACCAGACAGGTCTAATAGTTTGACAGGAGAAGAGTGCATGATGGGTAGGTGCAGTGGCAGCAGCTGCAAAGTTACTTAGGACATATAGCCCTGAGAAAAAGGAGGGAGGTAGGATGGCTGCACCGAGCACCCAGTTATGAGTGGGTACATGCGGCAGTTGATGTGAGAAGGTGGTTGAGGGGAAGGATGGGGGAGTAGTGAAGGTGTAATAGAGATGGTGGACTGGATGTCGTAGTGGGTGGGTTGCTAGGGGGAGGGAGGCTAGGGAAATGCCAGGAAGAAAAGCGGGAGGAAAACAGTAGCATTTTGCCTTGTTGCAGCAAGTAGGACTGAGCGTAGCAGCTGCTAGTGGTGACAGCAGATCAGCTGCTAATGGGAGAGTGGACTGATTGGTTCTGCAGAGCTCGATCTATGCCATTCTGTATCTCTTCCATAGAATACGGTGCAGTCAAAGCTGGCACACATTCAAACCCACTAATTAAATCAATGCTTCTTTCCTAATTCTTTCATCACCCCAACTGAAGAAACTCCTGTTTTTATTAATTAATTTAATTAACTTAATTATAAGCTATAACCCTGGAATGGTCATTACTTAATATATTACTTAATTGTTCAGTTTAAGTTTAATATAGCTATACTGCATGCTGCAAACATGCTGTAGTGATTTTTCTGGCTCACTTAAACAAGTACACAAATGCAGGTGATTGCTGCAAACCAGTTATAGTAGTTTGTATTCTCATGGCTTGTAGATCATGGGTTTAAATCCTACCATTGGTATATATATTTTTTAAATGTACCACACCGATGATCTCAGGATGAGAAGGAACAGTGAACAGGGAGTTGGACTAAGTAGACGGAATACTATTTTCTTGTGGTGGTATAAGTAATTTAAAAGGATTTTAGCCATGAGTCAAACTGATTTAAAGCCCTCCAATATGATGAACCCGGTGAACATGAAGGAGTAATGAGCTCTGATGCAACAAGGGAACTTTAACAAATAAAATATTGTATACACCATTCTGCTTTTATTTCACAGACTGTAATATATATATATATATATATATATGTATTCTGTTAGAACATATTGGGCCAGATATTCAAAACTTTGCACTGGGCAAAACCATTTGCGCAGGTTTAGTGCGGATTAGCGCTGGTCTGCCATATTCAAAAGGCCAAATAGCGCAGGTGAACTGTATTAGCGCCGGGCAAAATTATAATGTATACAAGGCAAACTGACATGAATACAGGCGCAATGCTATATTCAGCGACTAACGCCACGCGCTAAGTGGTTTCTGGCTGACTTAGCGACACTTAAGCCGTGCACATTATCGCTCAGGAAAAGCTGATCTTAATCCTGGGCAATCAGTCAGGTGACATTATGGCTTTACGGGCGCTTGTAATGGGTTTAGCGCGGGTTTTTGGCGCGGACCCTAACAAATAAATATGACACATAGATAAAGCCAAACATAGAGGAAGCATGTTGCTAACTGATGGCACTGCAATGATGCCATCATCTGCCACCAGTCCCAGCCATGCCAGGCAGTAAGTGGTGACCCTGCCACCAGTGGACAAAATGGCAGTGTGGCTATACAGCACACACCTGTGGACCACACTCCGTGGACACCAACAGATGCCAGCACACACATGCAGCACTGTGAGCATGGAGGATGTTGAGGGAGCATATCGGTGGTGAGGCTGTGCTACAGATCAGGTGTGGCCACAAGGCTGGGACACATCATGCAATGTACATGGGTCAGTATTGGGAATACCCCAACACCAGTGTGCCTTTCGGATAATATATGCCCCCGGTCACATACCTCACAGCTGTACAACTGCCATAGCACACAAAGCCAGAAATGTACATGTCACTGTGAGCAACCATGCCACAGGTGCAGCATCTGTGGGTCACACAACAGCGTAACAGTAATGTCCAGTGTCAGAAAACATCCACAGGTTGGGCCGCTCACTCTGTATAGTGCAGTCATCATCACTGCCCTACACACCATAGGCATTGCTGTGTCCCCGCACTACTGGCCCCTTTGCTACTGTAGTTTCTGCTGTGCACTGTAGCATGCCCTACAATGTGACAGTGGCATGCAGCACCATCACCACCTGTGCCTATGGTGTCCTGTCCCCTGGGGTATAATATGCTATGCTATGCTGTACTGTTTACATGTAGCCTGCAGCTATCATCATGCACTGCCAGACTGACCTACAGGTGGAGCTGCGGTTGGACCTGGTCAGCCCTGTACTTCAGACTGACCTACAGGTGGCTCTGTGGGACTCTGCAGTAACGCTGGGCAAACTGCATGCAAATCAGGGTATAATGAGATACTAATCCGGTTGTTTGCCCAGAGACTAAGTAAGTAGGCTCATTTGCATGGCACTTTGAATATGGCACATTTTAGCCCGGCAAACGGTTTTGTTTGGGCTAACTGCTTAGCTCCGCCCTAATGCTGCGCTAATGTGTTAGCGCGGCGCTAACGGTACGGGGAATATTATACAGTTTTGATCACTGTTCTTTCACATCTGCTGCTTCCTGCAGCTGTACTGAGTCCATGCATTTGCTGGCACACACATTGGCCACGTAGTTCGTCTGTACCTGCCCTCATGTTGCTGTGTACTGTGTTGTTGTTGTGGGTTGCACTTCCTGGTTGCTTTATTCAGTGCTGTCTTATTCCAGGGCTATTTTTGCCCTGCACTCCCAGCCCAGTTTGCATGGCCTCATTACCATGCCATATTCGGAAGCTGTTTGCCCTGGGCTATTCCTTTTGAATATAGCGTGCTCTGTGCTCCGGGCTAAGTTTGCCCGCTGGGCAGTGCTAATTTTGCCCCAGGGCAAAGTTTTGAATATCTGGCCCATTATGCTCTATCTGCTTGTCTCACTTTAGTGCAGTTTCTCAATAATCACGCCTGTAATCATGGCTGTTTTTTTTATGTAATTTCTCTTGTTATTTGCTGTTCTTTTTCATTCCCCCCCCCCGCTTTTCAATTTTATGTATGCACAATGTGGTTCAGGAGGCAGTCCAGAGATATTAGAATTGTTAGTGCGTGTGTAGACAAGCAGACAGAGCATAATAAGTCTAACAGACATCATTTGCAGAAAACCTCAGACACCACCTGCAGGTGAGTTGTGGGCAAAAAGAAACTGTCAGACAGCAATTAATGCACTAGGTCATTATGCTTCCTTTACAGCTCCTGGTAGCCATTCTGTGGCTATTGGAGGAAGCGCATTTAGGACCATTAAAAGAGAGGCAGGATTTAATTAGGGAATAACATGGTGACATGCTACCGCTCATAAACTATAGCTCTGATGTGATGAGATGTGCCAGGTACCACCAGATAACACAATGGAGGTGTAGGTAATGCAAGGCATACCTCATCAGGACCAAACTTTTACGTGCTCACCACTTCATACCTTTAATGAAGGACTTGTACCAAATTACATTCACTGTCAATAAAGTAGTATGTATAGTGACAAATTACCAAACCATGCAACTTGATCATGTGCCCTCAAGGCTTATAAGAATACACTCTTTGTATTTTATTTTCCATCATATATTTAAAAACCCAACTAGAAATGTAACTATATTGTACATATCCCATAATGCACCTTCTCATGAAATGACTCATAAAGCAAGATCTAATGATACACAATAAACTTGAAATAAAAATCACGTTTCCTTCAATACCTAAACCCTTTTGTTTCTAAAGTATGGTACAAGCTCAAAATAGTAATTTAGTCCAGGTTGACTGAGGGCATCAAGTCTATAAATCCAATATAATTATTTTTGTGACAGAAGCAGTTCTCGGTCACCACCCTCAGGACCCAATCTTACTCACTCTATACCACAGAAGGTAAACTCATGTGGCTATAATCCCACCCTAGTGGCACAAAAGGAAGAAGAAGTACACCATATCCCCAGGAAACCTTACTCATGTATAGACAAGGTACACAGGACACTGTCTCTCAGGATGTACACTTTATTACAGAGTATTGCGCCCAGGTAATATAATAAGGAAGTTTTAGACAAATGCTGGCATATCCTCACAATTGAACTGGCTTTGAATACTGTTACAATGCAGAGACTAAAAATCACTTATAGAAGGTCTAAAAATCTTGCAGATATTCTACTTCATAATTATCCCCCAAACAAACCAATACAAACTTGGTTACCGGCAGCACCAATGGGGTGCTTCAGATATGGCAGGTGCATAAATTGTGAAAAAATTCAGAAAACAGAAAGTTTCCCTTTAGCCAATAGTAATAGGACTTATGATATAAAAGGTTTCATAAATTGAAGCACTCATTGTGTAGCACACATAGCCAGTTGCACATGTAAGTTTTTCTGTGTGGGGAAGATGTCTTAGACATTCAAACTGAGGGTGGGGGAACACCTCAGTGATATTAGTGACATTAGAACAGGAGATGAGCGCAGTGCCTTGTTTTGTCATTTGAATGGAGCAGGTAATACTACACCACATGAGTTCACCTTCTGTGGTATAGAATGAGTAAGTTTGGGCCCTAGTGGTGGTGACCGAGAATTGCTTCTGTCACAAAGAGAATTATATTGGATTTATAGACTTGGTGCTCACAGTCCATCTGGACTAAATAACTATTTTGAGCTTGTACCATGCCTTAGAAAAAAAGGGTTTAGATATTAAAGAAAACTGTGATTTTTATTTCAGGTTTATTTTGCATCATTAGATCTTGCTTTATGGGTCATTTCACGAGAAGGTGCATTATGGGATATGTACAATATAGATAGTTACATTTCTATTTGGGGGGTGAAATACATGATGGATGATAAAATACAGTGTATTCTTATAATCCTTGAAGGCACAACATGATCAAGTTGTAAGGTTTGGAAATTTGTCACTATACATACAACTTTATTGAGAGTGAATGTAATTTGGTACATGTCCTTCATTAAAGGTATTTATTAATATGTTAGTGTTAACAGAAGAGGTGTATTTTTGGAAATCTTAGTTGGTGATAAGGAAATTTAATTAAAATTGCCTGAGTTAAATATATATACTCAGTATTCACTAGCATGATGTTCAAATTAAAGTAAAGCCTATATATTTTGGGTATTCCAATAAAAAGTATATGAACTGGCACTTTCACCACTACATATACACAGTATATTGTTCTCCCCCTTCTTTTGAACTGAAGATATGCACTTGTTCAGTACCAACTAACCATGCAACATTTTTTGACCTCTTCATATTCATAATTGCCCCATAGGAAGCATTCTGAATAAATAATACCCTAACTGAAATGTATTTATAATACTATGATATAAATAGAGAAACACGCTAAGTTGTGCATATTTGCTATCATACCATGTTGCACTTTACTGTTGAATTTCTGTTCACTTTCATGACTTTTATGCATATTGAACACTTTTCGCTATGACAAAGTGAATTAAACTTATACTTATTTATGACCATTTTCATGCTTTTCTGATCACTCCATCAGATGGATTTTATTGAGTGCTGAAACCACCCAATTTTGGATACAAATGTTAAGATTAATTTGGGTATCTGTGTATATATGTACTGTATATACTAGTATATTTTTCATTTTTTTTGAAAATGTTCAGGACTTTGCATTAAATTTATGGACGTCTGTACTATTAAAGTATAAATATTATAGAAAACATCTTGATTATGATAGCAAAGATTAACATCTGTTCCATATGAGCAGTACAGTTTTAATATTTTATAACACGCACCTAACATTATTATATTTAATTTGCACTTGTCACTTTAAGATGGAGGTTTAAAAGGGGTGTAATTATCACTATAGGACACTCCCGGATGATGCTTTAATGTGAAACCAGTAGGAGGTCAGTGGGTCTCACTGTGTGTTCTTGTGGGGGGGTGGTCTCTGTGTTTTCTGGCACATTTTGTTTTATGCATTTTGCATTTATATTTTTGCTCTAATAAATGAATTAAGCTTATTTTAAGCTTGTGCTCACTTTTGTTTGCAGTTGGTGGTGCTCAAGTTTTCCTTGCTAGTACATGGGGAAGCACAGATAGCTAGGCAGAGACAGACCAAAAGTGCTTTAAAAATAAATCCTTTAGTCCTTAAAAGTGCATGTATAGCACCATCTTCAGAAGAGAGGTTAAACCACGGCACATTTGCTTTTTCTGGTGTTTGCACAGGTGGACATTAAATATCTTGTGCAGCTTCTCAAAAAGAGTTGAGAAATTTCCCTAGTGTCCTTGTGAAATTATCCAATTCACAAATCCACCAACAGTTTAACCTGAACCAAGAGTAATTGGTTTGCATCTGGGCAATGAGAGTTGGCGAGCTATTGTGTAGTGTGTTGAGTCAGAATGGCTGCTGAGTTCCACTCCAGAGGTAGTTGGACTTCAGTGATAGCTCAGAGTTCAGTGGTGTGTTGGTTATAAAGAGCTTTGTGATGCTTGCATGGAAGAGGCTATGTAAATAAATGATTGTTCTATGTTGTTTTATTGGAAATAGGTATGGGTGAATCTACACACACACACACACACACACACATATACATTCAACAGTTTTGAATATGTTAGCATTCAATTAAAAATGCTTTATTGGTTTGAAATTCAAATTAGTTAAAGTACTGCGCTGAAGTGGTGACATATTTATTTTTCAGTATAAGCTGTTTTCAGTACTGGGTCCAAATCTGATTTTGTTCTGTCATTACTGTCCTTTTAGTGAACTTTGCTGGCCTTTCTAATTTTTACAATGGTGATAAATACTGTTTTAGAACTCTGTGATGTAGTTTATATCCCTTTCAACCTTGAGTTCTATAGTAGAACACAGTTGCATTATGCCATCAGTGTAATTTATTTATTTAAAAAGTTTCACCAGGAAAGACATACAGTACAGAGCTGGTCACAGCTCATTTTCAGATGCGTCCAGAGGGAGGGGGGCAGGGAGTAGGCAATAACATGGTGCAGAATAAATAAAATACAGATAATACAGTGTAGTATAGTACAAGAGCATCAAAAAATAATACAGCTGGGCAGGCGTTAAAACACAAAATGCAGAAATATATAGTACAGTAAAGTGCAAGAGTAATAAAAATAAAACAACAGTTAGTCGGGCAGTAGTGCAATTGCATATACCTGCATAATCAATATAAAAGGTATCGGAATAAGTGCAAATAAAACATGCAAAACCAGTTGTGAACACCTTTAGGAGCCGATTTAAATGCCACACAGACCGGGAGTTATGGTGGTCAAAAATGTATTGTTCCAAGTGGGTGAGGGCATCATCAACAGGAAGGGGAAGGGAACACTATAACATGGACCAGGTGCAGTTGCAGGCAGTGTAGTAAAGTCATAGAAAAGGGCTTGTGGAATGAGAAAGAAGAAACATAGTGGAAGGGTGGACCAGTGTTTGTTGAAATGATACAAGAAAGCAGTTTGACCTGCAGTAGTTTTCTTGAATGGAGAAGAAGGAATAATAGCCAGTGTTCTCAAAGAGTAGGAGGAAGGAGGAGGAAAGGAGGAGGAAAGGATGGCATATAGATAGAGAGTAGAGAGCCAAACCAGAATTTGGAAGTAAAGGAGGCACAGTGAGTAAGGTGCCTGGCATCAAGGAAAAGAATGAAAGGGAGAGGAAGAGCAAATGGAGCACTGAGGGAATGGGGTGTTGGTCCCAAGCAAAATGGCAGAAGAGGAGGTCCAGTCTGGCAAGGGAGGACTTGGGAGCAATACTGTGAGACAATGTCAACCATAGCTAAAGATGGGAGACATTTTTTAGACAATAACTGCAGCAGGTAGGAAGCAGGATGCTTGCTTTGTTCCTGTAAAGTGCACCCACTTTGGGTGGAGCTTTGTAGATGACATCTACGTGTCTCAGGAAGTTGAGGTGACTATCTATCCTGCCCCTGAGGTTCTTGAAGGAGGAGATATCATCAACTGCATTACCATTGAGGGTGTGGAAGGAGGGAAGGAGAGAAGGAGGGTAAGCCTTGCATGTCTCTGTCAGGAGCCAGAGGTCATGGAGACTGTTTTCTTGGCATTGAGGAAAAGCTGGTTGGATCAGAACCAGCACCGGGCACTGACAAAATTTTGTTGGAGAGGGACAGCAAGGTCTGCAGCACAGTTCAGAGGCAAACATCATAGTGTTATCTGTATACATGTGAATGGGCACAGAGGGATAACCAATAGGAAGGTCATTCAGAAATATGGAAAAGTTTAAGAGGCCCAGGACAGATCCTTGGGGAATACCTGTGCAGATTAAGAGTGGGGGGAATAAGGTGTCTCCAATATGAGCAGATTGTGACCTGCCCTAAAGGCAGGAGTGGAACCAGCTGATTGCAGAGGCATGAAGCCACACTGTCTTAAACATATCCAGAAGAAGGTGATGGAACATAATGTTGATGGCTTTGGCTAAGCTGGCAAAGATGGTGGAAAGGAGGTGGTCCATACCTGACAGCATGGAGTCAGTGAGCTGGATAGGGAAGTTGCAGTGAAGTGGGACTTTCTGAGGCTAGACTGGAAAAGAATGAAAAAGGAAGAGGAGGAGTCAAGGAATGGAGAGAATTGAGAAAGGACAAGTTGTTCCTGGAGCTTAGTTGCCAGGGTAGGAAGGATTATCACCTTTAGGGAGGGGGGATGACAGTAGCCTCTTTCCAAATATCCAGGACAGAGGCTGAGGAGGAGAGGTTGAGGAGGCGTGTAATAGGAATAGCAATGGCAGGGGCAGAAAGGTCCAGAAGTTCTGGGTCAAGACCATCAGGATTCACACCCTAGTGGGGGAGGTGAAGAGTTTAACAGGGCATAAATGTATTGTATGACTATGAAAGTATCCTTATAACCAGTGTATAAATCAGGATCACTCATTAAAACCAAAAGACCAGTAAAGATTGGTATACCGTGATGATAGCAACGCATATGGGTGACTGTTAAAATGGCAACCCATATGACAGCTTATCATCATGAGTGATGGTAGGTGACAGCTAATGTTGCAACCATGAGGGTAGGGTGGGCGACAGGAAGGGAGGTGCGACAGGACATGGAGGGATGGGAACAGGGTTGTAACCCTGTAGTGTGCCTGCTTTGCAGAGCCAACCATGTGGTGTGGTGGGTATGGTGGTTGGATCTGATGGAGCAGGTCCTGGGTTTGGGCAGGGACTTAATTTTGTTTAAACTGGGCTGTGGCTCCCTACCAACATGCACCCCCCCTGGAGTAGAGAATCTTAAGTTAGGGGAGTGTGGAGGGGTGCAGTTTCCCCCATGCACAGTTTCCTGGTCGCCTTTTACTGCATATCGCCAAAAATGTTTTTGGCGATAATGCAGGTCGCAATAATAGGGATCGCCTTTTAGCGGTTGCTATTATCATATAGAACCATAAAGACTGAACAATAACAGTATGCATATTAGTATCTGACAAAACAACTTCTGCAGGAAATATAGGTGTGCATGCTTAGTGTTCTTTATTAACACGTTTTTTACTTGATCACCTGGATTATCATCAATTGTTAAATTATTGTAATAGTACTAGTCACCCCACCCCACCCCCATATCAGTGAGGTTATCACACCAGCCACTCAAACACCCTTTGGCATCTCAACAACTATATCCTGTCCAATATGGACAATAGTGGTGCAACTGGTGCTAGTCTGTCAATCTGGTCAGAGCTTTTGACACAGTGGACCATACCGAATGGTTGTATAAGAAGGAGGCCTCTGGTATTACTGACACATCTCCTCTGTAATTTGAGTCCTGCCTCTTAGGTTTTCTTCAGAGGGTCCAGACAGGTGAGGCTACCTCAACACCTTACCTGTAGTGGTTGCCAGAGATATGTCCCAGTATATCTAAATATATCGGGATATTTCACAGGCAGTCCATATTCCTTCCAATGAGAGTTTCTGTGCTATATACAGATAGATAGATAGACAGACAGACAGACAGGCAGACAAATAGATAGATAAAGATTTACTGCAACATATCTCTGTCTAAACTGTATCTATATGGCTTTCCCTCCTTTGCTCCCTTCCTTTTCTCAGCTTTTGTAACTAACCTTCAACTGCAATTTAGTGTCTACAGCTTACATAAGTGTGCTGTCAACATTATCATTTTCTATTCAGGACCCACCATTACAGACACACTGGTAGCCCATCAACTTGATGTTGAATCCATACCAAAATGATTCAATAAAATACTGTACCTCACGAACCACAAGTACATTATGGATAAGGCTAGAATGGTGGAGAAATCAAAGGCCATTTTGAATCAAGTAAAACTTGCTTGTAATCAGTTTTCACAGGAACAAGCACAAGAGACCAATCTGGTTCTCTAAAACATAGAAACATAGAAACACAGACTTTGATGGCAGATAAGGACCACATGGCCCACCTAGTTTGCCCATTTCCCTACTTACTGGATAAGCAGCAGATCCTAGTTAATCAACAGCCTACTTCTTCCTACTCCCTACCAGAATTGCCTTTGTCTGTCCCATGCATTCTTGAATTCCCCCACTGTTTTTGACCACCAAAACCTCCTCAGGAAGGCCATTCCATGTGTCCACCACCGTCTGTGAAAATACTTCCCTCACGTTGCCCAGGCCATCCCCTCTAAGGAGATAAGGGAGGTAATGAAAAGAGAGCTTCACCAACTACAAGAAGAACAAAGAGTATGAGTAGCAGGGTGATGCAGTACCAATGTAAGCTGAAGGGAGCCAGAAAGGTGAGCAGGGCACAAAGGCAGAAACAGAGCTATGGATTATTGAAGGGCCAAGGGAGGGAGAAAGAGTTTGTCTTGTACATCAGGGGAAAATGGTAGCCAGCGTATTTAGCAACTGCAATTGAGTGCTTTCCAAAAGGGCAACTCAATCATGGTACTTTACACAGGGCTACCAAGCAGGAGGGCGACAGGATAGGGGTTCAGCGATTATAGCAACAGGATGTCACTATATGTACAAGCGTGGGGGGAACCATGCCGTGTGACAATTGGAAAGGGGGGGGAGGGTTTGTGGGGTATAGTGTGGTGGTGGGCTGCCAAGCTGGCCATGTGGCTTGGTGGGTTGGTGGCAGACTAAGGTTGGGAAGGTGCCAGGTTCAGTTCTGGCTGTGCGCTCATTTTTTGCGCCCAGTCCGGGAAATTTGATTTTTCCATCATTTTGCACTCCCTGACATGCACCCCCTGAAGTTGAGAATCCTTTAAATACGGTGTGGGGGATGAAGACCCCCCATAAAAAGAAAAATCCAAATGTCCGTGCTCTTTGCTGTGTGCTGCAAATCTACGTTGCCGAAATTCTTTTTCGCCAATGTAGATTCCCCCAAATGGTGATCACTATTACGTGGTCGCTGTTATCACATGGAACCTGGATAAACAGATACAGTAATATAGGGGGATTGCCAGGTTAGCAGATGGGGAGGGTAGTAGAAGAAGATAAGCAAAAGGCAAACATTCTCTGCCACTACTTCTGCTCAGTATTCATGGTCCAGAACAACAAACCTGTACCATACAGTGATATAAGGGCAATACCACACTGGATTCTGGAAAGGGGGCAGGTCAGGATACCAGTAGAAAGAGTAAGGAAGGAGCTTGTTGCCTGGAAAAGTAATAATGCACCAGAACTGGATGGATACACCCAAAGTGCTCATGGAAATGGCATGGGAACTGGCTGAGCCACTGTCTGGGCTATTTAATAGCTCACTGCAGTGGGGTGGTTCTGAAGGATTGGAGGGGAGGACTTGAATGACAACAGGCCCATCAGTTTCACCTTCATTGCAGGAAAGCTGATGGAGACAGTAGTCAAGGAGAACATAATTGCCTATCTGTAAGGCAGAGGGCTCCATGATGGTAAACAGCATAGACAGCCAAAGGGGTAGTGCTGGAAAGTACAGATGGGATGAAACAATGTGTTTACAAAGGGCTGGTCAGATCAACAATATTCATTAATCCCCAAAAGTTGAAAATGCACTTAAGGATCTGGGGACTCCTCAGAAATAATATATTCACCACAAAAAGAAAGTTCATAGGAAAATACACAGCCTTTTATTAACTAGATCATTTGACAACCATCAGTTCTGCTCAGTAACAACATTTAACAGCATTTATCAGTGTGAGACAAGGAGTACATACAATCACAAGGCTTTAGGACTATAATCTCTAAAACTGAACAGTGCTTTGTCTGTATCACCATACACCATACACCTCTTTGAGATTCCTGGCACCAGAAAAAAGGACGTAAATTTGTAGGTAACTAGCAACAGTTTTGGGAACAAAAGTTCTTTAAATTCGATGGACTGCACCTGACTAAGGAGGGAGTCAGTGCATTGGGACAGAAGTTTGATATCTTTGCAGAATATTTAAACTAGCAAATGGGGAGAGGGGGCAGCACCCGATACATCGAATGGGAAGAACACCCCTTCCCCTCAGCTAGTTCTTAAACAGGAGTTCAGCATGTTTGCAGTTCATTTGCATTACCAGCTAAGGAAAAAGGTCTGGCTCCACATACAACACACAGGGGAAATGATGGACCTCACCCAACAACTAACACACCAAAATTTGGTCAATGGAAAATCATGTACACAAATGCCTACAGTCTAGGAAATAAGATCCCAGACCTGGAGGCAGCAATAACAGAGGCTAAACTGGACATAGTAGCCATTAGCAAGACATGGTTCACCAGTAACCACACTTGGGAGACTTTAGTACCCGGCCATGTACCGCTTAGAAGACACTGAGGTGCAAAGTGGGGGGATGAGTAGCCCTTTATGTCAATTAAAATATCAAAGCTACAGAAATGCAGAATACACATAAGAAGCCAGAAGAATTGTGGGTCACCCTGGAAACTGGAAATGGGACACCCATATGAACTGGTGTTGTCTACAGGCCTCCAGACCAGGGGAGTACATAGACACATAACTGTTAGAAGATATACAAAACATGACAGCTAAAGGGAGGTCCTGCTAATGGGAAACTTCAACATGCCAGATACAGATTGGGCAATACCAGCAGGAACAACCACCAGAACTAACACATAGTGGATTCCCTGCAGGAGGAGGGCCTCAAACAATTGGTACAACAACCCATGAGAGACAGGGTTATCCTGCATCTGGTACTGACTAACGGAGAAAGGATCACAGATTTCCAGGTAGAAGGTCACCTGAGGCCAGTGACCGTCTATGGTATGATTCAATTTGGCCACTAGAACTAATCAATCCCATTCCAAGGCAAACATATGGGACTTCAGAGGAGCTGACTTTGATAAGATGGCCAACAGAGTTAACCTAGCCCTGGCAAGATGAGATATAAGTGAGGGGGTACAGGCAAAGTCGAGCAAGCATTAAGGCTGCAATACTTAAAGTAACATCCCATTGTGTTAGGGAGAAAAGCAAGAGCAAAAGAAGGAGGAAACCACTTTGGTTCTCAAAAGCAGTAGCAGAAAAGATCAGAACCAAAAGGTTGGCCTTCAGGAAATATAAGGGAAAGCAGCGGGACGAAGATAGGGAGGCATACCAAACTTCCCTAAGGGAAACAGGGAAGGCAGTAAGGCAGGCAAAGGACCAAACTAAGGAAACACTAGCATGAACAGTAAAAGAAGGGGACAAGACTTTCTATAGATACATTAGTGAAAGAAGAAAGTCCAGAGGGGGTAATGCTAAGATCAAAGGGGATAAGGGGGAGTGTGTGGAGGAGGAGCAAGGAAAAACATCTATCCTAAATAAATACTTCTGCTCAGTATTTACTGAGAAGAAGGTAGGGCAGGGCCCACAACTCAGCACCATGGATGGGGGGAAGGAGGTGTACACAAGTTCATTCACAAAAGAAAGGGTCCTACAAGAGCTCGCTAAGCTCAGGGTGGACAAGGCAATGGGACCTGATGGCATACATCCCAGGATACTAAAGGAGCCAAGGGTGGAAGTAGCAGAGCCATTAGCAGAACTGTTTAGTGAGTCTCTGAGCACAGAAGAGGTCCCAGAAGACTGGAGAATGGCTTGTGTGATCCCACCCACAAGAGTGGAGGCAGGGAGGAGGCAGAAACTACAGACCAGTCAGTCTTATCTCAGTAGTGCGCAAGATTATGGAGGCGTTCCTTAAGAAAAGGATAGTAAAACAACTGGAATCCATAGGAGCACGGGATCCAAGACAGCATGGGTTTACAACAGGAAGGTCCTGTCAGACTAATCTCATAGATTTCTTTGACTGGGTAACCAGAGTGGTGGACCATGGAGGTGCAGTTGATGTCACCTACCTTGACTTCAGCAAAGCTTTTGATACCGTTCCACATAGAAGATTGATTAATAAGCTGGATAGGCTCGGGTGGGTCAGAAGTTGGTCAACTGGGTGGCAAACTGGTTGGTGTGCAGAAAACAGAGTGGTGGTAAATGATATACTGTCAGAAGAAATGCAAGTCACAAGTGGGGTACCTCAGGAATCAGTCCTGGGGCTAGTCCTCTTCAATATCTTCATCAGTTAAATTGCAGATGGATTGGAGGGTAAGGTTTGCTTGTTTGCAAATGACACCAAGATCTGCAACAGAGTAAATGATCCAGATGGGGTGGGCAGAATGAGAAGAGATCTGGAAAAACTGGCAAAATGGTTGGAAGAGTGACAACTGGGGTTTAATGCAAAGAAGTGCAAGATCATGCACATAGGGAAGAGAAACCCTGAAGCTACCTATAGGTTGGGAGGGGAGTTGCTGGCAATCACAAGGAAGAAAGAGATTTGGGCATCATCATCACAGATGACCTGAAATCATCCATGCAAATCACTAAAGCAAAGGTAATGCTAGAGGGATGTTGAGGTATATTAGTCGGGGTATCACAAGTCATAAGAGGGAGGTAATAATCCCTCTTTACAAGACACTGGTTAGTCCCCATCTGGAGTACTGTGTGCAGTACTGAATGCTGCACCTACACAAGGACATTAACAAAATGGAGGTAGTGCAGGGAAGGGCAACCAAAATGGTGCAGGGACTGCATCAGAAAACACATGAAGACAGATTAACGGAGCTCAACATGTATACCTTAGACAAATGAGGAAGAGAAGTGATATGATCAAAACATTCAAATATCTTAAGGGCATTAACTCATTCAGGCCTAGAAAAGCCTGTAGGTGGTGTCTGAAAGCATAGCCACTCAGGCCAATAGCGCCTGTAGACATATTCAGCTGACTTTCACTCAGGCCAGGTAACATCTGAGAAAGTCAGCAGTTTCTACCTAAATATTAAGCAAACTGAACTGCTTAGAATTGATTGCATAGCACTGTTAGAAAGGTAATTTAGTGCTGAACTATTTTTCTGCTCTTACTTTGTGTCTATCATGTATACTTTAAGAGTTATTCGCATTTGTTTAAGGTATTGTGTGCATGGCTGACATGTGTCTCTCAAGCCTCACCTAGGCATCTTGAATAAATCTGGAAAAAAAAACAGTTGTTTGATATTTTGGCTAGTACAAAATAAAAACTAAATAGATTACAGTTGATTGCATAGTACCATTAAAAAGATAATTTTGTGCTGAACAACTTTGTTACTCGTACTTTGGGTGCAGCACTTACAGTTCAAGAGTTATTCACATTTGTTTGTGGCATGCTGATTATGGCTGATCTTGCTAGAAAGGCCCAGGATGCAGTGCTAAGAGTATATGGGCACAAGTGGTGGAAGTCTCAAAGAGCTCTTGTGGTGTGAATCAGTTAACAAGGTGAAAGAATTTAACATGTTTCAGTATAAGAAAATAGCAGGACAAGAGGACACAGCATGAAATTAGAGGGAGACCAATTAGGGTTAATGTGAGGAAGTTCTTTTCTCAGTAAGGTGGTGGACACATGGACCGCCTACCTCAGGAAGTGGTGGATATGAATACAGTGCAGGACTTCAACCAGGCATGGGATAGGCATAAGGAAGCAATACAGATGAGTATGAATAGATATCCATTGACAGAGTAAGGCCTGTGGCATATTCATAAGGTAGAAAAATGGGCAAACTGGTTGGACCTTGCGGTCCTTATCTGCCGTCAACTTCTGTTTCTATATTCTATACTGTATTATGTCTCAGTGTATTGCAACATGCATGGCTAGTGCAAGAGATTGCTGACTGGTAAACACCCTTCAGCTAATTGTGGTGAAATAACACTCTTTTACTTTCTTAAAGTAGTTGCATATACTGTGCTCTGGCTACCTGTTTCAGAAACTACTGTCTTCAATGTTAACTCACATATATTTTTAAGGGCTACAAGTTACTGGGCTATGCTGCCTGGCAGGTCCCATGTCCTGCTGTTGCTTAATCAAATTGCTTGGAGCTTCAGTATCTGAGCATTACAGATTATGTCCTATGGTTGTGCACTGCTGCCCAACAACTAGAATTCCCTCACAATGTGCAAATGTGCAAAGAAGTCAAACAATTTTGTAATTAAAAGAGCAGAAAATGCTAAAGTGAGCTACTGCTAATCATGAGGAATCATGCTTCAGACGCTAACCTGCAAAGGATTCGCAGTGCTTTTCCTGTCAAGGGCTTCCTTGGTGGGGGAGACATCCTTTATTTACTATTCTTTGCTATAATTCATACTTGCTGCTACTGATGTTCTACCTGTACACCTGCTTGCTTTCCCTTTTGCAAAATTGTGAATAATACGTAATTAGTTATATTACAGTACCATACTTAATATTAGTTTGCATTGTTTCACCTGTATTATTCACTGTGCTGTAGCTGTTTTCCTGCCCATGCCGTTTATTTCCTCCCCTCCTTCTCCCCAGGTCACAACTAGAAACGTGAGTTGTAATATATCTCTTCATGCCTGCAAGAATTCCATTTTTTTCAATGAATAAATTAGTAATAGTAGTAGTAGATTTTATTTGTTTGAGATGCCCTTCCCCAAAGGCTCAAGGGGCCCTTACACCAAGATTACAAATAAATACATACATCAATAAACAGGACAGGAACAATAATAAAAACATAATCAGTAAAATCTCACGTATAATAAAAAAAACAATCCTATTCAAATACTTAAAACAGCCCACCTCAGACTCCAAAGGCTTGCATAAACAAGAATGTTTTGAGTTGATGCTTAAAAATTTCAGTAGACGGTGGCTCCCGAAGATGCCTAGCAGAGAGGTCCACAGTGCTGGGGTGGCTACCTCAAATGCTCAGTCTCCAGAGCTCTCCAGCTTTACTCTGAGGATCTCCAGGAGAGCTCTGGTAGCTGATCTGAGAGGGCACATTGGGATACAGAGATGCAGGAGATGCTTCAGGTAACCCAGACCCAGTCCATGTAGGGCTTTGTAGGTCAGAAGACCTATCTTGAAAGTGATGTGCCAACTCACCGGCAGCCAGTTCAGTTCATGCAACACTGGGGTGATATGACTGAAGCTAGAGTGACCAGTCAAAACCCATGCTGCTGCATTCTGCAGCACATCATCTCTGACCCCGGGGTAGAGGGCATTATGGTAGTCAAGCCTTGAAGTCATGAAAGCATGGACCAGTGTGGCCAGGTCTTCAGGCAGGACAAAGGGCTTGCTCTGGGTGATGTTCCGGAGATGATAAAATCCGGTCCGGACAACTGCCGACACCTGAAAATCAACTGTCAGCTCACTGTCAAATACAACACCCAGATTATTCATCCTCAATGAAACCTCCAGTTTAGTCAGGCCTATAAAAAGGCCCAGCCTATCACTAGAAGCTCCAAGCCCAACCCTTCGACCAGGCTCTACCACTAGTACCTCGGTCTTCCCAGGATTTAGTCCCAGCCAGTTCAACACTGTCCAAACCTGGATCTCGGCCAAGGATTTATTCAGCACATCAACAGCATCAGATCTACCAGGTGTGAAAGACATGGAGAGCTGAGTGTCATCAGCATAACTATGAAATCTCAGCTCATACCGTCTTATGACCTCACCGAGTGGGCAGCATATACACTGCAAACAACATGGGGAAGAGGTGAGAGCCTTGGAGAACTTCAGAGCAGGTCTCTCAGGCTTGAGGAACAATTTCCCAACACTACCCTCTAAGACGTGCCCCAGAGAAAGGACTCAAACCAGCTGATGACCTTGCTGGTGAGTCCTACATACTCCCTTAGCCTGTCCAATAACACCGCATGATCCACAATTTCAAACACTGAGGAGAGATCAAGGAGGACAAGAATTGTATGCTCTCTCTGATCTCTCACCCTGAGCAGATCATTCAACACCCTGACCCATGCCATCTCTGTCCTATGCAAGGCCCTACATCCAGACTGGAAAGATTCATAAATTTGGAAGTCTATGAGATGGTCCTCTAGCTGTTTTGCTACCACCTTCTCAAGAACCTTCCCTAAAAAGGGAAGATTCAAGATAGGCCTCCCAGCAAAGACCAGGCCCAGGGCTTCAACACAGCCAACTAGTAGCCTTGTCAGGCCTGGATCCTGGTCACAGAATGTTGGTTTCAGCCTGAGAATTATCCTACAGACTTCCTGCACTATTACAGGCTGGAATTCATCCCAGGGCAACTAATTGCAATTGCTCACATGAGGCACACCACTGTTGGAGGATTGAATTCCACTTGGAGCAATCCCAGACCTCACAGAGGACACTCTGCCCAAGAAGAATCAAGCGAACTCCTTACATTTGTGAGTAGGTAAGGCTCTAATGGGTTCCAGATGGGACACATGTAGTAGCCTGTCTACAACTCAGAAGAGCTGAGCTGGTCAATTCTTCCCAGCTGCAATCGTCCTAGACATAAAAGCTATCTCTTTCTGGGTGATTGCATTCTGATACTCATCGTAGTGAGTTATCAGAACCAGCTTGTCCTCCCAAGATCCAGTCTTCCCCCATCAAATCTCCAACCTCCACCACCTTGTCTTTAAGTTCCTCAGCCCCCCATCAAACCATGGGGAGCCAAGGTGTGAGACAAGAGGGTATACACAGATCAGCACCAGACAGTCAAGGGCCCCAGTAACAGCACTATTATAAGACACCACTGCCTCCCCTGGACCACTAGTGCAGGCCTCTAACACAGACGAAATGTCCAGCTCCTCCACCAGTCCCTCAGGATAAACATCTCTCAAAGGACTGAACTTTACCATTTCCATATGGGATGGGACATTTGGTTTTTTTTAAAGCTGAACCTGATGGTGCAATGATCAGACTAAACACCCTAATAAATCTTGAAGGTGTCAATTTCAAGCCCCAGAGAGAACACCAGGTTGAGCACATGACCAGATTGGTGGGGCCCAGATGTGGAGTGCAGGGTCAGGCCCAGAGCCTCCATACTAAGTAGGAGATCTCTGGCTCTGGGGGATGCCACATCATCCACCCATGTGTTGAAGTCACCGAGAATAATCTATCTCGGTGACACCAACACTCTTTCAGTGACAAAGGATGTCAGCTCCCATAAGAAGCTCTGGTCCTACCCAGGTGGGTGGTAGATCAGGAGCACTCTAAATTCCTTGCTGGGACCACCCCCCCACACCACCACACACTCAAAAGAACTGGTGTCCCCAATTGGGTGCACCATCAGGCCCAGCACCAACCTAAAACAGATCGCAACCCCTCCTTCCCTGTGGTCCTTCCTTGGGCAGTGCACAACAGAGTACCCAGACAGGACAGATGCATTGAGAACAGGACCCAAGGTATCCCACAGCCAGGTCTCCATAATGCAAACCAGATCGATAGACTCAGCAAGGTCAGCCATTATAGTGGTCTTGTTAGCCATCGACCTTCCATTGCAGAGCACCAATCGAAGAGTATGAAATGTTGGGTCTGGTTCATCAGTTACCTGTCCTCTCAGTCCAAAGGATACCCTGGGTATAGGGACAAGGCATGAGGGACCTCGCTTCAACTGTCTCCTTAACCTAGGTCATCTCCTGGTCCCTACAACCTGAATCAGGTCCCTGGAGGTAACATCCTTCTTTCTCTCTCTCCCTCTAGTACCCCTCCTTAGAATATCCAGCTCTTTACACCTCCACAGTACTGTAACATCAAGTGATAGAGTGAGGAAGGAGAAAATATCCTTAAGGATGGAGGGTGATAGAGTAAGTCAATATTTGGGCCTGAGGAGGGACCCCCATCCTGAAAACAACTACTATCTATGCGCTAAAAATCTAAATTAAATTCAATCACTCATCCAACCACATACCCACACATACAAACACTCATCACAATCCACAACCCCAAAAACCCTCCCTTATCCAAAGTAAATTAAAAAACTGCACAAAGGGAGTCAGATTTTAAAACACGTCATTAAAGTGAACAGAGACTAGGCCCCAAAACAGTTCAGGAATTTCCCACTGTAGTCCAAAAAACCCAGAGGGCTCTCGCCCCCCTGAGCAATTCACGGGTTAAGTTCCAGGAAAGTCCAGTTATACCCAGAGCCTCTCACCCCCTTGAAGTCCAGATTCCTAAGGTCTAATAAGCCCTCTCATGACACAGAAATTGGAATCAGGCTAGCACTCTGAATCTAGTTGATAAAAAATACAGAAAGGAGATCCAGACTGAGTGATGCCACTCAGGACTTTTCACCACCCTGCTCTGGTCCTGAACAGGGATTACAACAGCAGTACCTGCAGAAGGATAATCAAACATGTCACCCCTACCAAGTTATTCTTCAAAATGGGAAAATATGTAACAGATGTCCTCATTAAAATGATGGCAGAGCAGCAGGAAAAGCAGGTCTTAGTCTAGTCCAGAGGAACAGTGTGTACCCGACTCATAGAAAAATGCTACAAACGGCACCGAGCACCACTGAAACAGCGACCCGCTCCAGAGTTCACCCACAGCTCCACTCCACCAATTGATGGATTCCTCCATTCAACCACAGGTAACTTCCACACCTGAGGAACCACTCCAAAATACTCCCCAGGCTGATGATTCCACTCCACAGCAGTTTCCCACCGCAAGCAGTTGCCGACAATTGTCCGCATCAACTATTCACCATAAACAATCACCGGCAGTTCTCTACTGCAGTGCAGCAGCTCTCCACAGCAAACAGTCACCCAGAGTGGCAGCCCAAAGTCTCTGCCATGAAAAATGGAGAATGGAAGGTGGAAGATGGACCAGAGCCAGAAAAGCATGGCACAACCAGTGCCAGGTACACTTACTGTAGCTCCCATACAAGAGATAGGCAGGTAGGCAGATAGCATCAATTGGAACTCTGTCCTCCAACCAGCAGGTGCAAACAGAAACCACTTTGGGGCAGCTAACTAAAAAATAAAAAATCTAGGCTCTGAGCACTAACTCACTTTTCCCCACTAACTAACTATATACCCTAATCTCAATACCTAACTACCCTAATAAAAATGAATACATAAAAAGGTTTTCCTCCCTTTTCATGCAGCAGAATTCCCAAGCTCATGGACAACAGCCCAACATGGCCACCATTTCAGAGGCATCACTACCTCCACATGTATTTTCATTGTGTTTTGTTATTTTTCCTACCCACCACTAGTTACCAGCATATGTAATATTTTTCTCTTTAAGTTAAAATGTAACTTTTTTAAAGAAATGTCTTCATTTTACCTTTTCAAAATACTTTCATATTATTTCTTTTCATTTAATAAAAACACATTTGAAAACAACTTTATAAGTGCAGAAACCCACTCCAGGGCTGACAGGGTTGCCTTACAACCCACTGTTGGCATGTGGTTATTATACATTATACAATGGCAAGAAAGAATCTTGGGCTGTGACTAGTCCATCCAGGGCTGGACCCGTGATGTTATCCCAGCATAACATCATGGATCTAGTCCCACCACACAGAAGACAACATCAGATGTGAAAAGGAAATCACTCCAAGTGCCTGCAATCAAGACTGCCAATACTTCCTGCCAGTAGTTAGTTTCTTAACAACAAAACACTCACGCCTGGTACCCCAAATTAACCCAAAACAATGCAGCAAATCATGTGCTGCGATCAACATGAAACAAAATCCCCTCAGTGCTCTCCCGTTCTGTTTTTTTCCCTTTTTTTTTAAACTCAATAGTAAAACAAACTGAGACCATGATCGGCTTCCACACTACTCTCCCCGCCAACACCATGATCAGCTTCTGGCTTCACTTCAGGCTTCATTGTTTAAGCCTACTCCCAGTTTCTGTGAAAAAAAAACACTGTCCTCATAGTTTCTTAACTCTGCTCTAGTTTCTTTGTAAAAAAAAAAAAAAACCAACACAATGATGCCTGTCATTCAAACCAAACCAACTGAGTAAACATGGGGAGTGAGTAAGCAAGTGAGTCTTTCCTTTCAACAGTTAGCACACAGCTGTTATGATAATGCTCACTCACCGCTCAGATCACTTTTAAATGTTTCTATTTTTTTATGACCCAGCTGAACATGGTCCAAAACCATTCTCGCTACCACCACCATACCTTGTGCTCTTCTTTCCTTTATCAGACATTCTGACACCAGCAGCAAGGAGCGGTCACAGCAGTAATGATGAGGCTGAAACTCCAAACACTGGTCCCTGCCTAAATAAATATGATTGCACTGTGATAATGTCCAAGAAGAAAATTTAAAATACAACAGAAAATTACAACCACAATGGGGGGGAGGGAGAGACCAAAGGAAAAAAAGGCACACATACAACAGGCAGGCATAAAAAATCCACATACTACCTACACAGCACCACCTACAGGATAAACATAAAAAGGGAACTTCTTTTTATATAAGTATACATCCACTCACAAAAATCAAGTAAAACAATGTTTTAAAAATACTTCTTTTTATTTTTCCATTATATTTAAAGATTAGCCATTGCATAATAGGAATAATGCACTCCAGTGTGTGTGTGTGTGTCATGCTGGGATAATGTCACTTATTGAGTGTCAGATGCCCTTAGCCTGCGGCCTCATGCCCAACCTCCCAAGGCATGACATTATCCCAGCATGACACACACCCTGTTGTGCATTATTCCTTTAATAACCGCTTACCCTGTTATGAGTTACTGCTTACATAAATGCATAATCTGTTGTAACTAGAGAGTGGCCGGGAACAATGGTGAATTCATGCACCGAGGACGGATTTTTCCAAATATTTTTATGTGTAATTTCGTTTCCCCAGCAAATTTCCAAATACTTGTTTTGCTAGTAAAATGCCTGCTTTGTTATAAAAGTTATACTCTGGTTATGTCTGTAGAGATTTGGAAAAGGTACTTCACAGCCAAAAAAAAAAAAGTAAAATATGCTGGAGCAACTAAATGCAAATGTTTTGCAAATGTAGTTCACTAGAAGATGTATGGATCCTGGGTCATACAGTCAACAAATTTGAAACACAGGCTGAGGCCATTGGATCCTGCATTATGATGTTGCCTTAGGCCTGTTGTTTCACTAATCATGTTTCCCCCAGCTTATCCCTATAAGTTTTAAAATTCATTTTCTAGTAATTATCTAGTTCATTTTTGAATGGTGTATAAAATTTGGCATCCTTAATTGTTTGAAGCAGTGCATTCCATCTATTAGTAACCCTTTCCCTTTTGTAAGGTCAGAAAAGCAGAGTGATTGCTAATCTCAGACCAGTTCCTATGAACCCTTTCACATTCTGGGCTGGATTTTCAAAAGGACTTGCACTCTTCAAGTTTTCATCTAAACTGTTATGAGTACAGTACAGTCTTGATCATCCAAACCCCAATTAACCAGATCTCATGATTAGGGATGGGTGAAGTTGTGAAACTTTGCTCCGCGGGTTAATACGCGAATTTAGCACAATTCACTGAGTTTTGAGTGATCTGCGAAGTGTGAAGTTCCACCCACGAAGTGCAGAATTTTGCCCATGAATAGCAGAATTTCACTGTTCGTGGCAAAATTCCACAAAAAAATGATGAAGTCACATAGGCTAATTTTGAAGCTAATAACAAAAAAAATCATGGATTGCTCCACGGAGGTGAATTTGCCAAATTTGCCAGTGAATTAAAACTTCACAACATCTCTACTCATGGTTAACTAAATGCTGACATTGTTCCCTGACTCTGGTTTGCCTAATGCAATGGCCTCCGGATTATTAGAACTCTCAATTATCCAAACAAGTCTGGTGCCTCCCAGAGCATTCCGATAGTCTAGATTGTACTGTATTTATTAGAAATAAACACCTCTACACTGTCATACAATTGTAAGAACATTGTAAGATTGCTTGATGTCCCTGTAAACTGGCAAAAAGAGTGGGTGTCCCTAAGAAAGTGTTTTAAAATACTGGAAAATAATGTGTGGTGTGCCTTTTGGAAATCTAGCTATCAATTTGGTAGGCACTTTTATTTAAATAAAGAAGCCATGAAATAAAAATTACTGAAGGCTAAATTCTCCTTTTACCTGAAAGGGTGCTCCCTGGAGGTAAGAAATACAGTATGTCCTTAGCAGAGTAGCAACCCAGAAACTTGTACTGTAACTATGATGTTAATAGTGAATTGATATCTTAGTGCCATCAGGCCTCCATGTGTTCCATAACAAGTTGCATTGCAAACTGAAAACAAAATAATAAAACACAAGGTATGTTTTTTATCTGGTGGCATTGCTTTCTAGTTTGCTTTTATGTGACCTAAAATGTTACAGATTATTTACTGCTTGATTGATTAGCTGATTAATTTAACCAGGAGAACCCACTGTGAACTAACCCTTTTTAGGTGACAGTTCTTCTAGCTGTGATATTTTAGAGGTTAAAAATGATCATCGAGTTACTGTAGAGTAAGACATTTATAGAACTGGTTGCATTGTTTTGCTAACATACTGCTAATTTTTGTC
Organism: Neoceratodus forsteri; assembly: GCA_016271365.2. Lineage (NCBI taxonomy): Eukaryota > Metazoa > Chordata > Ceratodontiformes > Ceratodontidae > Neoceratodus > Neoceratodus forsteri. The sequence continues at coordinate 1,058,133,606 of CM057456.1, forward strand.
CTTGTTTGCTCCTGGACAAAACAGAAGTACTCTGCTGTCTCTCTCTGCAACATCTCGACAGAGGTTCTAAAAGTCATCAACGCTACAGAAGAGTTGATAGCAGAAGCTACAGGGCCTTTTGACTTCCCATCAGAGTTATGTGACAGAGGGAGGTTTCCTTTGGGTACAGACCCAGTCAGTCTTGATGAACAGCTCACCAAACTGGAAGAAAATGTAAGAGCCCATAACATTATTCAAACAAAAGACTTACTATAGCTCTCTACTTAGATTTTATTGCATATAGGAGGTGATCTGTTGAGACTGTATACCATGAGTGTTGTACATGAACAACAATCCAAGTCTTTAATATGTTTATTAAATTAAAAAAAATTTACCAGTCTTTGATTACTTAAAAAATAAGTCTTAGTTTTCACATATATAGCTTAAACAGTACATACAGAAGTCAGTATAATGAAAACAAACTCTAAACAAAGTAATGACTTATTTAATGATCCTTTATTTATTTCCCAAACATGCAAACTAACAGTACAATACAAAAGCAATTGTAAAGTGATTTTTCCAATATCCTGGAAACCTTTTACAATATGCTACTCGGATACATTTCAACATATACAATACATTATTGACTGTATTTATCTCCCCCATTCACTGTTGGAGAGGTTATTTGCATGAAGACAGGATCTTTTCCCTCGGTCCTCCTACTTTAACCTCCAGTGAAGTCCCAGTTCTCAGTCTGTGACATCTAATCATTTTCACAGCAACAAATAAACAAGGAATTGGGAATTCAACAGAGGCTAAAACAGGAGGAACAGATTAAGTTTGGGTGATAGTGATGCTGTTTTCACTGTTTTCTTGCAAATGACATCAGCAGTAAAGCAAGAGGATGCAAGTATGTGCTGAATTGTATCTAATTATTGTACTTTAAAAGGTTTCTTAAAAAATGAAAACAAATGCTTGAAATCATAATTAAGAAATGCATATACACAACTGCAATATTTATATATCACAAAGAAAAAACAAAAGTCTATCAAAAACCTGATATAATTTCTTTTTCAGTTTAATGTAGCCACTGATATTATATCAATCATTGTATACTTCCATTTAGCAGTTTTAGATATGATTTTATTTACCTTAGTTATGTATTTATTTAAATTTTCTTTACCATGTTGGAGAACTGAACTAAGGGCCATTTTCAATCTTGGCCTGCATCAAAAAGGCACACTTACAAGAGATACATGACATAATAAGAAACACAAACTACAGAAAGTCACAGAAAATCAGAGTTTGTATGCATTAATGCATGAAAACTGTACCAACAAGACATAGCCATGCTGACTTAATTCCAAGCTTTCATTTAAAAAAAAAGTGCCTGGTCCAAACAGTTCTAAAGTTAACCCTTTTCAAATTATCTTTAGAATGATTTTACTTTGTAACTGTTACAGCTATTAACTTTCATTTTGTTCTAAATGAAAGATTGGTAAAAGGTCAACATTGCTGTGACATGTCAATGCAGGGTCTATGTATTAATACAATAATATCTACAGTATATTGATATATTGTCTTTCTATTGATATTAAAAGTGCAAATTTAGACAATATAATTAAAAACTTGTATGCTAGAAACGTATGCTATACACCTTTAGAAAAACCTGACTTTCACCTTTCTACCAAGGTATGGCTTTGATTTTTAGCATGTACAACTGGAAACAAACTGACCTCTAGAATACATTAATGTAAAAATGATGTACTGATGTATATACTTTACATCAAGGTACTATATGCAGTACATTGATGTGCCAATGAAAACCTCTAACAGAAATATTTTTTTTCTTAACAATGTCTGATTTTTGGTCATATACATGAAAAACAAATAGTAATGCCAAAACTTTGGGCATAATGAAGTATTTTCAAAGGGCATGATAAAGTATTTCTGAAGCAGTCTAATTAAATTACATAAAATTTTAATTTTCCTTGAGTAACCCTAAATCTTTCTGTGCTTTTGTAGGCTATGGCTACAAAAGCATCAGAAGATAATACATAGGAAAAACCTATCTGCTGGTTTTGTTCTCTATGTCTTCATGAGTGGAAGAGCCATGACTGAGGCCCATATAGAGGTCAAACTGTTCAGCTAAAAATAAAAGTGATATTTTAACTAGTTTATGGAATACCATCTGGCATGTATACTATAGGAGTGCAAATACATTTGGAAGATAAAAGCTGTTATTTTCACTGGAGACATACTGTAGCTACCGTGCAAATAACATTTTATTTGCACAGTGGCTATGTTATTTGCATAGTAGCCACAACTCTTGCTTTTCACAGCAGTGGCACTGTCACTTTAACTATAAAAGTAAAAGGCTCGGCTCAGCATCATTAATAAAATGGAAAAAAATCTATAAAATGACAATCTGGTTATATAACACAGCATGTGTTTTACCTGCAAGAGACACACACAAAAAAGTGGGAACTCCCAGTGTATACATCAGATACCCCATAAGGTAGCTGCAAATATGCATGATATTTGGTTTGAAATGTTGATGTTATTGTCACTGTACACTCGTGGGTGCACCACTCATGAAAGTGTGCAAAAACAGCAACATTCCAAACCAAATAACATGCCTATTTGAAGCTACATCATAGGATATTCTATATTTATACAACAGGTGCGAAAATAAATTTGGTAAGATAAACATGTTATTTTAGACAACATGAGCAAAGATAAAATAAAGATGGTCACTGAGTATGCTCAGAAATTTATCTCAATTATTTTGGCCACACTGAGCATGCTTGGAAATCTTATTCTCACATGTGAAGATAAATTTCTGAGCATGCTCAGTGACCGCTCCCAGAACGCTTCTGGAAATGAGATATGGCTTAATAAGCCATTCATAGTAACCCTCTTGCAATAAATAAATAAAATTTGAGATGCCATTTTTTTGGATTGAATATACAGTAATCTATGCAGTTTGCATTTTTTTTGCTTTTGTAGCCATTTTACCATTTCCATTAAAAACACCTAAACACCAGTTGTATAAATCAAATATGCTATGGGATAACTTAAGATGTAATTTTTACCTTCATTTGATGGTATTGATCTATTGCTATCACACTCATAGCTTTGTCACTGATGGGGTATCAGGAGACCAAACCCTCTCATGAAGATAAAAATGGTATCTGAAGTCAGCTAATGTCATAGCCCCTATTTATACAGTGTGTCTCCTTAACAAATTCGCCCTAGTATGCAAATTATAGTATTGTATTCACTAAATAACTTGAAAAACCTTGATTTCTGGATTTTTTCCCTTCTCACAATAGAGCAATCCTCTGTTGCCATGTGCATTTAAATGAAAACATTCTAATGAACTCATTCAGGTAAAAGAAGTATTCCAAACATTTCAAATTAGTACCCATAAGGATTTACATCAATTTGGAACTCTGACAAGCTGGAAATATGGTATTTATTTTCTTTCCTGAAGCACCATCATTAAAGTAAATGGGTTCAAGTGGAATACAGTAACACATTTACTGTATTTCCTCTAGTGAATAGTAAGACCCATAACTGATGAGTGGCAAAGCCTCCAGTTACTGATGACGGTCTTATACCATGTAAATCATAATATATATCATACTATCATTAATGTCTTTATTACTGTATTAACTTGTTTTAGATTAAAACTGACTTTTTCCCATTCCCTCTATCTGATCCATTGTTCTCTATGAACATACAAACCTACAAAATAGCAAGTAGAAAAAGCTTTATAATCTACTGAGTCTGCTGGATTGTGGTGCCCCCTCTGTGTTCTATTTCAAGATTCCAAGTGGAAATAAAATGTTCTAAGTGCAGTAATGTGTTGTAAGTGAAATAACATGGGTTCTAAGTGAAAACAGGTATTTATCCCAAATTAACGTGATTCATTTACCCAATTTATTCACCACTGGTGTTGTATACATAGAGAATATTCTGTGAAGTTGCCTAAAATATGATTATTATTCATTGTAGAATGTTGTTACCTATCAATGACTGACTGAACAAAGAGAAACCACAAGTGCAAAGTAACAATATCAACCGTCTACACTAAATAACAATCATGTTGTAAGCCTCCTCACAGAATAGCCTATGTATATCATGGGATTAGCATAGCTATATTATAAGCCTCCTCATACAATATCCTATGCATACCATAGGATTAACATAGCTACTAGTAAAACCAACTCTGGCCAGAGTCAGTACAGCTGCTGCTGAGATCATGGTGGAACACAGCATTCTCTGCCATGTCCAAGATGGCTTCTGGTGTTCAGTGTGCATGCACAATGACTGGCACATCCACAGTGGGCATCTTGGACATGACACTTAAACTCCTTTTTGAGGGTTGTTTATATCACAGCTTTATACCTGAGGATTGGAAAAGGGCTCATGTCATCCCAATTCATTAAGAGGGCCCTAAAACATCATGGGAGAATTATAAGCCCATTAGTTTGACCTTGCCCCTTAGCAAAGTTTTGGAAGGAATCCTCAAAGATATTATTACACCTATATTTGACTTATATGACAGAGAACAGCATGGATTCAAAAAAGGCCGGGGATGTTTATCTAACTTATTAAGTTGCTATGAATCAATTAGCAATGCCTTAGAGCAACGCAGCTCTTGTGACATCATATATGTAGATTTCAGTAAGGCATTTGATGTAATGCCATACTGGGCACTTACTGTAACAACAAAATGCATAAATTCAATATTAATATACATATAATAGACTGGATTTGTAACTGGTTAAAGGACAGAATGCTGAGAGTGTTGATTCATGGACATCTCTCTGAACAGGGACTGGTGATCAGTGGAGTGCCAAAGGACTTGGTACTGGGCCCATGTCTGTTTCAGCTTTTCATTGCAGATTTGACAGTGGAGTGTGTATCTACAACAGTTAAATCCGCAGATGATGTTAAGATAGGTGGGCCATGTAATAACACCCTAGATACAGATATTATCCAACATGACCTCAATATAATCACATCTTGGGTGGATACTTGGGAAATGAAACTGAATCCTGGAAAATGCAAGATTATGCATCTGGGCCTTAAAAACTCAAATGCTAGCTATACTCTGTGTGGCAATCAACTATCCATGACAACTGATGAAAGGGATCTCGGAGTCATTATTACAAACAACTTATCCCCATTTAAGCATATCAACAAAGTAATATCAAAGACTTATAAAGTAATATGGTCAATTAGAAGGAACATTAAGTCTAGAAATAAAAATGTGTTGATGCCCTTATTTTGGTCATATGTCAGACCACACCTAGAGTATGCCGCCCAATCGTGGAACCCATATAAAAAGGATGACTGCTTATCACTTGAAAAAGTAGAGAGAAAATTTGCTAAATGTGTACACAACTTAGAACATATTTCATATGAATCTAGACTGAATCACCTAAATTTATTCACACTTGAGGAAAGACGTTTGAGAGGAGATTTACTGCTCCAGTACTATATTCTATTAGACCCACACCTAATGGTACATTTAGGCCTCGAATTCAAGGATACTAACCATGATATTAGGGGACACTCATACCAACTACAGGGAAGAAAATTTAATTATATCAAAAGAAAATTATTTTATTCAGTGAGGGTGATTAACCCCTGCAACAGACTACCATTAGAAGTGGTCAAAAGTAAAACTAAAGCAGAATTTAAATCTGAATTGGACATGTTCTTACTATCAGGGTCTGTCTTGAATTATTACTATTATTGATGGTTAGTATGAGAGCTCTTATGGGTTTCATTGATCCCCTTGCTCTTTTTTGACCATAGTATGGCAGACTGTGCTGTGCTGTGTTTCGTTCCACCACTGCCACCAGCTGACAAAGTAGCACCATGGACTTGCAGGGATTGCTGTCCACCTCCAATTTTAAAAAGTCCATTGATATCCAATAACCTCCCTTTTTCTACGGTTATCGCAACACGTCTGCAGGGCTGTGCCCACTGCAGCTATAATAACATTGAAAGATACTAGTAAAATGGCATGATTTTTCTATGGTATTTTACTAGAAGCTGTGTTGACCAGTAAAATTAAATGTTTTATTCTGCAGATTTATTTGCTGTCCCATGGTATACATGCATTTATCTGGCTATTGTTGTTCTCACAGTCAATGTATACATATTTAAACGAATGAGGCGAGTAACCAAAAAGTTAAGTTGCCCACTAATGTCAAAACTGCTCCTACTGGAACCAATAAACATTGTTTTTATTAACACAGAGACTATGAAGGTTGATGGGGAACCAGTCTATCTCTAAGATATGGGGCTGTAAACCATTTATGGCTTTATACACTTAAACCCAAAACCTTGAAAAGACACTGCATAATACTTAGGCCGCAGTGTGTTTCAGTTTAAGAAACACATTGTATTGTTGTTTGCCCTTTGTAAAATTTGCTAATGTATCTGATTGCTGGGACATGTGAAGATGGTGGTGGCGTGCTAGATGTGAGCCGGTGCTTCCTCATCCCTCCTCAATAGTCGGCAAGTCTATCCAAAAATGTATGTTTATTAGTTTGCAATTCTGCCTTTCCTTGTTGTGTTTCTGCTGTGGGGGTACAATCCTCCTTTGCTGGTAGCATGATTTCCTTGGGTGGACACTGAATAATCCAGTGCTTGGGGAAGAGCACAAGAGATGGTACAGATCAGCACTGAAGTACTTGGAGCTTGATGCTATTCACTGGAACTAGCATTGTTGAATGTGGCTGAGTCTTAAAGGACAACCTACAGTAACTGGTGGTAGTAATGCAGTGACATACAGAGAAGGACTTTCAGCTGAAATGAAAACAGGTATATCCACTGGGAAATTCCATATAGCCCAAGGCTGTGCACTCTAGTATAACTGAGGTACTTCGGAAGCCCCAAAAAAACAAAAGCAAGTGTCCGCTATAGTGACTTCAACAGCTACTGACTGGAGTGAAACCTGGGCAGGGGACTGATGATGGTAAAAATCACAAGGTACTGACACACAAAAAATTCTATAGAAATACAAATGCTGCATAATTAGCAGAAACATTTCTAAGAGCACTCTTTAAAAAGTGAAGAAAGCTATTGTGTGTTGGAGCCTGATTTAGATGTGTGGGGACTACAGAAATGACTTCAACTGCACCTTCATTTAAAGGACACAGGCTGGAGAAGAAGTTATATTAGGAATATTTGAATCAAGTCAAAAAGTGTTTCCAGAACTTTAAACTAAAGAGAAAAACCGAAGAATTTACTGGAAAAAAGAAACAAGAAGTGCTGTGAGACTCTATTGTTCTGATTGTGAGTGTGACATATATAGGTTTGGTGAAAAAGAGAGAGAGGGAGAAAGTATACAAGAGTATAAACTAGGCAGCTACTAGCATTAAACACATGTCGCAACTTGAGGCCTACGTACAGCAGTGCCAGCCAGGATGCAACACAGTATCTGGCAGTAAATGACGTGTCATCAAATACTGCATGACAAAGGGCTTAATTGTTATTGAATTACACTGTTATCTGCAGCATATTGCAGCATTTTCCAGTAACACTGCATGGTACTGCATTATATCCTGGCTGGTGATGCTGTACTTATTTCCAGATTATCTGTCCCTTGGTTCAACAAGGCCCTGAACCAGGCTCTGAACTTTTTGCTTATTCAGCTTGCCAGGTTCAATCAAATCGAAATAATACTTTAGCTACCTTAACCTGAGCTATAGTACTAAACATTGAAAATAGAGGACTACACCTATGGGTTCCAACTGAAGGTAGTTTGTTCTACAGTACCACAGCTAAAGCATGCTGTTATCTGTGCAAACTACACAAATTGGTCAAAAGGCTTGGTATAGGCAACACTTTTAACTATGTCAAAGGCATAAACTGTTGGAGAAATCCAAATGTTCATCCCTAGAATGGCAAATAGGTTAAAAAATAGAACCATGGAAGGACAGATAAATGAATCTACAAGAACTGCAAGATTACCTTACAGGAATAAAAAAAAACAGCAGTAAGGGTGGTTTCAGAGAGAGAGAGAAGTGAACGATGAGCTGTAAGTAAAATGACAGCCCCATCTATACACGAGATGACAGATGGCCTCAAACTGTAGCCAGCTACAAATGCTCAAGACAATATGGCCATTCCAGCACAAAGATTACAGCAAACCACTGGGAAAGACATGGTACAGGAAAATACTGAATTTGAAGCAGAAGAGGAAATCACGTAATGTCAACTATCGCTGTACCAGACCTTCCAGTTTTAACTCAAGATTTTTCAGTAGATGCAATAAAACTGCAACTTTCCATGGCAACTTCTTCTCCAACCCTAGCCATGGAAAATAATAATAAGGAATTGCCACCTACAACAATGTGTACTCTCGAAGGAGAGGGGGGGGTGAACATTAAAAAAAAAAAAAAGCAGTATGCCAGCTCTGATGAGTCCGAGGAGGACAGTTTCCAGGCTAGCATGGGTGGTGACATGGGAAAAAGGAAGTGGGGCATTAGAAAGACCATGAGGTAAAACCTAATGAGCCAGGAAATGGGTGTTTGGGGAGATCAGGAGAACATCAGAAGGAGGAGGCTTAAGCAATGCAGTAAGAGGAGAAGCAAGCAGGGAGAAACCCTGAACTAGTAAAGGAGGACAGCAAATGGGAAGGGGGAATTGAGTGCTGGAGGTGGCAGAGGGTAAGTACAGGGAGCAGGGAACAGCAGAGGCAGATACTGAATAAGGGAGAAAATGACAGGGAAATGGTGGGTCATGGGGAATGAACAGGAGTAGGTGGGGGGAAGGGGTACAAAGACAAGGGTATTTGGATGGGTGCACCAAAACCAAGTATAACTTGCAGGGTTTAGTGATAGGGAACTTAATTATGGATTAAGTTAGATGACCACAGGGGAAGGGGGACCACGTAGAAGTAGTGTTGTGTGCCTTTGAGGTATGACAGCTGAGATCATGCCTATGGTGCACAGGCTTGTGCAAGAAGGGGGAACCTGATTTGATCCTTCACCAGAGCACAAACAAACTGGCAGTGTGTGATGTAAGGGAGTTACAGAACAAGTTCAGCAAGCTTGCAAGGAAAGTTAGGGAGTTCTCAAGGTCAGTGGCACTTCTGGAGGTGCTACAAATACCCAGGACCAGCTCGACTATGAAGCTTTGGATCTCTGAGTTCAACCAGTGACTAAGGGACTGGGGCAAGGTGGAGGACTTTGGTTGTATGGGGGACTGGGGAAGAGTTTGGGTTGAGAAATCCCTGTGCTCACCAGATAGGCTACACCTCAGTGGTGGGGAGGCAGGGTACTATGTGACAGATTAGAGGAGTACATCAGGGACAGTCAGAATTTAAAGTGAGTGGGGGAAGGATTAACTGAGAATGCAGGACCCAGGGTTCACAACAGGAGGAGGCAGGAAGGCCTTCTTCCAAAGCTGAGGGGACAATAAGTGAAAAAGGAAAAGAGGAGGGGAGAGAGAAGTGTGAACACAGTGGAGGAGAAATAGGAGGGGAAGGGGAAAATGACCAGAAGGGGGAAGTTAGTAGGGCAATCAGAGAAAAGAGGAGGGAATAGGAAGGGAGAGGGGTGGGAAACATGGGATGTGGAAAGTGAGATTCATGAATGCCAGGAGTCCAGAAAACAAAATGGGAGACATCCAGGCCATGGTCCCTGAGACCTGGGCAACTCTAAAACCCAAACCATTACTTTGATCTGTCTGTTCCTAGATACACCCTCCATATGAAAGACAGAACAACGGGTAGGGTGGAGGGGTGGCAAGCTATGTTAGGGAGGGGATAGAAGCCACAAGGGACGACATGGGGTGAGGGTACAGAGACTCTGTGGGAGGCAGTATAGCACAGTAGTTTAAGGCTCTGGGCTGCAAACCTGGAGACCTGGATTTGAATCCCACAGACCCCACTTGCACACTGTGTGACCCTGAGCAAGTCACTTAACTTCCTTGTGCTCCCAGGTCACACTTGTAAACACGTTTTCAGCTTAGTGTGTCTCTCCTGGTAAAAAAAAAAACAGCTGCAATCTGAGGTAGGGAAGAAAATAAGGGTAGGGGTAGTGTGCTTACTGCAAAGACAGGATGAAACCACAGACAGGAAGCTGGGGGATAAGATAAGAAAGGCTGCAGACCTGGGAGGAGTGGTAATAGCAGGAAATTTTAACATGCCCATTGGAGACTGGAGCATCCCACAGGCCAGCAGCAGCAGGAGGCAAGGAATCCTAGATACATTTCAGGATTTTTTTTTTCACATGGGGTGAAGGAGCCAACAAGAAATAGGGCCATCCTGCATCTAGTTCTGATGAATAGTGATGATGTCAAAAGCATCATGTTCACTAAACTCCTGGGAAGGTCTAACTGCCAGTCTGTGTGGTTTCAGGTGAACACAGAAATATAGAAATTGAAGGCAGATGGGGAACAAAGATCCATCTGGTCTGCCCTGAGCCTTACCCCCCTTGTTAGGATTTCTGTGAGACAATCCTCTTGTGTCTGTCCCAAGCTGCTTTGAATTCCCCTACTGTTTTGGAGTCAATGACCCCAGCCGGTAGACCATTCCATGCATCAACCACCCTCTCTGTGAAGAAAAACCTTTGCATGTTACCCCTGAATCTTCCTCTCCTCAATTTCATCTCATGCCCTCTTCTCCCACTGGTGCTATTGACCGTAAAGAGCTCCTGGGTGGAGATTCTGTTTATACCCTTCAGAAACTTGAATGTCTCAATCATGTCTCCTCTATCCCTGCGTTGTTCCAGGGAGTACATGTTGAGTTCCTGTAACCTGCTTTCGTATAACAACTTATGGAGACTATCATTTTTGTTGCCCTCCTCTGTACTGTCTCCAATCTATCTATATCCTTCCTGAGATAAGGTCTCCAGAACTGGACGCAGTACTCAAGGTGGGGTCTCACCAGGGTCCTGTACAGTGGCAGGATCACCTCTTTTCTTCTACTTGTGATGCCCCTTCCAATGCATCCCAGCATCCTGCTGGCCTTCTTTGCTGACTTTTCGCATTGTCCACCTACCTTCAAATTGTCTGATATGATAACCCCTGGATCCCTCTCCTGATGGGTGGTTGCTAGTTTTTCCCCTCCCAGGTAGTAGTCTGTCTCTGGGTTGCTTTTGCCCAGATGCATAACTTTGCACTTTTTCACATTGAATTTTAACTGCCACAAGTTGGACCAATGTTCCAGCCTGAGTAGGTCACTTTTCCTTTGCTCTACCCCCTGTGCAGTGTTCACCCTGTTATAGAGCTTTGTGTCATCTGCAAACAGGCACACATTCCCACTCAACTCATCAGTGATATTTATGATGAAGATATTAAAAAGTCATGCTCTGAGAATGAACCCCTGTGGCATCCCACTTGTCACTTCCCTATTCCCTGTTGCTGCCCCATTTACTGTCACGGACTGAGTTCTCTGTTCAAGCCAGCTACTCACCCATGCTACCACTTCCTGTATGGTTGGGTTTCTATGTGGTACAGAGTCGAAGGCCTTGCTAAAGTCAAGGTAGATAACATCAATGGCTCCCCCCGGTCCACAGCCCTAGTAACTGAGTCAAAGAACTATATCAGGTTAGTCTTGCAGGACCTTCCCATTGTGAAACTGCACTGCTTGGCATCCAGTTGTCCAGATTCCTCCATGAATGCTAGTATTGTTTCTTTGAGCAGTGACTCCATCATCTTACCAACCACCAAGGTGAGGCTGACCGGGTGGTAGTTCCTTGTCTCCTTGCTGCTACCACTTTTGTGTATGGGGACCACTATTGCTCTTTTCCAGTCCTGGAGAACTGTTCCTTTTCTCAAGGATCTGCTAAAATGATCTGCTAGTGGTACTGCCAATTCATCACTAAGTTCCCTCAATATGTGTGGGTGGACTCCGTCTGGCCCCATGGCTTTATCTACCTTTAGTTTTTGTGATTCTGTCCTTACCCCCTCTATTGTGAACGGGCTTGTGTCCCTTCCCCGTAGGTGACTTATGTCCCCCTTTGGGCTGGGTCTGTTACCAGGTGCCTCCTTAGTAAAGACTGAGCGGAAGTACTCATTTAAGACTTCTGCCTTTTTGCTGTCTTTTTCTACCCTCTTCCCATCCCTGCTTATGAGCCTGACATTGCCTCCTTTGTCTTTCCTTTTATCACTTATGTACCTAAAGAAGGTCTTATTGCCTCCTTTAACCCCCGTGCTATGTCTTCCTCAGTCTGCGCCTTTGCTTTTCTGATCACCCTTCCTGCCTCCTTCAAGCTCCACTTGTATGCCTCCCTATCTATTTCACTGTTCGAGTCCTTGTATCTTTGGAATGCTAGTCTCTTTGTCCTCACTGCAGTTGCCACCTCCTTTGTGAACCACAGTGGATTTCTTTTTTTCTTCATCTTGCTGACTAGCCTGGAGTATTTTGCAGTAACCTCCACTAGTGCTTCTCTTATGTTTATCCAACATTCCTCTACCCCTCCTTTTGCCTTCCTCTTGAGGGTATCCCTAAAGCATATTCTCATCTGATCAAAGTCTGTTCTTCTGAAGTCTATGACCCATGTCTTATTGTGGCTTGTTTCCTTGGCTTTTTTGACCTTGAACCAGGTAGATTTGTGGTCACTAGACCCCAAATGGCACCCCACTTCCACCTCCTGGTCCTTGCAGCTGTTTGTGAGCACCAGGTCCAGGACTGTGTTTTCTCTAGTGGGGGCGCGACAAGCTGATTAAGTCCAGCCCCTCCCAAGGTGTTTAGGAAATTTCTGCTCCTAGTTGTGGATGCTGTGCAGGCGTTCCAGACCATGTCTGGGAGGTTGAAGTCCCCCATCAGCATGACTTCTCCTTTCTCAGCCATCTTTAGTATGTTCTCACGCATTGATTTGTCTCCTGCTGCCCCTTGTGAGGGAGGCCTGCATATCAGTCCTAGTCTGAAGGCTGAGCATGAGCCTGGTTCAGAGTGACCCGGAGTACCTCGTGTTCATCTTGGGACCTTTGGACCTCCATAAGTTTTATGTTCTCCTTTATATATAATACAAACCCCCACCCCTCCCCATGTCCTTTTCTTATTTTTTATTTCAAAAATCACAAGAAAGATATTACAATTCATCATGAATCATTAGGGAAAAAAGTTATACAATTGAACCTGATAAATATTTTTACATCATTGTGCATCACAAATATATTAAATTTATAATTTCTGCATTCAAATGAACGTGTTTACTTCAGAACTTGATGCTGAGGTAGCTTAGATTCACTTATTCATCTAATAATCCTACAAAAATCATTCAGTTTCCTACATTCTATAAACAGAGACCACATATTCATATGTTGTTTCAATTGCTTATTATATGTATAATGAACTTTCTCCCATTGGTGACTCATGATCCATGTATTTATCCAAATTTTTAAATCTGGAGGGGCTTGATCCTTCCAGTGCAGGAGTATAATTTTGAAAGACAAAATCAGGCACAGTCTGATAAATTTGAACCTCTTATTATTGATTTACAGTAAGGGGCCACCCAAACTTAGAATCATCCATTTAACGTCCTTATATAAATGAATCCCTTCTATTACAGACAGAACCCTCAAACTCCCACTCCATCAGTCATTCAGAGACGGGCATGTGATAATCATATATTCCAATGTAGCTACCTTATCACATCCCCTAGGACATTTATCAGTAATGTTAGCATCAAATAAGTTCAGTCTATGGGGTGTTAGATATGTCCTGTGGAGGATATTGAAATATATTTGTGTTAATTTGGTGGATTTTAATCCCAGATCTTTAAAATTAATTATCTGGATCCACTGTTCATTAGTAAAGTTATAACTGAGTTTCTATTTCTATTCAGTTTTAAGTTCGGATTCATATTTATCAAATTCAGCATTACACATCATTACTTTATATAGGCATGAAATTAATTTTTTCCCACCTGAAAAACATAGTGTTGCCAAAATCTCTTCCAACAGTGGATTGTCAAAAGACATAGGGCCAGATATTCAAAACTTTGCACTGGGCAAAAACCATTTGCGCAGGTTTAGCGTGGGATTAGCGCGGGTCTGCCATATTCAAAAGGCCAAATAGCGCAGGCAAACTGCATTAGCGCCGGGCAAAATTATAATGTATGCAAGGGGCAAACTAACATGAATACAGGCACAATGCTATATTCAGTGACTAGCGCCGCGCTAAGTGGTTTCTTGGCGACTTGTACCGACACTTAGCGCGGTGCACATTACCGCCAAGAAAAGCTGGTCTTAATCCTGGGCAATCAGCTTCTTGGCGACATTATGGCTTTGGCGGCGGTATGCGGGGTTTAGCGTGGGTTTTGCGCGACCCTAACAAATAAATATGACACATAGATAAAGCCAAACATAGAGGAAGCATGCTGCTAACTGATGGCATCACAATGATACCTTCATCTGCCACCAGTCCCAGCCAGCCGCAGGCAGTAATTGGTGACCCTGCCACCAGTGGACCTTGCGGCGAGATGTGGCCATACAGCACACACCTGTGGACCACACTTCCGTGGACACCAACAGATGCCAACACACATGCAGCACTGTGGGCATGGAGGATGTTGAGGGAACATATACGGGTGTGAGGCTGTGCTACAGATCAGGTGTGGCCACAAGGCTGGGACACATCATGCAGTGTACATGGGTCAGTATTGGGAATACCCCAACACCAGTGTGCCTTTCGGATAATATATGCCCCCTGGCCACATACCTCACAGCTGTACAACTGCCCACAGCACACAAAGCCAGAAATGTACATGTCACTGTGAGCATCCATGCCACAGGTGCAGCATCTGTGGGTCACACAACGCGTAACAGTAATGTCCAGTGTCAGAAAACATCCGCGGGTTGGGCGCTCACTGTGTATAGTGCAGGCATCATCACTGCCCTACACACCATAGGCATTGCTGTGTCCACGCACTACTGGCCCCTGCTACTGTAGTTTCTGCTGTGCACTGTAGCATGCCCTACAATGTGACAGTGGCATGCAGCACCATCACCACCTGTGCCTATGGTGTCCTGTCCCTGGGGTATAATATGCTATGCTATGCTGTACTGTTTACATGTAGCCTGCAGCTATCATCATGCACTGCCAGACTGACCTACAGGTGGAGCTGCGGTTGGACCTGGTCAGCCCTGTGCTTCCAGACTGACCTACAGGTGGCTCTGTGGGACCCTGCAGTAGCAGCTGGGCAAACTGCATGCAAATCAGGGTATAATGAGATACTAATCCGGTTGTTTGCCCAGAGACTACGTAAGTAGGCTCATTTGCATAGCACTTTTGAATATGGCACATTTAGCCCGGCAAATGTGTTTGCTCGAGCTAACTGCTAGCTCCGCACTAATGCAGCACTAATGTGTTAGCGGCGCTAGCAGTACGAGAATATATACAGTTTTGATCACTGTTCTTTCACATCTGCTGCTTCCTGCAGCTGTACTGAGTCCATGCATTTGCTGGCACACACATTGGCCACGTAGTTCGTCTGTACCTGCCCTCATGTTGCTGTGTACTGTGTTGTTGTTGTGGGTTGCACTTCCTGGTTGCTTTATTCAGTGCTGTCTTATTCCAGGGCTATTTTTGCCCTGCACTCCCAGCCCAGTTTGCATGGCCTCATTACCATGCCATATTCGGAAGCTGTTTGCCCTGGGCTATTCCTTTTGAATATAGCGTGCTCTGTGCTCTGGGCTAAGTTTGCCCGCTGGGCAGTGCTAATTTTGCCCCGGGGCAAAGTTTTGAATATCTGGCCCATACTGTCTGCTAAAATAAAATGTCTGATCTGTAGATATGCAAAGAAGTGTTTATATGATAAATTGTACTTGAATTCTAAAATATTGAATTCAAAAATTTGATTACCATCCAACATATGATTGATTGTTTTCAGGCCCTTTTCATGCCAAATATTAAATACTTCTTCATCCATAGAGGATGAAAAATAGCCCTTCATATAAATGGGGGCAATTTTAGTACATTGTGGGCCAGATGTTCAAAACTTTGCCCAGGGGCTAAATTAGCACTGCCTGGCGGGCAAATTTAGCCCGGAGCACAGAGCAAGCTATATTGAAATGGAAATAGCCCGGTGCTAATCCTGCTGAATATTGCAGTCTAAGGAAGCGGGCAAACTGGTCTGGGAGTGCAGGGCAAAAATAGCCCGGGAATAAGACAGCACTGAATAAAGCAACCAGGAAGTGCAACCCCACAACAACAACACAGTGCACACAGCGAGGGGCAGGTGAGCCGAACTACATGGCCCGAGCATGTGCCAGCAAATGCATGGACTCAGTACAGCCGCAGGAAGCAGTAGATGTGAAAGAACAGTGATCAAAACGTATATTATTCCCTTTGGTTAGCGCCATGCTAACACATTAGCGCCGCATTAGCGCAGAGTTAAGTAGTTAGCCCGTGCAAACACGCTTGCCGGAGCTAAAATGTGCCATATTCAAAAGTGCCATGCAAATGAGCCTACTTAGGTAGTCTCTGGGCAAACAACCGGATTAGTATCTCATTATACCCTGATTTGCATGCAGTTTGCCCAGCGTTACTGCAGGGTCCCACAGAGCCACCTGTAGGTCAGTCTGTAAGTACAGGGGCTCACCAGGTCCAACCACAGCTCCACCTGTAGGTCAGTCTGGCAGTGCACAATGATAGCTGCAGGCTACATGTAAACAGTACAGCATAGCACAGCATATTGTACCCCAGGGGACAAGACAGCATAGGCACAGATGGTGGTGCTGCTGTATGCAACTGTCACACTGTAGGGCATGCTACAGTGCATAGCAGACACTACAGTAGCAAGGGGGCCAGTAGTGTGAGGGACACAGCACTGCCTATGGTGTGTAGGACAGTGATGATGACTGCACTGTACACAGTGACAGGCCCAACCTGCAGGTGTTTACTGACAGTGGACATTACTGTTACACTGTTGTGTGACCCACAGATGCTGTACCTGTGGCATGGGATGCTCACAGTGACATGTATATTTCTGGCTTCATGTGCTGTGGCAGTTGTACAGCTGTGCGGTATGTGGCCGGGGGGGCATATATCATCCGAAAGGCACACTGGTGTTGGGGTATTCCCAATACTGGCCCATGTGCACTGCATGATGTGTCCCAGCCTTGTGGCCACACCTGGTCTGTGGCACAGCCTCGCCACCCATACACGCTCCCCTCAACATCCTCCATGCCCACAGTGCTGCATGTGTGTGCTGGCATCTGTTCGTGTCCGCAGGTGTGTGCTGTATGGCCACACTGCCATGCTGTCCACTGGCGGCAGGGTCACCACTTACTGCCTGGCTTGGCTGGGACTGGTGGCAGATGATGGCATCATTGTGATGCCATCGGTTAGCAGCATGCTTCCTCTATGTTTGGCTTTATCTATGTGTCATATTTATTTGTTAGGGTCTCGCAAAACCCGCACTAAATCCGCGCAAACACCACGCAAGCCAAAGTGTCGTGCAAAGCTGATTGCCCAGTGTTAAGACAAGCTTTTCCTGGGTGGTAATTTGCACCGCGCTAAGTGTCGCGCTAAGTCACGCAAAACCACTTAGCGTGGCACTAGTCGCTGAATATAGCATTACACCTGTATTCATGTCAGTTTGCCCCTTGCATACATTATAGTTTTGTCCGGCGTTAATGCAGATTGCCCGTGTTATTTGGCCTTTTGAATATAGCAGACCCGCGTTAATCCCGCGCTAAACCTGCGTAAACAGTTTTTGCCCGGCGCAAAGTTTTGAATATCTGGCCCTGAATATTTAATTTTATAATCTTTCTTAAATGATTCCGAATGTGGCAGAGGGTCCTGACAGAACATAAATAATACTTATATTTAGCTCTCTTAGGTCCACTCATTATACAGTAAACCAGATTATCATATGGGGTAGAGCATCCTTCAATCTTTATCTCCATGGAGTAATTTCTGCCTTTGAATATATCACATAAATAGGTCAAATTAGCAGCATAATAGTAAAATTGAAAATCTGGGAGAGATAGACCACCTTTCTCCTTTGAGATGTAGAGCTTTTCTATTTTTAGTCTAGGGCATTTGTCATTCCATAGAAATTTCTTCTGCATTGATATCAATTTCTTAAAAAAAAAAAAATATCTGGTAAAAAAATTGGTAGGACCTACATCTTTTTCTGTCATTCCTGAATAATTTGTAACCTGGAATTGCAACATCCCATTCCTGGCTCTCATTAAGTCATGTTTCTATGACTGCAACCCAGTCCAATCCTGCATCTGCTATTGTGACTGAGAGTTCTGGGATTTTACTAGCCAGACTCCGGGCATTGGTCATCATTGCCTTCCACAGTCTGGCATCCTTGATCCTTTGTTTCCTTGAACTTTGTTTGACTTGTATGACCTTTGTGCACTCCTGTTGTTTATGTCTATGTGATTGACAATAGGCACTGTTACATGGCTCTGGGGGGTGGTGACTGGGGTTTTATATTTCTGCTCCCATCTGGTCACCACTACCCTTTCCTCTAGTTTAAACTTGCTGTGAATACATCAAGTTTGTGCCCTAATGCCCTTACCCCCTCCCTGTTGAGGTGAAGGCCATTGAATTTAAAGTAAGTCCTTTTGCAGAAATCTTTCCAGTTGCCAGTGCTGGTGTGGCCCTTTTCTGAGCACCAGGTGCTGAGCCAAGAGTTCAGTTCTGTGATTTCAGATTCCCTAACCTTTCCTTGGCCTTTTCCCTTCTCCCATACTGGGAGTACCTCAGAGAAGGTCGAGGTGGATGAAAAACAGGTGAGTCTGTCCCCTAGATTTGAGATATGTACCTTGGTCTGTTCGATGGAATGGATCAGGATATTGATAGTTCCTATGTGAACGATGATGGCCTTGATGTCTTGCTCCTTTCTGATGCAGTTTCCTATGTGACCTGCATCCATTTTTGCTGTGGTCCCACGGAGACATCTGACCACTATCTCCATTTGGTTGGTCCCATTTAACTGTGATTTGACCCCACATATCATGGAGTCCCCCACAATGATCAGTTTCTTCTTTCATTTGGTGGGAGGGTTTGCTGAGTAGCTAGGCCCTGATGAAGTGTTTGGTGCCACTGCACCCCTTCCCCCTGGCCCAAGTCAGAGTGCTCATCCTTCCCTGGCTCAATAACATGTGAGTTCTGCCGAGCCCTAGCTCTCTGGCTTGAGCAGTCACCTGGTTCATTGTGCATCCTTGCCAGCAGGACCAACCTGTTTTGCAGCTGCATAACTGCCTCATGAGAGTTGTCCACTTGGTGAGCCTTGCTGTGGTATGCATTGCTCCATTGCACTACCTGCCAACCCCCTGGATGACCTGTCCTCTGCAGTAGAGGGTCAGTGCCAGGGTACTGGTGGTGCCTGGGCTGTTTCCAAGTCCTTGTGACCTGGTGTAGTTCCTGGTTTAGGTGGGATATTGTTGCCCATGCCTCCTGGAGTTGGGCTTGGAGGTCATTTATGGACCAGCATGTGGGAAAATATACTAGATCCTGGATCCAAGCCCTGTAAAAGAGTGCTCTGCAGTGGTTACAGGGCATGATATCCATTCCTATTGGCTTGGTATTCTTTGCTATGGAAATAACAAGTGTTAGTCCAGCCTGTAGATAGTTGCTGGAGAGAACTGAAAGGTAGGAAATTTTTTTTTCTGAAGTATTTTTTTTTTTGCCTTCTAGTCAGTTCAGGTAGGAAGTGGGTGGTGACATGCAAACCCTATATAGGAAGAGGACCCGGGGGTGTCAGAACTTTTGTTTCTCCTTCCTGGTGAAAAAACAATCAGTTTGTTAAGGTCTGCCCCTTAGTAGCACAACTAGAGATTGGACGAGAGAAGGTCTCTCTCCCAGTCAGTGAAGCTCATCAGACAGTAAGACTAGGAGCTAAACTGCAGTTGGCATATGCCTCCTAAGGTTGCCCTTTGTGTCTGAGCTGTTACTTCTAGTTGTTTCTGGTGGAGAGCTTTCTATTAGCTGATGACTATTTCAGTAGTGGGTACAGCAGACAGTAAGGCTAGGAACTGAACCACGCTTGGTGTACGCCTCCTAAGAGTGCACTTTGTGTCTGAGCAGTTGCTTCCATCTGAAAACTGTCTATTAATGGACCACTATTTCAGTAGTGGTACAGCAGTACAAATGCTGATTTACATACAGCAGCCAGGAATTCTGGGTAAGTGTTCCAACTGCTCCTTATGCTGAGAGAGCAGCTGCTGGCTGAGTCTGAGCAGAGCGATCGAGGACAGAAATTACCTCAGCAGAGATAGGACCCTGGACTGTGCACTCCAAGAGGGATTCACCCAGGTAGAACTGCTGTCAAGGAATCCCTGCTTCTGCACCTGTCGGAGTCTGCCTTCCCTCCGTGTTTGGTCTCTCTCCCAGTCGGTGAAGCTCAGCAGACAGTAAGACTAAGGGCAGTACTGCACTTGGCGTATACCTTCTAGGGCTACCCTTTGTGTCTTAGGTGGACATGGGATGTGAAGTGCTGAACATGAAAACCCATGTTCTTGACTTTAAAGGGTAACAATCAGAACTAAGCACTCCACACCTAAGTGTGAGGCTGGTCCCAAGATTCACTTTGTGTGCAAAAAGATTTTTTCTTACTGTTTCCTGTAGTATAGTAGTATTTGCTTACTTCCTGGCTGACATTTTCTATAACTACAAATCCCAGAATCCCTTGCAGTTGAAATCAGAGCAGGACTGCAGCTGTTGGAGATTCAATGGTCTGCAGTGCATATTACATTTTATATGAACTCTGATCTTTTGTTTGCTGGTCCTGCTGTCCCTCCAGGGCTAAGTACAGTTGTAGAGGACAGTACTTAGCCCTGGGAGAACAGTGGGACTGGAAAACATCTGTTGGGTGCTTTTAAAAGCTCTAACATGTATTGCAGGCTATTAAATCTCACATTGTTGCAGTCCTGCTTTGATGTCAGCTACAGGGGGTTCTGGATTTGGAGTTACAGAAAATATCAGCCTGAAAGTAAGCAAAATTAGTCTGATACAATCTGCTGTACAGCAGTAAACAGCATCTGAAAAAATATATATTTTTGCACACAAAGTGCAAATTGGGACCAGCACCACACTTGGGTGTGGGGCTCCTCATACTCACTGTTCTCCTTTAAACAAGCAGATTTTGTACATGTGGGAATGATGCTAGGGGCAAGATTTAAGGAACTCAGAGAGGACATGAGTGTTGAGGATAGATGGGCCATAATTAGGGAAGGGTCCTGGTAGTCACCACAACCTGCCTTAAGTAGAAGGACAAAAGAAGCAAGAGGACGAAGCTGTTGTGGGTTGCAGAGGCTTCAGGCTGTCCTCCAACCAGTTGCTGACAGTTTGTGTAAATACATTTTTTATACTTTTGCATTACAAATGGTTTCCTAGGTGTGGTTTCTTGAGTTTCAGCTTTCTTGTTTTCCTTCAGAATATGCAGGGCACCTGAAATCAACTTGCAGGGTGGTAAAGCAAGCCAGTGTGGAGACAGAGCAAGGAATAGCTGAGGGTGTCAAAGAGGGTGACAACATCATCTTCCAGTACATCCAAGAGAAAAGAACAACAAAAGCAGAAATAGTGAGGTTGAGAAGGGGGATGGAGTGGGTGGGTGAAAACAGGGAGAAGGCAGAGGTACTGAATCAATACTTTTGCTCAGTCTTCACCAAGGAGAAGTATGGGTCTCTGCCACACAGGGAAATAGGAATGGGGCAGTGGGGTTGAAGAAGGAAGCAATCACAGAAGACTGATTCCTCAAAGAACTCAAAGTCCACAAGGTGGACAAGTCCCCAGGACCTGGTAGCATGCACCAAAGAGTGGTAAAAAAGCTGGCAGCAGTCCTTGCTGTGCACCTGGCTGGCCTGTTCAACTGTTTAGTGGACACAGTGTGGTTCCATGGGAGTGGAGGACAGCCAGTGTGGTTCCCCTGCACAAGAATGGACCTAGGGTCAAACTGGGGAACTAAACACCAGTCAGCTTGACATCAGTTGTTGGCAAGCTGATGGAAACCATCCTAATGAAAAAGTTCATTGAGTTTCTTGAGGCAAACAGGTTCCAGGATAGCAGGCAGCACAGGTTCATGGCAGGGAGAGCATGCCAAACAAATTTGATCAGCTTCTATGATTGTGTCACTAGGACAAGAGCCAAGTGGTGGACATACGACACCTTGACTTCTGTAAGGCCTTTGACTGAGTCCTCACAGGTGGTTGATCAAAAAAACTGGCAAATATTGGGATGGGGAGAAACTAACCAGGTGGTTGAAAAATTGGCTAAGGGCTAGAATGCAATGGGTAGTGGTAGGGTGGGAGCACTGCAGGATGAGAGACGTTACTAGCAGGATCCCACTGGGGTCAGTGCTTGGTCCAGTCCTGTTCAATATGTTTATCACTGATATGATAGATGGCAATAAAGGCAAGATATGTCTTTTTTGCAGATGATACCAAGTTCTGTGGGAGGATGAACACTAAGGAGGGTGTAAGTGATCTAAGAGAAGACCTAGCAAGGTTGGAGAGGTAGTCTGGAATCTGGCACTTGGAGTTCAAGTAAAAAGTGCAAGGTGATGTACATATGACATAGAAACTCCAGGGCCACGGTGGGGGGGGGGGGGTTGCAGTTTTAGAGGAGGAGAAAGACCTGGGGATTGCAATTAGCTTTTTTTGTAACTATCTTTTTATTGAAAACTTTATGCACGTACAGTACATTCACTTACATCTGGAGGGACAGCTGGCCACTTGAAGTACAGCAAACTACATTCAGTAATTAGGGTTAATAAGGCAATCTTTGCCTCCTGGTACAGTGTGGAGGCATCACCACTTTTAAGACTGCAAATCCGTATTCCTATAATGCATATCTACAACAAGCACTGAAATTCCTTCAAAGTATATAGTACAATGGGGGAGGAGATATGAGGGGAGAGGGCAAGAGAGTTCCCAAGAAGACCTCAAGCAAGTCCTATCAGTGTTATCCGGTACCTCACGTCCCTGCAGATGGCTACAACTGTCCCTGGAGCTGTGGCGGTCAGACTTGAATCGCAGGAGAGCATCTCAAGCTAGTTGAGAACACTACAGCTGGGTGTTGCAGATGTTAGAGGACAAAAGTGGTATTGTGCTGCATCACATAGAGCACCCAGGAATTCTATCTAGAGGTGAAAAACCTTTTTGTGTCGTTTAAGCTAAATGTGATTTTTTTTTCCATTTTATATATGACATTAACAGTAATTATCCATTGGTCTAAGGTAACAGGTTAAGTTGTCGATGCAGTGCAGAAAGAAGTAGAATTATTAAAAATGTTATTTATATTATACGAATCAGAAACATAATTGAGTAAGCTCATTTCCAGTGAGATCATTATAGCACAATTTTGAGTTACATAAAGATGTTACATAATTCACATAACTTTCACTATAAAACATTTAAAAAATACTACAACAAATAAATTATTCATAAGAGCTTAGTAGGTCAAAGTCAAACACTGTAGTTATATAAGACATAGATATATAAATCATGATATTTAAGGTACCAATAGAGAGCTATTTGTCTAGTAATACTTATTGGAGTCAAAAAAAACCAAACACAGATGCTTAACACATAATGCATGGGATACTATAACTATTCCAATCTGATCTACATAAGGGATCTACAGGAGTGCTTATGACTAAAGAAGGGTCTGCAAGAGAAAATATATATCTGCAGTACATTATTAAGTAGAATCAGCCTACCTCTAGTGCTGAACAGCATGCAGAATCTCCTATCACATGTTCATAGTTTTTTAAAGTATCTACTTTCCCATTTGCAAATTATGCTACAAAGCTACTAGAGGGCTACAATGGCTATCTCTCCTGTTAAGGGGGCAACACTTTACATTTACTCCTTCCTCTTCTGTGTCAGTGGACCTGGGACACCTTTCTTTCTGAGGACCATCCTGGGGTGTTTCTGTCTGTTTCTCGGGCCAAACCATGCTCATCCACTAAGGCCACAAGGCTTGAACACCTGAATGCCTACCCCCGCTCCTCTTCCACGCTGGTGGACCAGGGCCAAAAACAGAAATGATAGCTGCAAACCAAGCTTACCACACTGGATTATAGCCTTGAACCACCTCACTGGTTCAGCTGCAAAGCGCTGGTCCATAGGTACATTCAGCGTCAAAACCGCTTATCAGCCAGCAAAGGATTTTGAACTTATGACACTTGATCTGATTGGTCTAGGGTTCCAGTGATGCTTGTTTTTCAGCTCTCTGCCTAAATTTCTATAGCCATATCATAATTCCTCTTTGGCTTCCTTTGCTCCTCTGCCTAGCCCTCTGTGTGATAATTCCACTCACTTGTGTAAACATGGCTCTTCGTTACTTGTTTGAGATGCTCCTATTACTTCTACTCCTACTATGCCTTAACTGGGTTGTTATAACTTTCCCAGGATCCTATCCCTCAAGTTCTTCAAACACCGTATATGCTGATTTCAGTTTCTCTAACCTAATTACTGCATCTCAACCTATGCTTGCTATTCTCTAAGGGTTGTACCTTTTATACGATGACCACACTTAAAAAACACCTGCTGAGTCACGCAGTTCCTTTATTGTTTTGCTATCAAAAGCTATGGTTCCTCGCCATCTTAGCTATCCTTCTCACAGGGGATGTAGAAATGAACCCGGGTCCACCTGCCCTCTTCTCCCCAGCTGACATCTTCACAATTTCTAGCAAAGGGCTCTTCATTGCCCATATGAACATCAGAAGTCTCTCCCGAAATGTCACTGATCTTGAAGCTTGGGTTGGTGTCTACAAGCCTGATGTACTCTGTTTGTCTGAGATGTGGCTAAAGCCAACTATCCCTGACTTGGTATGCTCCCTGACTAACTATTCCCTTGTCCATAGGGATAGGCTCTCCTCAAAGCATGGCGGAGGGGTTGCCATGTTCTATAAAGATCATTTAAACATCACGGACACCCGTCCTCAACATCCTTTGCCTGTGAGTCCCTTCACACTACTCTCACCCTGGGAGCCAAGAAACTTCACATTGTCTGTGTCTACAATCCCCCAAATGGGGGCACTGTAGGTCTGCAGGAATTATTTGATCAGACCTCTTTGCACTCCAAACATAATGAGGTCATTATATTGGGTGACCTTAACTAAAATTGGCTAGGGACTGCCCATAGCACACTGCTCTCCCTGGTACAAACTTATAACCTCCACCAGCTGTTAACTGAGCTTACCAGAGTTACTACTTCACTAAAATCCTCTACTGTTATTGACTGGGTACTGGTAAACCATCTGGATCATGTGCACCAAGCAGGCATCTTGGCAGATTCGCTTACTGATCATTCCCCTGTCTTCTGCATCTGGAGTCCTGAGGCTGCTCATCCCCTCCACCTCACTATGTCACCTTTACAAATTTCGCCAACCTGGATATTGACACTTTTCATCATGATGTCTTGAGGATAAACTGGTCTGGTATTTACCTTTCCCATAATGTTGAGTCTGCATTAAGTATCTTCCTTAATGAATTCCTGGCCATTCAGAATAAGCATGCCCCCAAGGTGACATGGAGGGCAAGGGGTAAACAAACGAGATGGCTTCACAAAGACTTGCTGAAAAATCTACACTCTAGGGTCAAATGCTGGAAAAAGTACAAAGCCTCGGGGCTACAGTCTGACTATGCTACCTACAGAAACCTACATAACTTCTGTAAAAAACAAGTCAGAACAGCTAAGAGTGCCTATTGTAAAGAATTGCTGCTAGACTCTGCTGGGGACCTTAGGAAATTTTGGACCCATGTCAAGACCTTTCTCGGTGCGTCCCAGTCAACTACCCCTACTGACATGGTATTAAATGGAGTACATTGCAATGACTCCAACACCATTGCTAATTCCTTCAATCAAATGTTCTCGGACCTGTTTCAGTATACCTCTGTCTTCCCATCTCCTCAGGCAGCCTCTCTGCTTTCAACATCAATACAGTCCACTACCCCCAGCTATCCTTCCCAACAAATCTCTAAAAAATCCCATGTTCTACTTCAAGGCAATCTCAAGGACTGAGATCTTAAAACTATTATGGACTGTCTGATAACACTAGCTTTGGATCAGATATACTTCAGCCTCAGCTCCTGAAACTAGCAGCACCATACATAGCCTCCCCTCTGGCTAGAA
This sequence comes from Neoceratodus forsteri, assembly GCA_016271365.2. NCBI lineage: Eukaryota > Metazoa > Chordata > Ceratodontiformes > Ceratodontidae > Neoceratodus > Neoceratodus forsteri. The sequence goes on from CM057456.1 coordinate 1,058,159,662, forward strand.
TTTTCACCTTGTCTCTCTCTAATAGCCACGTTCCTGACCTCTGGAAGATTGCTCATGTAACACCTGTCTTTAAAAAAGGTGATCCCAAAGAGATTACTAACTACAGGCCTATAGCCATCCTATCGGTCCTAAGTAAAATTCTGCAAAAACTTGTTGTAAATCAAACCATTGACTACCTCACAAAGTACAACTTTCTCTCTGACACCCAACATGGCTTCCATAAAGGTCACTGTACCTCTACAGCGCTTCTCAAATTCACTACCGATGTGCTTACCTGTATGGACACTGGCCAGCTGACAGGGGCAGTTTTTATAGACCTTACAAAGGCCTTTGATCTTGTTGATCACCCCCTGTTCCTCTCCACTCTTTGCAATCTGAGCTTTTCACCCCCAGTTGTTGCCTGGTATGGAAGCTATCTTTCAAATAGAACTCATATTGTGAAATTCAACTGCTCTTTATCTGATGGTGCTGTCATCAATATTGGGGTTGCCCAGGGCTCTATTCTGGGATCTCTTCTTTTCTCACTTTTTATCAATAACATAGATGAGATTTTTCTTTCATGCTCATCTATTCTCTATGCAGATGATCTTGTACTCTATTCAAGTTCTGATAAGGTCGCCAGCATAAATGCATCCCTTTCTTCAGATTTCACAAATGTCCAAAATTGGCTTTCTGCACATAGGCTTGTACTTAATGCTAAGAAAACCCAAGCAATGTTACTTGGATCTGCCCCTAAACTTAGGACATGTCAAACTCCCCTACTGGTGCAAGACCGCAGTGGCACACAAATAGAATGCGTTATATCTTTTAAGTACCTGGGAATTCTTCTGGACCAATCCCTGGACTTCAGCCTGCATATACAATCTGCCTGTAATGCAGTGAATGCTAAACTGGGGGTCACCAACAAGTCCAGTTTCATGTTGACTCCCTCTGCTAAACTTGTTGTTGCCAGAGGCATATTACTCCCTGCCCTCACCTACGGCATGTCGACTTTTGCTGCCGCACACAAAACCATCCTTCATTAGTGGGATGTCCCTTATAATAGTATCTGTCGATATGCCTCCTCATCACCACGGCTTAAGCACCACTGCCAACTGTACAGGGACCTGTGCTGGTTATCTCCCTCAGCTTGCTGTCAATACTCTCTTGGCTACCTGATTGACTCTGTACTCAGAAACCAGACCCCTTCAGCGCTCGCAACATTGTTGGTACCTCAAACCTCCTCCTATAGACTGCACTCGGTAGATAAATCCCTGCTGAATGTACCTAGATGTAAAACATCAAAAGGAACTTTTGACTTCAATCACTCTGCTCCTAAGCTTTGAAGCTCTCTCCTACAAGCACTTTGAATATCCAGATCCCATGACAGCTTCAAAAAAGAGATGTGCCTACATCTATCCCTTGCTGATCTCTGCACTTGTTTTAATCCTCCTTAATCCACTCACCCGCCAAATGCCTCCTGGCCTAACTTTAACCTCCCTACCTCATAGCACTTCCTAACATTACTATCTCCTTGAGAGCTAATCTACCCCAACCCCCTCACACCTGAGTCTTGTTTCAGAGGGTGTGACAATGCATCCTGCCCAGTCAGAAATTTGCCCCTGCCTTGTTTTGCTCTCTATTTGAATCTTCATTGTTGTGGCTAATTTGAACAATATTTCTTTGCTGCTGTGTTGTGGCATCTCCTCCTAGACTGTGTAGGTTTTTTATGCCAAAAATTCTATGTGAATTTAATTGATTGTTATTGTCCTGGCTGCATGTATTCATTACTACTGACTGTTTGGACCAATACTATTGTAATTTCATTGTACACATGCTATGTACCTGTCTTTGATTGTTGTGCTCTCCTGGGTCGTGCCTGAAAATAGTCATTTCATGGCTAGTGCACCTACCCGGTTAACAAAAACTAAATAAATAAATAATGCCATTTTTTTTATTTTTATGCAAACTAATTGTACTATCCAATGGTCTTAAATGTTAAATGGAATTTCTTTCTAAAATTTGAGGCCCAGACTGAAAAAATTAGATCTACCTATTTCTAAGTTTCTTTTATGTGACAAAAATTCTACCCCACCTGCAGATGTAAGTGAAGTTATAATGGTTCAGCAGGGAAGGTGAATGGGATGCTGGGCTGCATATCAAGGAGGTTCTCCAGCAGGAGGAAAGAAGTCATCCTGCCCCTATACAGGTCCATGGTGCATCCACATCTAGAGTATCGTGTGCAGTGCTGGAGCCCCTACCTTAAGCTAGACATAAACCAGAGGGAGATGGTACAGAGGAGGATTACCAAGAAGAATATTCTGTATGAACAGAGGCTGGTGAACCTGAATATGCACTCACTGGATGACAGAAGTGAGAGAGAGGGGAAAATGCTTGAGACCTTCAAATACCTTAAAGTGGGGATCTTTTTGCAAATGTGAGAACAGAAACACCAGAAGGCACAACTATAAATTAGAAGGTGGTTACAGGAAGGAGGTGAGGAGGCAGTTCTTCACTGGATGGTTGGTGGCAGGATGGAATGCATTGCCAGAGGGGGTAGTAAACACAATACATCTGGGAGTTTTAAAACAGGATGGGATAGATTCCTGGAAAAAGTTAGGGTGACAGAGGAAGGGGCAGAGCATCATGTGGCATATGTGTGTGAACTTTGCATAGAGCAGACTTGATAGCATTGGTTAGAAGCCTGGCTTTGACTAAGTTGATAGATACGATTTTGCACGGAGCACATTTTTTTTTTGAAATTTACACAGCTTTCCACTGCATCTTTTAAATGGGTCAAGTTCTGTAACTGAATGCTGGTTTGCACTTTGGATTAAAAAAAAAACAAACTAAAATATCCTATGTCTGAGCTGACCCTTTACATATGACTAGCAGTGAATCTGCTTTATTCATCAAGTTTTGAGAGCTCCATGACCTGAAGTGGATCTTTGGGCCTTCTTCTGCTGGCCTTTGTATGTTCATATGTTTATTTGAATCGGACTCTGTTCATGACACACTGCAGAATGTGGAGGCCTTAGCATCTGGGAGCATGCTGGGAAGAAACCAAGATGAAATAGTTAAAGTCAGTCCAGAGACCATACCTATAGAAGAAGAAGAAGAAGAAGAAGAAGCAAATGTAAAACAAAAACAAAAATCTACAACAGGACTAGAAACATAGAAACATAGAAGTTGATGGCAGATAAGGACTGCAAGGCCCATCCAGTCTGCCCATTTCTTTTTCTGCCTTATGAATGTGACATCAGCCTTTGCTCTGTCAATGGCCTATCTATTCATACTTATCTGTATTGCTCCCTTATGCCTACCACAGGCCTGTTTGAAGCCCTGCACTGTATTCATAGCCACCACTTCCTGAGGTAGGCCGTTCCATGCATCCACCACCCTTTCTGTGAAAAAGAACTTCCTCACATTACCCCTTAATTGGCCTCCCTCTAATCTCATGCTGTGTCCTCTTGTCCTGCTATTTTTCTTATATTGAAACATGTTAGACTCTTTCACCTTGTTAATGCCCTTAAGGTGTTTGAATTTTCAATCATACCACCTCTCTCCCTTGTTTGCTCTAGGGTATACATATTGAGTTCAGTTAATCTGTCCTCATATGTTTTCTGATGCAGTCCCTGCACCATTTTGGTTGCCCTTCTCTGGACTGCCTCAATTTGGTTAATGTCCTTGTGACGGTGTGGCCTCCAGTACAGCATGCAGTACTCCAGATGGGGCCTAACAAATGTCTTGTAAAGAGGGATTATTACCTCCCTCTTCTGACTTTTGATACCCCTACTAATACACCCCAACATCCCTCTAGCCTTACTTACTGCTTTAGTGGTCTGCTTGGATGATTTCGGGTCATCGGTGATGATGACGCCCAAGTCTCTTTCTCCCCTTGTGACTGCCAGCGACTCCCCTCCCAGTCTATAGGTGGCTTCAGGGTTTCTCTTCCCTATGTGCATGATCTTGCACTTCTTTGTGTTAAACCCCAGTTGCCACTCTTCTGACTATTTTGCTAGTTTATCCAGATCTCTTCTCATTCTGTCCAACCCATCTGAATCATCTACTCTGTTGCAGATCTTGGTGTCATCTGCAAACAGACAAACCTTACCCTCCAGTCCATCTGCAATGTCACTGATGAAGATATCGAAGAGGACTGGCCCCAGGACTGATCCCTGAGGTACCCCACTTGTGACTTGCATCTCTTCTGACTGTATACCATTTACCACCACTCTCCGTTTTCTTCCCGTCAACCAGTTTGCCACCCAGTTGACCAACTTCTGACCCACCCCAAGCCTACCCAGCTTATTAATCAATTTTCTATGTGGAACAGTATTGAAAGCTTTGTTGAAGTCAAGATAGGTGACATCAACTGCTCAAAGGCAAGGCAAATTAATATTTAATACATGTTGCTTCAGAAAACAAGATCTCATTGCTGAACACTATTCACCCAAAAACATTTTTTGAAGGAAAATATCTATTGATCGGAGTAAGTATAGGACATTTTTCAACTTTATCCATAGGGAACACCAAAGCATCATTATCTGGGCAATGTGAAACATAATTTCTGCTAGATAAACCAAGCAAACTGTTTCACTAGGATACTATGAATGTGTTGAACTCACAGACAACAACTGAGAGTTCTGAAAGTGTACAGTAACCAGATGCCATATTACAGACACGGTTCTTTTTTTGAAATTCAGGTTTATTAATTTCACATTTTTAACAGAGCCGGTGTAAAGACAGGACATCATAATATAAATAATGCAGGATTTATTACACAAACTCCTGGCCCCCACCCTCCATCCCCTTAACTCTTCCTCCCCCCCAAGAGACCAGCCTTGCCCACATACCCATGAGGAAACACCTGACCAGGGATAACCTTGATCTGACAAATATATGGAGTGTCTCTCTCAAAAACCCTTATTTATTTGGTGCCATCAGGAGGGGGTGCACCCGTTTGTAACAAGTAGAGAGTGTGTAATTTTTCATATTACAGACACAGTTCTGCTGGAAAACCAGTATGGTTTTGAGGGGATGAACATTAAAACTGAAACAGTACAAAATGAACTGACAGAAACCAGAAGTGAAATTACAGGGATAAACAAAAAAAATAGCACTTCTGGAACAAACAGTTTCAGATGCAGAAGACAATCTTCCTAGAATGAATACAGTACTGTGACAGCTTTGAGAGAATTAAAGAGCAAATGACATTATTAGCACTACCCTGAAAGAATATAATATTTCGACACAATTTAGTTTATAGTTCATATTTTTCTCTGTAATTCTTACCATTTTTTCCTTATTACTTAGGGAATTTTGCATGAAAACAAGTTCTCTACTGTATCTACTCTGTCTGCTTCTCTACACTTGACATCACAATACTGTTTATGACATCGCAATCTGTTGCTGTGGAGATAATCATGATGCCATAAACAGGTGTAGTTAAGCTACCAGGACAGAAATAGTCATGGCAATAGTGATGCTCTTTTCATGCAGCTGTCCTCAGTTAATACAGAAAAAGGAGGAAGGAGTTACAGAAAATATATGAAATGTAAATTGAACTGTATCTAAATCTTACATTGTTCAATGTTTTCCAAACTGTGTCAGTGCTTTTTAAAGGAGCTACACTGAAAAATTGAGGATATGAACTGGGGCACCAGAAGGAACAATCAGAAAAATATTAGGTCTACCTGAGGAATTGGGTCAGGATATGACTGCTTTTATGGAAAAGCGAATCTCCCCATTACTGGATAGAAACCCCTAAACAAACAAAAACTGAAACTGAAAGAGCACATCAGGCTCCTGCCATAAGGTGATCATCAAATAATAGGCATCCAGGAATCATCTATGTGAAATTTCTTAGGACTGAGAGGCAGTTTACCAATTTTCCAGAAGAAGTTATATAACTTTCCAAAGTACAAAAATTCTGCTATTTCCAAATTTGGGCCTGGATGTTTACAAGAAAAGAAAATTCAATCAATTGAAAAATGCTCTTTGGGAAAGACAAATTGTGAGATTCCTGTAATTATTGTGTATCGAACTAAAGAAGTGGATGCAAACACTGGCATTTCTCAGTCTCAGTCTGAACTCAATAAGAATTGAAGGCAATGCTACTGGAGCAAAACCTAATGAGGACTTATAAACACAAGTTGGATTACTGATATCATTACTAAATGCAGGACTTTGTACAATTGCATTTTGTGGGTAAATGAGTACCCTAATTTGAAAGGAAGCATATCAGCAAAAGCTGAATAGCCAAGGTGAATGAGGTTAATGAGATAGATGCATCCATGGGTTTAGGCAGACACTGCTTTGTCTCTGGTATTTAATACTATGCTAGAAAAAGAGGGCTAGTAAAATTAAAGGAGCTACAAGTTTATTTTTTAATTAAAATTAAAAAGTAGGATGTAAGAGAAGTCTTTTGCACAAATATAGTGATATAGAGATCTAAATGTTAAATACAGAGTAAACTGATTAATAACTGGAGGGGGGGGAGAAACTCCTTGTATCTGTGAGCCCAACCCGGAGTCATCTTGGATGGGAGAGAGGGAAGGGTTGGCTAACTTTGGAATCCTGGAGCTTGATTCAGAAAGGCTGATGCAGGGCTTGCATCAAGCCCTGCATTAAACCCACAGCTGCTCCAAACACATTGACACAGCTTTCACTCAGTTCAGAAAGGTTGTGTACATTTGCAACATTTTTCCAACTTTACAGTGGCTTGCACCAACTATTTGGTGCAAATCCCATAAAAAAATGTTCTCTGTTTGCTGCAAAGTTAGACCAGCAAAAGGTGGGTCTAACTCATGGAAAATGGCACATGGGATCATGAATCCTGATTGACAGCAACAAGTCCATGCACCAAATGTTTGGCGCACCCGGGCCATTCACCAGTCTAGCTCATCTCTGAAGTGAGCCCTTGGTTTTTATGGTGGAGGGAAGGGACACATGGGTGTATTAGTTTTTAGGAGTGTATATAATGGAGGCCATAGGGAGTACGGTGGTATATAAGGGCATATAAATGTTGGGATGTATTGAAATGATAAATATAAACAGCAACCAATATCAATAGCATTTTTGTATGCTCCAAACGGGAACCAAGTATACTTTTTAATAACTTTTTTAGCATTTAAATGAGTTTACCCAGCCATATACAATAGGCAGAAATTATGATCTTATTCTGGATCCACAGATTTATACTATGGCACCAAATATGGGCATTTGTACTGTTGTATGATCCATTATGGAAAAAATGGAAGCTCTTTCATTAGTAGAGTTATGGCTTATGAATTATCCTCAGGAAAGAGAATTTTCATTCTACTCCTCACACCAAAGTTCATACTTGAGGATTGATATTTTCTAATCAAAATTACTGATTAAAGATGTTAATTGTGTCAAATATGATCCTATAGCACTTTTGAGCCACTGTGCCCTGTCTATGGGGCTTGTATCCATGGACACCATCATAGGTTAGAAAGCATGGAAATTTGATGTGTTGTTGTTGGATCAGAGCAATCTTGATGTGATAGAAAATGAAGCAATCTGGTATTTGGAAAATAATAAACAGGAAGATATAGCAAATATGGGATGCTTATATAGTGGTGATAATGGGCCATGCAGTTTCATGGGCAATTAAAAAATGTAAGGAGACACAATAAATAAAAGCACTGAAACCTGAGATAAAAGGGACATGACTCAATCATATTTGCTCTGAGAACACTACCATTTCAGACATCTAACTAATCTAAGAAAGCAAGATAATATGATTATTAATGAAAAAATGTAAAGATTATTTATGCTGAGTAGGTCAAAATAGTATTGTCATTCTGACAAATACCAAAAGTTGAAGACTGATAAAAATATTGTCCAGATAAATAAACAAAATGGACCTTTAACAGATACTCCATCTGACATAAACCAGGAATTTTATGAATTATCTTCAAATCTATATTGTTTTAAGAGTCAAAATGATCCAATTAGTAATGATTATCAGGACCTATCTGATATTCCAGAAATTATGAAACATTAGGAAAAATGTATTAGATTACCTAATAACAGCATTAGAAATTAAGAACAGCATTTAACAACTAAAACCTAGGAAAGCATCAGGACGGCATGGAATAGGTATAGACTACTACATAACATTTAATCAGATATGAATACCTCATTTACCTGAGCTGTTTAACTCTTTTGTAGCTCAGGGGAACCTCCCTCATTCCGTTGATGAAGCTCTTATTCTGGTCATCCCAAAGAAAAACAAGGATCTAACATCATGCTCATTGTATAGACCTATATCATTAACAAATGCAAATGCTTACTCACAGACATCAAGGCTGTATTTGATCTTTCCATCAATCAGAAATGGGGACCACACAGGCTTCATCAAGGGAAGAAAGGGGAGCAGAACAATTTGAGAAATGCTCTGAACTACAGAGTATTTCATCAGTTAAATGCCATAGTGCACTGGTGGTATCCCTGGATGCTGAAAGGGCGTTTGACAGGGTGGAGTGGTCCTATATGTTTGGGATCTTACTGTAGAGAGAGCCAAGCTTGGTAATACCTTTATTAGTTGGATTAAGACCATATATACAGTAAGTCACTGAAGGCCAGAATACTTACCAACAACTTGGTCTTACCCATTATATATCTATCCTGGCCCCCTTTCACCATTATTATTTAAACTAGTAATTGACCCTCTGGCAAACAAAAGTAGGAACATCCCTAAGATTGCTGGTATTAATTGACATAAACAGTTTAAGAGCTCCCTCTTTGCTGACAGCTTATTGTTATATCTCAATAAGCTAGAAACTGAAACTCAATTTGTACTCACAATAGTGGAACAATTCAAGTGAGTGTTAGGAGTATTGGACCAAATCAGAGGCATTGCCAGACCATCCTCAGATCTGTACTGTCACTAAGGATCAGATACCATTCTGTATTAACCAACATTCACTTATATACTGGGAGATCAAGCTCACTAATACTATACATAATATCGTTTCCTCTAATCTAGATTCTCTGATTCAGAATATCTCAGCAGTTGTAGATCAGTGGAATAACCTTCCAATTTCCTTTGTGGGTTGTATAAGTACAGGTAAAAACTAATATTTTGCCCCATTTATTATTTTTATTTCAAGTTATCTGTTTAATTATTCCAGTCTCTTATTTAAGAAATTTTGGTAAGATAATTTCCAAATTCATTTGGAAAGGATGCAGGTCTATTGTTGTTTATTGTTTATAAATAAATATTATCTGCTGTCAAATGTAAGTTATAACATGAGGTACTGAAATACAGTCACCTGACTGGTAGATCAGCATCAGGTGACAGTTGATTAATCCCTGATATACGCACAGCTAGTTGTGAAGGGGCAGTAAGGAAAAATCCCTAGGCAGACCTGCACTCATTTTGTAAAGGCAAAATCATTTCCAAATAGCTGCCATTGAAATGATTAGGAATGTGGGTGATAGCACTCTGCTGAAGAGCACTAGAGACAGAATAAATTCTAGGGTTCCCCTTCACATTGCCTGTCACTGAAGATGCAAGTGTTTGTCTTGCCATCCAGGCATAGTGGACAGTGAATGTAGAGGCATGCAGTCCCCTCACCACAGTTGTGTCCCCTCCCAAAGATGTCCATTCCCCAGACAGTGACTGGGTGACCTTTTCAATGTAAAGCCATGTTTCTGTGTGTATGAGAGAGACAGAGAGTGACACATGACGAGATCGGCACATGCAATTGAAAATTGCCACACTCTCCTGTCTGTGTCTTTCTCTGTATAGCAATAGAAATCACAGTCCTCTGTCTCCAGAGTGAGTGAGACACAGTGCCCCCCCAACCCACACCTGTGGTAACACCGAGAGTGGGACGCAGTGTTCTTTGTGCCTGTCATCAATGAGCACTGGTCACGGCAGAGAGTGAGAGCCCGACAGAGCCACAGACAATGACACAAAGACAGTGTCCTCTCTGTTTGTCTCTCTCTTCAGTGTAACATTCCCTGTGTGCTGATCATATTGAACGTGCTTAGTCTGTTTAGCCTGTGGTCCATGTTAAAGTGGCAGTAGAAAGCGTTAATAGAGGAAGCGGGAGAATTTTCCATACCGCATATCATGAGCAGTTCAGGGCACCCTACACAGGGTCAGAGAGCAAGACAGAGACATGGAGCAGACAGAGTACAAGGCAGTGACACTAGTGGGGTAGGGAGTGGTGATTGACAACAGAAAGGTTGGATAATGAGAGAGAGAGAGAGAGAGAGAGATGTCCCTTATCCGGTATGTTGCTCTGTCTGTGCAGCTTGCAGCACACATAAGAGTTCTGCAGCAGTTTCGGTCAGACTGCACCTCCTGTTACCAAGAGACAGAGGGAGAGAGAGAGAGAGAGAGAGAAACACAGACAGGGTGAGTATTTAATGCAAACGTCCTACAGTGTAGTTACTCTGTTTCTCTCTCTCTCTCTCTCTCTCTCTCTCTCTCTCTGTCTCAGGGTCTGTGTCTTTCAGTTGTCAACCATGCAATCATTTCCAAGGTGCATGTGTCAGGGGGCAAGTGAAGCACTGATTGCTGCACTCTCCTTCACAGTAACCCACCATCGGTCTCCTCTAATGTGCAGCTCAACTACTGGCAGTAATGTGAAATCCTTCCAGAAACAGCTTAACTGTCAGTAGTGAGCTGCATTGTGTGGTTGTGACTGTGGCCCCCAGACCAGAGCATGAGAACAGGTCACACATTAACTGAGTGAGAATGACACAGATTGCCAGTCTCCGTCACAGTAACGCAGCATCTAAATTTTTCTGTACCTTCTGTGTAAGTGTCAGTGACATGCCACACAATCCGTAAAAGTACCTATCTGTGTGCCAAAGTAGCTCTCTGTGTGCCGCACAGTTGAAATGCAAAAATAGTATCTCATGTTGTCCTTAGTCATTGTGGACAGTGCCCTGTCATCTGTGCACACAGTGCACCGTGTGCAATGTGACAGGTTGACTTTGTTATAACATTGATTAATGTCTCTGTACTGCTGCAGTAATGCATATCAGGCACATGTAGTCCCTCTACACAAAGTGGTGGCAGGGACGAGGCAGGGAACTATAGGCCGGTCAGCCTCACATCAGTAGTGGGCAAGATCATGGAGGCACTGCTTAAAGAATAGTGGGACACTTAGAATCCAACAGTGCCCAGGATTCAATGCAGCATGGATTCACAGCAGGGAGGTTGTGTCAAACTAATCTGAGAGATTTGTTTGACTGTGTGACTAAGGAGGAAATTGGGAGGAGCAGTAGCCGTCACCTACCTCGATTTCAGCCATGCATTCAACATCGTCCTGCATAAAAGGCTGGCAAACAAGATGAGTAATCTGGGCATGGGCCACAAGGTGGTAGGCTGGGTTAGGAACTGGTTAACAGGCAGAAGGCAGAGGATGGTGGTAAATGGGATCAAATCCAGGGAGAGGTGGTGACCTATGGGGTTCATCAGGGATCAGTCCTAGGGCCAGTCCTGTTTAATGTCTTCATTGGGGACATAGTGGAAGGGCTGGAGGGGAAAGGTCTGCCTGTTTGCAGATGACACCAAGATCTGCAGTAGATTTGATACTCCACAAGGGGTGGAGAGGATGAGGAGGGACCTGGGAAAGCTTGAAAAATGGTCTGAAGTGTAGCAGCTAAGGTTCAGTTCAAAGAAGTGCAAAATAATGCATCTGGGACAGGGGAACCATGGAGAGAACTACACAATGTGGGGGGTGCTGATAATCACCAAGAAATAAAAGGATCTGAGAGTTATCATTTCAGATGACCTGAAGGTGTCCAAGCAGAGTGCAAAAGCTGCAGGGAAGGCCAGTAGCATGTTGGTGTGTGTAAGCAGAGGTATCACTAACAGAAGGAGGGAGGTGGTGATGCCATTGTATAAAACTCTAGTGAGGCCTCACCTAGAGTACTGTGTATAATTCTGGAAGCCACATCTTCATAAGGACATAGACAGGGTGGAAGCAGTCCAGAGAAGGGTGTCAAAGATGGTACAGGGCTTACACCAGAAAACATGAGGAGAGATTAAAGGACCTCAGTATGTACTTGTTAGAGGACAGGCGGGATCGGAGTGATATGATAGAAACATTTAAGTACCTTTAAGGCATAAACATGATGCGGGGGTGTGACATCTTCCAATACAGGAGTACAAGAATGAGAGGGCATGATATGAAATTGGTAGGGGGCAGGTTTAGGGGAAATGTGAGAAAGTTTTTCTTCACAAAGAGGGTGGTGGATGCATGGAATAGTCTGCAACTGGAGGCGGTGGGAGCAAGCACAGTGGAAGGATTCAAACATGCATGGGACAGACAGAGAACACTATAAGTGGGGAGGAAGAGGAGAAAGTCATTGATCTAGTAAAGATAGGTCCTCCAAACACAATTAACAACAATAAACAACTAAGTACTAGTATACCCAGCCAGCCTGGTGACACTGAAGATTGAGGCACTGGACACCACACCTCGCACCATGCTGGTGATCCGGGTTCAGGAATGGACTCAGGTCATTGGGGGTCAGCTGTAGAGGGAGTGGTTCGAGCATCAGAGGGACTGCTCTCCTTTCCTGGGGTGGGTAGCAGGATTTGCACCGTTCACCAGTGACCCCTGATGGAGATCGGGGTACTGTAGATGGCTGTGCCATACATTGGAGTGGAGTGGCACGGGTGTCAGCACACACTGTGCGTGGACGCCATTGAATGTCCATGCTCCGGGACACACACCAGTAGGGGGAAAGAAATGGCATCCAGGAGGAAGATGGCAGTCCCCGGGGAGCACCACAAATGTCCACCACCAGTCCCCATCCAGTTGACTCTCTCAGGTCCCCCCTCTCATGGGTCCAAGTGGGGGGTTCTGTCCCCGATTCCTTGCTGGACTGGGGATTCAGGCAGGGTGGTAGCAGGTGACTCACGTGGGTCTCACCTGATGGGGCCCTGGAATCACTGGGTGATAAAACAATTAATCAATCAAGACTTTATATAGCGCCTTTCAAATTCAAAGCGCTGTACACAATACAAATCACAAATAATTTAAAAACAAACAACAATATAAATTATTTAAGAACAGTCAGGGTAGACCAATGAATATAAATATGTTTTTATCATGGATTAAAAACTACTGACGGTTAGGCATTCTCTTAACTGACGAGGTGGAGAATTCCACAAGGTTGGTGCTGCAAATGAAAAAGAACAAGCTTCAGAAGTTTTTAAATGAACCCAGGGTATCTCTAGCAATCCCTCATCGGAGGATCAGAGAGGACGATTGAGGGAGTAGGGAGTCAGGAGATCCTTCAGGCAGTCAGGTCCCTGTCCACGTAGGGCTTTAAAGGTAAGCAAGCCTTCCTTATAGGTGATCCGCCAGTGAATCAGCAGCCAGTGCAGTCTGCACAGCACAGGTGTAATGTGACTGGCTCAAGAAGTACCAGTCAACAGCCTGGCTGCAGCGTTCTGCACTAGTTGCAAGCGGTGAACATCAACCCCAGACAGCCCTAGGTAGAGGACATTGCAGTAGTCAAGATGGGTGGTGATGAAGGCATGGACCAGTGTTGGAAATCACCCGGAGGAACTAGGTGTTATACCTGGGTGATATTCCTTAGATGGTAGAATGAGGATTTAACCATGGTTGACACCTGAGATTTCATGGTCAAACTGTCATCAAAAATAATGCCCAGGTTCCGCACCCTGTCTGAGGTAGTAAGCTGAACACCGTCAAGCCATTGTCCCGACATGTGCCCAGCCCCCAAACCTGGCCCCGGGTGACCTGGGTCTTCAACCAACACCTTAATCTTATCTGGATTCAATCTCAGCCAGCTAGAGCTCATCCAGTCTTTGATCTCAGAGAGGCAACTATTTAGCACCGAAATCGCCTCAACCTGACCTGCACAAAGGACATATACAGCTGAGTATCATCTGCATAGCAGTGAAAACTCAAGCCATATCACCTGATAATATCTCCCAATGGCAGCATATACACTGCAAACAACATGGGTGCTAATATGGAACCCTGTGGCACCCCGCAGGACAGGGGGAAGGTGTCAGAGGAATATATTCCAGTGACCACCCTTTGGGACCTGCCCATGAGGAATGATTGAAACCATTTGAGGACTGTATCTGACAGTCCACAAAGAAACCACAGGGACTTCAAAAGCGCACTATGGTCCACAGTGTCAAAGGCTGCTGAGAGATCAAGGACCAGGATTGTATGAGCCTTTCGATCTGTCTCACCATTAGGAGATCATTTAATACCCAGACAAGGGCGTTCTCCATGCTATGCCTCTTCCTAAACCCAGACTGAAGAGCTTCATAGACATTGTGAGTTACAAGATGATAGTCCAGTTGCAATGCAACCACCTTCTCAATAACCTTACCCACAAAGGGCAGGTTAGAGACTGGCTGGTAGTTAACTGGACAGTCAGGATCCAAGGAGAGCTTTTTAAGGAGTGGTCAAATGATAGCCTCCTTTAGGGGATCTGGAAAAACCCTGTTCTCCAAGGAGCTCCAGATAGTTTCAGCTAGGAAAAAAGTACTAGTATGCCCAAGATCCTTACTTAGGTACAAGCATCAAGGCTGGATTTGGTGCTTCCATCAGTCATAAATGGGAACCAAAGTTCCAAACCTTGTCCCTGCGTCCAGTTGTTAGTTGGTTGGTGCAGTTAAGGGAAGCTATCCCAGACACATATGAAGAACAGTATAACTAAACTCCTGAGAATAAGAATGCCAAATCAATAACAGTTTCAATTCAAAATATGGTTTATTACTGAGCCAACTTGCTCTATAACACTAATGCTGGTCAAATACACAGGCAAAAAAAACAACCCCAGCGCTTCACCTTCTCCTTAAGGCTTCATGAGGGGGCCATATTGTTGAGACACTAATTCGTATTTATAGTCCCTTACAAATGGCATCAGTAATTCATTAACAACTATTTCAAATTAATCAATTAACTTAAAAAACATAAAGCATCAACATTTAGATAATTCTACTGAACATAATCATCAAAAATTATAAAAATAATGACTATACACTTACATCTAAAGGATTGCACATATTTAGTAGCTCATATAAATCACAATTATTGCAAATCTGGAAGCATTAGAACATCACTGTGAGCATCATTTATTTCAAAAAGAAACTTCAATCAAGAGACTGTCAATATATAAATACTATTAAGCCCACATACTGTGTATGTTAGGTTCCTTAATTTAATTAACCATAGAGACAGGCTTTTTTTATTATTTTTATTATTATTATGAGTACCAACCTAGTTCATAATTACTTCAAAAGATGCATCAGTATGTGGGCTATTATTTGTATAATGAAACTCAATCACCACAGAGCAAGAAATAGCTCCTTCCTAGATTCAAAAATACACCAGTGCTTCTCTTAACATGATTTAGTATTATTATTTTTATCCCCACTTAGTCAAACTAAACTGGAAATGTGCCATTTAATAGGGAAATCACTTCAAACCAAGTACATAGCCTCAAGTTAAGGGGTGCTACAACAGAAAGAAAAATGACTGTTTTTAATTTATTTTATTAAGCCCCATAGCGTTAGAGACACTACGAGCTGATGTGCTACATAAAGCAGGGGACTGATTTCAAAAAACACTTATATACAATCCAAATGGCTATATGCTAATTTTATTTCCTGGCCTCCTACTGTTTTAAGCTTAAACCCCCAATAAGAGTTATACAAATTTCTTGTGCACACGATCCCTAGTAGCAATTAAATAGAGAGCACTTCACATAAGTCAAAAGGCTATGTACTTAATTTATTTACTTGAATCCACAGTGTTTAAAACACTACCTGCATAGGGCACACTGCAAGCAAACCAGAGGGCTGGTTTATTTTTTAGAAAAAGGGAAGAAGAACTTGCTTCTAAGAAGGCTATATACTAAATCAATTCTATAGCCTCATACTTGTTATAAGAATTACGTCCCCAGTAAAAATCTCATAATAACACTTCAAAACAAGCCAAAAGGCAATATTTTTTAATTTACTTATTTGAAGTATAACATAGCAAGCATGAAGTGCGCTATAAACAAAACAAGGACCAATTTCAAAAAACAGTTCAACACCAGCCAGCTTAGCTATGCTTTTAATTTAATTAATTAACCCCACTGTTTAAAGTCACTGCAAGCCTGAAGCGCACTATATGTATGACGCGAGGCTAACTTCAAAATCTATTTGCTAGCCAGATAACTAATTGACTAGCCACATTTGAAAGTACATATTCTAGGGGCTTTGACTGCTGTTACTTACATCTCCATTAATGGAGAAATGAAATCACGAGCTAATCCTAGCACAGTGAAATATCTTACTATAAATGGAGCTCTAAACACGGTGGTGTGTTACATTATTCACACTTATGGAATATACATTGAATAAGGACCTACTATAGGGGAAGATCAATCCTAATTTAATTAAATTAAATTTACAAACAAATTAGTGTCATTTATACTGTACAGCATTCTAAACTATTCCATAACCTTATTTGCAAAAAATAGGGGAAACGTGTGAAGTGTGGCATAATCAAATATAGATGAAAGGATTTACCATACCACTGATATACCTACACAAAGTACCATACAATCTATCAGTTTCACTTCAAATACGGTTTCAAATCCCACATTTCATTCAGTCCATTCAGACTGACTGTATTTAGCTTATAAATCCAATAGCTTTCTCTTTTCAAGAGAAGATCTGTCCAATTCCCCCCTCTTATGCCACACTTAACACATTCAATCCCCATACACTTCATAAATATCGGATCAGAATTATGTTTCTCCAAAAAATGTCTCCCTAACACTTTGTCTGTTTTTTTATTAATAATGCATCCAACATGCTCCTGTATTCTCTCTCTGAAAGAATGGGCCGTTTTGCCCACATACCCCATTTTACAACTGCACCAAATCAGATAAACTACAAAGGTTGTACTGCACATAATAAAGTCACATATTTTATATTTATTCTGATTGAATGCCCCCAGGTTGTCATCAGTTACTACATATTTACACATATTGCACTTCTGGCACACATGATTCCCCGAAGGTCCCTGTGACAGCCACGTCTTTTGTTTCTCAGTTGATAAGTGGCTAGGTACAACTTTTGTCTCTTATGCTAGGTGCCTTTTTTAAAAGTAACCCTGGGCATGGGACCTACTGCCTCCATTACCATTGTGTCTCCATGCAGGACTGGACAGTTCTTCCAACTGATATTACCAATAGAATCAGCCTTATTATTATATTGTGTTGAGAATGTAATCAGGCATGTTTCACGGTTAGGGCTGTCATTTTGTGCTATTTCCACTAAATCCTTCTGTGTTCTCACTTCTACTCTTTCATAGGCCTCTGTGAGTATCTTCTCACTATAGCCTCTTGCCAAAAACATCATTTTAAACTCCTTAGCTTGTAACTCAAAATCTACATTATCTGAACAGTTCCTCCTAATAGGAAGGAGCTGACTGTATGTGATTGATTTTTTTAATTTTACAGGATGGGCACTGTTATATCTAACGACTGAATTTGTTGCTGTACCTTTCCTATAACTTTTAGTGCTTACTATTTTTGTAATAGGGTTACCAGTAAATCTCAGGTCCAAAAAGTTAATTTGTGCCTTGTTTATAATGTGTGTGAACCTAAGATTCAAATTATTCACATTTAAACATTTAACAAAGTCATTAGCCATTTCCTCAGTACCATTCCATATACATAGACAATCATCTATGTATCTCTTCCACTTAACAATGTTTTTAAAGAATGGATTGCTAATAGGGTTATTCACTGTTTTTAATTCCCAAAACCCCAAAAATAAATTAGCATAGGATGGAGCCATTACTGCTCCCATAGCCATCCCACATGATTGTAAATAAAAATTATCTTCAGAAATAAATACATTGGGCGAGATATTCAGAAGGATTGCGCCATACGCAACCCACTGATGCACCCAGCACGATATTCAAAGTGGGATTGAGCCTGGCACAAATCCCAATGCGCCGAAGCGCATCAGTAATGTATGGAGCATAGGTGGGGGGGCATGCCTATGCATACTCCGCACATCCTGATATTCAGCCCAGTATGTGCTGAGCCCATGCATGCACAACACCTACCTGCGCTGCACACAGGTGAGCCAAAAAAAAGGAGCAACAGCTGGCCACCCACAGGTGAGCTGCCACATTGCAGGGTGCAACACGGCAGCTACTACCTGTGGGTAGCCCTGTGGCCCGGCACCTTGTGGTGGCGCCCGCATGCTCGATCACAGGGATTTGTTATAATTACATAGTCCCATATCCCTGGTGGTCTAGTGGACCGCTAGAAAGTTTTATTCATGGGTACTTTGGTGCAAAATACTTAGCCTATATCCCTGTTCAGTGGACTGCTCATAGTTTATACTGCGGGAGACATGGGTCTGTGATGTCAGGTTCAGTGGACTGCTCGCAGCCCATTTCTGGCATACATGTAACAAAAGAGGTTCTATAGTCCCTGGTGGTCACTGGATGCTCGCAGCTGATTGCGGGCATATGTAATAAAAGGGGTCCAATATCCCTGGTGGTCTAGGTGGTGCCTCCCACCCAACCACTGAGCTCAGCACCGCTCCCCATCAGCAGTGGTCGGCGCTGCCCACCTGCCAGCCGCCCGCCCACCGACTGATCGTGATGGTAGGCTGTACACCCCTGCGTCCACAGCATGGGCCAATGGATGTATAGATCAGAGCCAGAGCACAGTCCAGATTTGTGAATGGATCCTTCACATCTGGACTGTGTACGGTAGGTAGTTCTGTGTGCCCATTGTCCCACACTGGGACCAATGGGCATACAGCCCCACAGTATGCAGTCAGTCGGTGGGTGGTGGGGCGGCTGGCGGTTGGGGAGCTGCCGCCTGCTGCTGACAGGGGGGAGGGTGCTGGGGCTCAGTGGGAGGGTGGGGGGTATCGCTGGACCACCAGGGATATTGGACCTCTCTTTTTTATTACATATACCCACAATCAGGCTGCTAGCAGTCCACTGGACCACCAGGGATATAGGACGATTATTGATATACATATGCCCCACGATCGGGCTGTGAGCAGTCCACTGGACCACCAGGGATATAGGACCTCTCTTTTTTATTACATATGCCCGCGATCAGGCTGGGAGCGGTCCACTGGACCACCAGGGATATGGGATGATTATTTTACACAAATGCCCGCAGTCTGGCAGTGGGGCACTTTGCCGCTTGGGCAGGGGGCATCGGTCCCCAATAGCTGCAGCCTGGCAGGGCGCCAAAAGTCACCAGGATCAGTGCACCTGCATGCAAATGGGGTTAATGACATGCAAATGGCTCCATTTGCACCGCATACATTATGGCCCCATTTGCATGTGCACGTTTGAATATCGCAGTTGTGCCTAGTGCAACGGAACTTGTGCTAGTGCATCCCCCTGCTTCACTCTGGCCACTTGCGTTGGTACAGTGCCACTGTGCCATGTGCACTGTGGGTGGCCACGGTGCAATATTCAACAATGCTTTGCCATGGTGCAGCTCTGTTGAATATCACCCTGTCAACGCCCCTGTGCATCCAAGTTGCGCTGTGTCCACGCTTGCGCCACAGCCTGGCACAGTCTGAATATCCTGCCCATTGTGTTTTAACACAAAATCCAGTGCTTTTATCAAAAAATCAATGAGTGTAACTGAAAAAAATTCACTGTTTTCGAGAAAATATCTACAAGCACTTATAGCATCTTCATGTCTGATTGAGGTATATAGAGCTTCAACATCTATAGCTAACCACATATAGCTGTCTTTCCATGCTATATCCACAAATTCCCTGATGGTATCTCCTATGTCCTTCAAATGTGAGAGGAGGTGGGAAACGGGACGCTTAAAAAAAATTCAATAAAGTTCCCCAGTTTCTCAATAAATGATCCTACCCCTGATATAATGGGTCTGCCAGGGGGGATATACAGAATCTTTGTGCACTTTTGGCAATGCATATATGGTGGGCATGACTGGACATTCATTGTAAATATATTTACATTCTTCATCAGAAATAGAACCTTCATCTACTGCTTCTTGTAGCAGTCTGCCAAGTTCTACCCTATACTTAAAAATAGGATTACTAGGTAACTGAATATAATCTGTGGACACATTTAGTAGCTGATATACCATATTCTCGTACTTTGCCCTATCCATAACCACAACATTACCCCCTTTGTCTGCCGGTTTGATAACCAGAGCTTTATTTTCAGACAGCTCTTTTAGTGCTTTTCTGTCTAAGAAGGTAATGTTGTGGTAAGTGGGGTTTCATCCTCCAATACTGTTTTTACCTGTTGTAACACAGCTTTTTCAAATGCTGAAATTGAACTGTTGAAAACTGTGGGACAAAAAACTGATTTCTCTTTAAATAGTTCTTTCCTGTTATTATTAACTTCTAATATGGCATCAACATTATTAACATTTGCATCACTACCTTGCCATAATTCCAACAGTGCATTAAAGTAATTTTCATCACATATGTCCATTTGTTCAACTCCTTCCACAACCCGATTTTCTCTTTCATGGCAGTGATCTTCTATTTCTGATAGAATAAAGTCAAGGTCCTCCTTTATTGGCTCCTCTGTTATTTCCAGGTACCCCATATTATCCTATGATGTTCATTTTAATTCTTTTAACTTGAAAAAGTACTTTAATTAAATTTTTCAAAAAAGTTTAATTAAGTCAACCTGAATTTCAAAATCATTCGGCTTTGGAGTTGGTGAAAAATTCAATCCTTTACTTAACACACAGATAGATCAGTATTAGACGGTTCAACACTGGATAAATTTATAACTTGTAATCCAGTTTCTTCAATACTCGCAGTGTTCTCCTTGTATTTGCATCTTCCTCTCTCTCTAGCTCCATGACGCGTTTTCTTCTTTCTGCCTCTATGGTGTCTCCCACTTCCAAATTCTGGTTGGCTTCTGCTCTCACTAAAAATTTAACATTTTTTCCTTTTGAAGATTGCTATGAGGCTGATCTATAGCTTTTATATCTATTTCGACTTCTTTGACATCCCCTGCCGTATGATCTTCCCCTCTGTTCAAAATTCTGCTGCCAACTGAAAATGTTCCCCTTCTCATAATCTGATTGATCTCTAATCAATTTAGTTAGCTTATGATTAATTAAGTCATTCTCATGCTTGCTGATCTTATTTTGCAATGCTTTGTTCAAAACTGAAAATTCCGGTGACTATGCTGAAGTACTTTCTCTTTTGCCTTGGCTTCTTGCTCTACCACATTATTATATTTCTCCGTATCAGCCTGAATAATTAATTTAATAAACCCAGTCGAGCAGTCATGAGCTAGTTTAGTCCAATCATCTTTGTATTTAAACTCATTAAGGCCACAAGAAGTTGTTTTCAATATTCTTAAACTTTGAGGGATAATGTCCTTTTCAACATAGATCTCAAGAGTGATAATGTTATATGACAAATTCAGTTCTTGGGTTAACAATCTCTCAAGATTATAGAAAATTTTCTTAACATTAACCTCAGAATCATTGGCAGTACCAGGTCTCTCAGTGCTGTTGCCAATATTTCCATCAGCTCCTATCAGCAATGGTTTAAATTGCTTCCTGCGATCCTGTAGTGTGAGTGGTGTCTCCAGACTGAAACTGCTTGCAGATTCTTTAGATGTAGATGGTGCATTGGACATAATCAGGTTTTTCCTGGGCAGATAATCCAAATTCCTGCTCCCTTTCCCAGCACTCCTGTTAGGATATTCCCTGCTAGGTGTATCAGCAAACACAGTATTTCTACTAATGCAGTTCTTTAAATTAGTAGATATTCAGTCTCCAAGCCTGTATATTTAATTAACCAGCAGCTTTTCTTCCATAGTCTCATACCAACAAGCTCAGCATGACCCACAACAGCTGCAAAGGACTATTAGCACACTCAAAGTTCCAAACTTTGTCCCTGCATCCAGTTGTTAGTTGGCTGGTGCAGTAAGGGAAGCTATTCGCCACATATGAAGAACAGTATAACTGCACTTCTGAGAACAAGAACGCCACATCAATAACAGTTTCAATTCAAAATATGGTTTATTACAGAGTCAACTTGCTCTATAACATTAATGCTGGTCAAATACACAGGCAAAAAAACAACCCCAGTGCTTCGCCTTCTCCTTAAGGCTTCATGAAGGGGCCATATTACTGAGACACTAGTTCGAAATTCTAGTCCCTTACAGATGACATCAGTAATTTATTAACAACTATTTCAAATTAATCAATTAACTTAAAAAACATTAAAAAATCAACATTTAGATTATTCCACTGAACACAATCATCAAAAGTATAAAAATAACAACTATACACTAACATCTAAAGGATTGCACATGATTAGTAGCTCATAAAAATCACAATTATTGCAAATCTGGAAGCATTAGAACATCACTGTGACCATCATTTATTTCAAAAAGAAACTTCAATTGAGAGACTGTCAATATATAAATACTATTAAGCCCACATACTATGTATGTTAGGTTCCTTAATTTAATTAACCATAGAGACAGGCTTTTTTATTTTTATTATTATTATTATTATCATTATGAGCACCAACCTAGTTCATAATTACTTCAAAAGATGCATCAGTATGTGGGCTATTATTTGTATAATCAAACCCAATCACCACAGATCAAGAAATAGCTCCTTCTTAGGTTCAAAAATACACCAGTGCTTCTCTTAACGTGATTTAGTATTATTGTTTTTATCCCCACTTAGTCAAACTAAGCTGGAAATGTGCAATTTAAAAGGGAAATCACTTCAAACCAAGTACATAACCTCATTTTCTTTTAAATACAGTCCCCAATGGGTAAAAATTAACTGACACTACAACACAAGCAAAAAGGCTATGTTTTTAAATTATTTTATTAAGCCCCATAGCGTTAGAGACACTACGAGCTGATGTGCTACATAAACGAGGGGACTGATTTCAAAAAACACTTATATACAATCCAAATGGCTATATGCTAATTTTATTTTGTGGCCTCATACTGTTTTAAACTTAAACCCCCAATAAGAGTTATACAAATTTCCTGCACACACGATCCCTAGTAGCAATTAAATAGAGAGCGCTTCACGTAAACCAAAAGGCTACGTACTTTATTTACTTGAACCCTGCAGTGTTTAAAATTCTATCAGCATAGGGCACACTGTAAGCAAACCAGAGGGCTGGTTTATTTTTTTAGAAAAAGGGAAGAAGAACTTCCTTCTAAGATGGCTATATACTAAATCTATTCTATAGCCTCATACTTGTTTTAAGAATGACGTCCCCAGTAAAAATCTCATAATAATGCTTCAAAACAAGCCAAAAGGCAATATTTTTAAATTTACTTATTTGTGTTTAAATTCACTGCAATATGTACTTTCAAATGTGGCTAGTCAATTAGTTATCTGGCTAGCAAATAGATTTTGAAGTTAGCCTCGCGTCATATGTATGCGTGCTTCAGGCTCGCAGTGACTTTAAACAGTGGGGTTAATGAATTAAATTAAAAGCATAGCCAAGCTGGCTGGTGTTGAACTGTTTTTTGAAATTGGTCCTTGTTTTGTTTATAGTGTGCTTCATGCTTGATATGTTATACTTCAAATAATAAATTAAAAAATATTGCCTTTTGGCTTGTTTTGAAGTGTTATTATGAGATTTTTACTAGGGTCTTAATTCTTCTTAAAACAAGTATGAGGCTATAGAATAGATTTAGTATATAGCCTTCTTAGAAGCAAGTTCTTCCCTTTTTCTAAAAAATAAACCAGCCCTCTGGTTTGCTTGCAGTGTGCTCTATGCTGGTAGTGTTTTAAACACTGTGGGGTTCAACTAAATAAATTAAGTACATAGTCTTTTAGCTTATGTGAAGCGTTCTATATTTAATTGCTACTAGGGATCGTGTACACAAGACATTTGTATAACTCTTATTAGGGGTTTAAGTTTAAAACAGTAGGAGGCCAGGAAATAAAATTAGCATATAGCCATTTGGATTGTATATAAGTGTTTTTTGAAATCAGTTCCTTGGTTTATGTAGTGCGTCACAGCTTGTAGTGTCTCTAACGTTATGGGGCTTAATAAAATAAATTAAAAACATAGCCTTTTTGCTTGTGCTGTAGTGCCCCTTAATTTGTAACCATTGGGGGATGTATTTAAAAGAAAATGAGGCTATGTACCTGGTTTGAAGTGATTTTCCTCTTAAATGGCACATTTCCAGCTTAGTTTGACTATGTGGGGATAAAAATAATAATACTAAATCACGTTAAGAGAAGCACTGGTGTATTTTTGAATCTAGGAAGGAGCTATTTCTTGCTCTGTGGTGATTGAGTTTGATTATACAAATAATAGCCCACATACTGATGAATCTTTTGAAGTAATTATGAACTAGGTTGGTGCTCATAATAATAATAAAGTCTGTCTCTATGGTTGATTAAATTAAGGAACCTAACATACACAGTATGTGGGCTTAATAGTATTTATATATTGACAGTCTCTTGATTGAAGTTTCTTTTTGAAATAAATGATGCTCACAGTGATATTCTAATGCTTCCAGATTTGCAATAATTGTGATTTATATGAGCTACTAAATATGTGCAATCCTTTAGATGTAAGTGTATAGTCATTATTTTTATAATTTTTGATGATTATGTTCAGTAGAATAATCTAAATGTTGATTTTTTATGTTTTTTAAGTTAATTGATTAATTTGAAATAGTTGTTAATGAATTACTGATGTCATCTGTAAAGGACTATAAATACAACCTAGTGTCTCAGTAATATGGCCCCTTCATGAAGCCTTAAGGAGAAGGCGAAGCGCTGGGGTTATTTTTTTGCCTGTGTATTTGACCAGCATTAACATTATAGATCAAGTTGGCTCCATAATAAACCATATTTTGAATTGAAATGTTATCGATGTGGTGTTCTTATTTTCAGGAGTGCAGTTATACTGTTCTTCACAAATGGGAACCAGATGGGATTCATCAAAGGAAAACGGAGGACAGAACAATTTGAGAAATGCTCTGTACTACAGTATGTTTTATCAGTTCAATGCCCTAATGCCATGGTGGTATCCCCCAGAAACTCCTTGAGAACTAGGCATAAATTATGCAAACAAAAATGGATGGAATAAAAAACTTAACAAATGATCTGCTCTTTATCAAAATTAATTATTCCCTGTTTTCAATTCTCCCATCCTAAAACACTGGATGAGAATATGTATCAACTCAATTGATAGCATATTTGTGGGTAATACGCTGAAATAATTTCATCAGCAGTGAAAATATCAGTGCCAATGGCTCAGCAGGTAGCATGATCACCTCTGGGGCAAAAAGATTGGATGGTCATGGGTTCTAGCGCCACTCCAACCACTTGGGGTAAAATCCATAACTGACACTGTAGTGCAGTATGAGAAGGGTTCTGCACTGGCGAGGTGCTGTCCTTTGGATAAGATGTTACACTGAGGTCCCTCTGCCCATCTCTGGTCACTGTCCAGGTGAAAGTAAAAGATCCCATGGCACTTAACAAGTAGGAGATTTTTTATTGAAATCAAAAACTACTGAGATAAACTATCAGTTATATGTCAAGAGTACAACAATGGGAAAAACATTAAATACACACACAGTTAATTCTTTGTTGAAAGAGTAATGGAGCACTAAAACATATCCCCACCCCAACTAATGAACAAAAAAAATGAAAATGATCAAGTTTTATGAACCGAAAAGAAAGAAAAAGGAAAACTTAAGCATATCAAAAAATCACTACTTCATGGTTTCTGACTTCACTCACTCTCTAATAATGTACGGTATAAATTATCAAAAAAAGGAACCATTACAGTTACTTCTGCAATCCCAAGCAGGCTTGTCAGATTTTAGAAATCCAGGGCATCAATGAAGAGAATGGGGAATTTTATAGAACGAAATAAAGACAAATCACATACAAGTTTAACAATAAATACTGTAATATCAATTAATAAAGGAAAAGAAAGAAGAAGAAGAAAAAAGGGAAACACCCGAGATCCTGAATAAGCAAGTGTTAACAAATAGATGTAAAAATGAAAACTAGATAAATCAGAAAACAACAAAAATAAAAAGAAATTGAAAAAAAAAATCCAGTGCATAAAGAAAACAAACAGAACAGAAATAACATGGAAATGAAAGAAAAATTTGAAGGAGAGAAATCCAGGACATATTTTTCCAAAAAAGACTCTGTCACCTATCTAGGAATTTATCCCATTACCTATTATATATAGGGGATACATGATGGGCATGAGTGTGATATGGAAAATATTTTCACTCCTCTAGAGTGACCTCTGAATACTCATGAGTGGTGAAGCCACGAGTGAGGTTTCAGAGGTCACTGTACAGGACTGAACATATTTCCCATATCACACGAGTGCATATCATGTATCCTATTTATACAATGGGGGCCTCATTGTTGCAAAATGTACAATTTGCATGGCTTTGAGCAGCTTTGCATGGGTTTCAGGGGTGCAATAAATGGTATTTATTTTAACTCTGCTGATGTTATCAGGATTTACTTCACTGCAGTGAAAATAACTTGTTTTATCTCACTAGAATATGTCTCACCCCATTGCATAAATAAATATATATATATACTCAGTAAAGAATGCAACATTTTATACTCCAACTCCGTCACAGAAGTGTAACATTGTTGTAACAATAAGTGGCATCTAATTTTCCAGATGAAACATTTTATGACAGAAAACCAAAGAGTCGAAGTGCTCTGGTGATGCTTCTGCCAAACAGGTTACGAACATATGAAACTGCCAGCAGAAAAAGGCCATTTGATCTATCGAGTCTGCTTGATTTCGCAGCTAGCATCCCTACCCTGCAGCTGCCCCTCCCACCCTATCCCTCCCATGATCCTCCCTTTTGCCCTATCCCAGCCCCTCTTGAAGCATCCTACTGTTTTACAGGCCACCACCTCTGCCAGTAGTGTGTTCCACTCTGCTACCACCCTTTCCATAAAGAAATGACTCATTATCTTCCTCCTAAACCTTCTACCCTCCAATCTCATGTCATAACCCTGAGTATCTTTCCCTCCTCTTGAACAGTCCCTCTGTGACTGCCCTGTTTATTCTCCTTATGTACTTAAAGGTCTCAATTATATCCCCCCATTCCTCCTCTCCTCTAGATAGTACATATACAACTCCCGTAGTCTAACTCCCCCAGACCCACAATCATCTTTGTTGCTTTGCATTGTACCCCTTCCAGCAATCTAATGTCTTTCTTTAGGTAAAACTGAATGCAGTACTCCAGGTGGGGTCTGAACAGTGACCTGTATAGTGGCAGAATCACCTCCCACCTCCTAGAGGTTATGCCCTTTGCAATACAACCCAGCATCTTGTTGGCCACTGCTGCTGCTTTTCTACACTGTGCTGAGATGTGCATTGCTCCCAAAAGGAGCACTCCCAGATCTTCCTCTTCTTCAGTCACAGCTTGCTGCACCTTCCCCGATGGTAGCTCCTCTTTGGATTATTTGCCCTGAAATGCAGCACCTTACATTTTTTGGCATTGAAACCAAATTGCCAGGTGTCAGACCATGTCTCCAGCCTTGTTAGCTCTTCCTGCAATCCCTGCCACCCCCCCCCATGGTCATCCACCACTACTCCCATCTTGGTGTCATCTGCATATAGACTGATCTTACTATTTATGCCTACTAAGATGTCTGTAATAAATACCCCAAATAACACCGGCCCCAGCACTGACCCCTGTGGGATGCCACTCATCATGACAATTCACCTCCCACCACCACCATCTACTGCCATCCCTGCAGCCAGTTCTCCACCCATCCTACCAATTCTTAACTTATGTTCTAGTCTCCCATGTGGCACAGTGTCAAATGCCTTACTGAAGTCCAGGTACAGGACATCAACTGTTTGCCCTTTGTCCATTTCCCCTAGTCACCCAATCATAGTAGTCTATTAGGTTGGTCTGGCAGGATCTGCCCTTGACAAAGCTATGCTGCCAACTGTCCAGCACTCCACTGACCTCCAGCAAGGTCATCAGCCTCTCCTTCAGGATTGTTTCCATCAGTTTCCCCACTATGGACGTGAGCCTCACTGGTCTATAGTTCCCTGGTTCATCTTTGGGACCACTCTTATGGAGTGGAACCACGTGAGCCATCCTCCAACCCTGAGGTACACACCCTGAGTCCAAAGAGGTATTAAATAGGTCTGACAATGGGCCTGCCAGGACCTCTATCAACTCCTTCAGTACCCTGGGGTGTATGCCATCTGGTCCCAGTGTCTTGTCCACACTCAGTGCCCTTAACCCATCTAGCATTCTACCTTCTGTGATTTCCCCATCTGTCACCCCCTTCCCCTCTGATCCTATCCTCCCCCAATGCTAGATATATCCCCCCTTTCTCTCTTTAGTAAAAACCAAGCCGAAGTAGTCATTAAGTGCTTCTGCCTTTTCATCCCCTTCTTCCACCCATTCCCCCTCATTCTTAATCCTTACTATTTGGTCCTTATAACCCCTTTTCTCCCTGATGTACCTGAAGAAGTCTTTTCCCGCTTCTTTAATTCCCTTCACCAGCCTGAGCTCCCTTGACACCTTTGCTGCCCTTACGTCCCTGTTCACATCTTTTGCTTCCTTCAGGTACTCCTCCCTGTCCTCCCCCTTCCCTGTTCTCCTGTATCTCCTATAGGCAACTCTTTTCCTCCTCACCCTGTCTATGATGCCCTTGCCCATCCAGCTAGGTTTCTTCACCCTAGCCTTTCTACTTTGGGCCTTGCTGCAGGAATTTGTTGTATTGAAAGGAACATATGTTCCTCATAATGAATAGAGAGAGAGAGAGAGAGAGAGAGGACCCTTTCCAAGATACCGCTGCTGTATTCCAGAATTGATTTATATAGGGGCATTCTACAAGATGTTTTTGAGTTTCCAGATGGGTCTCACACCCTTGTTTGGGGCAAAATCCTACATCTAGGCTTTTATGTTTTCTGTTATTTCAGACCCTCAGGTGGCCATAGGCACTAAGCCAAGATAAATCCCACATGCAAGGTGGGATCCTAGTATCCATAAGCATGTGAAAAGTAATTTTTGTTTTCCCGTTTGTGGGGTTAGAAAATGCAGTAGATCATATGAAATTATACAATGGGATCTGCATTTCCAGAAACCTGATTGGCTACTTAGGGTCGTTATCCATGGGTAAATCCTTCGATAACCCATGGATAAAGATCCATTAGCCAGACAAGCTTCTTTAAAAAAAAAAAAAACAGGAAATAAACCCATCCTCACTATTTCTCCTACAGTCTGCCACAAAAGGCTCCAGAACACAGGCCAAAGTTAGACTGCATTTTTCTTCCTTGTTCATTGCAAGCTTGAGTTGAGTCTATAATGATGTCCAGTATAGAGCTTAACCTAGTTCCTAGGATTTTCATAAACATTTTGAAAAATAGGATCCCATCTACCTAGTCTCCCATAGGATATAAATACCTTTAAGTGGAGGAAAACAGATCTTATACAACACAACTTTGGGGCAAAAGTAAAGAAAATGAAACATAAAACATAAGAGATAAACATCATGTCCTGCTGTGCAAGTAAATTAAACATTACAAGTAACAGTGTGACAACAAGCCAATACAATAAATAAGCAGCACTGGTCATCAAAACAGCTAGTGTTCTCACTTCCAGGATAGGTGAGAGCTGTGACTCAAAGGCCCCACTCCACAGTGGAAAGAATATCCTATGCAGAGTTGGGGGGGCCTTCTCACAGAGAGGAGTCCCAAGATGCAAATTGCATCTGGCAAAAATTGGCATCACCCTGAGAGGGCCAGTAACCCCAAAGATAATCATGCTAGGAGTCAAGAGCCCCAGTGGGTTGGATGAAGATCTGTCAGAAGGAGTTCAGGAGGTGGCTAGGGATGGGGGATAAAAGCATTGAACCTCAGAAAGCACTCACATTTATGTATGCCCACTAAGAATGACTGAGGAGCCCAAAACTGAAGAGAGAAAGAGAAAAGAACAAACAAAAAGGGAAACCATAACAAAAGTTTTGGAAGGGGACTAAAAATAGGGAAGAAGGGAGATAAGAAAAAGGGGGTGAATGGGAAAGGGGAGACAAATAAGGCATATAACAAAACTGAATTCATCTCACAGGACTCCCCTTTTGGTAGGATAGGCTCCTCTCTTTGCCATACATGGAACATTAGTGCTACTAGTAGAAAAATAAGTAAACACGTTCCCAGTGCAATTAATAATAAAAAGAACAGGTGCTGCAATTGCATACACCACTTAAGGGTGCAAACAAATCTTAAAGATTGTAAATGCATAGTTAATATGAAGCACAGTTTGCAACAAGCAATCAAGTGCAGCCAATAGCAGTTACTAAAGTCTGCACAGAGAATAACTGAATCAGTGTTTCCTCTTGAGGGCAAGCTTGACATGTCTATGAATGTTGAAAATTAAATTGCTGCATGACATATGCTCAAGATCATCTCCCAATCAGTCATTCAGTGTTAGGCCACCATCAATGGGAAAGAACAGGCAAGATGGTGCATCAGTTTGGAAACACATGCACAGGGTGAGAAACAGTCTTTTAATAAAGTGAAGCAATGTGAAAGTACAGTATATATCTGAGTTCAGAATGGAGCAAAGTCAGTTCAATAGACTAGACACAGTAGTTAAACACCATGGGCAAGGGCGGAGGCTAACATTGTACAGAACATGCAGAGAGAACCGGACTGAAGACATAACCAAAAACAGACCCTTTACTGGATCCTCACTGATCAGGCACAGTGACAGTAGATGACAACTGCACTCGTAATACAGTAAGGAGAAAAAGTCAAGCAGTCTAAGAGAGTGCTGCTTGTCATATAATACCTGCCTGATTGGTAAGAAGGAGAAAAGCAGAACTTACAGTGCACCTAGTGAGGGAATAAAGGCAACAGTCAATCTGCATCCTCTCATTGGAATGTTTGCAGGAGCACCTTCACCCCAGTGAGGGCTTGTTCAGATTGCTTCTTGTAATCTGCAAATCAAGGCACCTTTTTCCATGCCACTTTTTGAATATCCTGCAGCAGTTGTGACTCCTGTTGTTTCCTAGGAGGGTCAGGGACATCAATGTTACAGCTTCAGAGCTCCTGTGTCACTTCCTCCAGAGTTGAGAAAAGCTTTGTGCTATCTGAACAACAAATTTGAAGTCTCACCAGGTATGGGGTGGTGAATTTGATTTTTTGTGCCTTCATGATTCAGAGTATGGGGGCGTACACTTTTCTCTGGGACAAGACCGCTAGAGAATAATCATTGCCAAAAAAGATCCTGTGGTCCTTATAGAAGGCTTGACCCTTTTGCAAGGCTCACAACAAAAGTTCCTGTTTTACCACAAAGTTCAGAAGGTGCAGCACTATCAAGTGAGTCTGAGCATCGGGTGAAGTAGGCTGGGAAATAAGTGCCCGGTGTGACTGCTCTATTTGCAGGGTTACTAAATCCTCAATGTCCAGGATTGAAGGAGAAAGCCAGCCATAAAATAAGCCAAATCTCTGCCTTCTTTACCTTCAGGTATGCCATACAGGCATATGTTATTGTGCCTTGACCAGTTTTCTAGATCTTTGAATTTCTCTTTGAGCTGCTGATCCTGAATTATGTTGAGCAGCATCTGTTCAAGGCAGTTGATATGGGTGTCTGTCTGTCTGGAGGATTTTTCTAGAGCCACCACTTTAGCATCCAAAGCAACCACAGAATCCACTCTGTGTGCATTGATCAGATTTCCCCTCAAAATTCTTTCAGTTCTTCGAGGATAGTGGTGTTTGAAGGTTGATCTGACACAGAGCCCTGGTCTGCCATGGTTTCCATCAGTTGGGGCAGTTTGTGGAAGGAAGGTTGCAATCTTGCTGAATCCTTGGTAGAGTCTGGGTTTTTAGGTTTTCTGCCACCTCCCGTCAGTAAAGTAAGCTTCTTCCACTTAGTATTAGAAAATATCAAAGCTTGAACTTCCAAAATGTGAAGCTTTTTCTGCACCAAGGCATGGAGCTCAGCATTCACTTGGTCATTCAGAAGGGTGACATCACTGGAAGTCGAGAATACTTAATTTTTATGACATTTTATGATCTTCGACATGGAGGAGAAGAAAAAAAAGCATATGAGGAGGAAACCTCTGGGGATCCAAGGCATGGGTCACCTTCCCCACAGGCTGAGGATACAATTATTGATGTCTTAACTACTGCAATTTAGAGACTCAATTCAAGGGAATTTTTATAGGAAGGGCTCTTGCTCTATCCCTCTAATGGAAACGTCGGGGGGGATGCTGTGAGCCAGTCTCTGCAGCTAAAGGAGCTTCCCTCTGAAGGAGATCCACCCCTCAAGGCAGAGGAGGAATGCAGTGACTGCTGAAAGGCACTCACCTGGCTTCCACTGAGGGGAGGCCTAGAGAGGAAACCAAACTTTTGAGGGGTAAGGCATAGGAGTTGGGCCCTTGAGGGACAGAGGAAGGGAAGCAGTTGGAGACCAGGTGAACCTTTTGCAGCAGCCGTAAGGAGGAATAGCTTTAGAAGGTGCTGCTGACATGGTCTGCACAGTTAAACTATCCCTTGTGTGCACAGTTAGAAGAGCCTCTGTGGACTTACTGGCTCCACCCTCTGGTAGCTGAAGTCTTAGTGCTACATCAAGAGGTGCCACCAAGTCAATATACATGGACAAAGTTTCCCTCAAAGTGAAGAACATTCTCAACTGAATGGCAGAAAGAAGGACCCCCTAGTCGAGGGACCCACCTCCTAAAGACATGGCCTTCAAGGAAGCAGAGTGAGACTGTCAGCATAGTGAGCAGGGAGACCTTGAAACCATGCTATGAACAAGCCTGGCATGCATCTGAGTGCAGGAGTAGTGGCAAGCTGATGGCAAAACCATACCATGAGAACAAGGTAATACTAGAAACAAAATGTAGGCAAGGTTGAACGACTGATTGAGCCATCAAATGATGACTAGACATGGTATGAGACTGAATGATATGTGCCTAGACTGAATGGTGAATGCATGCCAACCAATTCCATAAGGGAGGTTAGTGGTACTTGCTGATGCAGTGCAGGTCAGGTAGTGTGAGGCAGTAGAAAGTGACAAATGAAACTGCTGGAGGAAAACCAGCGAATATGAGAACTGAATTAAGAAGAAGCATGCTGCTGGACTGAGCAACTAATTAAACCACCAGAGCACAAATGGAGCAGCTACACCACCAGGAAGGTAGAAAAGCAAAATAATGACCTAGAAAGCCACTGGAGGCACAAACCAAACAGAAAGCCAAAAGCACAAAGGGAAAGTGGGAGACAAACATGGGAGAGGGGGGGTGAGCCTCCGGCTGCAGCAAAGAATGAAAGTTTATTCCCACAGTCACCTTTACGATGTGAGTAAACTTTGATTGTGAATCGCATATTCTACTGCACTCCCACAGCCATTACATTCTGGGTGTTCACAAGCAGTGCCCTCAGGTAATGCCTGGGCAGGATGAGAAAGTGACCATTGCAGGGTCATGAGGAAACGGCCGTCTTCAAAACTGCTTTGTCAAATCCTGTATGGGAAATGGCATTCATGTCCAGTCTGTAATGTTTAGTAAAGGTATGAGTCATAGACCATGTCACAGCCACACATATATTTCTGCCATAGAAGCCAATTCACTTCTGCCTGTGATGTAGCCACTGCCCTAGCGGAGTGGATTTTAAAGTCCTTGGGTGGCAACCTGTCCTGTGCCTTGTATGCCTCCATGATTGACCTCTTTATCCAGGATGCAATAGTTGACTTTGATGCTGCTAGTCCCATCTTGGGGACTTTGGTAAGTATGAATAGTCTCTCTGATTTGCGGATGTTGCTAGTCCATTGTAGGTAGGTTTTAATGACCACAGGCATGTTTATGGACAAGACGTCTGATTCTCCCAACTGTGATGATGTTGTTTCAAAGGATGGCAGTTCAATGATTTAGCTCATGAGGAATGGAGTGGCTAGCTTGGGAATGGATAATGGTACCATTCATAAGGATACCCTGACCGAGAAGAATGATAGGAACGGTTATTTGTATAATAGGGCAGTGAGTTCACTGATCCTTCTAGCTGAGCATATGGCTATTAGGAACATATTTAGTGAGGCCTGTCACAGTTCTGCTTCCTTCATTGGTTTGAATGGTGGCTTCATCATTGCATTTAATATGAAACTAAGATCCCATGGGGCTGTAATCTGCCTGACCTTTGGTCTGATAATGTTTGCCGGTATCAGGAATCTGATCAAGTCTGGGTATGCCCCTGGGAATGTGTTATTAATTCTTCCTCTGGATGCCCCTATTACCAAAAGTTGGATCCTTAGTGATGAAGGAGATAGGTCTTTGTCAGGATCCTGTCAAGAATAGGAGTATTTGAGGAATTGATGCTTGTTCTGGTGTGATGTTATTGGTGGTGTACCATCTTGTGAAGATTTCCCAGTGTCTTTCATATGTCCATATTTTTGAGGGTCTTCTGGATTGCAGGACTGTACTGATGACAGATTGATGATACCCTTCTCTCAACAGTCTCTCACTTCCAGGAGCCAGGCAGTCAACTTGAGATAGTGAGGATTCAGGTGGCATACTGGGTCCTGAGTTAGTAAGTCCAGTCTGTGAGGCTGTGTTCAATGGTCTAGGGCCATTGCTACTATTGTGGCAAACCATGTGCACCTTGGTCAGTATGGGGTTATCAGGATTACCATACCCCTTGTCCATCTGATCTTGTGTAACAAAAGGTATTGGTGGGAAGGTGTAGGCCATCTGAAAAGTCCATGACAGTGATAGGGCATCTACAATAGCACATGAAAAAGGCAACTGTAATTGGGTGCCCACAAAAATGGCAACTCAATTATGGCACCTGTGTTCAGGGCTTCCTGGCAGGGGGGCGATTGGATACTGGGGTGGGTGACATATGGCGACGGGATGTACGTGCCTGTATGCGCATGTACACATGTGCAAGGGTCAGACAGGGGAGGGATGGTATGTGGGAGGGGGTGCACTGAGCAGCTGCAGAGCTGGTCGACTAGCATGGTGGGGAGGGTGGTTGGTTGGGAGGTGGAGGGTGCAGGGTTCGGGTCTGGCTCAGCAAGGTTTTTTTCCGCTGGGAGGTGGCATTCACTTTTTTAAGTTTCTCACCCCACCCCCGACATGCACCCCCCCTGGAGTTGAGAATCCTTATGTAGGGGAGTGTGTGGGGGCTCAGCCCCTGCATTAACAAAACAACCTGTAGGTCTCAGGCACCCTATTTCTTCTAGCCACAAGTGTGCATCACCGAAATTCATTTTTGTTGATGAACACTCGCTGTAATGGAGATTGCTATTCTGCAATCACTGTTATGACATGGAACCAGCATCTACCCCTCTGAAGCTGTTGTCTTTAAATCTGGAGAAGGAAGATGCTACTTGTTTGTTCAGGGATGATGCCATTAGGTCCACCTCTACTGGGCCCCACCTCTTGTTCACTGCACTGAATATGTGAGGGCGTAGGTGCCATTCCCCTGGATGTATCTGTTTGCGGATGAGCCAGTCTACCATCTTGTTCAGTTTCCCTGCTAGGTGAACTGCTGAGATGTGTTGGAGGCTTTGTGTGGCCCAGTTAAGCACCCTAGATGCTTCCTTCTGCATCCTCTGATTCCTTCTGTCTCCCTGTTTGGCTGTACACACTACTGTGGACATGATGTCTGACTGTATTAGTACTGACTTTGACCTTCACAGGTATTGGAAGTGTAACAGTACAATGTATACTGCTCTAATTTCTAGCACGTTAATGGACAACTTTCTTCTTTGAAGCCAACCACTTGCCCTGTGCTGTCTTGTTTCTTATTGATGTGCTCCATCCCAGCAGGTTTGCATCAGTGTCCATCTTCACCTTGAACTTTTGTTCCATTGGTACCCCTTCCGCCAGTTTGGTTCTACTTGTCCACCATTGTAGTGATTTTTGTCACTGATGCTGGTATTTGAACTGGGGTCAATAAGTCATTGTTCATTTGGAAAGACTTCTGTATACCAGGTACTGTAATGGCCTCATTCTCCATCTTGCCCACTGTACGAGAGATATGCATGATGCCATGGACCCCAGAAGATGCACTACCTGAAATAGTTGGGCATTGACTGCCCTTAGAAGTTGTTGGGCCTGAGACATGACCAAATCTATTCTTTTTATTGATGGTTTTATCAGGCTGTGTTGATTAGAGTGCCCAGGTGTTCTGTTTGCTGGCTGGGTTTGAGTAAGCTCTTTGCCATGTTCACTACCCATCCATGATGCTGTAGTGTTTGCATGACTAGTCTCCCTCTCTGTTGTCTTGACCATGATCTTATCAGCCAGTCCTCTAAGTATGGAATTACATGCATCTTTTCTCCCTCAGCTTTTTTGCTGTCACCACTGACACTTTGGTGAAAACTATCAGGGCTGATGCTAGCCCGAAGGGCAAGGCCTTGTATTGGAACTGGTGCCCCATTATTGCAGACCTTAGAAACTTGTAGAGAAATAGGCATATTGATATGGGAAGGTATGTATACTTCATATCTATGGACATGAGAAAATCACCCTGGTGGATTGCTCTTAATGTTGTGATTGTTTCCATCTTGAACTTCTTTGGTAATATGAACTTAAGTATTTTGAGTCTAAGACTAGACGCAAGTCTCCCGTCTTGTTTGGGAATCATAAAGAATATAAAATAGACTGCTTTTCCTCACTGAGCTTCTGGAATTTTGACTATTGCCTTATTTACTATCAGTTGCCACAGAGTTTTGTATTTGTGCTGGTGTGGCTTTTTCATTGCAACTGGGGATATGATTAGTCTGTCCACTCTTGGTTTTTCCTTGAAGTCTATTACATAGCCCTGAAATACCACTTCCAAAACCAATTTGTCTTGTATTTTCTGCTTCCATTGGAGTGCAAACTCTTGTAGATGTCCCCCTACTATATGTGTCCTGGTTGGCATTTGTAGCTTGTGTATGTAGTCATTGTGATCTACTCTGACCCTCCCCGGAAGAGCTGTGGTGTCGTCTGTTCAGGGTTCCCCTATCCCTAAACTTATTGCTGCTGTAGTGTCCTTGGTATTATCTGAAACGTGTCCTGTAGGCATTATAGGGTTATCTCTGGTCTCAAAAGTGATTCTTGTTCTTGTGAAACTCCCTGGACCTAGCTGATGGGAGGCATGTACTATACTGTAGTTTCTTCTTCCCCAGGGTGGTGCCTGGTTCTTCACTTTTAGGAAGGGCTCAAGGCCCTTTCTGACTAATCTTGAGCCTTTAAATGTTAGTTTCATTAGTTTCATTAAGAGTGACTTGGATTCTGTAAATGCCTTCCATAATTTGAGCCACAAGGCCCTCCTGGCCCTGTTGGCCAGAGCTTCTGTCCTCGTGTTGATCTTGAGGACATCTACTGCCATGTCTGCCAGGTACTTAGTAGTTTGAAGTGACTGGTTTGTTAATTACTCCTGGGAGGAATTTGGCTCTACTGTAGTTGCTCAGTCCTCTAGCCACATCATCTGGGCCCTTGTAGCATAGACTGCTGTAGTGGTCACTCTGGTGGCTAGTCCTGTCACTTCAAACAGTTTCTTCAGCATGTCATCTAACTTGCAGTCTGTGGGGTCCTTTAGTGGAGCAGAACCCTTGGTAGAGAGGACCATCTTTTTACCCAGAGTGGCTATATCAGGGTCCACTGCTAGTGTAATGCACTATTGCTTATGTTTGTCCTCTTGGATGGAGTACATTTTGTCCCACAACCTTCTTTCTGATATTCCACCTGGGTCTGCCACCACCCATTCCTTTGCAATGAGTTCCTCTATCACTTCACAAATAGGAAAATAGTAGTTCAGCTTTGGGGTTGGCTGGTGAATTGGAATCAGCTTCTTTGCACTGGTCAGAGGGGGTGCCTTGATTACAACTGTGGTTTTGCGGAATTTGAGCAATGAGTGAATGGTCTTGCAAGAGCATAGCTTTGCTGTCATAGATTGTGGGTCTGCCTCAGTAGAGTCCTCATTAATAGGCCTTTTCCCTTCAGAGTCCCCATTACCCTCATATTGGTCATCAGCATCTGCTCCACTGGGGATACTGTTGGTGGGGATGTTGTCTGGGTTTGGCAGTGGCAAGTTTGTGAGGTTGGGTATGGGCTTAGCCATGGCCTCCATGTGATGTATGACCTGTAGCATGGATTCGTTCTGATCTTTCATGGTTTGGACCAGGAAGGTAGCCATATTATTTGCTTGCTGTGCCTGGACCACCTCAATGTTCTTCTCCTCTATGGCTGGCCCTAGTGAGGACTGAGCTGAGACTTTGTGGTCACATACTTGGCAGAATGGGCTTTGCTGACTTTGTAGTAGGGAAAGGCTGCATGCTCTGCATTTTCTTCCTTTTGCCATGGTGATCTGTGATTTAGAGCAGAAAGAACATGTGCTAGGGGTTAGCATGGTTTTAGAGAGCACCATAGTGCTGGCATAATATTGAAAGGCATGCATATATCACTATATATGAATTTTAGGTGATTATGTGGTATGCAGTAACATGGTACCCTTATACTGCTACTTTGTATGGGTGGTTGACCTGCTCAAGATGACCACCTTAACTGATTCCAAGATGGCTGCTTCATGGCTTTATGTATGCATGCAGTCAGTATTTTAGTGCCTGGGTCAGATAGAGGGTACCTAGAGATTCAATTTTGTGAAAACTTGTCACCAGCTATCATGCTGCCCTTTTTAAAAGGTCACTTTTAAAGGTATCAGCCACTGATACCTTTAAAAGTGAGGGTAGGCTCTCAAGGAGGAGGCAGATAGTCTAACAAGGAATAAGGGCATACTGGATGGATCATGGGGTCCTTTTCTGCTGTCAAGTTCTATGATTCTATGATTGTGGGGGAAAAACTGTGATGTGTGGCATCTGAAAGCCCATCTCAAGATGGCAACCAGAAGTGCCCCCAAGGGTGTGTGTGCAGTGTGCACGCATGTTGCTGCTGACTGATTGGCTGTCTGAGGAGGTTCTAAGTGGCCAACAGGACAGTCAGAGCTGTGCTGAGCATGTTCATCAGCTAGGCTTGCATTGAGGGGTTGGGGAGACTTAAAAACATGGTTGATTCTGCATAGAAACACCTTTTTTGCACTCAGGCAGCTGAATGGAAGGTTCTAATCAGAGGGCTCTTTGTGAGGTAGTCTTTTATGCCCCCCAACAGGTAAATGCCCTCTCTTATTTTATTTAAATATCTATTTGTCTGCTGTGACTGGAGGCGAGGGCACCTTGCTCTGCTGCCACTGCAACAGAGATTGAAGAGGGATGCCAATAAGATATTTGGGTGCCTTGCCAGATCAGGGGGAC
Organism: Neoceratodus forsteri; assembly: GCA_016271365.2. NCBI lineage: Eukaryota > Metazoa > Chordata > Ceratodontiformes > Ceratodontidae > Neoceratodus > Neoceratodus forsteri. The sequence continues at coordinate 1,058,198,931 of CM057456.1, forward strand.
AGCTGTGGAAATTGCCATAACTGGCTATTTCTTGTGGAATTATATTTTGTCTCTGTCTCCTCATGGTAACCCACTGCTGCTGAGGTAGGGGCAATGGGAGTGCTCTTGCCACATGCCATTTCCACTTGGGAGAGGAACTGGCATTCACCACTGGCAATGTGCTGGCACAGTGTGAGATTTAAATCATTGCATCATGACTTTTGCTATGCTCCATGTTACACAATACTCGGAAAGGGGCAGAACTAATGGTGATTTTCTGTATATTTAGTTCAGATAGGTATAGCTCAATGCCTGAGCTCTGTATCTGGGGGGGGGGGGCTTTGTTAGCACAAAACCAAAGATAAAAAACATATTCTAATAGTTACTATTAGCATGCCAGATAATAGATAGATTTGCTTCATAAGAGGAGGCTTACCTGAGTGTGCTGTGTTAGGGAGATCTGTTTCTTTTTGAATTCAGTTAATTCTTTTAGAAATATCAACAGGAGCTGTGGTGAGTGCTGCCAGCCTAGATGATGCACAAGTAAAGGCTGAAGATACCTGGGAAGGCAAGGGAAGTAAAGGGTCCACTCAAAAGTCATCACATGTGCATCCAGCCTATGAAGTTAGCAGGTGAAACCCATGATGTAATGGCTCTGGGAGTGCCACACAGAATGTGATTCTCAAACAGTGCTTCTGAGTGAAGCTGGAGGAAGCTGGTATAAATAGCTCAGGTAGGGGGCTTGGCTGGTACCTCCCACCCATTGAAATGCAGGCACAACCTTTGAATTCCACACTCAGCAGACTTGTCTGTTTTCAATTCTGAAGGTCCTGTTTCTCTTCTTATTTAAGCAAAAAAATCAATAGTGAGATCTTCACAGTGTGTGACAAAGCCTTATGCTATAAACAATGATTAAACACATCAACTAAATCAGTACAGATTAGATATTGTACGACTTTATATAATTCTGCTGTGATGCCATCTGCTCCTAGGGCTGTACTAGATATTACAGATGTTATCACTAACAAAACTTCTTCAGTAGAGATATGACCTATCAGATATTTCCCCTAAGGTGTCTGTTACCTGAGGACAGTTCACACCATCCCAAAAGGCTTAGTTAGTAGGGTCTATTCCTGTGTCACACTGTAAGGCTGTTCTAACATATATATTCACTTCCTGCACAATGTTCAGCCTTGTGTAAAAAACCTTCTCAGTGGGCATCTGAAGGGAGGTCATTGCCCTACTCTGGACTAGATCTGGACCAGATTTGCAAAACCCTCAAATGGTGAACTAGAGGACTACCTGCCTTTTGTACTGTATCTTCGTTTGGCAAGGAAAGATGTGGCTCTGTTATAATGATGTATCTTCATGCTTGATTTGACTTTGAAATTTGGGCACTCAGATTTACTCCATGCTCACGTGCATATAATAATTTGTGCAATTGGTGTGTAAGCTAAAAATACTTTTGGTAACCTTCTCTGACCAAATGTGCAAAACTCATTCATTGCTTGTTACTCTAACCTCTAGGCTATACTGCCAGCTCCAAGATTTGAGAATGGCACTGTCATGTGACACCTCTACCAGCCTTGGCAGGGAAAGGTGCAGGGTTGCCCTCTTGAACTCTTCTCTTGGCACAGGGTCCTGAATTGCTGCCACCTTGGGCACCAGAGGACCAGGTACTTTGGCTTTCAGATGGACTGTTTGCCCTGTACATCTGTATCTGTGGCAACATGGAAGCACAGAGCCCAGACAGATTGCACTTCCACAGCCCACCAATCAGCCCCATGAATTCTTGCTATCTTTTGCTGTGCTTCCATAGGCTGATGAAGTCTTTCCTTGGCACTGGGAACAGCCATCTGTTCATGCAGGTTGCAAAAGGATCTGAATGAATGATAATATAATTCCACTATTTGAAATAAAAAGGAAATTCACTGAAAAAATTGCATTAATTCACTGGTTATGGTTCAACTTAATGCCACAAAGGTAAGGAAACGTGATGTTGGGGTTTCCAACCCTAATTCCTCCCAAGCAGCAAAAGGACAAGACCACACAAGCACCCACAGACACCAATCATCAGGTAAGATAAACAACATACAACTGTTTCCAGATGACACAAATGCAGTAGCACTGATGTGCTACCTTCATGGATTTCTATCTGTGACTGCATAAACACAGGGCCTGTGCTTATGCAGGCACACTTGTGTGCATGTATGTCATATAGCATGCACGAGTATGAGTGGCTGCAGAAGTGCAGGTCCTATGGGGGGCTGCATTCTTAAGACCAGTCGTGCAAACCGTGCAACCTGTAGGCATGAGCAAAGAATTCACCAGAAAGCGTAAATGCATGCACAGGTCATGCTTAATAACTCCACAGCCATATATCTGACCAGCGCAAAAGTTGGCAGATCCCAAGATGTATGGCTTTTGATCATGTATTCCAAATTTCAGGCAAATCTGTTGAATGGTGGCAAAGTTATTAAGGTGCAAAATTTGATCCTTTAACCTTAAAAGGGCTCCTCAACCCTTACTATGGTAGCACTACCATGCTACCATAATATATATATATATAATATATACAGTTATAGATGATCCCCTCACACATGACATTAAACTTTTCTTTTTCTATACACTTTTTCAATGATTAAGTGCATAATGCAAGGATATTAGTGGCAGGGAACTTCAAATGGCAAAATATTGCATCTAAGTCTGAAGACAATTTAAATTGTAATCATCAAAAGCAGTAAAATAAATTATCTCAAACTGTTTCCAACCCCTAAAGATATTTAATAAGTAGTATCATACATACATTAGAGCTTGGGTTTGATGGGTGGATTCTGTACAAATCCCATATTGCCCTGTTTCTAACTTTGCAATCCTGACAGTTTGAGGCTTGCAGTTTTCAAGGTTTTTTCCAGACCAAAATCTTCTATTTTTTGTGAAACGCTAGTGGTTTTTGAGATTGAGAAAAAAGAAAATATGAAAAATTCCTATTTTAAACAAAAAAAAATCAGTCAAGGTTCTCTTATAAACAGAAAGTTTGATATGTGACAGTTTATTGTGGAATAGGCTAACTTACTGTACATACGTTTGTTGTCATTTTCTAAAAATCAATCAATCAATCAATTTTTATTTTATACTGGAGGGTATCTGAGCAAAAATGCCCATTTTCACAAACATCCAGTTGTACAGATATTTTTACAAAACAGTTGGACAAAATAGTATAGAACAAATAAGTTAAAACATTAAACAGTAACGTGAGGAATAATACAGTATATACACTTAATTAATATGCTTAATTACAGCAGGTTTATAAACAGGAGAAACATTTCATACAGTGTCAGATTGTTAAAGGGAAAAAGCTTGAGGAAAACACCCAGGAAAGGTATATTTCAGGCAGGTGCTGGGGACTGTGAAAACATGGGGGCAGACACTGGAAGGGGAGTGGGAGGAGTGGAGGGGAGAGTAATAAAGGAGGGAAAACAACACAAAAATATTTGAGGAGAGGGACAATAACAAAATATTTTAGTGAACTGTGTCTCAGAATGTCTTTAATGAGTGTTTAAAATTGGTGCATTCTCCATTTATTTTGGTTTGGGCTATTTTCAACCCAGCCAGCCAGGTTGGTGAGAGAAGACACTGTGCCATCATCTAGTCATCTTGTAGGTCAATCAGGTGAGGGGTGTCCCAGTAGACACCAGACAGCCTTTACCATTTTCTGGAGGTTGCAGTGCTGTCCCATCCACAGGCACCTCTCTGGGCTGAGGGCTAAAGTTGCTCATCACTAGGCTGAGTTGGTTGGGATTTGCGGGACCTCCTCCCCTGCCCAGGGACCACCAAGTCCTCCCCTGCTGTCTCAATGGTTACCAAGGAAGAAGAGTGGCTGCATGACAGTGGGATCGGGAAGGGTGAGGGCAGTGGGAAAGAGAAACATCCCTCTTATGCTTCTACTCCATAACTCCTATGCTGCTCTGCCAGGGTGGAACTGTTCCAGAGAGGCACCCACAGTGGTAACCAAGGAGGATGTGGGGATCCTCCACAGTGGAGGGGAAGCAGAGAACCCCTGAGGAGGTAGCAGCTTCTGGTGGAGGACTCTGTCATTGAGGGGGGTAGACTTGGGGCCAGGAGGTGAGGGAGGTCAAATGCCTACCTGGCACCACAGCTTGGAGGGATGGACAGTGCATCCTAAGGATTGCTGGGGCAGCAGGACAGGAGGGTGATCTAAACATCATTGTCTGCTTGGGGATGAATGACCTGGCAAGTGGCAAGGCTAGGGTAGTGCAGTAGCAGTTCAGGGAGTTGGGGAAGGTTCTTAGACAGGTGACATACTCTGTAACCTGTTTAGAGGTGTTACCTGCCAAGGGCAAGGAGGAGAACAGGGTACTCCACACCAAGAGATTCAATGCATGGCTGAAGGACTGGTGCAGAGTAGAGGGATTTGGCTTCATTGGGGATTGGGGTTCCACCTGGAGGAATGCAGGCCTGTACAGGGGCGATGGCCTGCATCTATCCAGGGGGTGAATCTGGATCTTCAGTAAGAGGTTTACATTTTTCATCAGCAAGCATTTAAACTAGCTAAGGGGGTAGCAGAAAAAAGCTGTTTGAAATAAACAACCCACCCCCCACAAAATTATATAGATGGCAGAGAGGACCCTAAGGTTAAGAAATCACCAACGATAACTAAAACCAATATAGGTGAAAATGCAGAGAAAAGGCAGAATGGGAGTAAGGATAAGAGGGGTGTGGAGGAAAGACATGGGGATAGGAGGGGAGTTATTAGGAGAGGAGGCAGTAAAAATTGGAAGGCCATGTGCACAAATGTGCACAAATGCCCCAGTCTGGGAAACAAAATCATGGATTTAGTAGCCCTGATGGCTGAGGCGAACATGGACATTGTCACTGTTACCGAGACATGGTTCACAGGGAACCATGACTGAGATATGACAATACCAGGTTACGCTCCATTCAGGAGGGACATGGTGGGTAAAAAGGGAGGAGGAGGAGGAGGAGTGGCTATCTACATCAGGGAAGGAATTAAGGCAACTGAGGTACAGGGAATGCAGGGAGAGGTGGAGGCACTGTGGATTACCCTGGAGATGGGAAATGGCATTGCCATTCACACTGGTGTGATCTACAGACCTCCCACGCAAGGGGAAGAGCTGGACAGGGTACTTGTAGAAGCCATCCACAAAATGACAGCTAAAGGGGAGGTGCTGCTGGTAGGAGATGTCAATCTGCTGGATGTGCATTGGAGCAACCAGGCTGCAGCCTCAGCCATGAACAGAGACATTCTGAAAGCCCTGAAAGAGGCATGCCTAAGACAGCTAGTGATGGAGTCCACCTGAGAGGGAGTGACTTTGGACCTAGCACTCACCAACTGGGACAGAATTACAGACATTAAAGTGGGAAGCCATTTGGGATCAAGTGATCACAGTATGGTGTGGCTCAATATGAGAACAGCAGAAAACTCAAACCACATGAAAGCAAGGGTCCTGGATTTTAGGCAGACTGACTTTGCAAAGGTGAGGGAATGTCTTAGGAAATCAATGACAGGGAAGGAGAAATGGGAGGGGTTGAGGAACAATGGGAGAATCATAAGGGAGCCACAGTGGAGGCAACAAGCCATTGCATTAGGCAAAAAAGTAAAACAAAAAGAAGGAAAAAAACTCTATGGTTCTCAAAGGAAGTGCCCAAGAAAGTAAGAGTGAAAAGGGTGGCATTCAGGAGATACAAGGAAACACAGAGGGAAGAAGACAAGGAACTTTATCTGGAAAAGCAGAAGGAGGCAGGGAAAGCAGTCAGGAGTGCAAAGGCACAAACAGAAGAAAAATAGCCCAGGCAATAACAAAAGGGGACAAGAACTTTTTCAGGTATGTTAGTGAAAGGAAAACTACTAAGGGTGGGATTGTGAGACTAAAAAGGGAAGGAGGATAGTGTGCAGAGGGGGACCAAGAAAAGCAGAAATCCTGAACAAGTATTTTTGTTCAGTATTCACAGAAGAAGGGGAAGGGGAGGGACCAAAGTTAGGTGATGGAAGCACCACTTGGAGGGAGGTGGATCCCAGCCCATTTAAGGAGGAGAAAGTCTTAATGGAACTCAGTAATCTGAAAGTGGACAAGGTAATGGGGTTGAACAGGATATATCCCAGAGTATTGAGAGAACTCAGGGAGGTGCTGGTAGCACCACTGATAGCCCGGTACAACAGTTTGCTGGAAACAGTTGTGGTACCAAAGGACTGGAGGAGGGTGAATGTAGTCCCACTCCACAAAAGTAGAAGCAGGGAGAAGGCTGGCAATTACAAGCCAGTCAGTCTTACCTCAGTGGTGGGGAAACTAATGGAATCACTACTAAAAGAAAAGTTTGTGATATATCTCAAATCCAACAGAGCACAGGATATAAGGCAGCATAGATTCACAGCAGGAAGATCTTGTCAAACAAATCTGATAGATTTCTTTGACTAGGTGACTAGGGAAGTGGATCAGGGAGGGGCGGTGTATGTGGCCTACCTGAATTTCAGCAAGGCCTTTGACACCGTCCCACATAGGAGGCTAGTAAACAAGCTGGACAGCCTGGGAGTGGGTCCCAGTGTGGTAAACGGGGTTAAAAATTGGTTGAGTGATGGGACAAAGAGGGTGGTGGTGAACTGAGTTCAATGAGAAGGGGGGTGACCAGCGAGGTCCCACAGGGATCAATGCTTGGACCAGTCCTCTTTAATGTCTTCATAAGCAACATTGCAGAGGGTCTGGAAGGGAAGGTGTGTCTCTTTGCAGACAACACGAAGATCTGCAACAGAGTTGACACTCCAGGAGGGGTAGAGAAAAAGAAAAGGGACCTGGTCAAGCATGTGGCAACTAAGATTTAATGCAAAGAAGTGCAAGATCTGGTGGTGGACCCTGGTCATCATGCAGAGAAGTTGACTCCTGGATCTCCCTCTGGCTTTGTGTTAAGGGGTAACCAGTTGAGACCTTCTGAACAGGTGCAGAATCTGGGCGTAATATTTGATTACGAGCTGACACTTAAGTCTCAGGTGTCAGCTTTTGTCAAGTTCTCATTTTACCATCTGAGGAATATAGCCCAGATAAAGCAAATTGTTCCACACGATAACCTCCCTGTATTGGTTCACACCTTTGTTTCCTCGCGTCTAGATTACTGCAATGCTCTATATCTAGGGTTGCCAGGGGTAGACCTCCACCACCTGCAGCTGGTGCAGAATGCTGCAGCCAGGTTGTTGACTGGGCTACCAAGAACTTGCCACATCACACCTGTTCTGTGCGAACTGCACTGGCTGCCGGTACATTGGAGGATTACCTTCAAGGTCGCATTGCTGACCTATAAGACCCTACACGGACAGGGACCAAGCTGCTTGCAAGATCTCCTGTGGCCCTACTACCCTCTCCGCCCACTCCGTTCCACTGATGAGGGATTGCTAGAGATTCCCAGGGTTCGTCTTCAATCCTCTGGGGCCAGAGCTTTTTCTTTTGTGGCTCCAACCCTGTGGAATTCTCTACCTCGTTGGATTAGAGAGTGCCCATCCACAGAATCTTTTAAGGCTTCTCTGAAGAGTTTTTTTGTTTGTTTCAGCCTTTGATTAGCCCCTTTTTTGCTGTCTTTTAATTGTACTATATTTTAATTTTTATTTATTATTGATGTATCTTTCATGTGCTTTGCTTTGGCATTTGAAAAGTGCAATATAAATAAATTATGATTATGATTATGATCATGCTTCTGGGGCACAGAAATTTGGGGGAGGAGTACATGATTGGGGGAGGTACTGGCAGTCACCAAACAGGAATGAGACCTAGGAGTTATCATATCTGATGATCTGAAGGTTACCAAACAATGCGAGAAGGCTGTGAGGAGAGCCAGTGGAATGCTGGGGTGCATAGGGAGAGAGATATCTCCAGCAGAAGGAAGGAGGTGATGATGTCACTGTATAGAACATTGGTGAAATCTCATCTAGAGTATGTGTCCAGTTCTGAAGACTGCATCTCCAGAAGGACATAGACAGAGTAGAAGCAGTTCAGAGAAGGGTGACAAAAATGGTGCAGGGCTTGTACCAAAAGTCATATGGGGGAGACTGGAGGATCTCAATATGTATTCCTGGATTAGAGAAGAGAGAGGGGGGGTTATGATAGAGACTTTCAAATACCTCAAGGGTGTAAATAAGGTACAAGAGGGTAGCATATTTCAAAAAATCAGATGTTCAAGAACAAGAGGCCAATATAAGAAAGTAGAGGGTGGTAGACTTAGGGGTAATGTGAGAAAGTATTTTTACATGGAAGGGGTGGTGGATCCATGGAACAGCTTCCCGGCAGAGGTTGTAGGAGCAAAAATGGTAGGGGAATTAAAAAATGCATGGGACAGACACAAAGGAACTCTAGCGATAGGAAAGAGAGAGTAAACCGCAGATCATGTAGGCTCGGCAGTATATGAAACAGGTAGGGAAAATGGGCAGATTAGGTCAGCCAAGCAGTCCTTATCTGCTGTCAAATTCTATGTTTCTATGTCTTGAAAGGGAATGTGCGCAGTAGACATCTGGAATAGCTTGTACTGAGATGGAGAGAAGGGAAGGGTGACTCTGGATCCCAGGGATTGCTTGGTATGGGATGGGGAGTTGAGGTGGTATCAGTGGATATGAGGGAGTAATTGGAATGGGAGGAGGAGAGGCTGGGGTGTCACTAGACACCTTGGAGCCTTGGTAGGGGATAGGGACCACTAGACACCCAAGACACTTGGCATGGGATACGAAGAGGGAGGGTTACCTCTGGAGGAAGAGGGTATCACTGGACACAAGGGAGTACTTGGCATGTAACAGGAAGAAAGAGATGTCACTTGATACCAGGGAGGTTTGGCAAGAATCTGGAGGACCACTAGACATGAGGGAGTACTTGGCTAAGGATGAGGTGATGGAGGGGTGCCACTGGACCAAAGGGAGAGCTTCGCATAAGTAGGAAAATGAAGATGGATGCCACTAGACACCAGGGACTACTTGGCTTGGGACAAAAAAATGAAGGGGTTCCCACTGGACATCACTGAGTCCTTGATAAGGGGATGGAAATTGAGAGAAGAGGAGCCCACAGGACACCAAATTATTTTGTCATGAGATACGGTCAGGAAGAAAATACCACTGTACACCAGGGAGTACATAGTTTGGGCTGGGGAAAGGAAGAGGGTGCCACTTGACACCAGGAAATACAATTTGGCACATGGATGGGGGGGCAACTGGATACTAGGTTGTGCTTATCATGGCATAAGGTCAGGGAAGGATTACCACTGGACACTAGGGAATGCTTTGCATGGGTTGGGGTGAGGGAGGGGGTATCACTGGATGCCAGGGTGTACTTAGCTCAGGATAAGAAAAGGGAGGAGAGTGTCACTGGATACCAGGGAGTATTTGGTATGGGACAGGAAAAAGGAGTGTATACCATCGGACTATCAAGTACCTTGCTGTAGGATGAAAAGTGTGAAGAGGTGCTACAGGATGCCAGGGAGAGCCTAGTAGTGGATGGGCACAGTGAACTGGTGCCACTAGACATAAATAAATCAATAAATACAATCTCAAATAAAATAATTTGACTACCAGAAAAGGAAATCTCATAAAAATAGTTATGATTCACATCCACACCACTGATTGTAAACCGAAGTCCATAAATTAATAATTTTAAACTTTCTAAAGATATACTATATTTTTACTTATTTACATTTGCAGTACCCCCTTTATGATCTGTACTGCCTATGATTGAGTTGAATCTGTGCTTTTTGTTTCAGTCCTACTACAAAACAAATTCCTTTCTAGGTAACACTTAATGGTATGTTTATGCAACCACACTGCACTTATTTCATAAAATGGTGTCTGGTCAGTTCTGACTCCTCATTTGTCAGGACCCCATCACATGGTACTGCATTAACCTAGCATATACTCCTGCTCAGAAAACATCGTAGAGGTGCATTTCTCCAGAGCACAATGAGTCAAGGTTAAAAAAGGTCAATATGCTAATTACATATCGGCAGGGTCAAAAAGGTCACAATGCAAGTCGAAGAACACAACAACATCAAAAAGAAACCATGCAAATTTTATGGAAAAATGCATGACTCCTCCCCCAACACACACAAACACACACAGCAACGTAGAAACATAGAAACATAGAATTTGATGGCAGATAAAGACCACTTGGCCCACCTAGTCTGCCCATTTCCCTACTTGATGGATAAGTTGCAGATTCTAGTTGATCAACAGCTTACTTCCTCCTACCCCCCACTAGAATTGTCTTATGTCCGTCCCATGCATTCTTGAATTCTCCCACTGTTCCTGACTCCACAACCTCCTTAGGAAGGTTGTTCCATGCATCCACAACCCTCTCTGTGAAAAAATACTTTCTAACATTACCTCTTAGCTGTCCCCCCTCTATCTTCAAATTGTGCCCCCTTGTTCTTGCATATCTCTTATTCTGAAATATGCTACCCTCTAGTACTTTAATTCCCCTGAGATACTTCAAAGTTTCTATCATGTCCCCCCTCTCCCTCCTTTCCTCAAGAGTATACATATTAAGCTGCTTTAGTCTCTCCTCATATGTTTTCTGGTGCAGACCCTGCACCATTTTGGTTGTCCTCCTCTGAACAGCCTCCACTCTGTCTATGTCTTTGCGGAGGTGCAATCTCCAGAATTGCATGCAGTACTTCAGATGGGGTATTACCACCTGTCTGTATAGAGGGATAACAAATTTCTGTTTTCTACTGTTGATGCCTCTCCCTATGCATTCCAGTATCTTCCTAGCCATCTTTACTGCCTTCTCACATTGCTTGCCCACCTTTAGGTCATCCAATATAATTAATTTTAGGTCTCTTTCGATTTTTGTTGTTGTTATTAACTCACCCCTCATTGTGTACTCTTCCCCTGGATTTTTGTTTCCCAGATGCATTACCTTGCACTTCTTTGCATTGAATCTGAGCTGTCATATATTTGACCATTCCTCCAACATTGCCAAGTCCCTTTTCATCCTTTCCACCCCACCTTGTATATCGACCCTGTTGCAGATCTTTGTGTCATCTGCAAAAAGACATACTTTTCCTTCCAGGTGCTCTCCAATGTCACTTATAAAGACATTAAAGAGGACTGGTCCCAGTACCGACCCCTGCGGTACCTCGCTAGTTACCCTCCTTTCTTCACTGTGGACTCCGTTTACTATTACCCTTTGCGTCCTGTTGTCCAGCCAGTTTTTTTATCCAGGCTACCACCTTGGGACCCACTCCAAGGCTGGCTAACTTGTATATTAATCTTTTGTGTGAGACTATGTCAAATGCCTTGCTAAAATCTAGGTAGGCCATATCCACAGCCCCTCCCTGGTCTACTACTTTGGTCACCCAGTCAAATAAATCTATTAGGTTCATCTGACATGACCTTCCTGCTGTGAAACCATGCTGCCTTTGGTCTTGTGCCCCACTGGCCTCTAGGTACTCAACAATTCTTTCCTTCAGAAGTGATTCCATCATTTTCCCTACCACTGAGGTCAAACTAACTGGTCTGTAGTTTCCTGCCTCTGCCCTGCTCCCACTTTTGTAAAGTGGAATCACATTTGCCCTGCTCCAGTCCACAGGTACCACCCCATTCTCCCATGATTTGTTAAAGAGAGTAGTCAGTGGCATTACTAGTTCTACCCTTAGTTCTTTTAGAATTATTGGGAGAATCCCATCAGGCCCCATTGCTTTGTCCACACTCCTTTATCCAACATTGCTGAACAATCACAGACTGTAAAGGAAATCCATCCAACAACTTTGAAAAAAACATGCAATACATCCTATTCACAAATCTAAACCCCAAAAGTCTCAGTGCTACTCATACATGAAAACATTTTAAACACCTAATAAAAACAGAAAATATATTACAAAACCGTAATTCTCCACAACAGGATATGTATATGTATATCACTAAACCATCAGCAAAACTTCTACAAACATTGCTCTAACAGTTATCTAGAAACAAATGACAACTCAAACTCTCTGCTTGAATCTCAGTTGTCCAGCAGTGCACTTGAATGAAGTCACATGACATTTAATCAATAACCTAGGCTACCAGGTCTGACTCAGATCACTTGGAAATAACAGGAAGCAGAGCCCAGGCTTCCAGCTTATCCTCATAGGTCAGATGGGAAGTGCAGTAAGTTAAAAATCAGAAATATCTATTTAAAGCAACAAAATAACCCACTTCCCTGCAGAATTTGTTTTATAACCCACCACTCAGTATATTAACATAACATAATCCCCTCTTTGTCGTGCCTCAATCCTTATGCAATATACTGTATTTTTACCTTCTTTTCGGTGGTTTCTGTAACCTGTACTGAACAGCAAACCATTAATAATGCTTTAATTAGAACATTTAATACATGTTTTCCCAGGTGAATGGCACTTGAGATATTTCAAACTGCAACTGAAACAGATGCTTTGAATATTTTTTCACTTGTTCACTGGTTTCTACAACTATGGCAGCATTCACTACTTGATTCACTTTCTGAGGAGAGACTGTCATTGAAAATATAGGGCCCTATGCACTATTTGGCTTGATACTCATGGGTAGAGGCATGTATTGGGCCACCCAGTTGTGTGCCACATAGCCAGCCCTTGCAAGATGTGCAGGGCCAGTATGCATGACCCTGGCTGGTCCAGTGTATGGCCATGTAGATCCACGCAAGGGATGGGGCCAGAAGGGGGTGTATGTGGGCCAGACTGGGGCTTCTAATCAAAAGTCCTCACTTGGACCAGAGTGGAACACCTGCTCCACAGGAGCAGGGGATCATGGGACACGATGGCCCATGTGCAGACTGTCCTGTCCCCTACTGCCAACTAGCATTTTTCCAATGTTGGGCAACTGCACCCCACAGCCATCATCCACCTCAACCCTCTGTAGCATACTGTGGCATCCTGATGGGTGTTATGGACTTTCACTGTCTCCCTTGAGGAATCTTCTGTTGTGGGAACTAACAGGGCTGGTGAGCACCATGGCCCTCCAAAGCCTGATGATAAATCAGTAAGCACTGCTATTAGTGGGTGGTGGTGAGAGCTCCACTCACTAAATCCTGTTTTGCTTAGTGAAAGAACAGATGGTAGTGAAAGAACGGATGGTAGTGTGAGCACTATCCAAAAGCATAAACTGGAATTTGCACTTTTTGATGAGTGGTGAGAGCACTGTCATTGTTACTGTCATGGTAGCTCTCCACTGGAACTATTACATCAAACTCTTCCCTGGTGGCAAACTTAGGATTCTCAGGATTCGAACCACTATAGTATTCTCCTTTTTTCTGTTTTACCTAATTATGTATTATTTAATTTGGGGTTGGTCATGGGAAGGTGGTGGGTGATTGAGGTTTAGGTAGTGTAAGATTATTCTAGTTTGAATATGTAGTTGGGTTACACTGTACTAATTGTTTGGATGGTAACTGAATGATTAGTTAGATTTTAATTTGTTGCTCGATTGTTGTTCTAGCAGCCTAGATATGTGTTGGAGTCTTGGTCCCCTCTGAATCAGTTGCCCAGCAGCCCTGCTACATGACCTCTGTCCCTTTTTGTGGCCTCCCCTTCCTGCAGCCACTATAAGGCATTGCAGGAAGGTGGGTATCTGTAGGGGGAAGGGAGGACTGTGGCGGGACACCAGGGGCTCAACAGAGGTGTAAGGGATTTGAGGTGGTTAGGGGCAGGAGGCACCCTGGGATTAAATGGAGCCTTGAAAGAGGCCTGACATGTTTGGTCTCCATTCCCAGGGTTCCCATCAGACCACGTGGGCAGGTAGCTACAGGACCTACAGCCTCCACTTATCCCTTCTGGGCAGTGTTATGCAATGCCAGATCAATCAGAAACAAGTCTGCGATTATGTTGGATTTGATTTTTTTCAGTTGACCTGGCATGCATCATGGACCCCTGGTTGGGGGAAGATGCTAGACCAATTCTGGAGGCATCGGTCCCTGCCGAGTACTCTGTGGTTCACTACCTGAGGAGGAATCACAGGGCTGGGGTGTGGCCATCTGGTTAGATCCAGCTTGAATTTCTGCATGCATCCAGTAGGTTCTACCTCATCTTTTGAATGTGTGGCAGTGCATGGGGGTTCCAGGTGTGGATTGCAGAATTCTCCTGGTTTACTGACCTCCAGGGTCAGGTGGAGAATTCCTGCAGGAGGCTGTGGAATTCATTGCCAACAGGGTGTTGAAGTAACCAAGATGGTTGATTCTGGGGGATGTCAATGCCTGGATCAACAATGAATCCTCGCAATTTGGTTGTGACCTCCTCAGCTGATAACATCGCTGGGCCTTGCACAGGCAGTAGCCTCTGCAACCCATCATCACGGCCACATCTTGGGCCTGGACTTCTCACTGAGTCTCAGGGTCACTGACCCCAAGATTGATTTGTCACTTGGTTCGATCACTGTACAGTGAAATTCTCATTTGGGGGCGTCCTCAATAGTCCCTCCACTGGTGAGATCTTCAACTATCGCTCTTTAAGGGGATTGTCCCTAGCAGGACTGATGGCAGTAGTCAATTTTACCGGTGTGAGTGCTGTTTGTGCAACTGGCTTGGGTGAGGTGGTGCCAGCCTGTAGTAGGGCAGCCTCTGAGGCACTCGATGCCATCGCACCAGTCTGTATACAACCAAGGTCCTGTCACTTATGACCCCCATGGTTTGATGGAGTTCTCAAGGTGATGAAGACTACGGGTCAGAGATTAGAGCATTGCTAGAGCAGGACTTGGTCATAGGAGGATAGACTGGCTTTAAGGAAACACCATGCTAATTATCAAAGGGCAATCGACCATAAGAAGCCAGAGTTCCTGTCCAGGGAGATTGCCACAGGAAAGAACAGACCAGTTCAGCTCTTTCGGACTATGTACAGACTACTTCATCCAGTCTGTCTACAGTTGAAAAGAGCCTTTTCAGTAGCACTTTGTGAAGAGTTTGCTCTGTTCTTCTCTGACTGTGTATCCTCTGTGCAGGCTGGGATCTTGCCACTGGGTCTAGATTAGTCCTGCAGTGTGGGGCCTGGGTAGAACAGAGACACTCCAATTGTCTGGGTGGAGTTTCAGCCGGTGGAGGTGGCCAAGGTCTCCAAAGTGCCTTCGAAGCTGTGACTCACTTGTGAGCTGGACCCTGGCCTGATGTGTCTCCTAGTGGGTTGTGTTGAGGCTATTGGTCCAGTGTTTGCCAGGATGGTCAGGTGTTCACTTTCAGAGGGGGTCTTCCCCAACACCTTGAAGGAGGCGCTGATGAAGCCCCTTCTGAGAAAACCATCTCTCAACCCCAGCATCCTAATGAATTATAAACCTATCTCCAACCTCTCATTCTTAGGGAAGGTTGTTGAGAAAATAGTGGCTCTGCAGCTCAAGGAGCACCTGTAGGCTTTATCTATGAGCCATTCCAGTCCAGATTTAGGATGAGGCACAGCACAGAAACAGCACTAGTCTGGGTGCATAATGATCTGCTCTGTGCTAGAGATTGAGGGAAATGGTCAGTTCTCATTCTCCTCAATCTGTCCTCAGCATTTGACACCGTGGACCATGCTGTGTTGTTGGATTGCCTTAGAGAGTATTGTGGACTCACCGGTACTGTCATCAGCTGGTTTGAGTCCTTTCTCTCGGGCAAGCAGCAGAGGGTTCTGATGGGGAATTTCTCTTCCTCCCTGATGCTCCTGACCTGTGGAGTTCCTCAGGGTTTGATCCTATCACCAATGTTGTTCGCAGTGTACATGCTGCCTCTGGGCAGGGTCATTAGGCAATACAGCTTGAGTTTTCACTGTTATACAGATGATACTCAGCTGTATGTATCTTTTGCACCAGGGACAATTGGTACCATCGATGTATTGAATAAATGCCTTGCTGAGATCCAGGAATGGATGAATGCTAACTGGCTGAGACTCAACCCAGAAAACACGGAGGTACTAGTGACTGAGCTGGGTCACGGGCATGATGGGGATACCTCTGGGATAACAACAAGCTTGGTCCTGGAGTTGACCCAGTTGATGGCGTCCTCTAGGGTGAGGAATCCAGGCATTGTTCTTGATGACAAACTGACATTTGAAGCCCAGGTCTGGCTGTCATCAAAAGTGTTTTTTACTAATTAAGGAATATCTCCCAGATTAAACCGCTAATTCCACCCTAAGACCTGCCATCACTGGTGCATGTCTTTGTAACATCCAGACTCAACTACTGTAATGCTCCTTATCTTGAGGTCAGTGGAGGGAAACTCCATCAGCTGTAGCTGGTGCAGAATGCAGCAACCATGCTGCTGACGGGACTGTCCAGGTCCTGTCATGTGACCTCAGTCCTGCGGGGTCAGCACTGGCTGCAGGTCAGATGGAGGGTTTTCTTTAAGGCAAGCTTGCTCACTTATAAGGCCCTATATGGATTGGGTTCTGGTTACCTGTCAGACCTCCTTATCCCTGACATTCATGCCCACTCCCTTAGCTCCTCCACTGACGGCCTCCTGGCAGTTCCGAGGACCAGGCTGTAAACCTCCGGTGATCACTCATTCAGGGTGTCTGGCCCAGTCCTCTGGAACTTGCTGCCAAGACCTTTGAGGGACGCCCCTATGGTGGAGGCATTCAGGAGGGGCCTAAAGACTCATGTTTTTAATTTATCATTCCCTGCCAATACCTTTTTTAAACCAAGGATGGAAATGAGAAAGGAAAATGTGAGCGCACCGGGATTTGAACTCCGGATCTCTGGTATGCCGTTCCAGCGCTCTAACCATTAAGCTACAGGCCCACTGGTTACAGCGTCCGAAGAACTTCCTATTTCACAGTCACACATTCCTTTCTCTCTAGTGTTGCTTAATCTGCAACCAGAAACCAATTTAGAAATTCCACTACTTCTCAGTAAATACTGAGAAGTAGTGAAATTCTGACAATACCTTTTAATTCGCTTACACAAATTCTAATTTATTTATAAGTTATGGTTTTATCTATGTAACTGATTGTTTTAAATTGCTTTGTCACACTTTCTTTTATTGTACAGCACCCAGAGCCTCCAGGATTGGGTGCTTCACAAATAATAAATTGATTGATTGATTGATTGATTGATGTAGGGGTTGCTGGGGTGCATGACTATGGTGTACTGTATGGCAGTCTGATCGCTGCTATGGGGGTGTGCACCCACTGCAGTGACCCTCTGGCCAGCATAACAGAAAACCCCTGACACTGGCTGCAGAGCATATTGGACATTATACATGCCACTCTCTGCTGGCCCCCATGGGCATGTTCACTCCCCCCGCCCTGCTCAGACCAGCAGTGTAGCTGCATATAATCCATCATGGATGGCACCAAGGAGGGGTGTGGAACAGGCTGTTCATGCATCCACAGGTGTCCATCATACACCAGGGATGTGCAGGTTCCAGCCCTGCATGCCACATATCGTAGTGCTTAGAGCTGAGTTTGTTTCATGTATAGGGCCCAAAGTGTTTGAACAAAGAGGTATCCATTACACTGTGTAAAATTTAAAAAAGTGACGTGAACAGATGATTGCTAACATCTCTTGGTTTTGGTGGCATCAGGAACTCTTGAGCTCGTATGATGTAACCAAACCAACTTGGTATTAAAAATCAACCTGTTATTAACACCTGTGGGTTAATTAATCTATATATAAACCATAACATCATTGTAAGCTAATCAGGATTGTTTGTTTCTAAACATACCATTCACTCATGTAACCATAATAGGATCTCTCATGGAAACAGTTTTAAAATTCTGATATTGTAAGCTGGTTTGGCTTTATCAATTACACTCACAGGGGTTGTCCTATTTTCTAGACAGTAAAACATTTTTTATTTTAAATTCTGGTCCGATATTATAAAAAACTAGAAATCTTCCCTGTGATTTAAAGAGAGAATAATGCGCAAGCAACAGTGTGTAATGAGTTTTTTTCACATGTGTGTTCTATTACAGAAACCATGAAACCAAAGTCTGAGTGGTTTGTAACGGTATCACCACACACTGAGGGTGTGCAAAAAAACAAACAAAAAAAACACATGGTTTCATTGCTGCCTGTTCTTTATTTTTTATATCTACTGGTTTAGAGAACCACAGTTTGAGCTAAAATACAAAAGTACATTTTGCTTCAATTCCCAACTGTAGCTGTTTTATTTCACGCTAATGGTGCTCAAATAGTGCATTTGTAATCTGAGTACCCTCTGTCAAATCATGTTGGTACCCACCTCTGAATCATATCCTGATCCGACAAAGTTGGGTTTTAGATACATAATCAGATAGTACTGGATCTGAGGTCAGAAACCTGGATCTGATGGTTGGATCCACAAATACCTGATACTTACTATGAATCCTAGAAGGTCAGATCCTCGGTCAGATGTTTATATCATCTGAGACCATCCAAAAGCCATTCAAAATGATGGTATCAGATGGTATCTGACCTTATAGAAGACTATCTGAGCAGC
The DNA here is from genome assembly GCA_016271365.2 of Neoceratodus forsteri. Taxonomy (NCBI): domain Eukaryota; kingdom Metazoa; phylum Chordata; order Ceratodontiformes; family Ceratodontidae; genus Neoceratodus; species Neoceratodus forsteri. The sequence goes on from CM057456.1 coordinate 1,058,217,326, forward strand.
ACTATCTTGTACTCAATGCAGTGTGTGAGAGCAAGTGGCTCAGCAGGTTGCACACTTGCCGGAAGATCAGAAGGTTTTGGATTCTAGCCCCACACCAGGAACTTGGGTAAAACCCAATACTGACACTGTAGTGTAGCATGAGAGGGAGGCTGTACTCCTGAGGTGCTGCTTTCGGATGAGATATTAAACCAAGATCTTGTCCGCCTGTTTTAGTGGTTGATCCAATGGATGTTAAAGATACCACTGCACTTCTTGAAAACAGTAGGGGAAATGTTTATTTACAGAAAACTATATACAATCACAACAAAGAAACTATGTTTCTAATACATAATACAATTCTAACTGAGAAACAATATTTTAGTCATATATACAAGATTATGTGATGGGAACATTTGAGTTTGTTACCCATGGCAAGCATTTTCACCTTTCTAACAGTTAATTCCTGCATATGGATTTCACTTCCGATAAGATATCTGTTTTTTCTGTAGGGTGAATAAACACCGTGAATTCCAAATATGCCAGTTGAAAACAGTAAATATCACACCTAATGTTCCTTTCTGCCATTTTGCCCAGGATGCTGAACATTCTCCATAAATCATATTTTTATAAGAAACTTGGGCAAAGGTTGGTTCAGATAAAGAGTGTGGTACGTAATTACAAAAATCCTTTATAAAGGAGCATTTAAAAAAGTAAATGTTCCATAGTCTCTTCTTGTTGGATGCAATGGGGTCTAGTACACAGTCTTTCTGATATTTGTTTATGTTTGTGGTTTGATTTTACATTTATTCACTCATGACAACTGAGCCAATGTATGTCCCACATATGCGGAGATATCCTGGGATTTTGTAAAAGAGACAATAGAGCTGGTTTATGGCTAACAGAACATTTGTGGACTTAGGTAGAGGAGTGGTAAAGTTGATTGAATAGCAACTCACTGTAAAATGCTAAACCAGTGAGCTGGAGGGACAGCAATGTATTATTTGAGCAATTTAGGTCTGCCTCTACCTATGTAAGTGTGTTTCCCACCTTTTCTCTTTGTTTATAAAGAATTACTGTATTGCCTACTTTCTTCATCCTGTTTTTTTTCTGTTTTTTCCCCTCATTCAAGACATAGAATGTTTATTATGGAATACAGGGATTCAAAATTCTGCTCAGTTCTGCTGGTAGAATGTTACTCTCCTAACATACTATACAAACAGACAACAAAGGCCTGTTTTAGATCCAGTGACTCAATTATTTCACTGTCAGGGCAAGCAGAAGATATTTCCCTGATGAGCAGGTAAAGACAGAAGGGGGATTTTTCACTGTTAGTAAAGAAACAGTTATAATGAAAACTATAAACAATACTTAATGTTTCTAATTTATGTGTGTAAGGCGAGTGTGATGATCAGGTAAACAACATTTAATTCATTTGTATTATTTTTTATTTAAGGTAATTTTATTTTTAGGGCCCAGTTGAAGGTTTTTACAATGTAATGGTAGCAACCATGTTTGTGATGGAAGATCAGCTTTGGTTGCAGAGGGACTGATGGAAGATAGTTCTGGTTGTAGGAGGACTGATTTGTTCATTGTGTAATGTGGTTTAGGACCAGAATGACTGTGTGTATATAGAGATTTAATGTACAGTCAGCTGATGTCTCTTGGCCAATGAGATTTCTAGATTTTTTTCTTGCCATTTTATAATACTTTATAAGGGATAGTGCCCACCTCATTATTCAAAGGCTGTATTATGGCTGAAGTATTTATGAGTCACAGCAGTGGATCTAAGAAAAAGATGTAGAGGATGGGGCTTAAGGGACATCCCTGTCTAACCCCTTTTTGAATACTTATTAGAGGCCCTATCTATCCATTTACAACTGGGACTACTGTTGCTGTTCTGTATAAGCTTTTGATCCAGAAAATCACATTCCTTAGTACATGATATGTTGCCAGGGTCAACCAGAGAAAGTCATGGCTAACCAAGTCGAAACCCTGTTTCTGGTCTAAGGATATCAAAAAGCCCTGCAGTTTGCCATAGTTTCTGCTTTCTATTACCTCGCATAAAAGAATTAGATGATCAGTAATACTACTACCTGGTACTGAGCAAGATTGTGCTTCCGATATTAACTCTTTCATTATTTTAAGAAGCCTTTTTGCTATTATTTTAGTTAAAATTTTAAAATCTGTATTAAAGAGACTAATCGGTCTTCAATTTTGCATATTTAATTTTATATCCTTTCTTATAAATGTAAATTAGAGCTTCCATGTTCATATCTAGTGGCACCAAATTATTTTTTAGGATATAGCTGCATACCTGGGTTAAGCATGCACCTGACATCTTAGCCCTATCTGAGACCTGGCTCTCTGAAAGAATACCAAATGAGGCTGTCTCTCTCAGTAATTATTCCATCCTCTGGGCTGACAGGTCCAGCAAGAGAGGCGGCTGGTGTGCAATCTATGTTAAATCCTCTCTTCATGCCACTGAAGTACAAACCCCTATACCACAATATGGTGCCCAGACACTAACAGTTAAACTTAGTCTGGGTACTAAGACCCTCCACATCACTGCGGCCTATATCACGAGCAACAAAACTCGCATTTGACTCTATCCTCCACAGTATCTCACACATACCCAACACTAGTGAAGTTATCATTATGGGAGATTTTAATGTCAATTGGCTATCCCCTGCCTCATCCAGCTTCAAAGACACTGCCCTGTCTTACGATCTTACCCAACTCGTCACCTCTCCTACCAGAAGGGACAATAGAACAGGGACATCCACCCTTTTAGACCTCGTTTTCACCAACAGGCCACAGAACATCTCCAAAGCCACTGTGCTCCCAGGCGCTATCAGTGACCACTCCCCAGTGACCTGCTGGTGGTCAGAAAAATTACCCCATGCCCCCCCATAATCACCTGGCAGAGGCGACTGGTGAGAGGAGGCTTAGAGAAGCTCAAAACCCACCTAGCTACCAGCAATTGGCTCCCCATCTACACCACGCAGTCTGTAGATCTGGCTCTCTCCCACTTTATTACCACTTTCAACATGGCCTGCGACATTTTCGCTCCCCTCTCCAAGCAATTAGTGAAAACCAGAACCACACCCTGGATCACCACCTCACTACTTAACCAGCTCCAACAAAGGGATAACCTATGGCTTAAGGCACTTGACTCCCAAATCGCCCAGGATAGACAACTCTACTGTGAGGCCCGCAACAAATGTACCTGGGCCCTAAGACAGGCGAAAGCCACTTACTACCAACATACCCTCACCACCTCTTGGGGAGATGGTAAAAAAGTTTGGAACAATATAAAGGAACTCAATGGTAAATCCCGTTCACCCGTACCCACCCAGCTTACAATAAATGGGGAGATCACCCAGGATCCTTCTTCTATCACCAAAGCCCTCAACTCTGCCTTCTCGGACCTCTCCCATATTTACCCCCTAACTATTTCCACATATCCCCCACCCCTCCCACTGATACCTCGGTAACAACAATATTATACCCTTTATTGAGTTATTTCCTGCCTCGAGGCAAAACACTACATTTCAGCTTCAACTTAATACACGGCACAGCAATGATTCCCTAGATCTAAAACTCATTAGGTTGACCCTGGATGTCCACCTACCCCATCTCATTAAAATTCTCAACCTCTCTTTATGCCTAGGTCAGTTCCCACAACCTGGGAAAGAGCCATAATCACTCCCATTCTGAAGAGCGGCAACCCCACCAACACAACCAACTATAGACCAATTTCATTACTTCCTCCTCTCTCCAAGGCCCTGGAGAAAATAGTGTCAGACCAACTATCAGAACACCTGACCAAACACAACCTTCTCTGCCCAGAACAGCACAGATTCCGGTCCGGCCACAGTACCGTCACAGCTCTTACTGAGCTCACCTCATTCATCCATGAGGCCCTCGACCAAGGCTCTATAGCAGGGGCAATCTATGTGGATCTGACCAAGGCATTTGACACAGTCAGTCATGAGCTATTGCTTTATGTCCTTCCACAACTTAATGTGGTCCCAGTGGCTACTGCCTGGTTCAAGGACTACCTAACAGGCCGGTCACAGCAAGTCAGGATAAATACCACCATCTCCTTCTGTAAAACAGTTTCCTCAGGGTCCCACAGGGGTCTATTCTTGGCCCTCTACTATTCACCCTCTTTTTAAACTCTCTCCCCAAGTCATGTAGCGGTAACCTGCTACTCTACGCTGATGATGCAGTAGTGTTTTGGAAACACCCACAGCTGAGAGCCCTCCAACGAGCTCTTCAGGGTTTCTTCAGGGAGCTAGAAACCTGGTTCACTGAACACCGCCTGATCATCAACTATCAAAAAACAAAATCCATGATCTTTGCACACCGACAAAGTCCACACAGCCAGTCGGCTCTCCTAATCAAAAACAAACAAGGCACCCCACTTGAACATGTTACATATTTTAAATACCTGGGAATTACATTAGACACCTCCCCTCTCCTACCATCATCATACACAACTTCTCTCCTCCGCTGTTGACACTAGAGTGGGTATCCTCTACAGACTTAAACATTGCTTACCCACCCAGGCCATGCAACTTGCAGTCACCTCCTCTATCCTCTCCCTAATAGACTACAGGATAGTGATATATGGCTCTGCAGACCCTACAGCCCTTCGTAGCATCAACACTGCTTTGAATAAAGCTTGCCGCCTAGTCACCAGGTGTGACAGATTAACACATACCTGTGAGCTCCACGCTCTGGCTGGTTGGCTAAATTTCCAAGGAAGACTTAAGTACCACTCCTGTGTTCTAGCGAAAAAGATCCATCTCCAGCTGGCGCCCATCGGCCTTCTCCCAATAGTCAGTGGAGCCCCCCCCCCAGGCGTAACACTAGACTCGCAGCATCCTCCTCATTCCTGGTCCCCCACTGTAGAGCATCCCTTGGGCAAAGATCATTCCGCTACCGTGCCCCTCTTTGGCTAAACACTTTACTCCCCCCCCATCTCTCAGACCCTTCGCCTCTCCCAATTCAAATCAGCCCTCAGAGTACAACTCCTGGAGTCAGAAAAATGTGACTGTGGCTAACTTCCTGCCCTTCTCTGGTATTTTCATACCCCCAATAAAATGACACAGAGTCCTGATAGATCCCAAGAGTCAGCATCATTTACCTCTCTGACAAGGGTTATCCTGTATCGATGCCTGCTACTACCACCAGTTAACTAAGATTATGCCTGGACTGCACTTGCAGTACTGTTTTACCAATTTCTACCTGTTTACTGTGCATTTTCTGTATTTGTCTACCCTCCACCCTCTGTAGCCGATGTGGAGCCTTCACAAAAGAGTCTGTGACTCAAAGGATTGTAATTCCGATTGTATCCAAGAAATAAAATAAAAAAAAAAATGTCACACTAACCTCCAAGCCAGTTATCATATAAATTTTACTGGGGAGCCCATCTAAACCAGGGATCATTCCAGTTTTTCAACTAGAGATAGTGTCTAGAACTTCCTGAGCTTGTATGTCTTGAGAAACTACATGTAAAATGTCTGGAGAAATCTGTGGTAAATAAAAGTTTGAAAACAATTGAGCAGCTAGTTCTATCTTGGATGGCAGAGGTCCATACATTCATCATGTATAATCAGGGACTACTTTTAGAATCCCTGCATTAGTATCATGCAACTGATTTTTTTCATCATATGTATAGTCCATTTCTTTCTTTATAATCTTATTTTTTACAGTTTCCATAGGGACAAACTGTATCTGAATTCCTGAAGTTCCAAATTGTTGTTGTTGATGTAAAATGTTTGCTTTTTGAGAATGAAAGGACATGAGGTCTTTTTAATGGTACTTATTTGATTTGTATAATCATGTTTGGTGGTACATGATAGTGTCAGCAGTTTTTGTAAATGCTGTCTTTTTTGTAAGTATTGTGTATAATTATTAATATTATTTCTCTACTTAAATGTTTTAATAAACCACAAAGTTCCTTTTTTGTGTCTTCCCACCATACTTGAGGATTGTTGTATAGAATCAGGACTGACTTTCTTGCAATGCAAGATTGTTGTATCTTAAATAGAATGATTTTATCTTTCAAGAAGGGAAATGTTAAGTTTCCTGTCTTTAACTAAAGGATTATTTTGTCCAAATTGGATTGAAAGTATACTATGGTCTGAAAATTCTGCTGAAAGTACTTGTGTAGAAATTAATGGTAAATGTTTAGAAGTAAAGAACAAATTAATTCTTATTGCTAAATGTCCTTTGTGAAATGTTGGTGTGTGTAATTTAGTAGTTTTGTGGTAAGCATCCTATCAGTTTCTAACATGGATGACAAGAAGTTAGAGTCAGAGAATATTTTTGACTTTTTGAAGTTTTTGTTCTGTCTTTTACTTAAAGACCACAATTAAAATCTCCCCCTAAAATGATGTATTGAGAGGTATGTAAAGATGGTTGTATTTGTTGTAATAAATCTATGCTGAGAGTTTTGGTCTGTGGTGCCTATATGTTTATTTGTATTTATTTATTTAGTTTTTGTTGACAGGGTAAGTGCACTAGACAAATCCTGTCTATTTTCAGGCATGACCCGGGGGGAGGGGTTTACAGATGAATGCCAACTGACCTTGAACCAGATTAAGCTGTTGGTGGTATTTTTAGTGAATGAAGGAAATTTGGCCAGGACACTGGGGAAATTCCCCTACTCTTTTCGATAAGTGCCATATGATCTTTAACATCCACCTGAACTACCACTATTCCAGGCAGATGGGACCTCGGTTTAACGTCTCATCCGAGAGACGGCACCTCAGAAGTGCAGCACCCCTCTCATGCTGCACTACAGTGTCAGTACTGGGATATTAACCCAAGTGCCAGATGTGGGAACTGAACCCACAGCCCTCTGATCTCCCGGCCTCAGAGGCGAGTGTGCTACCTACTGAGCCACTGACACTGCAATGTTAATTAATCTATAAAAAATATGTTGGACCTTGACATCCAAGATAAGAACTTTGCCAGATACTAAATCAATTAATTTCAGGACTTCCACCTCAGGCATTTTGAATAAAATCCCTGTTCCTGAACAGGTTTCTTGTCCAAAGGACCAAAACAAAGGACCCAAGTACCAAGCTTTTTGTGCCAATAGAGTTTCATTTAAAAAGTGAAATCTAACATCTTGCAAAAAAGGTACCCAAAGTCAGATAAGATAAACAGGAGAACACCCTATCATGTTTTTCTTGTCTCTTGATACTGTTAACATCTGCAGTATAGAAAGACAATTGTATTGACATTTACATAATACACGTGAGCAGCAATATACCTCTTCATCTAGGTCTGCCTTGCCTAGGAGTATGTTCTTTATGTTTCAGTTTAGATTTTGCTTTCCATTTTTGGGGTCCTGAAGAGTCAAGTGTGACTTCTGTGTCAGTTGTCTGTTCTGGGTGTGAGGACAGTATGGAAGAGGCATCTGAGTCATTATCAGTGTCCTCAGAGTTTGTCTGTAATAGGTCATATTTATTTGAGATGCAGGTTGCTTCAGTTTTTGACATTTTTGAATTGGGGAAAACTGTGGACTTGTTTGCAGAAATTCTAGCTGTTTTATGGAACTTTACATCCAGTTCTGGATAACAAAAATGAGAGACTTAGATGTAAATGATAGACCAGATTATACGTGATCTGAAAATTGTGTCTAGGCACATTTATATCTAAGCTTTGCAAACTGGACATAACTAAGTCAGAGTTTTAAAAATCAGACTAGCTACATCTTAGCTTTGAAAACTGGATATAAGGGCAATTTAGATTATGGGCAATATTATACAATAGAAAATTGCATCTAGATACAGGCTTTGAAAAGGTTCCCACTTTAATGTAAAAGCGGCGTTGGATTTCAGAAAAATCCTCATCTCTGTATGCAGGCAGCCTTCTGTGTCAGTATTTAGAATCCTGAATGCCTTCAAGATCCCCATGTGAAACATGTCCCTTTTCTCAGGTCGAGAACTGTACATAGAAATATATAATTACACTGTAACTGCAGGGTAAGTACTATTTACTTAAAATGCATGGTTCAAATGTGCAACTGCTCTCTGTAGTTTGAATATACTTTTACTTTTTGTAAAGTGTGTCTACTAATGAAAGTATTATATTGTAAATGTAAAAACACATTACAATTACAGAGTATTTACACATTTTATCCCTGTAAGTAGATAATAGTTACCCTGCAGCTGACATTTAGTTATATTTAAAATACATTCCACTGTTATTGGTTTTCATTGAAATAATATGCAGTTGCATTTATTGATAGCACTTTTTATGTATTAGTGACTAGGAAAGGCAAATTGAGCCATGATTCATTTCCAGGTGTGATCTGGGAGAGGTGAACAGGGGAGACTTGAAACATAATCAGAGTACAATGGCACAATAAATAAAGTACATGATGCAAAATACTGTTTATAAAATAGATAGGGAATTTGCTGAATCCTGATTGGCCAAGAGGGCTTGGAACCCAGTGCCTTATGGGGTATCAACCACCAGGTCAGGAACCCTTCAGGCAACCAGGGTGCTGAACAACCATATATTGTTGAATAGCCCCCGGATATAATGTTGCGGACAAAATGTTGTGGTGATTAAGTCACTGGGACAAAAGGTAACGGTAAAAATAGCTGTGATGCTTGTTTGGTAGCAGACAAAATGCCACCATGCTAAATTGGAGCCAGATAAGTAACTGAGTAAGTAAATGTGCCCAAGATGTGCCAAAAACATTTCATTATGCAGTTGCTAATTAAATCAACACACAAACACAAACGATGTGACAAAACATACATTTTATTTAATGTAGTAAAATCATGCACAGGAAACTGTGCAAATAATGCATATCAGTTAAAAACTTTAAATAACACTAGTATCAATCGGTTTAAAACATTTAAAAGTATTTAAAAATGGAGCAATGTACATCAGATGTGCAAGTGTAGCCATATATAAAGTGCAACACCTCACCAAATGTGCAAAGGAAAGCAGTAGATATATATATGAGTATATATATATATATATATATATATATATATATAAAACAAACTAGTAACCCACCACCAGTTGGTTGTGCACTTATAGCCGTCGTGCAGTTGTGCAAATACAAGCTATAACACAGTGTGGTGCACTTCAAAGATGTTAAACACATTGGGCCAGATATTCAGAAGGGTTGCGCAGCCCTGGCACGATATTCAAAGGGGGATTGAGCCTTGCACAAATCCCGATGCACTGGAGCACATCAGTAATGTATGCAGCACAGGTGGGGAGGTGTGCCCATGCATAGTCCGCGCATCCCGATATTCAGCCCGGGATGTTATGAGCCCATGTACGCAGAACCCCTACCTGCTGCACAGAGGTGAGCCAAAAAGGAGCAACAGCTGGCCACCATCAGGTGAGCTGCCGCATTACAGGGCGTAACACGGCAGCTGCCACCTGGGTGGCCACCCGAGCTCTGACTGCGCCTTCCTGGTGGTGCCCCCCATGTCCGATCACGGGCATATGTAGAATAATAAAAGTCCTATATCCCTGGTGGTCCAGTGGACTGCTCGCAGCCCGATCACGGGCATAAGTATATTTCAAAATGTTAACTCTCTCCCTGGTGGTTCAGTGGACCACTCACAGCCCGATCGCGAGCATTTGAAGTAGAATAAAAGTCCTATATCCCTGGTGGTCCAGTGACTGGCACCCTGCCAGGCAGCAGCCATCGAGGACCAACACCCCCTGCACATCGCAGCAAAGTGCCCCAATGCCCGATCATGGGCATGTGTATAGTGCAGAACACGTCCAATATCCCTGGTGGTCCAGTGGACCATTTGCAGCCCGATCGTGGGCATAAGTATATCTAAAAATAGTTAACTCTCTCCCTGGTGGTCTAGTGGACTACTCGCAGCTCGATCATGGGCATAAGTATATTTAAAAATAGTTAACTCTCTCTCCCTGGTGGTCCAGTGGACCGCTCGCAGCCCGATAGCGGGCATTTGAAGTAGAATAAAAGTCCTATATCCCTGGTGGTCCAGTGGACCGCTCACAGCCCGATCACGGGCATTTGAAGTAGAATAAATGTCCTATATCCCTAGTGGTCCAGTGGACCACTCGCAGCCTGATTGCAGGCATTTGTTATAAAATGACACCTAATCCAACCCTGGTGGTCCAGCGGTACCCCTAGCCACCTGCCCACTGGGCCCCACCGCCCGCTCCCCGGTCAGCGGCGGGCGGCAGCTCCCCACCGTTGCTGCCCTACCACCCACCAACTGACACACGTCTGGTGGGGCTGTATGCCCATTGGTCCTGGCGTGAGCCAATGGGCATGCAACCTACCATACTACACAGTCAGATATGTGAATGGATCCATTCACATATCTGGACTATATAGCTGACTCTGAGCTGCACACCCTTGTCTCACACTGTGGACCAATGAGCGTACAGCCCTACCATACAGTGTCAGTCGGCAGGTGAGCGGGGTGGCAAGCAGGTGGGGAGCTGCCACCCGCCCGCTGGCCGGGAGCGGTGGGGCTCAGTGAGTGGAGGGGGAAGGGGGACTGCTGGACACCACCAGGTGAATGACGAAATGTCAACAAATGCCCACGATCGAGCTCGCGAGCAGTCACTGGACCATCAGAGAGAGAGAGTTAACTATTTTAAATATGCCTATGCCCACGGATCCGAATGCGGCGGTCCACGGACCACCAGGGAGAGGTTAACTATTTTAGATATACTATGCCCATGATCGGGCTGCACAGTCCACTGGACCACCAGGGATATTATGCGTGGTACTGCACCTATCACATGCCCACGATCGGGCATTGGGGCTGCTGCGATATTGCGAAGTGTGGTCTCGGCGGCTGCTGCCTGGCGGTGCCAGTCACGGGGATCGGTGCACCTGCATATGATGGGAGCCATAATGACATGCCAAATGGCCCCATTTGCACGCTTGCATACATTATGGCCCCATTTGCACGTGCACTTTTGTATATCATGGTTGTTGCACCTAGTGCAATGGAACTTGCTCTTGCGCATCCCCCTGCTCCACTCTGGCCACTTGTGCTGGTGCAGTGCCACTGTGCCATGTACACTGCGGGTGGCCAAGGTGCGATATTCAATGTCGCTGTGCCATGGCGCAGCTCTGTTGAATATCTCCCTGTCAACGCCCCTTCGCAGCCCAGTTGCACTGCACCCAGGCTTGCACCACAGCCTGGCGTAGTCTGAATATCCAGCCCATTATTTAAAACTCATGCAATGTTGATTTCAATAACACTAGATATATACTCCAGATATTGTTTTGGTTGTCTGGTACTGAAATCCCAGCAGATGTTTTTGAAGGCTTTATTAAGTCTAACACGTTTAGTAGTTTTTCTTGGTGGTTCCTGCCCAAGTTTGACCTGTCATCATTGCAGGGAGATGGCATGTTGCTCCTGTCTAAGTTTTCTGGCTAGACTGGCATGGGTAGGATGACTTATGGCAACTGTGCATGAAAAATCCTGGTGCCAGGCTTCAATAGCATTATTACTATGAGGAAGGTCACGCATTATCCTCTCTTACTGGTTCCAGAATGGAATCGGGAACCTGGGCTGTCTTCTTGTTCTGTGACTCCAGTACAGCCTACCAATGTAGTTATCTTCAAAATAATCCAATATTGTTTCCAGTTTAGCAAAACTTTCATCTTCTTGCAGCATTTCAAAAACTTTCTCTGTACAGTCCTGGGGAACAAATGCAAGTGCCAGTATGCAGTGTACCTTATGGGCAAATGCCTCATCCTGGATGTACCACTGCTGGAAACCTTCACTTTGGATACAATGCCACATGGCCTGCCCCAAATGAAAGTTGCACCCACTGAGCTCTGCAGTTGGCACAGCTTGGTGCAGAACATTAATGGCTGCCAGCTCAAAGTCAGTCATGATGCTAGTGGGGCAAATCGTACAACCAATTACAGAATGTAGGTGCTGGAAAAATTTCCTATACACAGCTTCACTGTGGCCAGGAAGCAATGCATAAATACATGGGCGATTGACGCCGCACACCAGGGCATGAACAGTGTAAAGCTGGTCATCCTCCTTGGGTGCCACAGCGAAAGTGCCATCACAGAACCAGTGACAGTTGTCTGCCAGAATTTTCAAGTCCTCATCACTGCCAAATATAACCAAGTCCTCATTTACCCTCAGAAAAGGCTCATTGTTCTCTGTAAGGTAAAATTGCTGGATGTCATTGGTGTCATTGGTACTACCTTGCTTTGCTGCCTCTGTCGATGCACATCGCACCTTAAGGTGTCCTGTGAAGGCAGCAGGTGAGCGTGTCATACAGTGACCTCCTGTAGCCCACTGTGAACATTTCTGGTGGGCTCCTCACTCTCGCATGTCCTGCGTTTGATGGCTGCCCTTGCTTTAATCACTGCGACCTTCCCATGCACAGGTACATGGTTGTGCTTGGTTGGAGGCATTGTAACATTATCACCAATTGTGTGGAGTCTTGCATGACAGGTGTGCAGCTCACACCACCATATCAGCTTCCCTTCTGCTCCTTCCTTTTCTTTTGTGTAAAGGTAATTGTCCAGTGCAAGTTCTGCCTTGCCTTTCTGTGTTGGGACAAACTCCATGACTGCGTACACTGAATACTGAAAGTGCAGTCTGGTCAGGGTCTTATATAGCTTTTTGCCACAGATTGCATCCACTTAAGTCTTGTTAGTCACAATTGGATTTAATTAGCTGCATAGCTTGAATGGCCGGTGGCAGGTGAACACATTTAATCATAATCAGCAACCAATGTGTCTGGTGAGACACCTGTATTGAATTAAAGAGTAAGTGGCATTACCGTAACAATGGGGAAAACATCACACTTTGGTGCATGGTAGACAGAATATCACAATGAACATATGTGGCATTCTGTCTTCCACAGTTAAGCTGGTGACTGCTTATCCACAAAGAATTTTGTCCACGGCAATGTAGCCACTATATTTCTGTCAGCAATGTTCCATCCTCGTGCCCTGCACAGCTACATATCCATGCCTCATAGAATATTTTTTGTGAAGCAATTTCTGGCATCCATGTTTGCAAGGCTAAAAACTTTACAGCCCTTAACATGCCATAAGTTTAAAAAACATATTTTGGCACATTATTTATACTGGCATCCTGTCGCGATCATCACAAGCATAGTACTCAAAATATACTGAAATTACATCTCCCACTATATCTGTTGTGTTTTTGAAATCTCCATTAGTTACAGGGAAGTTGTATCTCATGAAAATGGATAGTGAGTCAAGAACACAGGTTTATAAATGATAAAAACAGGCCCTTTTTTCATGATATTTAACAACCTAATTGCACTAACAATTTAAAAACTTTTGTTTTAAAAAAAAACCAACGTTGAATAAAGAACTTTATACCCCCATTGTCAACCACAGAAGTTTAAGACTATTGCAGGATTTACAAAGCATAGTGCAGGGCTTCTGCCAAGCCCTGCGCCATGACACTTAGGTTCTGGAAGTGCACCAACCTCGTTGCCGCAACTGCACCCTATTCCACAATTTTGGGCACAGTTGAGACAGTTTTCATAATTTACGGTCGCTTGCACCAAATATCTGGCATATGCTCCACAAAAAAGGCCCCCAGGACTGCCACAAGTTAGACCAGAAAAAGTTGGCCTACCTTTTGGCAGTTGCCACATGGGATAGAAATTCCCCTTAGATCGATGCAAGCCCCATGCACCATATCACTGGCACACATGGGGCTTGTGGCGATCTATGCCTTTTGAAAATCCTGCCCTACAGCTTCAAGTATTTTTTGGTTTTGATGAGCAAAGTTTTCTCTTTTTTTGTTCCCCACTTTTCAAAATGGGTTTGCTAGTCACAAAAACAGGTTTACAGGTGACAAAAACATGCCCAGGTTTTGTACCACTGAGAGACTTAATTTTGTTAACTTTTTTCTTACTTTTTTTCTCCTTTGTGGCCCCGGTCGGCTCCAACTCCTCTCCTACTCTGGCCGCTGGTCTCCCACTCCAAACTTCTCTCAGGCCACCACCTTGTACTTCCCCATGGCTTACCCCCATGGCAGGGAGGCAAGGGAACCCCCAACTCCCCACCAGGCACGGATCCAGATCAGGTGGTGCCTGTGGAGATAGAGCATGCTGGTGGACGGCCATCAAGCCGTACAATCTAGCTGCCACATTTTCCATTTTCTCCCCTTGTGGGAATGCAGCATGCAGTGATGCCTATGACAGGGGTTTGCTCACACTCCCTTGCGCACCAACATCATGTATCTGTGGCGGTCCGCACCAGGTTCTTGTGGCTCCATGCCATCAAGTCCCAGCCTCCGCTAGAGGTCAGGCATGCACTGGCCACTGGTCTCCCCCCCGCCGGAGATAGAGAGCAGTCTGTCGGACGCTCGATCCATCTCCCCCCTTCCGACCCATGGTGGCCTGTGCTCGTTCCCAAACACGAGTCACCGGCACGGCACAAGGTGTGACATCCAGGGCCTCAACCCTCAGTGCCACCAGGCTGGCTGTCAACATTTTTAAAAGAATTTTTAAGAAAAAAAAAAAAAAACATTTGGAAAATCAACCTTACACTCCACTCTGTAGACCACACAAGTTTCAGACTTCTGCACCAGGTTTTTTAATTTTTTATTTTTTTTTGGTTTTTGATGTGTAGTTTTCCCTTTTCACCCCCTTTCATGATTGCTAAGCCTCACAAATGTGAAAGCCGTATCTCACCAAAATGGATTTCACCTCACAAAAATGAAAAGTACCATTGTTCTGGAATACCCCTTTATGAAACTGTGCATTTGAGAAAATGGAAAGTAATCGTATTAGTTAAGTTGTCAGTTAAACCACATAGCAAAGATTCATCCTTGGGCCAAATTCTGACTAACCTGAAATTTCTAAGTTTGAACCCACAGCTAGGGTGTGTGTGGATACCCTATCCTGAATATTTGTCCAAGTATTCAGTTCAGCTCCCCCAATGTTCGGGTATTCATATTTGTTATTAATTTTTTTAAAACAAAGATAAGACATAACCCCCCACCCTTCTCAAAGCTCAGATCCTTTCTAATATAAAGTTCCTGTCCCCACCCTCAATTTGAACCCCAATCCTACCCTCCTTCCCCCAGCACCCACAATTTGATAATTTAAGTGTAATTATAAAAAAAAACTCCAATGGGGGCGACCGGCACAACCTGCCTGCCTCCCCAATTGGTGCTATCTTTCAGCACTTGTTGAGCTAAAACAAACATGTACCCCCACCTCCCTACCTGGGAGCAACACCCTATTCCCCCCACTTCTCCCCACAACCCATTTCACAAACAGCAACTCAAGAAAGAAGCTAGAAGGCAACAGACACAACTCGCTCTCTTCCATGGCCAGCCGCCCTCTAGCAAATGAAAGTGTTCCTACACTTGTTTGCATAGCAAAACAGCTGATCACATGATCCAATATTTTACTATGCGAGCAAGCACAGGAGTACTTTCACTCACTAGGGGGCAGCCGATCATGGAGGAGGGTGGGCTGTGTTGATCGCCTTCTATCTTCTTTCCTGAGTTGCTGTTTATGAAATGGGTGCTGGGGCGGCTGGAGGAGGGTGCTGTTGTCAGGGAGGAGGGATATACTTGTTTTAGTGCAACAAGTGCCGAAAGATGAGAGCTGTCCATGAAACATAGAATCTGGTGGCAGATAAGGACCGTTTGGCCCCCCCTCAGTCTGCCCATTTTTCCCTGCCTACAGTATCACCACAGACCCACTTGCTCTCCAGCTCTTTATTGCCTTTTCCAGGTCCCCCTCTGCACAGTCCCCCCTTCCCTTTTTAACCTTGCAATCCCTCCCCTTGCCTTCCTCTGTTCACTTACATACTGTACCTAAAATATGACATGTCCCCTTTTGTTAACATCTGGACTAGTTTCTCTTTAGTTTGCACCTTCATGCTCCTTATCCTTCATATTCCTTACTGCTTTCCCTGCTTCCCTCTGTTTTCCTGATATACCTCTCTATTCTCCTCCCTCTGTGTCTTCTTATACCTTCTGAATGCTGCCTTTGTAGCTTTTACCTCTTCAGCCATCTCTTGGAGAACCATAGTAGTCTCTTTTTCCTCTGGATTTTGCTCACTTGCTTAACACTGAGGTTTTTCGCCCTTACTATGCCCCCTTTTAGCTTTGCCCCCTGTTCCTCCACCCTCCCTGGTGTCACCCTCCTTGGCAGGTCAGCTCTGAGGCATTCACCCATCTTTATAAAATCTGCCCTCCTGAAGTCCAGGACCCCCATTCTTGTGTGGCTCGATTCTGCAGGCATCCTTATATTGAACCACACTGTGTGCAGTGATCTTTGGTCCCCAGCTGGCCTTCCACCTTGATGTCTACAACGTTGTCTCTGTTAGTGAGTACTAGGTCCAGTATTGCCCCTTCACAAGTGGGTTCACTGACTAGCTTCAGAGGAATGCCCCACAGGGAGTCCAGGATGTTCCTGCTTCTAGCTGAAGCCACACCTGGGAGGCTTCAATCTACATCCGGCAGATTAAAGTCCCCCACCAGCAGCACCTCTTCCTGTTCTCCCATCTTGCCAATGGCTTTCACCAGTAGCTTCTCTAACTTCTCCCCCTGTGCTGGAGCTCTGTAGATCACACCAATGCAAATTGGGGCTCAGTTCCCCATCTTCAGGGTGACCCACAGTACCTCTGCTCCCCCCCCCCGTATTCTCAGTTTCTCCTTTGCTTTTATGCTTTCCCTCACATAAAGCACCACAACCCCTCCTTTCCTTCCTTCCTTCCTTCCTTCCTTCCTTCCTTCCTTCCTGCCTGCCTTCCTTCCTTCCTTCCTTCCTTCCTTCCTTCCTTCCTTCCTTCCATATAGCTTGGCATAGCCATGTTTCAGTTGGTAATGGCCACAATATCTAGGTCACTCTCTGCCATGATGGCGTTTAGGTCCAGAATTTTATTTCCTAGACTTCTATCATTCGCCCACATGTCATTTCAGATTTTTTTAGCACTCTGCTTGCTACCCCTTTTTTTCCTTTTTGCCCTCTGTGCTTCCCCCTCCCTTTATAATGCTCAAGTTCCCAACCCCCTTCATTTCTATCACCTTGCTTCCTTTATTAATTTGCACCCCGGGGGGGGTTCCACTCCCCTTAGCTTCTCACTGCGGTCTGCTTCACCCTTTAGGTGCGCAACTTCTACCTCCCTGATTCCATCTGCCACCCCCTTGCCTAGTTTAAATGTTCATCAATGTAATATTTAAACCATCCACTGAGGACTGTGGTTCCCTTCACAGTTGGATGCAGGCCATCGCACCTATATAGGCCCTTATCCCTCCAGGTGGGTCCCCAGTCCCCAGTGTAGCTAAACCCCTCCTTTCTGCACCATTCCTTCAATCATGAGTTGAAGTTCCTGGTGTGGAGATCCCTGTCCTCCTCCATCATAAACAGGCAGCACATATGCCAAACCCTCTGAGCATCCTACCTAAGATCCCTCCCCAGCTCCCTAAACTCCCCCTGCAATATCTAAGCCCTGTTCCTAGCCAGGTCATTGGTCCCCAGGTGGACAATGACATACAGCTCTCCTTTCTGCCCTGCTGCTCTAGTGATCCCCAGGATCTGCTTCCCATCCTTCTGGGTCATGGTGCCTCATGGGCACTGACTTCCCTCTCCCCCAATCCAGTTCCCAAATCTATCCCCTTCACAGTCAAGTCCCCCACCAGAAGTTGCTTTCTGTTCCTCTGGGGGCTTCTACTACCCTTCTTTTGGTCTCCTCTATGGGGGACCCCTCATCCACCCTGGCCACTACCACAGGTACCTCCTCCCAGAAGTCAGGCCCCTCAAGAGTGGTGTAGGAATTTTATAGTGGTGCCAGTTGAGGAATATGCTCTAACTCACCAAACCCACCCTTTCAGAGCCCATTATAATCCAGCCATTCCTCCTCCCTGGCATCCTCTGAGGTAACAGTTCCAGACTTGGTGGCCCCTGAGTGAGGGAGGAGGTCCCCTGATTCCTAGTACTTAGCCTGGAGTCTAGTGACCTCCTTCTTCATCCCAAAGAGGTGCATGTAGATGGGGCAGCACTGCATTCCCCAGAAGGTCTCTCTGAAAACTGCCACCATACAGCCACTGCACTATACTACTCCTAGCATTCCCAAATTTCTACTTCCCCAGAGTTACTTGGAAATACTTATGCACCTTTACCCTTGATAGGATGTTTCTACTTTTTCCCCTTTTGTTGTTTGCTATGCCCTATTGTACACCTACCCCAGAGAGGGTGTTGCTCCTATTCCCTGTTTTGGCCTACCCTTTACCCATCCCGGCAGTGAATGCAACAACAGAAGTGAACAGATACCTTACCTTAGTCAACCACAGAGTCCCTGCTTACTTCCTTCCTTCTGCCAATGCCTAAGATGCCAATCTTACACCTGTTCCACTCCTGTGCTGTTCCACTCATGTGCTGTGACATGAATGTGGGTGAGTGTGGGGACATGTTAGGAGTGTCCACTTTTATCCACCAGGTAGAACCTCCCCCAGAGGGGACTTCCTGAGTCAACTAGTGGCTCCAATTGGTGGGCTTGTTTCCTGAGCTACTTCCCCCATACTACCCGTGGAGACAGGAAGGTTGTGCTGGTCACCCCTCATTGGAGTTTTTCCTTTCAACAATTACACTTAAATTATCAAATTGTGGGTGATGGAAGAGGAGGGTGGGATTGGGTTCAAACTGAGGGTTGAGATGCAGGGTTTGTATATGTTAAAGGATTCAGGCAGGGGAGGAGGGTGGGGGCTTTATCTTTTTCTTGTTAAAAAATTGTATTTCCCATATAGGAATAGGCACAAATAATGCCACTATTCATTATTCAGATCTGAATAATGAACATTATTTGTGGTATTCGTGAAATATTATTCGTTACTGGTATACCCCTACCCTCAACCATTTAGGCTCTATCGGTGAGCAGAAAAAAAAGTTCTAAAAATATATTTTCACATTTTCAACATTTGTGAACTTGTATTAAACCACTGACCAGTCATTACCAAAGTTCTTGAACTAGAGATACTTGGCCCAAGAATGTGCATGCCATATTTCAGGTTATTCCATCTAGAGATGGCTATGGCACTATGGTCCACAAATTGAGGGTTTTCATAGAAATGCCTACTAAGTGTGGTGCTATCTTGGCTCTATAACTTCTGTTTTAGCACCACTGTAGGTGTTACCATTCTTTATAATTTCTTGTTTATTAGGTTTTATTAATGTTTTCAGATAGAAAAGAAAGGTATGTCATACAAATTAAATAACTCTTTCCACAATATAGGAAATATGTCATTTAAATCATTAGGGCTGAGTAACAATGCAAACATCTATGAGTCTCACTAGGCCAATTCAATATGAGGAAGTCATGAAAACATTAAATAAATAAAATTACCATTCAAAAAGGGAGCTGCAGAGTATATAATTCAGTCCATTACTTTATCAATATATCCCTCCTACTTTGGTAGGCCTGTTGATAGAAAAACTTAGTTAAATAAATTATTACAAAAAAACAAGTATTCAATAATGCCCTTTTCAGAACTTGTGGGTAAATATGTAGTATCGGGCTCTGAGACAACAGTATATTGCAATCTAAGAAAGATTACCAGCTGGTCAGACTTGAAAAATATATGAACATTTCCATCTTTGATTATCTTTACTTTCACTTCTGGTAGCAAGGAAAATTGTATTCCATGCTCCAGGACTTCTTGTCTGTATGAAAGAAATTTATGTTCATTTCTGTACACCAAGATGCCTTTAAATTTTGCTAACTTGAAAATGAAGTCTCGATCAGAATCAAAGGCAAGAGTTGCAAGAATTGTTGTTTTTAAAGACATAGCTGATTCTGTATTCCTTTTAGCCACATGGAAAACTGTAGGCAAAAGTAGTGGGTTGTCAGGGAGTAGTTCAAAAGTAGTAGTCTAAACATCTTTGACAAGGTCTGGAATGATTGGGAATTCAGAATCAAGTGTGTCAGGAATTCCTACCAGCCACAAATGTTTGTATCTCATCTTATTCTCAGTCTGTTCAAGTTTCTAAGAAATATTAAAATTGTCTTTAATGATCCCCTGCATAGTAATGCTAAAAGCCTGCAAATTGGCTTCAAGTGTATCAAATGTAGCTGTTTGTGCAGAAACAGCTTTCTCCACCACTGTTATTTTTTTTGTCCTTTACAGCTTTGATTTCACTTTGAAGAAAGTCTGTTTTTTTACTCAAAACCTCCAATCTCTTATCATATTTTTTTATCCAGTTGACAAGTTTGTTGATGGATCAACCCAGTGAATCAATTAACTAATGTTTCGTCCCTTGTAGGGAAGAATGGAAAGGGATTTTAGCACTTTACGTCTGCATCTGCAGTGAAAAAAACTGAGGGAGCATCAGGTCAACTCTCTGTGACAGTTATCTTAGTAGTGGAATCAGCATGCTTTCCTGTAGGAGGTTTCTCCAAAGTCAATTTGTGCGCACTGAAAATACCCAGGGGTACAAACAAGAGGCGGCTATCCAAGACAGTTCCAAAATATGATGCACTCCAAGGAAAGAGAAACCACACTGCTAGAGATGTGAAAATTCAATTTTAAAGCATTTATTCATCCAAAGTTCCACTCTATAGTGTATTAAGTCACCAAATGAAGTCAGCTCTCCTCCCCAGTGCTTTGCCTATCCAATAGGGTTCATCAGGAGGCGCCATCAGGTGACTGTATACACTGCAGAGTGGAACTTCAGAATGTTCCTGTAGGAGGGACAGTAACTTTTATCTGCAGTGTGGACAGGATACTCAGGCCACTTATCCCACCACCACTCACCAGATTCTCTCTATCGGAGTGAAAGTTAACCACTGTTCCAGAGGACCCAAATTAGGCAAAATAAATTCTACAGCTATACTGAAAGCGTGACTTCTTTCATCGGACATTTTTTTTTACCTTTAGCTGTGTTAGAATCCTGTAAATAGATAAATCACCTGAGCAGGGTGTAGAGCACAGGAACTAGGCTGCCACCTATTCTGCCTGTTCCACCTTCTTGATTTCTCCCCCGTATATGTTCTCTTTAACTTCCTACATAAATAACTTTCAGTAAATTCATTTTTTGAGCTAGCTGTTGCTGTCCATTATTGTTAATACACAATATACAGATTAACCTTTAATTATTTACAAGCAGACGCAGTCCTTTGAAAAAAATACTTCTTTATAGATAAAGCTCTAAGAGAACAGAAAGATGGAAATGCAGAGAACACAGCCATTTTGCTGATTTACCTCCGAAGTTCTTTACTTCATCCTGTGCAAGCAGTATTTGTGGTTGTTAGAGCTCTTTTTTAAAACTTTATTAGTATACTAAGTACATTACATATAGAACAACAAATATTATATTGAACCATTCTCTGGTAAGAGGAAATAATATTATCCTGAAAAGAAAAGAGTAATAGACCTCGTTATACATGTGATACATCTTTAGGGGTATTCACTCTACAATTTTATCACCACCCAACTAAGGATACAACTAAAATAAGGATTTTGTTGGCCCAATTTTAGCCTATGGCTAAGGATCTTTTTACTAAAATCTTATCCATTTAACCATGTTGCAAAGGTAGACTCCGGTCACAAATGGCCAGTGTGATCTTACTGTACCGTAATTATTTTTTGATCATTCCTTATGCAGAAAAATAGCTCAAAATAACCTTAAAACATTACTGAATAATAAATGTTATAACTATGCAGTACCTCAATAATATGGATGCTTACTGTTAGTTTTGATTGCAGTTGCTTATACAGGAAAGGAGTACACAGGGAAATAACTGTTAGCCACTTCTTGCCACGTATTATGTTATGATATAAAAAAGTTAAAAAAACAGAAGCAGGCTCTCTAGAAGGAAAAGTAACAGATAAGCAGTAACCAGGAAAAGGATCAGACTAACGGACATAACCAGTAGAGCATCACGAACAGGAATTTTGAGTTTGCAATAACAACTTACAATGTGAATATTTGTTAATTGTTTTATGAAAAGATAGTGATCTTAGTTAATGCTTACAGCAATTATGTTACATTTTAAAATGAAAAGAACAGGGAACATAAAAATATGTATTTGAATGAAAAAATGTCTAACAGAATATTTTCTTAAAAGGAAACAAAAACAATAACCATACATAGGGTGGGATATTCAGAAATGCGCCAGAGGGAGGTGCAAGAGGGGTACAGCACAACTCCACTGCGCCATGGTGCAACGAGTGCAATATTCAAAGGATGCACATGACAAAATGCGCCTGCAAAACACGGCTGAATATCACACAGATGTGCCACAGCGCAACCAGGGATGCACCAGGGAGCAAGTCAGGAAGTGCAACAGTGCAACCAGGGATGTGCAAGGGAGCAAGCCATAAAGCACAAAAGCAGCAACCAGGGATGTGCAAGGTGCAGTGGTGCATGTGCCAGGACACAGATGGAATGGCAACAGGCACAAGCAAGGAGCAAGCCACAGGGGTAGGAGGGCCCGCCACCAAGGTGCAGAGTGTGCCAGGAGAGAGGCATGGTAGGCACAAGAAGGTACACCACCAAGTGTTCATGGGGCAGTGGCATGCCCCTTACCATGCGCACCACAGTAGTGCATGGAGGCAGGTTGGCAACAATGACCACTGGCACCGGCAATCCCCCACAGGGAGGCACAAGACATGCCACCTGGACCACAACCAGCAACACACAGGCAAGCAGCACACAAGGTACACGCCACACAACCCATACAGAAAGCCTACAGCCACCCCAGTCTTCCAATGGAGGAACATCACCAGGTACAACCCCCAGTCCACCCCAGTCAAACCACACAGCAGCCAAGCACACCACTGCAGCATGGCTCCTCATGCCAGCTGCTAAGCAGACACAGACAAAGATGGATAGCCATATAAAAATGTATTGCAACAGGTATAAAGTAACTATGTACAAATATACAGGTAACAGTGTAACGGGAACAGGGAAGGAAGAGGCCACAAACAAACAGGGAGGCCTGGGAAGGGAGGCAGGGGGACGGGGTAATAGCAAAACAAAGGAACAAGGGAGGGCAAGGGAGGGGGGTCAGGGAAGAGGAACAGAAGCAGACCAATGGGCCCTATGGCCACCCATGCCCTACTGGAGCCTGATGCTGGCGTCGGCACTGCCGCCTGTGCAGTGACTGTTTTATCATCCATGCCACCTGGAGCATGGCAGTGGTGACCCACAGGATCTGGCACAGCAGCCTGGTGTTGACATCAGGGCATTGCAAACCTAGGACAAAGGAGGGAACATGGTATGAGTGCAGGTCTGGAACACTATAGCCCACCCACCATGCACAGTGGACATCGTTGACATGTGCCCCTGGGATGGCACCCAGCCATCCACAGATTGTGCGCCCATATGAGCTGCCAACCCGGCGATCCACAGCCATGCAGAACACTGCACACCAACACCACCCATGCGCCGCACACCACCGCCATGGCATGCAGGTGAAATGGCAAAGCAGCAGGATGGCAATGGCACAGCCTGGACCCTAGTGCACCCACAGCCCACCTGCAGCAGCCACACACATGTGCGATAGCCACAGCACGGTGCAACATTCACCGCAGGCAGTGCACAGCTGGAGTGGCCATGCACACAGAGGGCCGTGTCCCACTCCCACCCCCACTGCCCACCCTGCACAACAATGTAGCATGAAACTGTGCCTACCTGCATGCTGTGGCGCACCTTGCACCTGTCTGGCAGCACCGCCCATGTGGCCTGCATCCTGCACATGGGCTCCTGCATTGGCCTTCCCTGTCCACAGCACCGGCTAGACATGCCCTCCTCTGATCTTCAGGGCCTAGGAAGGAATCATGGATAAAGACGCATCAGTACCCAGCAACACCACATGCCCCCCCACCCCCAGCATAGTGTGCCACCCTGCCCAGCGCAGCATCAGCGCAGAGGCACAGGACATCCACAGTGCTCCACCATGGCCAACAGGACATGCAGCCCCAGCCCCCCTAAGGCAGCATGGTGTGGCAACTTGACTGCCCCATGGACCACTGGTTGGGCATGGACACGGGCATAGTGCACTTACCTGGCCGTGGCAGAGCACGCCTCCGGACATGGGCCTGTAGAGACCGGAGCTGCTCAGGGTCCCTCCACTTCAGGTGCCATAGCGGTGCCTGCATTGCTCACTGCTGCACTGTGCTCCTGTGGCCTCCTCCAGCCCATAGGTGACCTCCTGCCACACCTCCATCCATGGTCTGTTCAGGGGCACCTGGCCAAACAAACACCCAGCATGTGGCTCCACAAGGGCCACAAGGTTCACCAGCTCCACCTGTGTCTGGTTAGGAGCCCTGGCACTGCTATGGTGTGGCATGGCTGTATCTCAGTCGGGGACTCAAAATGGCACCCAGTAGTGCATGTGCCACATGTGCTGTGGATGCGCACCTCACACGGCGATTCGCTGCTAGTGCCAATCACGCAGCTACGGGGATATGCGATAAGCGGTGCAACGCGCGGGCTCCCATAGGTGCAAAGGGTAACCATGGGGTCAAACTTCAGCATGCACACCCTGCGCAACAGCACCGTTGGTCCCGCCATGCATGGTGCGCGGTAAAGGCATGTGGGTGCCATGGTGCATGGCCTAATAGCACACAGGTGCCATGGCAGCCATAGCACAGGAGCGCCATCAGCAACATGGTGCCACAGCACCATTGGCACTAAGGTGCCACAGCACCATTGGCACTATGGTGCCTGGGCACCATAGGTCATACAGCACAAGAGCGCCATGTGTACAATAGTGGCTGAGTGCTGTAATGCCTGCTGCACATTGTGCGTAGGGTGCGCCGGAGGCATAAACAATGGCAGTGCATGCATGCATATTGTAGGGCCTGTTGCGCTCATCACAACGTTGCACCATGACTTGAGCATGCACAACTCCATTGCGCAATGTGCAACTTCACGATATTCAGCCAGCATATGCAGATTAGCCTATTAGCATATCTGTGGTGCATTGGAGGTATTTGCATGACATTATAGTTGCGCAAGCCCTCCTTTGCATGCGATGCACTATAAAGGCGCTGTGGGACTGCACAGTGCATGGACCGGTATTGCATTCTACAGGGGTAAGAGGCACACTGTGGGCCTGTCAGAACGGTGGAATGGGAAGGTGGTGTGGGTATTAGCAGACATTTAACACATGTCTATCTCCACAGGACTGAGCATAACCGATCATGAGGAGGTTGAGGAGCGTGGGCCTTCAAGCAAGCACAGGCCCAACTTCACCAGGGCAAAGATGGATGCCCTATTTGAGGCATACCTGGAACAGGAGCTTCTACTAAGTGGCTCGACGGGCACTCCACAGGCCTAGGCAACAGCATGGGAGGGTGTGGCCCATGCTGTGAACCAGCAGGGCACCCATCAAAGGTCTGTGCAGGAGTGCAAGAAGAAGGTTGGCACAGACAGGAGGAGGATCAAAGAGAAGGTGGCGGCCATCCGGGTAGCACGTGCAGCCACAGGCAGTGGACAGTCTGTCGTGCCCCAACTGATGCCACAGGAGGAGTTGGTGGTGGCTCAAATGTGGCACAGCGCCCTCGAGAGCGTGCCCGGTGGAGGTTTCCAGACAGGAGGCAGCCCATCACCGCATGGTAGGTATGGGAGTGATGGGGACAGGGAGACAGTGGCACTAATGCGACTGTGTTCCCTTTCAGCTCCTGAGCACCTGCATGCAGCGGCCGAGGTGGGGTGTCCACCATGGGGGTGGTCCTGGACCCAGAGGACCACCCATCCACCTCCACTGGTGTCCAGGGGCTGGATCGCATGCAACCCAGCACCGCTGTCCATCCGGATGCCCGTGGCATGGTTGTAGATGAGGCCCTGGCTGTGTTTCAGCTCGACACCAGGCATGGCGTCCAGTGTGCCAAGACACAGATCAGGGTGGGGTCCAGGACCAATGAAGACAAGACCATCATCTCGGACAGCGCTGTTGTGGTTGAGGGGGAGGCACCCATACTACACAACTGCCATGGCAGTGCAGGCAGTGCCCTGGAGGTGGTTGCCTGCCCACCAGCCACCGCCCCTGGTGTTGCCATGTGCACCACTGGTGCAGCACTGGCTGACGGTGGTGGCAGTGGTGGTGGTACAGCTGCACTGGCAATGCCCTGTGCACAGCAGCCAGAGGGGCAGCAGTGATGGTTGGACTGTGTTGAAGGGGGCCAGCTGCAGCACCCGCCGATGGTGCACCACATAATGAGCAACCCCAAGAGGGCCCCACTGTGCAGCGCCCACCATCACAGGGAGCTGGGCCGCGGGGTCAGGCACCACCTGTGGGTCGGCACACTGCCCATGCACCCCAGGGTGCCGACCCCTTGGCCAAGCACACCCGTCTGCTATGGGCCTCTGTTGAGCAACAGGTGCTGCTGGTGGCAGATGTGCGAGCGCTCCACGCAGAGCTGCACCAGGCAGCAGAGTGGCGCAACAGGGACTTTGCCCAGCTCCTGGCAGAGAACCACATGATTGTGGGTGGACATGACTGCAGCCATGGATCGGATCACCGCTGCGGTCATGGCCGGCCTGGCCCCACTGGCCTCCCTGGTGCATGGCCATCCACCGCATACCCCGCAGAGTGCATTCTCCACCCCTCGGTCACGGCATCGAGCGACCCCCTCTGTGTCGATGCCGGGATCTGCTGTGGGATTCTGAGCATGCCTGGAGCAGGCATGTTCTGGAGCCTGCAGACACCTGTGAGGACCCAGTTGCGTTTCCACAGTGAGACCCCTGGGGGAATGTCACAGACACCCCCTGTGGCTGTCGAACAGCCAGAGTCCACTGGGCAGTCATGGCGGGGCCATCCACGTGTCTGTGGTGGACGTGCAACTGTGCAGCATTCCTGAACTGTCCACCTCCCCATCCGCTGCCTGCTGCTGCCCTGTGTGCACATTGGTGTGGCGTGTGCATGTGCATCCCTTGGATGTGGCAGCCATGGTTGATGCCGCACACGGGTCTTGTGCATACTGACCCAGCTGCTGGCCACTGTGGCGTGTGGATGATGATGCCAGCAAAGTGTTGACTGCCACTGTGCACCGGTACTCAGAATCTGACACATGCCCGGTGCCCACCTCTGGGTGGAGGCATGATGGGTCCTGTGTGCATATGTGTGTGTGTGTGTGCAGGGGTGTGTGTGTGTGGGTGTGTGGGTGGTATGTGCAGGGCTTTCCTGCATGCATCTGTGGTGTCCGGTCCCACGGCTGTCCGCGCTGCCCTCCTGCCATCCCTGTCACGGAGCCCACCCATGCATGCCTGTATGCTGTGCCATTGACCCCAGGAAATGCATGTGGACATGGTCACCTTCCTGCATGCTCCACAGTGCTTCTCTGTAATTGTGTCCTGGTGCTACTGGACCATCCTGGTCATCCGCCGCTACCCTTGCCCAGGGGGGCTGCCCACCACCACCAGGCCCAACCACCACATCATCCCCAATGCTGTTCCCCTCATCAACCTCGACAGCTATCCCACAGTCGGTGGCCATGTTGTGTAGTATACAGCAGACCAGGAATAGGCTGCAGGCCATTGAGGGGCTGTACTGTAGGGCACCACCAGACCTGTCCAGGCAATGGAATTGTGCCTTCAGCAGCCCAAACACTCACTCAATGATATTCCATGTGCTGGCATGTGCCTCATTGTATTGCTCCTGCGCTGGGGTCAACGGGCGCCAGTATGGAGTGAGCATCCAGGGCCAGAGTGGGTAGCCACTGCCACCTGTGTGTAGAGATGTCTGGTTAGCATGGTGACCTGTGTCACTGCACCCCCCGCCGTCCCACCCACACCCCCTGGCACCCCTTCCTTAGCATCCCCAATGCCCTGCCCTGTTGTGCCCGGCTTTCCACTTCCACAGCATACTCACCTACTAGGTGGCTGGTGTGGATGTCCCCACTCTCGAACCTGTGGCACAGTGCTGACTGGTGCCAGATGAAGGCATTTTGTGCTCCACCAGGGAATGTGGCACAGACATTGATTATGCACCCCCTGGCATCGCACACCACCTGGCAGTTGACACTGGGGTAGCCCTTCTTGTTAATGTACGCTACCACCTCCAGGCCAGGTGGTGTGCAGATGCTGACATGGGTGCAGTCGATGGCCCCAAGCATGCCAGTTATACATGCCACCCTGTGGAACTCCTGCATGTTCACTGTACGTTCTGCCTGTGTGCTGGGGAAATGAATGTATTCTGCAGCATGTGGCAGCAGTGCACTGAGGAATTGTGTGAGAAGCCATGACGCGGCTGACTGGGTTATGCCTGTGGTGTCCCCTGTTTGTCTCTGGAAGGTACCCGTGGTGAGCAGGCACATGACAGCCATGACATTTGTCTCCATTGACAGGGCATGGCTCCATCTTGTCGGTGCCTGCATCTCCTCACTGCACAGCTCACAGAGCTGTCTCAGAATTGCCCAGTTCAGGCAGTACCGTCCCACAATCTCTGTGTCACTGTAATATTCAAAGGTGGTGCAGGAGTGGTACCACCTGTTCTGGATGTACCGCCGACGGGCCCTTCCATGGCTGTGCTGGTCTGCAAGCTGCCTCCTCACACCTCTCATTACTGCCTCCATCTGGAAGATGACACTGTCCATAGCCTGGGTTGTTTTTCCCCCCCAGGCGACTGTCTCCCCAGGACCCCCCGGCTGTGTGCTGCTGACTATTCCCCTGCACTGGGCACACACCTGTGTTCTGGCTTCCTGACCAGTGGACTGAGGGCTGTGGTCTCTGCCTCCCACCTGTCTGGGCCCCTGTGCAGCCCCTCCTGTGCTGGGTGTCACAGGCACCCACTGTGGATGTTGCCTCCAACCCTGTCTCACGCCCACACACACGCACACACAAGCTCACACTCACAGCCTCTATCAGTGTCACACACCCTAGCCCACAATGTGTGCTACTCCCAGCCTGCCTCTGTCTCTCTGTGGCTCCCCTCCTGCTGTATAGCCTGCCTGCTCACTCTCCCTCTATCTGGCTCCCCTCTGGTGCAAGCCTCCTTCCCTCACTTGCTCCCTCTTTTTATGGGCTCAAGTCTGATCCACGCAAGTCCCATTTGCTCCTCACTTGCACCGTCTGCCTGCTGTTGAATATCGCACTGCGCTGTATATTCATGCCCATACTTCTGCACTTGTGCATGCATTCATTACCATTGCGCATTGGCGCATTGAGTCTTGTGCTGCACAACTGCTGCCACTGAATATCACTTTCCGGCACATTGACGCATTTGTGCTGGCGCATCCCTGTTGTGCATTGCACAACTGCTTTGAATATCCCACCCATACTGTACCAATGAATAAAAGAAAATGGGAACCTTTATTTGTGCTACAGGATATGTACAGGGTCAAAAGTAAGTGTTAGCCTGATAATATTTTAGCAAACTGAACTGCAGTGTATGATATATTAGACTGTTGTCTGGAAAATTATGTAACACTTCATTTTCTCTTCACATAAGATAACAACAACAAAGAAAAAGTTGGCAGGGTCGATTGTAGACAGGGGAGCTGAAAAGCCCAGATAAGAAAAGTAGGTAGCATTTTCATGCACACTTGACTACAGTAAGCCAGTCTCATTCTGACATATTTGGGAATGTAAAATTAAAATTTGAAGTATTAATGGATATTAAGAAATTATGATTAAAATGTGAAAATGCAAAGATTTATGATGAATCAAAGACTCAATGAGTAACAAGAAGCTGTTAAATAATATAAAAAGTTAAAGGAAGAAAATTATTTTTCTCTTTTTCATTTAAAAATAATGTGAAGGATTATATATACAGTATATATATATTAAAAATATATTTTTACATTGATAACAGTTCCCCCAGAAGAAGCCTATACAGGCGAAACCTTAGGGCACAATAAATAAAGGAACATTTTGAAGAACTTTATCGTGTCAGACTTTATTTAAAGCCAGAGCAGCTGCAACCTTTGACCCATGTACTGTGTAACACACACACACACACACACACACACACACACACTCACACATTATACTGGCACAATACTGCCTGTATATTAGGGTTGAGTAAGCACTACTTTAATGATAAACCCCAGTTTTTGCACCTTAATAACTTTGCCCCCGTTCAACCAATTTACAAGAAATTTGGAATGCTAAGAGATGGTGCCAGGTTCCCTGGATCCTACAAAGTTTGTGGTAATATGTTCACTGGGGCAAAGTTACAGAGGGACAAAATCCTCTCAAATCACCAAAATTCAGACCTTTTTTCTACTCAACTATAACTATAAAACTAGTAGAATATGAAACCTGAAACTTGCAGCTTTGATGCAGTTTGATCCAAGGTGTGTGCCTTTGTGGTTTTATCTACCAAACTGTAGCAGTTTTTAAAATATGTAAGAAAAACAGTTCCACTTTTGAGCATGTGCATTTAAAAAAAAAACAGCATTCTAAAAATAATTGAATGTTTATGACCACGTGAAGTCAGTGGTTGTATTACAAACATGCTCTTGTTTAACAGCTGTCAGAGCCTGCTCCCAGTCTGCGTATGCCCAGCTGATGTTTTCGTTCAGTAGGGATGGGGATACCTGTCAGTGTGTAGCCCTGCCACAGCTGAGCACGCTGTGCGAGTGTTTGTGTATTTTTTCTGTGTCCACCATTAGCTGCATGAGCAGCTTTGTTTATTTGAACTTAACACCAGGGTGCCCAATTCCCAGTGCAGTTTAATTATTAATAAGTCTGACACCGGGGTGCACATCCCCGGTGTCGGTCCCCCCCCCCCACAAACCCCTGTAATTTCCAGTTGCCAACACTGGAACTAGAGAAAATGAGCTGAAATTTCACTTTTTTTTAATTAGTTCATCTATTTCTGCTCCTCCTGTGTAGCCAGTGCAGGCTATCCCTCTCACTGCCCCCCCAGCCAAGTTATCCAGAGTCCCAGGGACTTACCTCAAACCAAGTGCTTCCCCCACAGCTTACCCCCTGTAGTGGGGGTAGGTGGTGCACCCCTGACTAATGGATGCGGTTCCAGGAGAGGTCCCTGTAGCCTGGCGCAAAGCCTGCAAGGGGTTGATGTAATCTGTGCTGCACCTGCCCATTTTCCTCCATTTTCTCCCCTAGAGGAAGGGACCTGCAATGCCATCCAGATGTACTCCCACATGTTCCCATGCATGGGACATTGATGGCTGCCATTCCTCCATCCCCCAAGTTGTGGTCCCTAGCTTCCTGCACCCCTCAGCTTTCACTAGAGACTAGACATGTGCCAGGATCCATATACCTCCCTCCCCAGAGGAGGAGAGCTGTCCACCAAATGCTCAATGCTCCTCTCCCTAACCAGTGCCCAGTGACCCGAGTCCATTCCCAGACTCAGGTCACCGCTGTGGCAGCAGGTGAGGCACAGTGCCTCAGCCCTCCATGCTACCGGGCTGGTATTTCTCTTTAATTAGGTTGCTAGGTGACTTGGCTTCACTAGTCTCCTTGGAGATCAATGAAGTTAAATTTCCACAACCCACACTTGTGAGACTGCTCTGAGAAAGGAGTCAGCTAACTGAAATGTCATCACATTTTTTTCCACACCAGTGGTTAGGTTACTGAGAGCCAGGTAACACAGAAACATAGAAGGTGACAGCAGTTAAGGACAGTGTGGCCCACCTAGTCTGCTCCTTTTCCCTACCTAATGCAATACCACAGACCCTAGTTGATCTGTGGTATAACCTCTCTTCCCTACTGTGAGAGTACTCTTATGTATGTCTATCTCATGCATTCTTGAATTCCCCTACTGTGTTTGCCTTCACCACCTCCACAGGGAGACTGTTCCAAGCATCCACTACTCTTTCTGTGAAAAAGTATTTCCTCACATTGTCCCTGAGCCTACCCCCAGCCTCATGTCATGCCCTCTTGTTCTTATACACTTTTTCTGAAAGATGCTACCCTTCTGTAACTTGTTTATACTCCTGAGGTACTTGAATAGCTCTATCATATCCTCCCTCTCTCTCTCCTCTCCTCCAGAGAATATATATTGAGGTCCTCTAGTCTTTCCTCACATGACTTTTGGTGCAGTCCTTGCATCATTTTTGTTGCCCTTCTCTGGACTGCCTCTATTTTGTGTATGTCCTTCCGGAGATGCATTTTTTTTTTCTTGACAGTCAAAGCAGAGAAGAGGAAACTTTTAAAAACTTGAAATTCATGTATTTTAATTCAGGAAAGAAAGACAAAAATTAAAAAGGGGTATATTGATATTTTTGCTACAAAGACGTTATTGCTGAAAAACTATATCTTGACAAATAAATACTGCTGCCTAGAAAACAAAATCATGGTCTCTGAACCAAAGCCAGTCAATTGGCATACAATGTTTTGGATTTAGTGCCCTATTCAGTACACAGAATCAGGAAACAGTTGGGAGGTTTCATTTACATCAAACAAGATCTGGCACATTTTGAATTGGTCAAATAAGGGTTTGTCTGTTAACAGTTTTTTTTTTCTTGTATTAATGATGATGATGGTTATTTCCCTGCCTTTATCTATTCCCGGTGTGGCTCTTTGAAGAGGAGCTTGCTGTCAGTGGAAAATTGTGTATTAAACAGCCAGAAGACATCAAGTGGATTAAAAAAATACATGCAGATAAATTCATTTCCTTGAACTGGATGTTGACAGCTTTACTGACAGATGAAAAACAGAATTGCTGTACAAGTTTCCCTATATGTGGGCATATCAAGAGAAATGCACAACCTATGCTAAAACAGGAGGCCCCTTTAGTTAGGGAAAGGAGTCGGCAGCTATAAAAAAATAGAAAGTCATGCTGATGGGGGAGTCCATTCATTTAACATCTTCCATGCAAACTGCAGAAACTTTAATTAAAAAAAAAATAAATTGAAGGCATTTGGAGAGGTTGACCTAAGTAAGGGGAAAGTCTGCAGCACTGCTTCTGTTTTGCTGATATAGCCTTCTGCTTATGACATTTTCAATGCAGTAATGTGCCAAAAGTGCATGCCATCCACAAAAATCAGGGCACTGTGTTAATGGCGGGTTGAGCCTTCACCATTCTCTCTCCACTGCATTTGCAAAGTGAGCTATCTTGGCATTGCAAAAAAAAAATATTTGCATTGCTGAGAAGGGGTGCAAAAACAATGTACTGAAAGAAGGAGCCCCCAACCTATAGATTGTGATCGACACACATGGAAAAAAACTCAAAATAAAAAGATTAATCATGCATTCTTTATTAGAGAGAGAACTACTAATTATACATGATCTTATTCACCCAATCCATTCTGCGTGGCAAGCCTTTATCTCTAGTGCTATCGACTGACACTGCAGCATATCAAGCTGAGGATCTGAATTACTCAGACAAGAAAAAAATATTTACACATTCCCTGAATCTCTTATTTTTTTTTTTTTTATTTGACACTCGGAACTGGAGGTGAGTGGGTTGAGAAATTGTTGTTTGATGTCTCTCCAGAACTGCTTAGATTGGCACTCCCGGTAGCAATTTTGAATGCATGGTGAATGTACAGTATGGTTTATTTACACCATTTCTATAAGATCCGACTGTGCCAATTGCGTTGATACTGGTGTTTCTCCTTCTGGTTTCTCTTGCATGAGTTCAGTGCTTCTGAAACCCACAACAGTCAGCTCGTTTACATGAAGGTGCTTTCCAATTCAAATGGGATTTTTTCTGTTTTGGATATTGAAATCAGAAAACACCCATCATGTAAATGAGCTAAGTATCAAACACCATGAGTTGTGCTTGTCAGTCTGCAGTCCCCCCCCCCACCCAAGAATGAGAAAGCGTAAGCATTTTACTGTCTTGCATAGTTACTGACTGTGTAATGAACTATACAACTGGCCATATTTTTTACATTCAGCATTTATTTTTCTGTGGGGTTGGGCGGAGAGTTTTTGTGGTGTTAAGATGGAATTTTTAAAAAAAAAGAAACATTGGCCATTTTGTACATTTAAATCAGGTCAGACCTCATCTACAGATGCAGTAGTGTATTTTCCCCTGACCCCTCAGTACCTGAATAACCCAGATACTTAGTGTAGTCTTCTCACCTCAAAGCTGTATCTCCCTACTGTACAATCTGGTATCTGTACAGCACCCTCTTCATTCGGGATACCCCAATCTGCAGTAGGTAACCAGTATCTGGTATCAGGCTTAGCAATGGCAGCGTGCAGCTTGGAGCACTTTTTATTTCTGTCTGGGCATGAATGGGATCCTGTACTGGAGAACCACAGAGGGGCTAGGATTGAATACAAGAGTTCAGGCTTGTGGTGGGTTTCCGAACATGTGGGCTCTGCTCTTTTTAGAATAAATTAATTTATTTCTGTTTGTCTAAAAGGGAATGCTGGTTCATTTATTATATTTATTATGTGTTTGGAAACAAGCTAAAATGCGGAATTTGAGGAACTCTGGCTGTCAGCCCCATTATTTTGCACTGCGGTTCACGGACCCACTATTGGTGGGAAATTACAAAAAAAAATGTATTTGAACAGATTATTTCTGAGTGGTGCTTAGAGTGCAGCTCTGTGTTGGCAGAACAATCATGCTGATTTCTGCGGCTGTGCTAATTTCTGCAGTTGTCTGCAGTTTTCTGTGGTCAGCAGAAAATCCGCGGGTGAAGATAAAATCTGCGGTTACTTCCATGGACTTCCACGGCCACGGAATCATGGAAAAATCGGGGCCCTGCCTATAGTTGCCAGCCTCTTCCCTGTTCCCAATTTTTGCAGAGAGGGACTACATTTGCCCTCCTTCAGTCCTCTGGAACCACCCGTCTCTATCGATTTGTTGAACAGAACTGTTAGTCATGCTGCCAGCACCTCTCTAAGTTCTTTTGATATTCTGGGATGTATCCCATCTGACCCCATAGCCTTGTCCCCATTCAGATTCTCAAGTTCTTTTAGAACTCTTTCCTCTGTAAATGGGCTGGTAACCACCCTCTCTCGCATTGGTGCCCCTGTCACCCAATAGTGGTCCTTCTCCTTCCCTTTCTTCTGTAAATACTGAACAAAATATTCATTCAGGATTGTTGCTTTTTCTAGGTCTCCTCTGCACACACCCTCCTCCCTCCCTTTTAACCTCATAATCCCACCCCTGATCTTCTTTCTTTCATTAATGTATCTGAAAAAGATCATGTCTCTTTTCTTCATTGCCTGGGCTATTTTTTCCTCTGTTTGTGCCTTTGCAATCCTGACTGCTTTCCCCACCTCTCTCTGCTTTTCCAGATACAGTTCTCTGTCTTCACCCTTCTGTGTTTCCTTGTACCTGCTGAAAACTAGCCTTTTCTCTTTTACCTTCCCGACCATGTCTTTTGAGAATCATGGTGTTTTTTTCTTTCTCTTTGCTTTGCTTAATTGCCTAACACAAAGGCATGTTGCCTCTGCTATGGCCCCCTTAAGGTTAGCCCATTGTTTCTCTACACCCCCCTCCTTCTTCCACTTCTGCTGCCAGAGCTCCCTTGAGACATGCCCTCATTTTTGCAAAGTCGATCCGTTTGAAATCCAGGACTCTTGCTTTTCATGTGATTTGACTCCTCCGCTGTTCTCACATTGAAGCACACCATTCGATGATCACTGGACCGCAGGTGGCTACCCAGCATTACATTGGTGACCCTGTCACCATTGGTGAGTATCATGTCCAATACTGCTCCTTCTCTGGTGGGTTCTGCCACAGGCTGCTTGAGACACGCCCTCTGCAGGGCATCCAGGAGGCTCTGCTCTTGGCTGTGGCTGCAGCCTGAGTACTCTGATCCAAATCAGACATATTGAAGTCTCCCACCAGCAGCATTTTGTGGATGGCTTCCACTAGTACCCCATCTCTTTCCTCCCCTTGTGCTTGAGGTCTGTAGATCATGCCAGTGCAAATGGCTTTGATAAGATGGCCAACAGAGTTAAGCTAGCCCTGGCAAAAAGAAACACAGGTGAGGGGGTACAGGCAAAGTGGGCAAGCATTAAGAATGCAATACTTGAAGCAACATCCCATTGTGTTAGACAGAAAAGGAAGTGCAAAAGAAGAAGGAAACCACTTTGGTTCTCAAATACAGTAGCAGAAAAGGTCAGAGCCAAAAGGCTGGCTTTCAGGAAATATAAAGGGAACACAGTGGGATGAAGATGGGAGGCATACCAAACTGCCCTAAGGGAAGCAGGGAAGGCAGTAAGGCAGGCAAAGTCCCAAACTGAGGAAACACTAGCACGAACAGTGAAAGAAGGTGACAAGACTTTCTATAGATACATTAGTGAAAGGAGAAAGTCCAGAGGGGGTATTGCTAAGCTTAATGGAGAAAAGGGAGCATGTGAGGAGGAGGACCCTGTAAAGGCATCTATCCTAAATAGATACTTTTGCTCAGTATTTACTGAAGAGAAGGTAGGCAGGGCCCACAGCTCAGCATCGTGGACACAGGGGAGGAGGTGAGCACTACTCCCTTCACAAAAGAAAGGGTCCTACAAGAGCTTGCTAAGCTCAGGGTGGATAAGGCAATGGGACCTGATGGCATACATCCCAGAGTACTTAAGGAGCTAAAGGAGGAACTAGCAGAGCCATTAGCAGAATTGTTTAGTGAG
This sequence comes from Neoceratodus forsteri, assembly GCA_016271365.2. NCBI lineage: Eukaryota > Metazoa > Chordata > Ceratodontiformes > Ceratodontidae > Neoceratodus > Neoceratodus forsteri. The sequence continues at coordinate 1,058,253,770 of CM057456.1, forward strand.
TCTCTGAGCACAGGAGAGGTCCCAGAAGACTGGAGAAGGGTTTATGTGATCCCGCCCACAAGAGTGGTAGCAGGGAGGAGGCGGGAACTACAGAGTCAGTCTTACCTCAGTAGTGGGCAAGATTATGGAGGCACTCCTTAAGGAAAGGATAGTGCAACACCTGGAATCCATAGGGGCACAGGATCCAAGACAGCATGGGTTTACAAAGGAAGGTCCTGTCAAACTAATCTCATAGATTTCTTTGACTGGGTAACCAGAGTGGTGGACCAAGGGGAGCAGTTGATGTCGCCTACCTTGACTTCAGCAAAGCTTTTGACACTGTTCCACATAGAAGATTGATAAATAAGCTGGGTAGGCTCGGGGTGGGTCAGAAGTTGGTCAACTGGGTGGCAAACTGGTTGACGGGCAGAAAACAGAGAGTGGTGGTAAATGGTATACAGTCAGAAGAGATGCAAGTCATAAGTGGGGTACCTCAGGGATCAGTCCTGGGGCCACTCCTCTTCAACATCTTCATTAGTGACCTTGCAGATGGACTAGAGGGTAAGGCTTGTCTGTTTGCAGATGACACCAAGATCTGCAACAGAGTAGATGATCCAGATGGGGTGGGCAGAATGAGAAGAGATCTGGATAAACTAGCAGAATGGTCAGAAGAGTGGCAACTGGGATTTAATGCAAAGAAGTGCAAAATCATGCACATAGGGAAGAGAAACCCTGAAGCCACCTATAGGCTGGGAGGAGTTGCTAGCAGTCACAAAGGAAGAAAGAGACTTGGGCATCATCATCACTGATGACCTAAAATCATCCAAGCAGACCTCTAAAGCAGTAAGTAAGGCTAGGGGGGTGTTAGGGTGTATTAGTAGGGGTATCACAAGTCGTAAGAGGGAGGTAATAATCCCTCTGTACAAGACACTGGTTAGGCCCCATCTGGAGTACTGTGTGCAGTATTGGAGGCCACACCTTCACAAGGACATTAACCAAATTGAGGCAGTCCAGAGGAGGGCAACCAAAATGGTGCAGGGACTGCATCAGAAGACATATGAGGACAGATTAACGGAGCTCAATATGTATACCCTTGAGCAAAGGAGGGAGAGAGGTGATATGATTGAGGCATTCAACACCTTAAGGGCATAAACAAGGTGAAAGAGTCTAACATGTTTCAATATAAGAAAAATAGCAGGACAAGAGGACACAGCATGAGATTAGAGGGAGGCCGATTAAGGGGGAATGTGAGGAAATTCTTTTTCACAGAAAGGGTGGTGGATGCATGGAATGGCTTACCACAAGAAGTGGTGGCTATGAATACAGTGCAGGGCTTCAAACAGGCATGGATAGGCATAAGGGAGCAATACAAATGACTATGAATAGATAGGCCACTGACAGAGCAAAGGCCGATGGCACATTTATAAGGTAGAAAAGAAATGGGCAGACTGGATGGGCCTTGCGGTCCTTATCTGCCGTCAACTTCTATGTTTCTATGTTTCTATGGCGGTGCCATTCCCTGTCTCCAGGGTAACCCACAGTGCTTTTGTTCCCTGCTGTATTACCTGAACTTCAGTTGCTATAATTCCCTCCCTGACATAGATAGCTACCCCTCCACCCTTTTTCCGACCCTGTCTTTTCTAAATAGAGTGTAGACTGGTATGGCTATATTTCATTTATGGTTTCCCTTGTACCATGTCTCAGTAACAACGACAATGTCCAGGTCCTCCTCTGCCATCAAGGCCACTAGGTCTGGGATTTTATTTCACAGACTTTGGGCATTTGTGCACATGGCCTTCCAAGTTTTGCAACCTCACTTACCAATGAAGCATTTAAACCTCTCACTGAGGATCTTGGCCCCCTCCAGATAGATGCAGTCCATCCACTTGTACAGGCCTGCATCCCTCCAGGTGGGATCCCAGTCCCCAATGAAGCCAAAGCCCTTTGCTCTGCACCAGTCTTTCAACCATGTATTGAATCTCATGATCCAAAGTGCCCTGTCCTCCCTCTAATCTTTGACTGGTAGCACCTCTGAAAAGGTTACAGTGTGTGCCACTTGTCTAAGACCCCTCCCCAGCTCCCTCAAGTCCTTCTGCACTATTCTAACTTAGTCACTAGCCAGATCCTTTGTCCCCAAGTGGACAATGATGTCTAACTCTCCCTCCCACCCTACTGCCCCAGCAATCCTCTGAATGTTCTTTCCATCCCTCAGAGCTACAGCACCAGGTAGGCACTTAACCTCCCTTTCTCCCACTCCATCTACTCCCAAGTCTACCCCCTAACAATAGAATCCCCCACCAGGAGTTGCTTCCTCCTCCTTTGAGGTTCTCTGCCTCCTCCTCTGAGGTCTCCACCATGGAGGACCCTGACATCCTCCTTGATCTCCACTGCGGGTGCCTCTTTGGGACAGGTCCCACCCTGCCAGTGCAGCATAGGAGTTGTGGAGTGGAACCGTAGGAGGGATGTACCTCTGCCCCACTGCCCTCACCCTTCCCAAGTCCACCATAGTCCAGCCGCTTCTCAGCCTAGGCAACCTTTGAGGCAGTGAAGATGGACTCAGTGGTCCCTGGATGAAGGAGGAGGTCCCCTGAATCTGGGCCAACTCAGTCTGGAGGCAAGCAACCTCCTCCCTCAGCCCAGAGAGGTGCCTGCAGATGGGACAACACCACATTCTCCAGAATTTCTCCAGGAATGTACCTGTTGAATGAAGCTGCCCCTAGCCTGGGGAGCTAGTGAATGAGCTGTGAGTACTACACTGGCTGTGGTACCTGGAACCGGTAGGTTACCTGCCTCTTCATTTGAAGGAGCTCATGTAACTCAATTGGAAGAGACTTTCTCCTAGCCAGGGGTAGTAAGTTGGGTAAATGAGAAGCTTGATGCTCCAGTAGAGTTTGTGGACACATTCCAAGATGAGCAGTCACTTTACAGGATTAGGCAATTGAGCCATTAAGCCAGAACAACACAAATGTGGTAAAGTGACTGTATAATAATTTGGCTGCCTCAAAAAGTTATTTCCAACAAGTTAACTTATTTTGATTTTTTGATTGTTCATTTGTCATAATAATAAAAAATCTTTTTAGCCTTCAGGCTACGAAATGGTTAATGTCCATTAATTTCTGAGTGCAGATAGGACTGCTTCACAGTTTGTGTGGCTATTTTCACATCCAGATGCCCTATCCCCAGTGTTGGCACACACATCCTCCCTCCCCAGACCCAGCAGTCTGGGACACCAGGATTCCCACCTCTGGTGCCTCCAAGTATCATATTGACACTGGGGTGTCCAGCTCCCAGTGTCAGAAGTAGCGTACCTGAAAGAAGAAAAACATCCTGTGAAGTCTTTTTTTTTTCTTTTAGTTTTAACCCTGAAATAAAGAAAATGGTCCCTCATTGCTCATTGTCTGTGGCCATCCCCAGCCTCCACCCCAACGCCCCCACTCAGCACTAACCACTCCACACTCTCTCCAACCCTGTACTTACACAGCCATGATCCAATGCAGTATTCTTCTCTGAACTGGAGATATGTCTTCACTCTTCAGTGCCAGACTGGGAACTGAGAAAAACAGGTATAGCTCTAATTTTTCACATCCTGGCCAAAACCTGTTTTTGCACTGTGGTGCAAAATGACATTTCAGTGGGGATTTGAAAATTCTCATGTAAGGGGTTCATGAGAAGGGGTTATAAGAATACTATGTTAAAAAATTTGGATCAAAATATTAAAAAACAACAAAGTTAAGAAGGTATGTTGTAATTTTTCTACACACTTCTCCTAACATTGATAATTTTCACTATTTAAAGCCCAGGTGTTCAACATACACATTTTTTTCACACCACCTCATGAATGTGCCAGCTGTTGTTTTCCAAAGCCTAGCCAACATTTGATTTCACACTTCTGGTGCAAAATGATGTTTTGTCCAGTATGTTATTAAATGACACCTGTCATGTTCATAAAGAAGGGTCATAAAAAGACTATTGAAATTTTGGGGTCAAAATGTCAAAAAAACATTGTGAAGTAATGTTGTTTGCAGGGACACCCATTGGTGCATTGGGGACCACATTGCCTTCTCATCCCAGTGACCTAAGTTTTGGTGCAATCTCAGTGAGACAACTTAATGGGCCAATGCTGGGGAGGAGGTGCAGTAGCATGCAGCACCAACCCCAGCCTGGGGAGGGACACAGCAGATTCTGGCACAAACATAGCACCTTGTGGTGGGCTAGGGAACCTCCCCTCACAAGGTGTTGACATGCATGCTGAGGCCCAAAGGGCCCATGCACTGTGTCAGGACTATCTCTAGTATTTTATCTATTTCATTTTGTGGAGTTCCCAAATGAGGATACAATTCCATTATCAGAAAAGAAAGGAAATGTATTGAAAAAAATTACTTTAAGGCAGACATTAGGGTTGAAGAATGCAAAGCACACACAGTAGGGAAATGAAAAACATTAGGATTTTGTGCCTCAGGAGTATTGTCAAATCAATGGTGGGGTCTTCCTGGGGGTTGTTAACCCTAATGTCCACCCCTCACCCCACTGCCCATATCCTCCTGTCCAAAGCACAAGATACAGCTCCAAGCCAGTACACTCTTCAAAGGTAGAGAAGTAGGGCTCACCACATGTTGCCAACAGAATCTGTCATTGCTTTCTTCATGCAGGCCCTGCCTGAAGAAATGGCTCATGTCTGAGATTGTTAGCTCAGGGTAGGGGTGGGCACTAGGGTTGACAATCCCAAAGAAGACCTTAACACTGATTCACCAATACTCCGAAGACCCAAAACCATAATGTTTTGTATTTCCCTACATTGTGTATTTTCCAGTCTTCAATCCTAATGACTGCATTAATGTAGTTTTTTTTACAATTAATATATATTATAGGGGTGCAGTAGCACCCCTAGTTATGGTTGAGTAGGCTGTTAAACATTAAACAGCATAGCATTCTATGAACTATAGGCACTTAAGAGGAGACTTATGTCTAACCTATAAAGCAATGCATGATGAAGTCCTGTTTGAAACAATTGGAATAACTAAACAAACAAATATTAGCAATACAAGATCACATAAATATAAAGTAAAAGCTGATACCAACAGGACTAGTAAGCGCAATTTTTGGTTCACACAGAGAATAGCTAGTACATGGAATAACCTGCCAGCAGAAATCCTGGAGAGTGAAACTATGTCTTCCTTTAAAAATAGATTGGATAATTACATGGGTAATTAAAAAAAATTCAACCAGTAATCTGGTGGTGAGTTCTCAACAGGCTTGCCTCAAGAACTCATAATCCCCTCTATGGTTCTATGATGAAAAGGAAGGCTCACACTCCAAAGTTGTCAGTGCAAAATATAAGCCAACGAGTCAAATGTAAAAGTGCAAAAATATTTATTGACACTTATATCAAGTTATACACTGTATCAAGAGAAGACCAGCCAAATATAAAGTTCCCTTCAGCCTAAAAAAGACACCTACACGCCTTCCTTTTTACTGCTGATTGTGCCTTTTGACCCATGCACCATTCTTTCTGTTGGTACTTTTTTGCTGTTTGTTTACATTAAACCCCAATTTTGACACCTTTATAATTTTAACGGTGTTTGTTGAAACAGAACAAAATTTGACATACGCAGTCTGGATGCCAAAGTCACAAGAGGTGAAAAGTTTTGTGATGGCATTTTGTTTGGTTTATGAGATATGTAATGCCAAAACATGCAAAAAACATTTTTTGGTTTTCCTATACTTAACATGTTTGGGGTTTTTTTCTCTCTCTCTCTTATGTACAGCCTAGATGGTGCAGAATTTTTTTCATGAAACATTCAGGTAGAAGCGGCCTGTACCAAGGAAGTGCTTTTCAAAGGTTTCATGAAAAATATATTTATACAGTTCCAGAGTTGTAAGGATTTAAAGTTAATTTTTTAGATAACCCTCTAGCTCGACCAGTAAAAAAAAATCCACCAATTTTGAGTTATTTTCATTATTTACTTGTTGTGAAAAATGATTTTCTTGTGAGAAAAAAAAATCACAGCAGCCACCTTTTTTCTTTTTACTAAAAAATATTGAAAATACATACAAATTATATATTTTCAAAAAACAAACACCTGAACCTACAGTAGGTACATGGAATTTAGCTATATTTTGGTGTTTGCTTTTTTGAAATTTATACTCAAAATAACATTTCTTATCACCTGAAAATCCTGGGTGCCCAGCTTAGGAAGAGGAACAGTTCACTTCTGTCCTCAGTATGAGAACAGTAGGACTTTCTTAAATTGTGAAGCTGCTGCTGCTGGAGCCATGCTGCCAGCTTCAGTTGAAGTAGTGAGCCGGCTATCCCCTGCTCTTTCGGTCTGTCTCACTGTCACATTTTATTTATCTGTCAGTCTATCTAGCTAACAATCTATCTATCTATCTATCTATCTATCTATCTATCTATCTACTTTATTCACTTATACCTCCCCCCTCCCAGCTCATCCAGCCCTCCCTCATATTTTCCTGAAGGGCTCATTTATAAAAAGCTATATATAAAAGCTAAGCTGTGATGGAGACAGGTGTGTGTGTGTTTCATGAGTGCATGCAAAGAGATGTGTGTTAGGGTTGACAACCCCAAGGAAGAATACACCCCTCATTCGCTTCAGGGTAGGGGCAGGTGTTTTAGGGTTGGAAACCCTAACATCATTTTTCCCTACATTCTCACTTTGTCTTCAATCCTAACTGATTCATTAACATAATTTTTTACAACAAATTTCCTTACTTTTTGAGATAGTGTAATTGTAGCCTTATTTGCCTCTGCATCTGGCTGGATCAGCACCTTGACTTCTCGGGTGCATGTAGATGCACTGCAAAAAAAATTACATCCCATGCTGGGAGCTTTTCATTGTAACAAGTTTTGCATCCCTCTACTGACCAGGCAAGCAATGGTACAAAAAATGATCCTCCCAATTTTGGACTATGGCGATGTCATCTACGGTGCCGCCCCCCAGACATCCTTAGCCAGGCTCGACCCCATATTCAACTCCTTCTGCCGGTTCACCTTGGACTGTCCTGCCAACACCCACCACTGTGACCTCTACCAGTCCCTTGACCTCCCATCACTCCAAAACCGGAGATTGCTGCACTGTACTAGAATTACTGCTAAGTTCTGGTCATATACGCTGCCCTCCTACCTATCAACATCTCTAACCACCGTCCCCCCACCTACCTACGATCTCAGGAACACTGACTCCAGGCTTCTTCACATTCCCCAAAGATCCACCCAATCAGGTCAGGTAGCTTTTAGTTTCAGACTGCCCAAATTATGGAATTCACTGGCAGCCGACATCAGACTCACTACAAGTACTCCCCAACGAAATGCCCTCCTTAAAATGCATTTTGCTACCAACTGCACATGCTTTCCCCATCGCTGAATTCCCTGCTCAACTCTTATCAGCTATTCTGGGCTCCATTTCTAAATCAGTACCATATGCCACTGAATCCTTTCTCTGATGCTGTAGATATGCACACCTACCCATATAGTATGTAATCTAATCACACTATGTAATTGTTGGAATTTCTTCCATGCTACTACATCACTGCCTGTAATACTCTTCATTTTTTATAAACCATTATGCATCTCAGTTACTGCACCCAACCTACTGGGCCACTGCTTGTTATCTGCAAATTATGTACTGTATGTACTGGTTTTTTTTTTGTATTATGTGCTGCACTCTTGTAACCCCCTACCCCAGGGTGTATCTGGAATTGAGCGGTACTCGGCTCAGTATGCCTTCCTGGTAAATCTCTTAAATAAATAAATAAATTTGCCTGAGGTAGCCTTATTTGCCTGAGGGAGCGCAGGGTCCAAAGGGCTCTATGCCTCCCCCATGTATAATTTTTGAGATAGTGTAATCATAGCTGTATTTGCCTGTGAGAGCATATAGTTTAGCTAATAGTTTTTGAGACAGAGTAATCATATCCTTTCTTGCCTGAGAGAATGCAGGGCCCTTTGGGTCCTCCGCTCCCATCCCTCCATAGATGCATATATGTATGTAACTGTGGAAGAGCCCTGTGCTTCCATTTATTGGACAACAGTGACCAAATTGTCAGCATAAACATCTTATTACCGCACCTCATGTACCCGGTATTGAAAATGTTCGAATCCCTGCCAAAACATAATTCTACACAACCACAACACCATTCTGTGCCACAGGTGGAAAAAGACATTTTGACCAGGATTTGAAAAATGACAGCTGTGACATACATGTGGTGGGGTAACAAGGAGTCTATCTTGAAAATTTGGGGTCAAAATAATTTACATTTCCAAAGTTATGAGCTTGTGTAGCGAAATTGCAATGAATGGTCATAATGCTGCCATGTTTACATATTTTGACCCCAAACTTTCAACACAGCCTTCTTATGAACCCACTTCATGAACAAGGTCATGAAAAATTGTCAAATCCCACCCAAAAGGTGAATTCATCAACCAAATGTGAAATCACATTTTTGGAGGGAGGTGTATTATTACAGTCATATTGTTTATGTAGTGGGGTCCCCAAAAGGCCATGTTGAAAATCTGGGATCAAAATGTCAACAAATGGCTGAGTTATGCATAAAAGTTGAAAACCCCATCAAAATACACTGAACTGCATTTACCTTAGTTTCTCATATTGCAGTCGTCAGTTTCAGCAGCAAGAAGTGTCTTTGATCAGAGAGTAGATCTCGAACCTGGGGGACCTGTTTAGGTGAGTGAGGGTGTGGGGGGGTGTACTGGGAGATGTGGGGTGGTGGGTGCTGAGTAAGAGGTGGGGCGGGGGGCTGATCAGCGAGGGACATTTTTTTGAAAGGAAGGAAAAAACATCAAGGGATGTTTTTCTTTATTTCATGGACAGGACAGTCATGGGGGGGTGCCACTCAACACCAGGGACATAAACAGAAGCATGGAGATGGTGATCAAACAATGAGGGAGGGCAAAGGGACTACTGGACTACCAATGAAAAATATAATTATATATGGGGACAGTGATCGGAGAACAGGAGAGGGGGAGGAGGGACTACTGGACTACCAGGGAAATGTTTGATTGGTACAGGGACAGTAATCAGACATCGGGGAGGAAAGAGGAACTACTGGACTACCAATGAAACAGATACGGGGACGGTGATTTGAAAACAAGGGAGGGACCACTAGACTGCCAGGGCTTTGATTAATATTACCAGTTATGGCGATCAGAGAACGGGAGAGGTTGATTAAATTGATAACATATTAAAGAAGACCAATTCAGACACCATAGAAATAATGCAATTTACTGGACAAATACATGAAAACATTTACACGAAACTGTGTGCACTTGTGTTCATGCTGAGGAATGTGACATATTGAAACTGGGGGAGCTGCTAAAAAGGCTAGATTATGCTGGGGTAGGTAGAGTAACAGAATGTGAATAGCTAATCAGCAGCCTGTCAACCCAATCAAAAGCCATTTCCAACTTACCAAAACATTCACTTGTCTCTCACAAATAATAAAGTAGGATCATCGTGTAAACGTGTAGCTGTACACCAGGTGGAAAACATCCAGGAGGATGGGGATACTCACAGCAAAAACCACAGAGTAACTTACCAGGATAGCTGGTGAATTTCCATTTGAACAGTAAAGTCTGAACTATTAATCAATGCAAATGGTTATTTACTGTTCGAACAGTGAAGTCCAAACCGCTAACAAACTGAACATTAATTACTTAGCGAGTGACAGGGGACATGATTTCAGGATGAAAACACATATTTGCCATGTAGATATACTCATTTTAAGGCAAACATCAAACTAACATATCACTGAGACCTAAATACGGGTGTTGTGCTGTCTTTATCAGGCAGTAGTTGTGTACAACACTATTTTTTAATTGTTAGAAAAACAAAATGACTGACATCATGAACAGTAATTTCTCTGAGCAGGACCAGTAAATATACAATTTGAACAGTACATTTACAGTTAGAACTATTTTAATTTACCCGCCTGTCTTGCAACTATCACAAAAAATGGTATAATTCAAAAATGGTAAAATATTTTATCACCAAACCATACAAAGGCACACCCTTGGCACAGACCCCATTATCCCTGAAAATTTCAGAGAAAAATTTCATACTGTCTGGTCTGTAGATGGTGGCACAAAATCTCATGTTAACCAATGGGAAAACATTTTTTTTCTGTTTTTCACCACTTTACATATCAAAATCCATGCAAAATGCTATCAAGAAACTTTTCACATCATGAGACTCTGGCAGAATGACCATGCATGCCGAATTTTGGGCTATTTCATTGAAGTATGCTAAAGATGATAAGGTACAAAATTTGGAATTTAACGTTGAAGTGCTGTACCAACCCTAACTATAGGGGCACAACCGCACCCTTATTTTATATATATACAGTATATATATAATAAATAATGGGTATGGGTGGTATACAAGGATGCATACCCATCGAGGGGGCTAACTAGGGCTATAAGGCCATAAGCCCAAAAGGCAAGTGGCTTTATTGCCCTAATTAGACCCCATGATGGGTATACGTCTGATTGAATACTACAGTACCTTTACCCATTATGTATTTTATATAATACAGTGGGATGGTTACTATTTTTGTACCTGCAGGTCAGTTGGCTGTTTTCCTGTGTGAATAGCACTTCCTGGTTTTGTCCTCTGTGCTTTCATAGTGCAGTGGTTTTGTGCTTTGCCTTTTTATTGTTTGGGTGTCCATAGTATGGTGGACCTTTATATAAGGGGGCATGTCTGTGGGCACTCTTTCCTTTAGATTAATGGTGGCATTCGGGAGTGGCACGATGGTGTGGCTGGTTTGACAGTTCACCAGTGGTTTGTGGATTGTGTGCTTAGGAGCGGCTGTTGGTGGGGAGCAATTGTGAGTAGCAGCATGTTGTGGATGGCACCTGCAGCATGGAGGGCCTAGTCTGGAGAATTATGGAAAGCATGGCATCTTCTGAGTGCTTTAGATCATTGAGGATATCTTGTTTGGTGAGAGACATTGTTTTTCTGCAGGCTTCTACAAACATTATTTTCTTCAGACTGTGTTGTGCAAGGTTTATGCTTCCTGAAGATTCTTTGCAGGTTAAGGCACTGTTAAAGAATGTTTTAATTGGGTAATTTGTTAGGAAATTAGTTGTAGTTAGTGTGGTCACATAGGGTCTTATGTGGTGTAGGTATATAGTTTTGATTTTTTTGATTAGTGCAGGTATATACTTTTAATCATTTTATTAATGTAGGCATATAGTTTTAATTGTTGTATTAGTGTAGAGTTATGCTTTTAATTGATAATTTGCTTGTAATTATACAGGGAGAAAAAATGACTACTTTTAGTGTGGGGAAAAGTCCCCATCTGTGTGTGTATCTGTAGATAGATAGATAGAAAGAAAGAAAATAGTGATGCAGTAGTGCTACCACAGTTAGGACTGAGCAGAGGTTTCTATGTTAAACCTCACATTTTGTACTTTAATATCTTCACAACCATTCAATGGATTTGCACAAAATATTGCATGTGTCATCTTGGGGGGAGGTAGATCTCTTGATGTGTCAAGTTTCATTCCAGTCGGATGTGTAAATTCCTAGATGTGGATAGTGAAAAAAAGTCTAAAACAAATCATTGTTTTTTGCTGTTTGTTTTGTCATCTCCTAGCACCAAGATGGTTTGGAATTTTGATCTGAAATTTTCAGGGGAAAAAAGGCTTGCCCCACATATGTGCCTTTCACTGGTTCGGGGAAAAATATTAATCTTTTCCAAAGTTATTAAATTTCGAAATTTCACTTCTGAGCATGCTCAGTACAGTCTTTTTGGATAGTGCTTGGAATGAAAAAATAATTTGGTCTATACAAAAAAATCCTTTTTCATATGGGGTAATCCTTTTTCATGAGGAAAAAAACCTTTTTTCGTAGGGCTACCACGTTATTTTTGTTTTTTTGGGTTTTTTTTATTTCAAAACCCACAAAAATGACATCCTGTACACACACCAACACATGTATCTTGCTCATCGGGACCCTGTTAAATGTATTCTATAATTAGTTTGTGGATAAATGACCCAGAAATACCTTTTTTTTTACATTTAAAAATCTTTCTTCATCAGCTGATTTTCTGTTTTCATATGAGCATACAAAAAAAGAACTGGTCCATATGAAAAAAGAATTTGGAATTAGTTATTTTCCAATTCTTGTCCAACTTCTATTTTCATTGCAGGTAGGGCAGAGCAGTCAGTTCTAAAGTGTGCTAGGAAGGGTAGGAGGAAACTGCATCTTGTGGTGCACATGGGTACGAATGACCTGGCAGAGGAGACGGTGGAAGTAGTGAAGGAGAGGTTCAAGGATCTGGGCAGTCTGTGTGGGGAACTGGGGGAATCAGTGGTCTTCTCAGAGGTGCTCTCAGTACCCTGTGCTAGCACAGCGAGGAAGGTAAGGATTGGGGAGTTCAACACGTGACTGAGGGAATGGTATCTTTCCAGGGGATATGGGTTGTAGGGGGCTGTGACAGACTCTGGGACAACAATGAAATTTATGCAAGGGATAGGCTACATTTGAGCAGGGAGAGGAAGGAGGTATTGAAGCAGAGGGTAGGGGAATACATAGCAAAGGTGAATTTAAACTAGGTGGGGGATGGCGAATGGACAGATAGTAGGCAAGGATCCAAGAGAGGGAAGCCAAACAAGGTTACCCCCCAAGCTATCAAGGAGTCACTTGTAGAAGTGGCATGGGGGGATTAAGGGGGGGTATCCCGGAGAGGGGAGGGGGCAAGGTCAGGTTGGAGGGTGGTCTCACTGAATGTGAGAAGCCTTGGTAATAAATTAGCAGACTTATAGGCTGTCTTGGCAATATGGAGGGTGGACATTGTGGCCATCACGGAAACGTGGGTCACTCAGTACCAGAAATGGGATTTGACAGTCCCAGGTTATAGGATATTCAAGAAGAACAGGGCTAAGGGTAAAGGGAGGTGTGGCAATGTATGTATGGCAGGGGATAAGGTGCATAAGGGAGGAGGGTGAGGAAGACAGAACAGAGGCCCTATGGATGCAGTTCCAAGACTTAAAAAGTAGGACATTGAGGATGGGGGTGATGTATAGACCACCAGCCCAAGGGAATGAACTGGAAATGGGAGTTAGCTGAACAAATCAGAAGGGTCTGTAGGAAAGGGAACACTCTGGTTGTGGGGACTTCAACCTACCGGGGGTCGGGTAGAGCACCCATACCACCACAAGTGCAAAGGAGCAGGTAATATTAGAGGCATTTCAGGACAGCTTCCTGGTGCAGTTAGTCATGGAGCCAACTAGATTGGATAGGACACTCGGCCTAGTTCTGTCAAATGGGGAGGCTATAAGGGAACTGGAGGTGGAGGACCCACTGGCTGGGAGTGACCACCACACAGTATGGTTCACACTCAATATGTGCAGGGAATCAGGAGGTACAAGTACCAGGGTGATTGAATTCAAGGGGGTGGACTTTAAAAGGATGGGGGATATTGTGGGCAGGCACCTGGTGGGTATTAGACCATGCATGGATGCTAGCCCAAAATGGGATGTTATTAAGAAAAGGCTGGTGGAGGCTACTGGGACATGTACAAGAACAACGAGTAAGAAGGGAAGGACAAAAAAAAACAGCTGTCTGATGCAGGAGGTCATGGAGGGGGTGAAGGCCAAGAAAAAGGCATTTCGGAGACTCAAGAAATTGGGAGGGGAGGACAACAGGGAGATGTATATGAAGAAGGCCAGGGAGGTTACCAGGCTGGTCAGAGCAGGCAAGGCTTCCAGGGAGCTGAGATTGTCACAGGGCCTTAAGAACGGAAAAAAGGACTTTCAGATACATCAGTGAAAGGCGGATAAACAAAGATCAGATAGTGAGGATAAAGAAGGACAGGGGCTGGAGAGCTGGGCAGGGAGAAGGGGAAAGACCAGGCAGAGGCACTAAATGATTACTTCTGCTCTGTTTTCACAAAGGAGGAAGGGGGGCAGGCACCGCCTGGGAGAGGAGGAGTGGGCCGGGGAGAGGAGGTGACTGATACAGGGATTACAGAGGATAGGGTGCTGAAAGTATTAAAGGCACTGAGGGGGGATAAGGCACCAGGTCTAGATGGCATTCACCCTAGGATACTTAAGGAACTAGCTGAGATCCTGGCAGGCCCATTGGCTGACCTGTTCAGTTCCTCCTTGGACATAGGATGCATACCACTGGAGGATGGCCCATGTGGTACCCATTCACAAAAGTGGACCCAAGCACAAACCAGGCAACTACTGACCAGTGAGCCTCACATCAGTTGTGGGAAAACTTATAGAGATGATCCTAATGGAGAGGCTGGTGACCTTTTTGGAGAACAATGGTCTCCAGGATGGTCAGAAGCATGGGTTTGTCACGGGAAGATCCTGCCAAACAAACCTGATTGAGTACTATGACTGGGTGACAAAGGAACTGGACAAAGGCTATGGGGTGGATGTCCTGTATTTGGACATCAGCAAGGCCTTTGATTTCATGCCACATGGGAGGCTGGGGGAGAAGCTGGAATGTATAGGGGTGGGAACAAAGACGGTGATCTGGATCACCAATTGGCTGAAGGGTAAGCAGTAAAGGGTGGTGGTGGTGGTGGGAACTCTTGTCACTGAGGGATGTGATGAGCGGAGTGCCGCAGTGATCAGTGTTGGGACAGTTGTTGTTTGGGATCTTCATTGCTGACATCTCTCACGGGGTCTGGAGTAAGATCAGTCTCTTCATGGATGACACAAAGATGGGAGCTGTGGTAGATGACATCGAAGGGTGGAAGGGACTCCAGGAGGACTTGAACATACTACAGGAATGGTCAGAGGCATGGCAGCTGGGGTTTAATGACAAAAAGTGCAAGGTATTGTACTTCGGGGATAAGAACCAGAGGAGGTGCTATCAGCTGGGGTATAGCTGAAATGCACCAAGGAGGAAAAGGATCTAGGGGTGCTCATAACAGGGAGTATGAACAACTTGGCTCAGTGCAGGAGGGTGGCAGCAAAAGACAGCAGGATGTTAGGGTACATAGTGAGGGGACTCTCCTCTAGAAATAGGGAGGTGACGCTGCCCCTCTACAGGTCACTGGTCAGGTCACACCTGGAATACTTCGTGCAGTTCTGGCACCCATTCTGGAAGAAGGACATCAGATTGTTGGAGGGTGTACAGCGTAGGGTGACAAAGATGATCCAGGGATTAGAGGGATACTCCTATGAGGAGAAGCTGGGCAAGCTGAACATGTATCCCCTGATGGAGAGGAGGGATAGGGGGACATGATCAAAACCTTAAAATACCTAAAGGAGATTAACAAGACTAGTACAGAAGGGATTTTCCAGATCAGAAGGGGGAGGGTCACGAGGGGATACCAGCTGAGATGATTGGGAGATTCAGGAGGGAAGTCAGGAGACAGTATTTCACGAGAGGGCAGTGGACAAGTGGAATACTTTGCCTGAAGAGATAGTAGCCTGTAGCATGGTAGATAGCTTTAAGAGGGGATGGGACAGAGTGAGGGGGGTAATTATGAAGAGGGGAGGGGGTGGGACAGCTGCAAGGTGAGGGGCTAGCTGCACAGTCGAGCAGACTCAATAGACCATGAGACCTGTATCTGCTGGTGTTTTTGTATGTTTGTATGTTCGTATGTATGTATATGAGCAGCTATGGCCCTGCTAAACTGTCCTAATTTGCCATCTTAAGTTGCAGTTCTTTACATGTGGGATGCTCAGCAGTCCTTACTTCCTCTCCCTATTCACTTACCATTAGTATGGTACTTATCCCCCCCACACACACACACACACACACATATACATATACATAGTTTCCTACTTGCAGCTTGTGCAGATGGTGAGAGACAGCATAGTGCCAAAAAATTATATAGTTTGATGCTGGGAAGGAGTTTGCGGTTGATGTTAGTAAAAAGAGAGCATGAGTGGAAGCAGGGGACAGTGTGTATATAGGTCGCAGTCTGGGATTTCTGTGTAGGGGCAGTACTCCTTAAGGGCTATAGCAATATTAAACAAATTCATGTTTTATATAGCACTTATCTGTGGTTATGATAATCCTGAAGAAATAGAATAGAGCAAGTGTGTAGGTGGTACTTAGTGTGTGGGTTAGTGGTGCTTGGATAGTATCCCCTGGGGTCAGACACTACCATTTTTATCTAATGCATGATGCCATTGCATATGGATAGCATCCGGCCATGGATACAATCACCTCAGATTCCAAGAATGGATCTGATTGAAGGTGAAGAATCTGATCAGATCCAATGGATCAGATGGCCAGATCACAACTACTCAACAGTCAGATCCAAAGATCCAAATCCTGCTGGGGAGCCTACACACTGACTCAATCAGATGCAGGGGATGGCTAGTGCAGCCATCAATCAGAAAGTGCTCAAATCCCACAGAGCAGTATGAGATGGTCTTTCTCAGACCAGCATGCTGGGTGGGAGGGTAAGTGTATTTCAGAGTGAAAAGTGAAGTGCAGCCCCACAAAGGAAACATTTAAAAACACCTGTGGTAATACTGTTTTGTACTGTCTGGAAAGGGAAAATATTCTTAAGACTATTTTGAAACACCTTTTTCATCTAAAAAAAACTGAAAACTTCAAACTTTCTCAGAAACGACTTCTTGACATTAAGCAACAGTGACCACGTCCAAGCTACTGCAGCATTACACTGTTTCAGTTGGAACGGGCAACTTCCCTGTCTCTGATGCCCCCCATCAGCTATTCCATGTGAATTTCAAATAAACAAATATGGACTGTAACAACTGTGTCTGTGAAAAAGGGACACAAGAGTTTAAATAGCAATTGTTTAAAAACCTGATAGGTGTTTTTTTCCCCTTTTTTAAGCAGAGTAAATGAAACACATTAGTGGGCAACATCATCTCCATGATGGGAGCATGCTTTGCTAAATGGCATGTTCACATTTTGTGATTTTTATTTGTTTTCCATCTTTGTTTCAAACTAAATTAAAACATTTAGGCCCTGTCCACACTATGCCTCTGTAACGTTACAGAGGGCTCAAACCATTACCACAACGGTTTGCGTTTACACCTGTAACGTTACAGAAGGCGTTTTCGTTACCGTTGTTGAAACCACTTATGAAAATGAAAATGAAACCACTTATGAAACGAAAATGGTTGTGCTCCTGTAATGTTACCAGCCATAGTGTGGATGCGTGAGCATGTAGCTCCAGGATTCTCACAGTGCAGCACGAACTGCATTGTGGGATAGGCTACAGCCATAACAGTTACACGGCACCCACAATGTGGATGGGCTGTAACGGTTCCAAACCGTTATCAAGACTGTTTGTCAGCAGTGTGGACACACTATAACGGTTTGGAACCGTTACAGACTGCAAGTGGTGTAGTGTGGACAGGGCCTAAGTGATAATACGTGGTGCTGAATCAAATGAGCACAAATCAATCCCCATTTCCGAAATAGCATTACAAAATGGAACTTTCTTTAATGATTCTTTTTGGTTATACAGCTAAAAAAACACACAGGTATATAAAAATAAGCAATTAACAACCACAATACCTCCTCTGGAAGGCTTCATTATAGACAGTACAATCTGACTGGTTACTTTATAAGTCATTAATTAAGAGTGCTTGACATTTCCCCAAGACAGATTGATGATGCATGTTTTGACTTGTTTAAGAAAACTTTGTTCTATTACACACATTACTTAGCTATCAGTCCCTTTTTATGCCTTTTGCTAAAAAAAAAAAAAAAATGACCCCTAGAAACAAATCCATCATGACACAGCTTTTATCATGTGCGGCTGCAGGTACTAGATAGTAAAGTACTTGAACATGAAGAGGCTGGTGATTAATCCTAAGAATCGTCTGTTTTCAGCATAAAGAGGTTTGGGACATAATTGTGAAAGTTGAATCATATACAAAAAACATTACTGAAAAAACTTTTGTTGGCAAAATAAAATACACTTAAATAGAAAAAGCAGAATTTGCCATTGGGTTGGTGAAGAAATTTCACATGCTGTATAAATTTGGGGGCAGAACTTAATGCTAATGCTGGGCTGGGCTGGGCTGGAGCATTAGCACAGCAGAAGGGTTACCGCTTGCGAGACTGTTTTTCTGGGTTCAGGAATGAGCCAGGGCTGGACAGCCAGCCATGAGCATCCCAGAGGATGCTCCCCTCCTTCAGAGTGGAAGGGTCACTGCCTTTGCTGCAGTGCTGCCACCCGGGTGGTCACGTGTGTTAGTGCAGTGTAAGGCAGAATGGGAGACAGTATGTCAGCTAGGCCCTTGGCCATTG
This sequence comes from Neoceratodus forsteri, assembly GCA_016271365.2. Taxonomy (NCBI): domain Eukaryota; kingdom Metazoa; phylum Chordata; order Ceratodontiformes; family Ceratodontidae; genus Neoceratodus; species Neoceratodus forsteri. The sequence continues at coordinate 1,058,271,988 of CM057456.1, forward strand.
CATCAGTGTGCAAGCCCCCCCAAACAGTGGCCCTTCCATGCAGACATCCAAGAGGACAGAGAAAAATATGGAAAATGCCCCCTAGTCCAGGCAACAAACCCTGCACTGCCACCAGCTGCACCTCCGGACAACACCAGAAGATTCAGGAGTAAATCCCCCCTTCCCCACCTGGGAATAAACCATGACTGCCTGGATGATATAGCACTCATCTGTAGGAGTCTAGGAGATTAGATATGCACTGAGTACTTCTGAGGGAAGCAGGTAATGGAGACTAAAAAGAGGGCAAAAAAGAAAGTTAAAACAACAATGTGACAGTTGATATCTCACTAATGACTAGTTTAGGTGCAAGTCAGTTATCCCAGCTCTCATTCTCCTGAGGGAATGCAAAGGCAAGTTTTAGGCATTTGGGCAACTCCGTACTGAATGCTGGAAGTCCACTGATCACAGCAGTGCCTAGGCTATTTTAGGCTATGTTTATTTACTGGTTATTTGTAATTTTTGACCAGCAAAGGCACACTAAGATGTGACAGCTTGTTTCCGGGTGTGTCTTGGGGAGGGGGAGTTAATGCACCTATTTTTATTGTGAGAAAGTAAGCAACTAAGTAAGGCTGAAGATATAAAACAAAACCAGAATATAGCCAGTCTTGTCAAAATCAAATCCAAATGCTAGCCATTTCAAGCAAATTTAGTGCTATATAGTTCTTTTCTGACATTATCATAATAAGCACGTTATAAGCCATGAACAGTTGCAGTCATTAGGTGACACACAAGGATGCCAAGAGAGATAGACCAGGTTATGGAAAGTTTAGGAAAGTAAAGCTAGGGCAGGAGAGGAGACAAGCTGCACAAAGAAAGGCTTGATAAATTGCTCATGGACACACAGTGAGTAACTGGAGCTGGTAGGTTTCAAGCCTGGGTCTCAAGTTTCTCAACTCTGGGGAAGTATTATCTTTCCACTGATGTACTTTAAGTAATCAGGTTTCATTTTCTAAGTAGCAATCTGACCAAACCTTCCCCTTTTCACTATTTGAACCTTATTTTTTCAAGTCTTCAAAATAAACTGCATGGTGAGCACTGCCGCACATACATGGCCTTAATGCCACCCATGAACTACTACCACTGAAATAATTGGGGAGCAGTTCATGTGCACCTTAGCCTTTATCTGCTCTATAAAACTACAGTATGAACCTTAGTAGTGTGAATACAGTTTCTGTACACTGGCATCAATCTACAGGACACTGGCAATGCCTGGAACACTTGCAACAATAAAGAGTAAAGGGTTCTTCAGTAACCCCATCTCACCTAAACAATGTAGATATTTTTGGGCAATTGCAATTATAATTAGTGGGGACTAAGGTATTTACTGTTTATTTTGTGTGTTTTTTTAATGTGGGCCAGACTTATGCGCGATGATCCCCGAAATTCCAATAGGATAACACTGGAACTTAAATAAGCCATACAACGAAGGAAAGCAATTGCTGTTTTGGCAGAAATTGAAGCACAGGGCCCACAACATATATGTGTGCTCCCATGGGCAAATGAGGATACGATTATACTATCTCAAAAAGTAAGGAAATTCATTGTATAAAATGTCATTAATGCACTAGTTGCCCTGCAGGCAGCAATAGGAAAAACTATTACTATTTGACCTCTCCTGTATCTCTTTAAATGAGGTATGGGGTGTGGCTTGGGGTTGTCAACCTTAATGCTCACCCCATTCTCATATATTGTACACATTTCAGCTTATTTACTGATGGAATGGTGTGAGTATTAGGGCTGAAAACCCCAAGGCACACCCCACACCTCATTTGCGAAGATGCAGGAAAAGGTCAAATAGCAATGTTTTTTCCTGGTGCTGCCTGCAGGGTGGGGATAGGGTATTGGAGTTGGGAACCCTAATGCCATATCCCCCTACTTTTGTAGGCTTAACCCTAACTAGTGCATTAACAAAGCTTTTTACAATGAAGATAGATAGATAGATAGATAGATATACTGTAGATATAGATATATTCTTTACAAAAAGAAAACTGCATTAATGTACCAGTTAGGGTTCAAGTTAATGCCACAAAAGTAGGGCAAATGTGGCGTTAGGGTTTCCAACCCCTTTCCAGCCCCAACTCCCCATCCCCAGCCCCAACCAGTAAAAGGAATAAACATTAGGGTTTTAGGTCTCCAGAGTCTTGGCAAATTAGTTGTAGGGTCTTCCTTGAGGCCATCAGCCCTAATGCTCACCCCTCCAACCAGCCTGTAGTCTCCTGTCTGAAGCACAAGACACATTTCCAAGCCAGTGCCTCATAGTATACACTCTTCAAAGGTATAGAAGAATGTCTCACCACATGTTGCCAACAGAGTCTGTTGTATCTTTCTTTACAGAGGGCCCTGCGGGCCCTGCATGAAGAAAGGAGATCACAGCTGACATTGTTTGCTCAGAGAACAGGGTGGACATTAGGTTTGACAATCCCAAGAAAGACCCCACCACAGACTCTTTAAGACTCTGGAGACCCAAAACCTTAATGTTTTTTCCTTTTGCTGCTTGGGGGGAGGGTTAGGATTGGTAACCCTAGCGCTACATTTCCCTACTTGTGATGTTAACTTGAACCCTAACTAGTGCCTTAATGGGTAGCCTGTGACAATGGCGACCACGATTGAGCACCTTCAAAAAGGGTGAATCAATCACAGGGCCTGTCCACAGGGCTACCAGGCAGGGAGGGCGACCGGATTGGGGGGTCCACGAATATAGCGACAGGATGTCGCTGTATGTGCACGCATGCAGGGGGTGAGCACACCGAGCGACGGGCGGAAGGGAGGGGGAGGGTTTGTGAGACGTAGTGCAGTGGTGGGCTGCCGAGCTGGCCATGTGGCATGGTGGGTGGGTGGCCGGCTAGGGTTGTGAAGGTGCTGGGTTCGGGTCCAGGTGCACATTCCTTTTGTTGTGCCCAACCGTTTTTTTTTTCCCCCGATTTGCACCCCCCCCCCGAACATGCATTCCCCTGGAGTTGAGAATCCTTTAGTAGGGGGGTGCAGGGGGTGCATCACCCTGCATAAATGCAAAAATCCAAGTCCCCGATGCCCTTTTGCTGTACACTGGGAATGTACATCGCCCAAAATTGATTTTCGGCGATGTACACTCACCTTAACAGCGATCGCCTTTCTACAATCGCCATTAACACATGGAACGCCTTAATGCAGTTTTTCGCAAAGAAGTTCCTTACTTTTGGAGATAATGAAATTGTATCATTTAAGACCTGTGTGAACACATGTAGATGCACAGGGTCCTCTGGGACCTGAGCCAAAGGAAGACTCAATCTGCCAACAGAAGTGCACTGACAGATGTTAAGAATTCATAGAGCTGTCTGGTGAGCTGACCCTGTGCTCCAGTGTGGCTGCAGCTATAGATGCACAAGGTAACGAATCCATCTCTCAGCCAATGTGCAGAGCCCTCTGCCACCCACAGATGCAGTGGTGCAGGGCTCTTAACCAAGAGAAGATTTGTCATCACTATACTGTATGTTACCTGAGTCCATGTGGGGGAAACCTGAAACTTTCATTCCCTGGCTGGGGGGGTATCGCATAACAGCGCTATCCCCCCACCATCACCCCATCCAGCTGGGTCACTGAGCTCGGTTCTATGTCATAAGGGCAAATTTGGCATGCTGAATGCCCTTATGGCAACCCCATATTGCCAAAATTGGATTTCGGTGATGTGGGATCCCAGCGAAAGTAAACCCGACGCACATAAACTTTTTTTATGTTTTATGCGGGGGGCTGTGCCACCCACACACCCCCATAGGGGGCTTTTCCCCCCACACACCCCTACTTTAGGATTCTTAACTCCATGGTGAAGCATGTCGGGGCACACATGTCAAAAAAAAAAAACACTGTCTCGGGCTGGGCGCAACAAAAACCACTGGCGCCCGGTCCTGAACCCTGTATCCCCACCACCCCAAGTCGGCACCTATCCCACTATGCCAGCTCACCAGCATCCCATGGCATCAACCCTCACATAACCTCCCGCCCCATGTCCATCAGGCTTGTTTCCGCCCCGCCGCGCACATATAGCTGTGTGATATCCTATCACCTTTAAGCGACAACCCCCACCGTAGGGGCACTAGCCAAAAATGGGTCACCATTTCAGCCAGGCATCCACTCGCTAGTGCCCCATATCACAGGATACCACTGAGCTCACTGCCGAACTCAGTTCACCGGCATGGGATCACAGAGCACTAACCCGCTGGGATCACAACTGGCACTACACATAACATTTCTTAATAATTATATATATATATCACTGGAAACAGGGGAGGTACCCAAAGACTGGAGGACAGCAGATGTAGTCCCCTTATACAAAAGTGGGAACAAAGAGCAAGCGGGGAACTACAGACCAGTCAGCCCCACCTCAGTAGTGGGGAAGATGATGGAAGCACTACTGAAGGAGAGACTGGTGCAACATCTGGTTGTCAATGGACTACAGGACCCAAGGCAGCATGGTTTCACCAGGGGGAGGTCATGTCAGACCAACCTCATTGAATTTTTTGACTGGGTGACTAGGGAGGTGGATCAGGGGAGGGCAGTGGACATGGCCTATCTGGACTTCAGCAAGGCCTTTGACACTGTGCCACATAGAAGATTATTACACAAACTGGGGAATATGGGTGTGGGCAGGACAGTAGTGTGGTGGGTAGGTAACTGGCTGGGTGGCAGGACACAGAGGGTGGTGGTAAATGGCTGTCACTCCACAGAGGGAAGAGTGACCAGTGGAGTACCACAGGGATCAGTGCTGGGACCGGTCCTATTCAACATCTTCATCAGTGACATTGCACAGGACCTAGAAGGCAGAATTTCACTGTTCACTGATGACACAAAGCTCTATAACAGAGTAGACACACCAGAGGGTGTAGACAGAATGAGAAGGGACCTGCAGAAACTTGAAGAATGGTCAGGGGTTTGGCAGTTGAAATTCAACGCAAAGAAGTGCAAGATAATGCATATGGGGCACAAAAACCCTGGCACAATATATCAGTTGGGGGGTGAGGATATAGCATACACCAAGCAGGAAAGGGATCTTGGGGTTAGCATCTCTGATGACCTCAAGGTAGGGAAACAGTGTGACAAGGCAGCAGGTAAAGCAAATAGGATGCTGGGATGTATAGGCAGGGGCATCACCAGCAGGAAAAGGGAGGTCATAATTCCACTATACAAGACACTAGTGAGGCCCCACCTGGAGTACAGTGTACAGTTCTGGAGACCTTACCTACATAAGGACATAGACAGGGTAGAGAAGGTTCAAAGGAGGGCAACAAAGATGGTGCATGGATTGCATCACAAGTCCTATGAAGACAGGTTGATGGAACTGAACATGTACTCCCTGGAGGAGAGGAGGGAGAGAGGGGATATGATAGAGACATACAAGTATCTTACAGGGAGGAACAGGGTGCATGAATACACTTATTTCTAAGCGAAAAAGATGTTCCAGAACTAGAGGGCATGGGATGAAGTTGGAAGGAGGACGATTCAGAGGAAACGTGAGGAAGAATTTCTTCACAGAAAGGGTGGTGGACAAGTGGAACACCCTGCCAGAGGAAGTGGTGGGGGCTGAAACAATCACGGGATTTAGGAATGCATGGGATAGACCTAAAGGAATTCTGGAGGTCAGGGGCAAGGGGCAACAGACTTCTAGGAAAACATAAACTGAACTTACAAGCTCAAATGGGCAGACTGGGTGGGCCATAGGCCCTTATCTGCCGACATTGTCTATATATCTATGTATCTATGTATTTTTTATTTTGACCCCAAATTTTCAAGATAGTTCATTGACTCCACTTATAAACATGACATGTGGCATATATAGTATCTGTATATTGCTTTTAATGTCATTTTGCACCAGAAGTTAAAAAAATTCAGAGGTTCACATTTTTCAGGTGCTGTGAAAACTTGATATGTTGAAAGTTTAGAGTTAGCAAAGTTACGAGTGAAAGTTGAAATATTGTCATGTGCAATCATAACATGGTCATTTTAATTATAATTGTACTCTAAATTTTTAGCATAGCATTCTTTTGACCCGTACCTCATGAACTCGGTAGGTGAAAAGTTTCAATCCCCACCAAAAAACATTCTGTACCACAGATGAAAAAACACATTTTGGCCAGGATTTGAAAAATGACAGTTGTCACATTCATGAGGCAGTGTGAAAAAATAGCTATGTTTAAAATGTGGGGTCAAAATATTGAAAGTTACCAAAGTTATGAGTGAGTGTAGAAAAATGTCAATGTATACTTATAACTTTGTTGTTTTTTAATATTTTGAACCCAGATTTTCAACATAGCCTTCTTATGCCCACCCTATCCATTCACCTTTAAGTAACCCTCTTCTTGTAATCTATCCTCTGGCATGCATTCCATAGTATTTAAATTGTATTTAACTTGCCTGCTAGTCATAGTGTACTCTATTAATTGTGTTGTATCATTGTACTGTAATGTCTCTCACTGCTCATTGCTTATTAATGTCTCCCTATACTTTGCATCATATGCTCTGATACTTGTTGTATTCCTGTGCCATTATACATGGCCCAGGTCATGCCTGTAAATGTTTCTTTGGACCAGTGCACCTACCCAGTTATCAAATAAATAAATAAATGACTCCACCTCATGAACAAGGGTGGTGAAAATTTTCAAATCCCACCCAAAAGGGGATTTCTCAAAGTGACCACGAACTCACCTTTCAGGCCAGAATTTAATAATTCCTCTGCTGTTGGTCAAGAGGTGGAGTCCCAGAAAGGTGATGTTAAAAACTTGGTGTAAAAATATTAATAAATGACAATGGTATGAATAAAAGTTCAAACCCCATTAAAATACATTAACCAGACTTGCCTTATTTTTTCACATCACAATCATCGGTTCCAGTAGCAAGACATGTCTTATGATTAGAGAGTGGATCTGTGTCATGAGACTTGTTCAGATGAGTGAAGTTGTAGGGGGTGAGTGCTGATTGGTAGGTCAGAGTGGCAATGGGTGTAGGGGGTCAGATCAGCAAGAACCATTTTCTTTTTACAGGCTTAAAAAAATCATTGAGGGGTGGTTTCCTTTATTTAAAGGGACTTTCTGACACTGGGGATTGGGCATGCCAGTGCTGGGCTACTGTTCGGCAACACTGGTTCTGAATGCACTGTTCTTTTAATTTATATATATGTGGATGTAAATGAAAAAACAGTTTTGTACCTGTGAATTTTTTTCTCATTGCATTTTATGTATATAGTTAGTTCATGTATATTTATCGTATGTAAAATCTGTTCACTGTGAGTAGTGGCATTAAATTAGCACTTGTTTTATGACTGGGCCTGATCGCGTTAGATATTTAAAGAGAATGTATGTGCATAGTAAGCACACCTTGATAAAGTACATGCCACAAGTGTGACACGACGGCTCTATATAGGTAGGGTAAGTGCCAGGATAATTTTAGTTTTGGGATGAAAAAATTATATTTTTAACTGCACCAATCTGTTGGTCTTCTTTGGTTAGTAAGTTTTTAGCCCAATCTTTCTTAAATTATATTGCATTTTACTGTAAATGTTTGTATTAAAGCAGCAGTATTTGTTAGTCACCATATAGACTTTTTCAACAACAATGTTTTCCTGGCAAAAATATCAAGATGCCCATTTTTCTTTTCTTTTTCTTCCATTCCAGAACCAAGGTGCAGAATTTTGATGCTTTTAAAAGTTCCCACTACCGGGACATTCCCCCATACCAAACTCAATATCTTGGTACAGTGCTGTGCTGTTTACCATCAGAAAAATGTGGTAACACCATCCTAATACATCCACATTATGAATCTAGCATGTACATTCAACAGGTAACCTCAGGAGAAGAGGTTTAAAAAAAATAGTGAGTGGCTGCCATCTTTAATGAGTAAGAGAAATCTTGTACAGTGATTAGAAAATTCTAACCACATGACCATACATTAAGTTCATAGAACTGCACAGTAACCTGGCTCTACTTTAATTTTCAATTACAACAAATATCCTTTCATTGATTTAACATGTTAGTTTCTGCTTGCATAGACACAGACGCTGTCAGCAGATAAGGGCCTATGGCCCACTCAGTCTGCCCATTTGAGCTTGTAAGTTCACTTTGTTTTCCTAGAAGTCTGTTGCCCCTTACCCCTGACCTCCAGAATTCCCTTATGTCTATCATATGCATTCTTAAATTCTGTATTTGTTTCAGCCTCATCACTTCCTCTGGCAGGGTGTTCCACATGTCCACCACCCATTCTGTGAAGAAATTCTTCCTCACGTTTCCTCTGAATCTCCCTCCCTCCAACTTTTATCCCATGCCCTCTAGTCCTGGAACATCTTTTTTGCTGGAAAATAGTGTATTCCTGCATCCTGTTCCTCCCTGTAAGATACATGTAATGTCTCTATCATATCCCCTCTCTCCCTCCTCTCCTCCAGGGAGTACATGTTCAAGTCATTCTACCTGTCCTCATAGGACTTGTGATGCAATCCCTGTACCATCTTTGTTGCCCTCCTCTGAACCTTCTCTACCCTGACTATGTCCTAATTACTTTTTACTTGCTTGTTACTTTTAAATGTAGTAATCTACTTTTTAAGTGCAATTGCCCACTTCAGGACATGTATTATATAGAGAATAATGTATAGGCAGGTGGTTATTATGAGAATTTTACACACACCCGAGGTGTGGGATGCCTAAACCCGAGGCGAAGCCCGGCTGAGCATCACACGAGTGTGTAAGAATTCTCATCAAATAACCACGTGTTGTTACTTATTTTTATAATTGTTGGTTCAAATTTTTTTACAATAATCTATTGAATTTGCAAATAAATGAATAAGGCAGTTGTGGTATAATGAAGAATTTATTTGTGGTGGTTGTACAACATTGCAGTTTTTAATTATTTTAAAAAACGTGTTTCTTCAACTGCCTTATTCATTTATTTGCAAATTCAATAGATTATTGCTAAAAAAATTGAGACGGAGGTCACTGTCTTTTTTCTTTGGTATTTAGATTATGCTGCTCTACTGTAAATTGTTCTGTTATGGGAGTCTACGATTTAAAATCTTGTCTCCATTTCTTAAGAATCTTGTGCTGTTGCTGTCGCTATTTTACATCCTTTTTTTTTAAAAGTGGTCCGTATTTGTTTTGTTTCAGAACGGTAGATCTGACAGGGCACGGCAAGCTGCGCGACTGCAAGTCGTTTACTTCCTTATGTCTCGCGCTGTGCTCTAGAGCAGAGTAGCGCGTGTTTGCCGTTATAACTAGCCGAGGTAGTTATAACGGCAAATTATAACTCGCTGTGCCCGTGTTAAAAAAATTGTGGCCAGTAATTATAATGAATTAATGCATATTCTTGATGCTGAAGGCAATCAGCTATGCCTCCTTCCTCCAAATGCATCTGAGATGTGCATTAATTCAGATTATAAAATGAAGTATAAAAATGACCAAATCAAATGACTTCATTGATTAAAACAAAGCACCTGACCATTGATTATTTACCCAGAAATTATGGTTCATAACAAAACTGCTATAATCTACCTACAATAGCAACAACTTAACTGAATGAAAATGAAATACTTTTCAATAAAAACATTTTTTTCACTTTTTAAATACAAACCCCACAACAGGGCTAACATTTCTTCAAAATAAATGCAGTTCCAGCCAGCCCAGTGGTGTGGAGGGCTGAAACATTCAATGCCTTACCTCCTGTCATGCCAGTGACCTATATTTGGTAATGAGCACAAGTTGAGGGGGTTGGCAGGGAGGGAGGGAGGGAGATGATTGAGCATCTGATGGACTACTCTCTTCTCCCAGGGTGGGGGATCCAATGGCTCGCCTCATGGCTGCCATCTGGCAGATACCATTGGCAGTGCCACAGTTGAGCAGCATAGTACAGGGGCTGCAGTTACACAGTGCATGTGCACCTCCATGCGCATGCACTTACAGCTGCTGTGGCAGGGGAAAATATGGAGGAAAAGCCCTGCCTGCCTGCCGTCATCCTGCTTCATCATTGGTCCACGGTGACAATTTTGCAGTGATGTGGTCGATACCGACAACATTACAACATCGCTGTAAAGTTCACTTAGCACCCTGGCACCCTTCCCCAAGGTCCTGCACCCCATCCCTGACTCAGCTCCATCTCGAAGTTGAGAATCCAAAAGAGGGGGTGCAGGGGGCTGCACACGCCGGCACCTTCCTGACCACAATTGGGGTTGATGTAGTGGTGTCGTGGTAACGTCGGGTCAACATAAAATTGTCGATGTGGCATCATGGATCCACGCAGGATCACAAGGTGGGGGAGGACGGTCGTCCCCTTCCCGGCCCCACCATGGGTGGGGGACATATGTGGGGGTATGGGGCTTGGCGAGACTGGAGAACAGCAGATGGATGAGGGAGGCAGTGACGGTTCAGAGCCAGCCACCATGACACATAAGGAAGATAAAAATCTATATATAAAAAATGCAGTTCCCGGGTTCATTCACAGGAACACAGCTTTTTTTTACCAAAGTCACCTATTCTACCTAGCAACAAGCTGACTAAAGAAAAATAATGTATTTTTCTTTTCATTAAAAATAGAGAAAATCCACCTTACAGGAGCAATAACCCACTCCAGGGTACTTCATTTTTCAGAATTAATGCATTGCACAGGTGCATTTAAAGTCAGTTAGCTGTTGGCCTTGTGCCTTCCAATTCACCCAGGGTGTATCAGTTCTCTAAAAATGTATGCCCTGTTAGCCCGCGGCTCACAAGGGCAAGAGTGCGCAGCCCTCCCCCACAGCTTCCACACTGCAAGAAGGAAAGGTATGGATATAGGAGCAGCTCACTTGGCTGAAATGGCCATGTAGGACCCCACCACCCTTGCTGGACATGGAGCTTTATAGCGGTGATCATGTGATGGGAAAAACCTATCAGCCCATTTTCCATTGGCAGCTTATCAGTGTCTGCCTCTAGTGGCTGCTATACTTTCAACCCAGCCTCCAATCCCCTGCTTAAGCACATGAAAGTTCAAATTAACCAAAACATCAAATACAGGAACATGATCCTGAAAGGCACACCAAATAGGGGAATTATCCTGCTAGTAGCATATATCTGCATAACATTATGGGTAGATAACCTATTGGATGTGAACTGCTCGCAGAACCCGGACTGGGGTCAGCAGGACAACCACTTACTTCACCTAGGGTACCTCCCCACTACACAAGGGGTGGATTGCCTACTTCTGATCCACGGTTTGGTTAAGAATGGGGCATGTTATATAATGATCCATGGCTCAAGCAGCCAATGACTAAGGGGAGTACTCACCACAATACCAAAAGTACTAAGCTTAATCACAGCCCTACTGCTCCTAGCAGGAGATATTGAGCCCAACTCTTGGCCCCCTGTGGTGAACTGTAATATTGGTTCCCCTCAAGACCTGTACTAGACATCCCCAAAAGATTTAAAAATAGCCCATATGAATATCTGCAGCTTGCACCCCAAAATATATGAAGTCCAAAGCTGGCTAGAGCTATACAAACCAGACATTCTGGCTATATCAGAGACTTGGCTAAAGTGCACATACTAATGCATGAGATTGAAGTCAATGGTTACACCACCTTCCAAAATGACAGGGCTGACAAAAGAGGGGGTGGAGTACTTATATATGTCAGAGACTCACTAGACTAAGTGCTCGCCTCCCTCCCCTACATGGACTGTAGTGGAAGTGAGTCCATATTTATCAGAGTTACCCTGGGCCTTACCAAGCACCTAACAGTAGGTTGCCTATACAACCCTCCCAAAGCTGCCCTCCAAGCCTTTGAGTCACTAACCAAGGCCCTAGCAGAAAATGTCACAACTGAACTGCTAATACTGGGGGACTTCAATCTTAACTGGGCCCCTGAAACTGAGCAGGCCCTCAGAGCCTCACTACTGAAAGTGAACCTGGAACATGTCATCACCGAAACAACAAGGCACAATGCCAAAGGTGGAAACCATACCATCCTGAAGTGGGTGCTGGCATCCAATCCTCTTAATATCCAGGTGGCTGGCACTCTGGCGGATGCCCTGAGTGACCATTAACCAATATTCTGCATATGGAAAAATAGGGCACCTAAGGTCCCCACTAGGCTCCTCACAGCTAGAGATTTTTCCAAATTCTCTGCAGATGCCATCCACAAGTACCTTAGTAATCTTGACTGGAGCCCCATTAGACTACTCCCAAATCTAGATGAAGCCCTGGAGTACTTCCAGAACTCCTTCATCTCAGCAGCCAACCTATTTGCTCCACTAAGGAGACTAAGAACAAAGGGCCGTTGCTACAAGTGGATCACCACTGAGTTGAAAGCCATGATGATAAGCTGGGATAAGGCCTGGAGGAAATACAGAACCACAGCCATCCTGTCAGACCTGGTGACTTGCAGGACCCTAAGAAACCAGTGCAAACTAGCAGTGAAGTCTGCGAAATGGGACTACATCAAGTGTCTCCAGCAAACCAACCTTGTTGATCCAAAGTCCTTCTGGTCCCACATCAATGCTCTAATAAAAGGCAGTGGTAGACCACCCCAAGGACCAATAGAACATAATGGCCACACACTTAATGAGAGCCTGGAGGCTGCCTCAGCCTTTAATAGGCTATTCACCAACTTAGAAGAATACAAAACGAGTCTCCCTCCAAGGACCACTGGGCATCAATGTACTGAGACGCAGAGCTCAGACAGACCACACTTTCACCTAAGGTTGATAAGGACAAAGGAAGTTCTCCCCCTCTTAAAGTCCATCAAAGAGAAAGGCTCAGCTGGCCCAGATGACCTTGACTCAAGGTTGCTGAGAGCAGCAGCACCAGCCATAACCTTACCGGTTACATGGCTCATAAATAGGTCCCTACAGGAAGGGGCTGTGCCTAATAGATGGAAACAGGCACACGTGGTCCCCATACATAAGGGGGGGGTCCTAGAGAGCCCATAGGCAACTATAGGCCTGTCTCTCTCCTATGCACTGTTGCCAAAATCCAGGAAAGGTTTGTCCACTGCCAGCTAAGAGACTACCTGGAGACTAACAAACTGCTAGTGCACACACAGCATGGATTTAGGCAAAAACATGGAACAGATACAGCCCTTACCAGGCTCACAACTGACATCCTTATGGCCATAGGCAAGGGCACCCCCACTGGAGCGGTTTTTATAGACCTGACCAAGGCCTTTGATTTAGTAGACCACGACCTCCTAATGAACCAACTGGGTAACCTTGGCCTGGACCAGCACTCCCTAACCTGGTTCAATAGCTACCTGATCAATCACTCCCAACAGGTCAAGTGGAGAGGTGCAGTATCTGAGCCACTCACCCTCAGGGAAGAGGTACCCCAGGGATCAATACTGGGCCCCCTCCTCTTCACGCTATTTGTCAATGATCTGAATAAACACTGCGGAGGCAGCTTGTTGGTTCAGTACGTGGATGATGCAGTGATTTACCGGTCCGCAAGTAATACTGCAGACCTTGGAGCTCACATACAATCCAACTTTGTAACACTAGAATCCTGGCTAACACAAAACAGGCTAATCCTAAATGCCACTAAAACAAAGGCTATGGTATTTGGCCCAAGAACCCTTGGGCAAGACAGAAACTCACTACTCCCTATAGTCTCCTCAACTGGCACCACTATAGAGGTAGTGAAATCCTTCAAGTACCTGGGCCTTACTGTGGACCAAGGTCTTACTCTAAAGCCTCATGTTGATCAGATTACCAAAATGCTGCACCAAAAACTTGGTCTCCTATACCACCTGAGCGCCCAGCTGATCCCCGAAGCCAGAGTTACCATAGCAAGCATCCTCCTCCTCCCAGCCTTGACCTATGCCTCCCCAGTACTGCAGGGCATAGCAAAACAGGAGTCCGAAAGGATGAAAATGTTATACAACAAGGTAGTCTGCTTCACCACTTTGTTTCACAAGAGGAGGCATCACTGCAAAGCACTGGCATCCCTTAACTGGCCACCACTCACTAACCGCCTGCAGTATACATTACTATGCAATGCATATAAACTCATCAGCTGCATGCCCAACAACCTGGCTGGGCTGTTGGTCCCAAAGAGAGCAGGTGGGCTGCTCCATACCACAGGTGAAATCTGGTACCGCACTACAGTGGGCACAAAGTCCTTTGCCCACGCAGCACCGGTGATATGGAATAAACTACCTACTACCTCCACAGCTCCAAGACGCGACCTCCCTGAAAATTTTCTACAATGGGCTCCAGGCACATCACCTAACAAAAAGTGCATGTACATGTGCAAGAGCTCTTAATCATAATGGTTAGCCCCCAGTCTAAACCTACCCGACACAGTCCTGAACAGGCCCCAGCCGGGGGGAACCAACTACACTGTCTATTGTCTATTCGTGCACTAATTTCCTCCCCCTGTACAAGTTCTGTTGATTCCTAATGTATGTATGTCAAAATTCTAATGAGCACTAAGACTGGTACCCAATTGCATACTGACCAGATTGTAGCCTACTGACCAGATTGTTGCCATTAATGGTCAGCACACCTAATTCTGTATGTGAAATGTGTGTACTATATAACTAAATCCGGGTCGCCCTTGAAAAAGGAACCTTCGGGGCTCAGCGGGCCTACCCAGTTATCCAAATTGTATAAATAAATAAATAAATAATGTACAACAGGGCATGTGTCATGCTGGGATAATGTCACACCTTAGGTGGTTAGGCATGAGGCCATAGACAAAGTGCATCCAACACCCAAAAGGTGCCATTTTCCCCATGACATTTCAATAATAAAATGTCATGTTTGTAAAAAAAACAATCTGAAAAATATATTTTTGTAGTTTCTATTTGAACATAGGTGATGCTCTTCTGGGATAAAATCACTGCTTAATGTCAGCACTGACCAATGAGAGACCAGGAATTTGTCTTGCCATTTTATAATTCTTACATAATGCATACCCTGTTATAGGTTATTCCTTACATAATACTGCAGTGATATCACTATGTGTGTCACTTATTGTTCTTCTTTAATTTTTTTCTAATGAAATCTGAGCAGAACCATAGTAAATTCTCTTTATCTTTCCTACACATCAACTAGGTTTACATGACAGCAGGAACAGTCTATGGGCAGGAAGGACAGCTGACTGAGCTAGAAAATTGTGCACGCAGCATCAACAGTGTGACCACAGAAACAGAACTAGCAGACCTGGAAGATCAAGTAGCAACATCAGCTGCACAGGTCCATCACACAGAGATCCAGGTAAGACTCTTTTGACACTTCTTTTTTTCGCTTGCTTCAGGATTAGTATTTATAGCTGCACAGGAATTCAAATATTAAACAGTGGATGGCAACAGACTCTGAGCTAGGAAAAAGAAAACAAATGTGTCTAATTCATGAAACCACAAGTTAATGATACTACATATCTATCTGTCTGTCTGTCTGTCTATCTATCTATGCAATAAGACATAATGAAAAGTGCATTTGACAGTTCTAACACATGGCTAGGAGTCCCACCCCTAGCCCTGCATTAGAACTGTCTTATGCCTCCCCCCTACCCCGAGTGTCTTATTATGCTTGTAAAATGGGTATCTGTATTTTACTTGTATGTGTTTTATTTAATTGTATATTTTGATATGTTTGTATTGTTTTTGATATGTTTGTATTGATTTTTGTACTTGCATGTAACATTTTGGCTGTTGTAATAGCCCCGGGCCATGTATGAAAAAAGGCCCTGGCTCATTACACCTACCTGGTTAACAAAGATTTCAAATAAATAAATAAATAAAACATAAGAAATTTATATACTAGAAAAGTAAAAGTTTTGGTTAAATTTTACCAAAATTAGGTCACCGCTTTCATGAACTTGATTCATTTTTTTAACATGGGACATTTGTCCTACATACTCTATCCTCCATAGCTGTAGTTTTTCCTAAGTATAGTAGAGTAGTTTTGCATTCACAAACCGCCCCAAGTAGCAACAAAGACACACAAAGGTATTTGTTTATTTACTTTTACTTGTTCTTCTCTTGTATTAAGTGTTTGTTTGTCTGCCAGAACTGGGAACAGAGTCATGTAATCTGTAGAGGGCGCATGCCTGGTGTAAGGAGTGTTGTTCATGAGGTAAAGGCATCACGGCTTTTTTAAACAAACTTTGGCAGAAGCCATGAGGCCTGCAATTGAGTGTGATAAATGACAGCTGTCACATCTATGAGGTGCTATAAAGAAATGGCTATGTTGAAAATTTGGGGTTAAAATATTGAAAATTACCAAAATTATGAGCTGCAATCATAAAATCCAACATAGGCTTATTACTTTGTTTTTTAATATTTTTACACCAAATTTTCAACATAACTTTTTTATGACCTCGCCTCATGAACAAGGGCACAGAAATTTTTAACTCCTGCCCAAAAGTTGATTTTGAACAGTGACCGTGAAATCACCTTTCAGGATGTAAAAACACATTTTGACCAGGATTTCAGAAATGGCAACTGTCACATTAATGAGATGCTGTAAGGAAATGGCTATGCTGTAAATCTGTTGGAAAAATATTGCAAATTACCAAAATTACGAGTCTGCATTCGCAAAATTCAATGTAGGCTCATAACTTTGTTGTTTTTTAATATTTTTACACCATGCTCATGAATATTAATGAACCCTGCCAATGAACAACAATGAGCAGGGCTCATTAATATTCATGAATGGGTCAGTATTATGTATAAATTCAGTGTCATGCTGCTATTTGGTGCTCTTTAAATACATATTTTCAAGGCTTCTCCACTGCTGCCCTTGCATCTACAGACCCCAACTAACTGATCTCAGAGTCCAGGTCTACCAGGGGAGCTAATGATGCACTGCTATCATGGTGAGAAAATGGATGCCCGCTGCTGCACATGCATGGACCATCAGCTCACACGTTCTCAGTGTGGCTAAAAGTGGTTCCATGTCTCACTTCCTCTGGACCCTTTTTAGAAGAACAAAGCTTATGTGGAGCAGGAAGGAGACTCAGGTAGCATCAGGGACTTGGGCCAAAGCGGCGGTGAGAAAACAAAGCAACAGGGACCTCCACCGTGCATTCTCAGAACTGACAGAATAAAAATAGTGCAGTAGGAAAAGTGTATTGACAATGCAGACTGCATCACTGATGTGGAGGCAACTGTGATGCAACTCCTAAATCTTGTTCAGTAGGAAAAATCTCCTTTTTTGATCACAGGAGGTCTGCAGGGCTCTGCCCACTTCAGACCTAAAAAAAAAATGTTTCTGTAGTTGTCAGATCAGTCAGCTAAAATGAAAGCACAGATTTATGTTTTGGAGTTTGGAGGAGAGAACTTAATCAGCAACTGAATGTGATACCAGCTTCCAGTTTCTATTTGTCTAGACTTTCAAAATGGGAGTAAAACACAGTGCTATTAATGTACATGACTCACTCTGAGAAGTAAGGCTGCAGGTGGGTGGGGGATGACTGCCATGCAAACAGAACTTAATAAAAACAAACCAAAGGATTGATGATTTCTTTTTAAATGACTGTTCTGTGTTTATTTCTGTGTTTTTTTATTTAGTATGCTTTATGCTGCATACTACCTGAATGCTCAGCCCTGGCATCCCCAGACCCCTTCCTCGCCCCCACAGACTTATCTCCTGGAGTGATACCTCCTGGACACTCCCCCCCCCGGGTGGGGCCACTGCATCTGACCCAAACAATACAGTGATGGGAGAAGATTGCTGGTAGGAGTGCCCACCAACATTGCCTTCCTGACTTGCCCCCCATGGAGGGGCGTGAAGTTGGGCCAGAGCAAATGGAGATGGGATAGGTCATCTTGCAGGAGTGCCATAGTTGGCAATTGAGGTCAGGGAGTGGACATCATGAATGGTAGCTGCAATTTTATCTGTGCTGCAACCTGATGGAGGTGTGGCATGCAATGATGCCAGCGTCTAAGACACCTTCTGAGAAATCAAGGCACCAGTCAACATGAAGCCCCTAGCCTCCATCAGGGGTTTGACTTGTGCCAGACACACAACCCCACCTTGGAAGAGGAAAGCCATCCTGGGGATGCTCAATCCTTCTCCTCACAGCCAGCCCTCTGACTTTCTGGGTCTGTTCCTGAGCCCAGGACATCAGTTATTTCTGTGTTTGACAGTTCTGCATTTGTTGTACATGAGTACAACCGAGCAAGGGGAGGGATGGAGTCCGAGCAGTGCCTTTGTTTATATATAAATCAAACAGTGAAACAAATGACACTGATTACTGACAAAACAATAAAGGAATTTATTTTTGACTTGGAACTATTTTAGCTGTGTGGTTTGTGAAGAAAAAATGGAACTGTCCTGTGTGGTGGGAGAAAAAATAGTGTCCATCTAAGTTTTAAAATTCCAAGCAGAGAACATGGATTTGTTCTTGGTACTACATCCAGCATGGCAGGACTTGTTTTTACCTGTGCATTAGTCCAATTAACCAAATTGAGGAGGTGGAGAGTCAACTTCAATAAATAAGCAGCTGCAATTTCAAATAGATGCTTGTTCTTAAATTTTATTACAATCGTCATTTAGGCATACTTCTACAACATTTTGCCTAGTCATAATCTTCTTCAGGAGAAATTGATTATAACAGTTGAGACTGCTCTTAATTATTTACTGCTGTTTCACAGCTGTTTCATACAGTAATTCAATGAATAACCTCACTGTCCAGGAGAAAAACTTGAAAATATATTGTTGGTTTTTATTGCTGTGACAATGACATGCTTGTTAGGTAATTTTATTTGATGGCATCAGAGCAGACAGATCTAATGCACAAGTATCAACCAGTTAGGACACTAGATTTTATCTACCCATTTTATAAATATAATGTGGGGACAGTGTCTATAACCCCCGTTTTCAATCAGTTTATAACCTGATAATCCCACTGTTATGACATCAGTATGCTGCAAACCTTGCTTAACTATGTCATAATGATGGGATTACAGGATAGAATGTCACCAGCTGTCAAAATTCTTGGAAAGGAAAGGTGATCTGCTGCTTGGGCATTCATTCAAAACACACACATTCCATTCAGACAGTTACAGACCCACTGCAGTATAGCTCACAATGGCTAATTTCAGCACTTCAGTTGCTCAACCTTCAAACCAGGAAGTATTCATAGACAAGTAGGGGAGCAAACGCACATCGAAACAAACTGTATTTTTCCCCACAGTGGCTAGTTTTTCCATACACTATAAAATACAATGCCTGAATAACAGTGGTCAACCACAGATGTAATCACCTCTCACGGTTGCCATGACAAATGTAAACCTACGGAGCTGCGCTCTCGAGATTTACTTGGTTGTCTGGCAACTGCTTGAGGTGATTACATAGTGGTTAACCACTGCTACTCAGGCATTATCCTCTATATAATATATATATATATATATATATATATATATATATATATATATTCATTTCAAAAAACTGCATTAATAAACAAGTTGGGTTCAACTTAACCCCACAAAAATAGGGAAATGTGGCATTAGGGTTTCCAACCCTATCTCTCCACCCTCCCAAGCAGCAAAAGGAAAAGACCAAGTAAGGTAAGACGAGTATGAGGTAAGACAAACAACATACAACCATTCCCAGATTACACAAATACACTAATACTGATTTGCTACCTTTGTGGAATTGTTTCTGCGGCATGCAGACTGCAAGACATACACACTCATTTCTGGCTGCAAAGCCACAATACTCAAATCACAACACTTCGTCTGTCTGCAGAAGTACAGCCAACTGCAACCACAGATAAAAAATCCATGCTACCCAAATTACAGCAGTTCTTCTGTCTACAGAAGCAAATGCACAGATGGGGCCAGTGTCTCTGCAGCCACAGGTAAACGTGCACACTGCAAGATATACTGTACCTACACCTCTGACTGCAAAAGTGCAGGCTCCTCTGGCTGCAGAAACACAGGATTCTGAGGGGCCTGTACTTCTGCATTCAGAGGTGTAAGACATACACACTGACTTCTGGCAGCAGAAAGTACATGCCCAATGAAACTCACAATGCTCAAATTGCAGCACTACTTCTGTCTGCAGAAAAGCAGATGCTTGTCATAGACACCATCATTTGGCTGCAGCAGCTGCAGATAGAAATCCATGATATCCAAACTGTAACACTACTTCTGTCTGCAAAAGTGCAGGTCTCTGTGGGACCAGAGCTCCTGCAGCCATAGGTACTCATGCACACTCTAAGACATACACACATTACACTTCTTGATATAGAAGCACAGGCCCCTGCACCACCACAAATACAGTAGCTGCAAATCCCCTGTGCAGCCACAGATACAAATCCATGAAGGTAACACATCAGTGCTACTTCATTTGTGTCATCTGGAAACAGTTGTATGTTGTTTGACTTACCTGATGATCTGTGATTGCTTATCTTGTTTTCTCCTTTTGCTGCTTGGGGAGAGCGAAGAGTTAGGGTTAGAAACCCTAATGCCACATTTTCCTACTTTTATGGGGTTAAGTTGAACCCTTACTGGTGCTTTGACACAGTTTTTTGTAATGAATTTCTTATCCTTTTGAGATAGTAGAATGATGCCCCCATTTACATAGATCACTTTGAGGCCAGCATGAACAGATGGGCCCTGCACCGGTGAAAGAATCTGTCACTTTTTACTGCATTCTTTTTTTAACGTGAAGACAGCATTGTTATTGTCAGTACTGCATTTACATGGTTGTTCACCAAAATGGCATTTATAGTTTTACTTTCTTTAAATATGTACTCAAAGTGTATGCTCAGAAAGAGAGAGAGAGAGAGTGTTTGTGTGTGTGTGTGTGTGTGTGTAAAGAGGGAGTCAGATTTTGTTTTTGTTATAATATCTTTTCATACCAGTTTGGTAGGTTGTCTCACTCCATGACACGCACGCGCGCACACACACACACACACACACACACATATATATATATATATATACATATATTGCAAAAAAACCTCTATTAATGCATCAGTTAGGGTTGACAGCATAGCAACAAAAGTTTGGAAATGTGATGTTAGTATTACACCCCTACCACCCCACCCCCACTCTTCACATACCAACAGGCGTTGGGGTGTGTGTTGGCATTGACGGCCTAACTCTCACCCCATTCCATGTGTAAACAAGCTGAGGTGATGCAGTATGGGAGAATGGGGTGAGAGTTAGGCCTAACGACCCCAATGCACATCCCGATGCCTGTTGGTGTGTGGAGTGTGGGGGTTGGGTGGTAGGAGTGTAACCCTAACATCACATTTCCATACTTTTTTTGCTGTGCTATCAACCCTAACTGATGCATTAATGGAGTTTTTTTGCAAAGAATGTCCCTTCTTTTTGAGAAACTGTAATGTAACTGGTAACTGGTCTCTGTTAGTGGGAGCACAGGCCCTCCGGGCCCTGCGCTGTCTTCACATTGTCCATTTTTTGCATAATGATATGCATATGTGGGAGGACATGCCCACTGGGCCCTGCGCTCCCACTTACACATAAATACGGAGCCATACAGCAGTGTCATAGTACTCCAAAGGAACCCTTGTAACACGTTTTTGGCAATATCTCCATAACTGTAGCAAGTAGGAAACAAATTCCACTGCAGGTGTAATCTATGACTTTGAAACTTCCTCAATAGCTTAGTGCACCTTAAGGTGGACTACACTGCAGGTAGCGAAAAAAATGTATCTTGAATCATTTTCAAGATACAGGCACTGAAAGGCGACACGGGTGCTGCAATGTTAGCCTATGGGAAATTTCTCAGCTTTGGAGTGCTGTAACTATGGACCCGTTGAATGCTTGGGGATGAAACCACAAAAAGCCACATCTGTGGGACCAGGGCTTGCCACTCTGCAAATTGCAGTACAAAGGCCCCAACCATTTTGCTACAGCAGTGGGATGGCAAATATTTGCTGTTTTTGGGCAAAGTACTGTTGCAAATTGAGACAGTTTCACAAAAATAGGCATGACACTTTTGTGATTTGCGAAAGTGTCGCGGCCCTTTCTGTCACAATTTGCGACACTACTGGGGCTCCGATTTTTAAAAAGGCATTTCTTTGGGGTATATATACATTGCAAAACTTTGTTGATGCATCAGTTAGGGTTGATAGCACAGTGACAAAAGTATGAAAATGTGATGTTAGGGTTACCTCAACTCTCATCTCACTATTCATATTGAGACGTTGATCAAGATAGGGTTATCAGGCTAACTCTCACCCCATTCCATGTGTAAACAGGCTGACATGCTACAGTATAGAAGAATGGGGTGAGTTAGCCTGATAACGCCATGGCACACCCCCATCGCCTGTTGGTGTGTGGAGTGTGGTGAAGGGGGAGGTGGTGGGGGTAATACATATATACATATAGATATATATATATATATATATATATACACATATATATATTATGGTAGCATGGTAGTGCTACCATAGTTAGGGTTGAAGAGCCATTTACATATTAAACCCAAAATTCTGCACCTTAATAACTTTGCAACTGTTCAACAGATTTGCCTGAAATTTGGAATACAGAATTAAGACCCATACACCTTAGGATCTGCCAAGTTTCGTACCGGTCGGATATACGGCTGCTTAGTTATTAAGCGTGATCTGCGCATGCGTTTATGCTTTTTCTGGAATTCTACAGTCGCACCTACAGGTCGTACGGTCGGTGTGACCAGTCCAAATCTTCAGGGAATGTGCAGCCGGGGTCCCCGGTGTACCTTTTGAAGATTTCATGAAAAAATATTAAACGGTTCAAAAGTTATTCAAAAAACAAGTTCCCATTATAAGTCAATGGGAAATGTTAACAAAAAGTTTGACAGTGTCACAAATGCAGTTTTTACTTTCGCAAATGGCTGTTTTACTGTCGCAAATCCGCCATTTTTTTTCAGTTGGTGATCATAAAATGCTTGGCATTTAAATTTCTGACCCTCTAGCAACCTAATTATTTTTGTATTCACCTGGTCGGACCCTGATGATGCTAGCCATGTCTTTATTTTGGGGTTAAACACCCCAGAAATATGTTTTTCAGATTTCTGGAAAAAGTACTTTCACAAAGTAGTGTTGCACTCATGAAAGTGTCGCAAATTTTTGAGAAAGTTTTCGCAAATTGCAACAGTACTTTTCTAGGCTGTGGGAAAATGACAGCAATTCTTTGGCACCCCGCTGCAAAATAACAGTTTGGTCTTTTGGGCTGACATTTGCAGGGAACACAGCCAACATACCACAGATGTGCCTTTCAGTGGTTTAGTGAAAAAATATTACAGGGAGGCAAAGTTATGGCACTCCGAACTTCTGTTTTTTTTCCATAGGATAACATTATGGCATTCACCGCGCCTTTCAGGGCCCATATCTCGCAAACGGTGTGAGATACGGACTTTTCGTCAAAAAAATGGGGACTAAGTACAAAACTAGCCAGGAAAGTGATAATTCATATGACTTTTAATTTTTTTTTTCTATGTCGTACGGTTCCTGAGATATAAGCAATAAATTCATTCACATATCTGGACTGCCTTGTATGGCATGGGCTGCACCCATTGGCTCTTGCTCTGAACCAATGGGCATGCAGCCTACTGAGCCAGTCAGTCATTGGGTAGTGGGGGCATGCGGGTGGGATGCTGCCGCCGCGGTTGATGGGGGTAGTGGGGGTGGGGTCCGTGGGTGGGTGGGGTTTGGGGCCACTAGATCACCAGGGTAGGTGGACCTTGGTGGTTGGACTCCGCCCATGATCAGGCTTCGTGGTCCACTGGACCAACAGAGATATGTTCTTGGGGGGTTGAAATCTGTTCTGCCGCATCGGGCTAGTGGGGGGTGGGGTTTTTGTCACTTATGCCTGCGATCAGGCTGGTCAGGGGTGGGGGTTTTTACACTTATGCCCGCGATCAGGCCAGTGGGAGAGGGGATTTCTTCTATTATGCCCGCGATCGGGCCAGTCGGGGAGGGTTTTGTCACTTATGCCCAGCGATTGGGCCAGTCGGGGTGAAGTTTCAACAGTTATGCCTGTGATCGGGCTGCAGGGGCGTCGGTCCCGATGGCTGCTGCCTGGCAGGGTGCCAGGCGCAAGTCCTCAGGGATCGGCGCACCTGCATGCTAATGGCATGCAAATGGCCTCCCCGCGCCTTGCATGAATTATGGCCCCATTTGCATGTCACCTTTTGAATATCGGAAATGTGCACATGGCGCAATGGAACTTGTGCCACCGCATCTTGAATGCTCCACTCCTGACCGCGCGGTGGCGCAAGTTCCACTGCGCCATGCACACAGTGGCTGTGTGGCGAGGGTGATATTCAAAGGGTTGCCAATAAGCGCAACTCCGTTGAATATCACCCTGGCCACACCCCTGCACAACTATTTTGTGCAGCGCTAGGGCTTGCACCACAGAATGGCGCAGTTTGAATATCCAACCCTTAGTCTTGCTAAAATAACTCTGGGAAAAAAGTTTACCTTTGCTATCCAGTAAACATATTGGTCAATAGTTTTCAGGGGAATTTGGGTTACATCTCTTAAATATGGGTATGATTATATTGTTTTTCCGAGATTGGGGAATGTAATTTTCAGATATAATTTTGTTGAATAGTAAAGTGAGCAAATTACTCCACCATTCTTGCTCTGTTTTGTATAAGAATAGGGGAATATGGACAGGGCCTGGTGCCTTATTTGGTTTTGTTAATGATATTGCCTCAAAAATCTCAAAAGTAGTAATGTTTAAAGGATGATGTGCTTCTGTAAGTTTTATGAGTATATCAGGTTGTTCAATGTAATCATAATCCTGATAGAACAGTTTATCATAGTAATTAACCCAAGCCTGAGGTGAAATGTGTGCAGAAATATCAGGGGCATAATTACCAGTGCCCTTAGCTACTTTTAACCAAAAATCTCTAATATTCCCCTTTTCAATTCTATCACGCATTATTTCCCACTGTTGCTTTTGGAATGAATCATGTTTTTTTTTCTTATTAAAAATTGTTTATATTCCTTTCTACATTTATTTACTTGTTTAATGCTTTCTTTGGTATGATTTTTTTAACTTGTCTTATAAACTTAACAATCTTGTTTTTATAATTCTGGCAGTCCTTATCAAACCAGGTTTCAAGTTCTTTGATTTTATTAGTTTCATATAGGACGGGTAATATTTTATTTGTAATTTCTTACATCATACGGTATATTTCACTTGCTGTATTATTAGTTGTTGAACTGCCATATGTACTTAAGTTTTCTGAACTTTTTAAAATATTTGTTACTTTTCTTTCTACTTTCTACTGTAAAATAAACTTGTTTCCAATTTCTTATCTCATTGTGTGGTATCAGTTCATTTTGACTCATATTGTTATCTGGAGAAGATTCTAATTGTAATGATAGTGGGTAATGGTCACTTTCTGGGTGCAGAATTATGTGAAAGTTCTGAAACTGATGAATCTGCCAAGGAAAAGCACAGATATAATCTATGGTTCTAGCTCCTTTACCATTCAGAAAAGTATAATAGGCTATATTTTCTCCCTTTGCTATACCACTTAAAACTGCCAAACCTAAATTATTTAACATCTTAGCAAGTTTTTTTCCCATTTTATTCACTTTATTATCAAGGATTTTCATCTGTGGGATAGAGGTTCCCTTCAAAAATTGCGTAGACAGGTGTTCCAATCCTGAATTAAAGTCACCCATCAGTAATAAGCCAGCTTCTGGGAGGGTTTTTTTATTAAAGAAAAAGATGATTTTCTAATTTATCCAATATTTGAGGGTTATATTGTTTAGTATTTTGCAGTGGGGATATTCACATTACATATATATATATATATATAGGCTCCTTGTTTCTCTTGAGCAATATAGTTACAATATTTTGTGATACAAGTATAAGACCCCTAACCTCCAGATTTTCCTGTACCTTAATAAAGATCACTAATACCCTCAATGGTCAACCAGAATTGGCTAACTTCTTTGCCTTTAAAAAAAAGATGTATAACCCTTTATGTTCAGGCTTTCTAGCACCCAGGTCTTCTGTAGGCAAATAATTATGTTATTTGGAAGGAACTTCACAAAGTTCAAGTCAACCATTTTTCTAGAAAAACTAGCTACATTCTGGGAAATACTGCTGTCATACTTAATGGCTTCAGTTTGTACTAAATTCTCATTTGTCAAAGTTGCATTACCAGCAAGTCGATTCTGTCCCTCCTCATCTGAGATCTGGTAATGATTTTGCAATGGTACTGTGAACTCATGAGGTTGAATTTGCTTAGTACTAATACCAGTTCTTCCTACTGTTTGCCAGTTATTACCCAGATTCTCCCCTTCAGAAACAATTTCAATATCCTCTAGTTACAAAGAATGAGATGCAGCCTGTCTAATTTATGTGCTACTGATGAATCAAGTAGTACAGGATTTGGTCTCGTACTGCAAAAGTGATTTGACCTTGACTTGTAAAGCCCTCTGCCCTATTTACCCAAAGAACACCTTTATGCCTCAGTTTTATGCACATCAGTTCTATAAGGCTATAACAAACTGTTTTCATTAGTGATTTCTCAGTTTCCTCAATTTGTTGTTCAACCCCACATAAAGTAAGAACTTCTGATGCATATTTCAATAAATGTGTCAAGAGATCTGTTTCTGTGACATATTTGCCATATGTAAAATCCTCATTTTCATGCTGAAGCAAGGTTGCTATGCTGACTGTTGACTAAAATCTAATTTCCATGTGACCAAACATGTGACTTTGTTTCCATGCCCAATTTGCTATTAACTTATCTGAAAAGATAACTTGTACCAGTGTACCTGGTACCTGTAAGTTTCTTGCTATAAACAGTAAGTTATTTCTACCATTTGGTATACCTATTTCTTTTTCAAGGATTTGTGTCACCAGGTTTTCTAGCCATACCTTTGTTTCCTTTATGCTTTGAAATATACCATAAATGTTTACTATGGCTTCATTTCCTGAGAACCAAATACCTGTATCCTTTTCCTTATTTTCCCCGGCCCTTATCCTGCTTGTTCTCTGTTCTAATCCAATCATGAAATCATGGGATATATTTTATGAACCAGGGTTCAGAAGTCCTTGTTCAGTGGTAACTACCTTCACCCCCCACACCCCACCATTACAAGTATCTTCTGTTATTTCTTTTTCCCCCTTCCTTTTCTTACTTTTTTCTGTTGTTTTTTATGCATTGACTCTTTCTTTCTTCTTTCCTCTCATTGTTTCTACTTTGTACAGGCTCTAGTTTAGTATTTTCTTTAACTTTCTCTAGTTTCTTTATTAATTTCTTTTTTCCTTTACCAAGGATCCCCATTCTGGCAATATGGAATCAGTTTGTCTCCTTGTTTCATCCAGAGGGCCTTTTATCGCGGATTCTAAATTTGTGCCCAATTCAAATTTAATTCCTTGAAAAAATTTCCAGTCATGACCTCTTGATGAGCCAAAGTTGATTTTATTGTTGTGACTTTGTCTCTTAATATAAATAGTTGTTCTAATAACAGTAGGTTGGTCATATGAGGATCCTGGAGGTCCTTAATGAGTCTGCAGGTAAAAGGGATTGGGTAATTAGCCACCAGTTCTGAGATAATATCTTGTTGGTTTGTAATAGGATCCTTCTATTGGTGGGGGCTACTAGGTCTACTTTTCTGCCCCAGGGAAGGGGGGTCTGTCTAAGAAAGAAATAAAATAATCTAACTTGGTGACAGATTTGGGGAAAGGTTCCCATTCAGATTCATTACAGTTGTAAAGTGAAATACTACCTTCTGGGTTAGATTATTTTAAGTCCCCATTAGTAATAATAACCATATTATTTCTTGTACTAGAGTCTGTCTCCACTATGTATAAGGTTGGCTGGGTCATTAGTTGTTTTATCAATATCCAAAACTAACCCATCCCTGTTTAAATGTGGAGTGGAGGTGCACAGAAATGTATCAATTTTCAATTGCTTTGCCTTACTATATGTTTCCAGATGATCTAAGCCTCATTCAATTTCCTATTGGTTACTGTTATCATTGAAACTCAAGCTCATGGAAAACTTTTGTTTTTCCCCCATTTTTTCCCCTTTCCCTTGTTGTTTTACTTTTTCCTTTTCCACTATTGGATTTAAGTTGCCATTCATAGCCTGCCCTCTAGTGGTTACTCCCATTTGTAATTTCAAAATATAACAAATGTATAATGATAGAACAGATTAATGTCTGGAATACAATGTTTCTTCCTGAAATAAACTATTTAAACAAAAATGTTTATATTGTTCCTGTTTACCACACTGGTCCAAAATCCAAAGTCCAAAGTCCACCCACTCTGGTGTTTTTTCAGTCCTTTTAGACAGTTCTGCTTGTTTTTCAAAGATAGCACAGTGGTGTTCCTTCGTGTTCTCAGGCAGCCTGGGTCTCACAGTTTAAACAAAGTTTCATGATAATTACCATTGTGTCCTAAAATATGAGTCTCTGGCTCCTCTGTTAGCTCCTCTACTAGCCAAGTTCCCAGGTTCAGGATTGTCCTGGTAGTCTTTAAATGTGCTCCAAAGTATGTGCTGCCAACGATTATTTGAGGAACACTAAAATATTAATAGAAGGAGAAAGAAGCCATAATAATATCTTTCTAAAATGAAGAGATGCAATTCAGAATCAAATTGCTAAACTGATATTACCCAAAATATAAATGATTAAGTTAATACATTTATGCCAATTTTCAATCTATTATCTAAAAGAAACACTGTATTTAAAATGTTTCTAAAATGTATATACTGTACTCTTTAAAAGGGAGTATTTTGCAAATAAGTACTTACTCCTCCTGTTTTGGGTTTGAGCTCAAGAGTACACTGAGCAATTAGCTGGGTGAAAAATAACAGGCCGTATGTATGAAGTTGGCCAGAATTTACAGGCCTGCCACTTGTGTTCTTCCTCGGGCCTGCTCTGCTTAGGTGACCCAAAAAATGCTTGGCTCCACTGCTTAAAGTGCAAGCTTTTCACAAGCTTCAGCTGAAGTGAAAAATAATTGAAACAGCCCAGTATAAAATTTAGCAGACTGGAGTCAAAAATGCCCTTACTTGGGCCCAAAATCAAAAAGTGCTCTGAAGCACCAAGGACACTTCTATAGCATGTCATTAGAAGAAAATGGCGATGTCTAGACAGAGACACCACACATGCACCTTGAAGTACTACTCAGTCATGTGACCTAGGAGCACATACATTTAAACTTATATTTTTTAATTTATTTGTTTGGAGAATTATATTAAGTGAATAAAATTTAAGAAGAATCTCCCATATGTGTGCTTTTTGTATAGATCCAATGGGCTATTGTAACTCTTTACTTTTCCTTTTAGCCTAATTATTTTAAATATAAATTTGAACTTCTGTGTTTCCTATAGAAACAGTACTGCAGTGTCTTTTTACTATGAGTATTTTGTTTTCTGATTGTCATTGTTTTCCCGATATACCTTCTGTGGTTCAAGGCTCTCCATCTCTCACAACTTGTAGTGCAATGGTTTAAAATGGTTCAGATGCTTCCTTTCTCTGTGTAGCTCTATTTCTCCACCATACACAGTTCCCCCACAGAACTCACTGTGTTCCTTCTCTTCGGGGGAGCGGCTCCCCAACCGCAGGGACTCGTCTACCCTGAGGAGGTGAAAGAAACAAAACTCCACTTACTAGCAGCCAAAGATAATCTGGAAAGAGATTGAGTTTTAAAACAATAAATATGGCAACATTAGTTTACCTGTAATAAAAATAGTAACAGCCTTCTCAGTCTCCTGCTACTCTGGCTACTCCACAGCACGATAGCATACTGCTGCCTTTCTCCAGCTTACCAATCACTTATACATTATGGTAGTAGTTATGAATTTGGTATTTGTATGATTTCAATAATGTTTTTGTTTTTGCTTTTTTTTTTAGAACTGGTTTAAGAGTGACTTCCAGGCACTTAATAATGTTGAGAAGATAATCAGACGACACTTGAGTAGGACTTCATAAGGTTATACTCCAACAAAGGCTTAAATAAAAAGGCATAGAGCAACAGACAGAAAGACAGATAGCTTACCAACACACAGGGACCATCTTTATTTTGTTAATGTCCCTACTGGCTTTGAAAGTAAATGACAATTGCAAATATTTAGGTATCCACAGTACAGCAGACACTTATGCACACAGAAATAACTCAATGTACCACAGTATTTTTGAACTGTAATACCAATGGTGAGATGAGTAAATGCGAATTTAGCAGGGATCTATATATGCAGTTTTGAGTTCACTTACCTGTTTACTCATTATGTATTAACACTCAGTCATAAAGTAATATTTATTGATCTTTTGCAATTGTCCACCTATGGTATCGTAACTAGGTATGGCATTCTGAACAAATGGCATACATATTTACTGTATGCTTACTTTGCTATGCTGACAAAACTTAAATGTATATTTTTTATGATTGTTCCCTCCAGACAAACTGAAATACAACAATTCTACCTAAAAGAAGTCTATTGTACCCAAATGACACATCCTGGCATGCAACACTTTGACAGAACCATATGTACTATGTATAGTAAATATTTTTTTTTCAATCTTCTTGATCAAGGATCTAGACTTCATATATGTACTATAGGTAATGCAGTATTCCTAATATAAATATATAGTTAGTTAGTTACAGTGCTCCCTCGCTATAATAAACAGAGTGGGAGCCATAACACATGTTCGTTATAGCTGTCTGTTCATTACATCAAGGGATGCCAAATCAGACTAGCAGAACACTAATAGAACACATATGGCACCACAGTAGTGTGCTGTAAACAACATTATGTCTGACAGCATGCCTCTCTAATTCAATTCACTTAATTTTTGCTTGATCATGTGAGAATAATACAGGGCATTTAAAAAGTATATTTTACAGTAAGCAAGTCTGCAGATAAAACAAAAATTATGTTCCTGTATTTCGTCTGCTCTTCCGACTGTGGCTCTGTTCAACACCTGAATGCACACTCAATGTACTGATATCTATTACTTACTGATCTGTGTGTTACTGTAGCTTGTATGTTCATTCTTTTTTTAAAATTTATTAACAGTTTATTTAATTTCTTCTATTTCTGTGGTGTTAATGATCCTGCTTGCCTCCATACCTCTCAACTGTCCCTAATTTTCAGGGACTTCCCTAATTTTGCCTTAAAATATTACCTGTCCCTCCTAAAATGTGCATTTTCATGACCAAACAGTGGGAGTTGTTAGCACAAAATAATGTCAAACATTAAAGTTACAGACTTGTTCTTCTCTAGAAAATGCATTTTACACTAAGCCCCTTATTCTACCAGCTTCCTGAGTGAATAGTACCAATTTTGAAGATGTGTCCCTGATTTTGGTCCTTTGTCCCTGATTTTTTTAAGTATTGTCCCTGATTTATGAAGCAGGAGGTTGAGAGGTGTGCTTGCCTAACCAAATGACCACTGACTTCTGGTATTTTCTTTTCTATGGCAGCATCTGCATAGCAGATTAAATCAACATACAACACTGCCGTCAGGTAAAGGAGTGAGCAATAGTGAGGGAGTGTGCAGTCAGAGGGGAAGAACCACAATTGGTGGAGTGGATGGGGGTAGGCAGAAAAACTATCAATCAATTGGCTCAGTTGGCTCCTTTACCTTTCCTACTCTTACTACAGTACTTGGAAACTATTGTTTCTTCTCTGACATTTGCATGTGGTACTGTGCATACAAGAGCACTGTAGTTAAGCGGTGATGTGGCGGTGATTGCAGTTTGCCATCTGGAGACAACCCCCCCCCCCATTCGTAATAGCGAGGGAACACAGTTAGTTAGTTAGTTAGTTAGTTAGTTAGTTAGTTAGTTTTGGGAAATGGGTAAGTCCACTGGGAACTCTGTCCATTTTCTGGGGTGACCATGAGGAGAAAACAAAGTTTAGCAGACATTTCAATCACAGCGTGTTTACATGGCGTAATATAACTGGCAACTTAACAAAAATGTGTTGTCCTAAAAAAGTTTATGTGACTAATAATTGTTTAAATTAGTTACTAACAATACTCATGACCAGAGAAAAGCAAGCAAATGCAGCAAGCATCATAACTTACCAGTCTTCCCTCACCAAGTCTTTAGTAAGGAATGCCAGCATCACAGTTTATGTTGCAGCAGACCGAAAAGGCATATTTTTATAAGAGCAAGCATCATTGGAGGTACCGACTTCTGCAGAGAGAGAGAGAGCAAGAAAGAGAGATGGACAGAGAAATACAGAGTGTTACACAACAGGAACTAAGTCAATGATGATTAGTTGAAGCTAAAGTGAGGGTCATTCTCCTCATGTAACTTTATGTAGTTGCTTGGTTGACCAAAAAGGCTGAGCTGTTGAACAGTTAAAATACTCAGCCATTTAAAATATTATAACAGAAAGACTACCTGTGCAGATTACTGATGTGTTTCTTTATCTGTAACTAAGATATTGCAGTGGGTGCATGCATCAGTCTCCATCAAACAAACTTCTATCAAACTACACATTGATAAAATATATATATATAGACATGGTGACAGTTTCAGGTGTGGACACTTCAGTGTTGTTCCAGTGGGAACTATTTCCATAGCACTACAGTTCTGGCAGTATTCCCTAAAATATCCTTTTATTCCTTTCTTGTGTTTTTGATTTATTGTGGAGACACTTCAGCAGACCTTGACTACTATTTTTATTGTCTGAAGCTCTTGGTGGGTTTATTAAGCAGTAGCATCTTGAATTTGTTACTTGTTTTCCAAACAGGATTCATAGATACAAATCTCCAGATATACTTAGTAACAATGTACTACTTGTGATTTGCAGCTTTATTTAAAACAGAACCAGATTACGTTTAGTAGATTAATAATGGAGCTTGCTAAGTATTTAATATATATGTCTCAAATAACAAAATTCACCCACTAAGAGTGGGAAACAGACTAGATGGGCACCCATCCTTGTTCTGTCTAAATCTAACCAAGTAAACAAGCTGTATCTAACTTCCAAGGTAACCCTTTGCAACACTGTATTACCTTGCTGTGACTTATACAAAATATGTGCTGAATTTAATGATAATGGCCCCCATTTTCAAAAGTTTTTTTTGGCACAAACAAGGTTTGTGCTGCACAAACCTGGAATAGCACCAGCTGTCGGGGTGGTGGTGACCATATTCAAAGACCAGATATGCACAATGCACCCCTGACAGCACCCTGGTGCACAATAGTGCAGCATGCCCATGCAAATGAG
The DNA here is from genome assembly GCA_016271365.2 of Neoceratodus forsteri. NCBI lineage: Eukaryota > Metazoa > Chordata > Ceratodontiformes > Ceratodontidae > Neoceratodus > Neoceratodus forsteri. Next base: position 1,058,305,127 of record CM057456.1, read on the forward strand.
AGAACCCTCATGCATAGGCAGCACAGTACAATTTACAAACCTTTCAGAAGCGTTAAATGATGGCCTGCTGTGGTGCAGTTTAACATTTCTGAAATCCTGCCCTTAACAGTGTGCATATGGGATGAACCCCATGCACCCCATCCCTGCACCATCCATGGCAGTGTCCTTTGTGGTCCAGCCATCCATCCCTTAGCCCCATTCCAAGTCAGCAGAATAAAACCCCCCATGTCTCTGATAGTCTAGTGATCCCCCCTCTCCGAGACCCAGTCTTTGTAATATTAAATAAAAACATCCCTGTTTCCCCCTGGTAGTCTAGTGTTCCTCCACCAAGCCCTAATCTTTGTAAGAATAAATAAAAACATCCCTGCTTCCCCCTGGTAGTCTAGTGGTCCCCCCACCTGAGCCCCAATCTTTGTAATAATAAATAAAAACATCTCTTCTTCCCCCTGGTAGTCTAGTGCCCCCTCTCTGAGCCCCAATCTTTGTAATAATAAATGAAATAATCCCAATTCCCCCTGGTAGTTGAGTGGTCCCCCTCCCCAAACCCTGATCTTTGTAATAATAAATAAAATAAACTGTGATTCCCCCTAGTAGTCTAGTGGCCCCCCTCCCTGAGCCCAGATCATTGTAATGATAAATAAAAGCATCCACAATTCCCCTTGGTAGTCTAGTGGACCCCTCCATAAGCCTTGATCTTTTTAATAGTAAATAAAAAATAAACCCCAATTCTCCATGGTTGTCTAGTGGTCCCCCACCCCGAGCCCCAATCTTTGCAATAATAATAAAAATAAACACTGATTCCCTGGTAGTCTTGTGGCCCCCCTCTCCCTCACCCTGATAGGCAGAGACCCACCATCCTACTCCCCCCAACCCAACCAGAGCCAGTGACTGGCATAGCCCTCCTCACACCACCATGGCCAGCCACTGACTGAACTGTACTGGAGTGTGTGCAGTGTACAGTACACCCTCATTGGCTGACTGGTCAAGTCCACAGTTTTAGAAATGGGCAAAATTAGTAAAAGGTCTCAACTTGCTTGCTTAAAGTGTTATTTGAATATTTACAATAATAGAACAGAACAGAACAAACAGGCACCATAACTCACACTGGCCAGGATAACATCATGTTTGCTAGCGCGATCCAAAAACAGTAAACCAGTAACTCAGTAAAATCCTTCAGAGGAATCTACCAACCAACTGTCGCAACCTGTGCACACCTGAATGAACACCTGACTCACGTACTGATGTTTCAATGTCACAATGACATCTTCTTCAGAGTAGTGGAGGTAGGGATCAAGGCACTATTAAAAACCCACAGTTTAAAGGTACAATGTGTTATATATAAAGTGCAACATGCAAAACATACAAAGTGCCCAATAAAGTGCCAAGGGACATGTAGAATCTTAAAAATACATCACATCATGTTTGAACTCTATATCCCCAAATAAATACATAAATAGATACACCCAATAAATATTTGAATAATCATCTTACATTTTTCATATCTTTTTCATATTTTCAGCAGAACAACCTAAAAGAAAAAATAATTAGAAACAATTAAGGGATGCAATTCACAGAGTATGTAGAGGCACTTTATCATTGAGTCCAAGGGGCATTAATGTCTTGAATGTAATAATCCAAAATGCTTCATGTCTTAACAGTTTTTGTTTCAGGCTCCCACCCGTACAATCTGGTTGTACTCTTTTGATGCCAAGATGTCATAATGTAGCCGCTGGACCATGTCATGCCTCTTTAAAATGTCTTGCCATTGCATAGTTGTCATTTCCAGTTCTGATTGCAGTTTTATGTTCAGCTGTGCGTAATTTGAAAGTACGTTTATTTTGTCCAACATACATCAATACACAGGGGAAGAACAAAGCATAAATGACTCCTTCGCTGTTGCAATTAATGAATTGATTAATCTGAAATCTCTTCCAGCTCCTTGGATGTGCAACTGCATTAATGTTGCTTGTGCTGTTGCAATGCACACAATGTCCACATTTAAAATTTCCCATAGGAGGTTTTGGAAGCCACTGGTTCAGATTTGTCTTTTTTGGCAACAGTGTGTGCACTAGAGAATCTCTCAGATTTGTCCCTCTTTGATAATTTATTCTTGGTGCATTGTTGCTTGTACTATCATATTTTCTGTCCCCTTTCAGGATACTCCAATGTTGTTTCACAATGTTGCCAATCAATTCAGCCTGTGGAAAGTATTGTGTGATGGAAGTGGGGGAAGCCTCTTCTCTATTCATGTTTCCCTGCAGCAAATCATCCCTATTAGTTTCTTTTGCATATTGATATGCTTTTTCCCAGTTGATTCATACTGTATTTCCTAGTTGAAAATCTCTATTTCATGTCAATACTGCTCAATTCAAAGTCAGTATCATTGCTCCAAGTTCTCTGTATCCTAAGAAATTGTCCCTTGGGAATGTTGGACACAAGAGGTTTTGGATGACAGCTCTGCTTGTAATATAATATTACATGCAATTTCTTTCCAATACAATTTTAATTTTAGCTGCCCATTTTCTTTAAAAATAGTGAGGTCCAGAAAATTAATTCTGTGTTCATCCCATTCAAGTGCGAATTTTAAATGTGCATTTGTGTTGTTTATATAATCGTTAAATTTGTTTAGATCTTCCACACTACCTTCCCATATCATAAAACAGTCATCGTTTCCAAGTACTAATGAGTGGCAGGAAAGTGTTGAGCTGTGGTTCGAAAATGTACTGATTCTCCCACTCCCCAACATACTGTACAAATTGACTAAATTTGGTGTAAATGTAGTGCCCATGCTAGTGCCTTTTATTTGCATATAGTGCTTATTATCAAAGAGAAAACAGTTGTACTCAAGCACAAGTCTTGCACAGTTTCAGATGAATTTTGAGGATGGAGTTACATTTTCTTACTTCCTAGATAATGACTTCATAATTGCATTAAGTCCTTCCTCATGGGGTATATTTGTGTACACTTTCCACTTCAAAACACACTAGAAAGTCATTGTCATCTACCATAGTTTCTCTTAACAATCTGCACGTATGGGTCCCTATGCACAATGCCAACGCGCCACACAAATTGGGTGCATCAGCATTGCTATGACTGAATGCCACAGAGTGCAGTCCTGCATGGCATTCACAGATGGGAAGCATTGGCAGTTACACATCTGATCCTCCAGCCATGCAAACAGCAATGTGACTGGGCTTGCAGGGGGTGTGCCAGGGGTGGACTGGCACTATGCGCCATGCACAAAGACGTATACTGTTGCCTGCAGGGGTGCAGAGGAGGGTGCAGGTTATGCCAGAGGAGACCCTGCTGTAACCCACTATGTGCGTTCATGGACAACAACTGCCAGGTTGCAGTGGCAACAGGGATCATACATCCATGCCAGCCCAGCCCACTAGGCGGATGGGGAGGGCTGGACTGGCCACTCAACAGAATGCTTGCATGTGCTGGTGGCCTGAGGTATGCAGAGCCACACCACTGACGTGCAGCAGCCAGCTATGCCCCCTGCCAGTGAAGGACAGCCCCCTCCCCACACATGCCTGTTCCAAACCTGTAGGTGTCATAGCCCCCCATAAATGCAGACCTGCCCCAAACCCATAGGTGCCATGCCCCCCTCCCAACTTGGTTTCCCAAATGTCACTGGCAGCCTTCCCCCCAAAACATTGCCCTGCCATGTGGTCCATCCCTACCCACCATGGCCTGCCTACCCCAGAGCCCCAATCCCATGCCCCCCGGTGTCAACAGTGGTAGAGAGTGGCTCCCTACCCCCAGCAGTGCTGCCCCCCATACCTGCAGTGTCAGTGCCATGGTCAGAGATGGCCACCAGCACAGCCCTCCGCACACCTCCATGGCTGCGAGTCATCTGACTTCCACAGGGACGTGCAGCTGATGCGTGCCCACATATGTCAGATGGCCAGCAGCTGTGGAGCTGTGCAGAGGGCTGTGCCCTCTGGTCTTCTCTGACTGCTGCACCCGGCAGGATGGTATGGTGCATGGAGGTGGGTAGCAGGTGCCGTGGGTGAGCACTCATGACAGGGATTGGCAGAGGCCACAGGGTGCAGTGGGTGCCTCTGTGTGTGGGGGGGGCATGTGCAACCTGAAACCAATGCCTGCATATGAGGGGGTATGTGCAAAGAGGGGGTGGGCTGTCATCTTTGGGGCAGGCTATGGGCCCATTGGGTGTCTGGAGCTGGTGGCACGGTGGCGCAGGTCCATGTGCCTGTGGGTGCTATTCACACACCCAGTCCCATACCTGCCCATGTTAGTGATATACTCTGGAACTAGGATCGTACTTCCTAGTGGATGCCTGCTTAGGTCTGCTACTCCACCCTGGGAGCCCTGCATGGTCCTGCACACCATGGGGGCTGGACCGCGGACAGGTGGCCACCAGTAGTGCATACTGGCATTTGCGCACCTCTCTGCAGGTGTTGGCTACATGGGTGGGATACACACCTCCAGCACATATTTCCTAACCATTAGTGAATAAGGCCCATGGTTTGTATCTTGTACGTGTCAATTTAAATCAGGGTCACATTTCTTGAGGTACTGATCCACAAACCTGAACAGTGATTGTAGCAGAGCCAATACAGGAGACAATAGGTCTGCCAGGAACTGGATTTTGTTTTTTTTGTGGAGTTTCAACAGTAAGTATAAAGCAGGTTTCCTGGGTTCTTTAACAGTTAAAAAATCAGCTTCTTGCTCACTTATCCACTTGTGTTCCAGTACTTCATATACCAAGTTAGAAATCTGTTGTTTTATAAGAGGGGTAGGGTCATTCTGCATTTTCAAATAAAATATCTTGTTACTTAGTTGCATTATTGTTTCCTTAAAGTAATCATCACAGTCTCAGATGACCACAGCCCTTCCTTTATCCACTGGTCTAATTATAATGTCAGTCATGTTTTTTAACTCCTGCAATGCAATTCGCTCTGTTATTTGTGATGTTTTGTATATGATTTACATAGGGAGTTTTAAGTACAGTAGCTCATCCACTTCCTTTTCCACTACATTCATAAACTGTATGTCTGAAGTGTAGGATTATTGGTAAATGGATACATTGCAGATCTATGTCTAAAGTTGGATGAGTCATGCATAGAACTTATTTCCTCTGCTGTCCTATTGGCAGCATTTGTTTCAGAGAATTAGTCACGTAATTGGAAAGAGCAAAATAATTTTTGTAAATCAACTTTAATATTGAAAGCATTATGGATATTTGGAGGTACAAAGGACAGGCCCTTTTTTAACATTTTGTTTTGGTCATTCCAAAATTATTTTTAAGAGCTGCAACCACTTGGTCTGTGTGAAAATCTAAAGTCACTACTCATGACAAGTAAGTTGTGGAAAAACCTCCTGCTGTATCCTCACAGATCCAGAACCAGAAAAAACAACAAAATTGTGGGCCCAAAATGCCACTCTGGCATGCCGTGTTAACAAAGTGCAGGAAAGTTACACAAATGTTTCACACAGACCAAGTGGTTGCAGCTGCAACATACTGAGAAGTGGCCAGTGCTGTAAAAAGCATTATTTTGACTCTACCAGTTTCAGCTATCTGGGGATGACAAGGATTGTATTTACTGTATGACTTTGTTTATTGCCACATGTCATTTTTGCCTCTATTAAAGTTCTTTGGTGAAGTATTAGAGACTGCCTCCTAAATTCCACCTATTCAAACTATTGGTGCTGACCTCAGTACTCGAGAGGGCCCTACATGTCTAGTGGTTGATTTTTTTATATTGGTTCTACACTCAGAGGTACTTGTGCACACTTTAGTGGGTGAGCCCCCTCTTCTGTGATCCAGAAGTTTATTTTTATTTTTCCGGAAGTGTGCAACTCTAAACCATACCTGTGATTCACATGTATTTGACTTGTGCTATGCAACACATGGTATATTTGCATATGTTTAATTGGTTACAAAATCTCTCTGTAGGTCTGCATGGAGTGGCATTGTGCTTAACTATTGTTTGAGAGCAGTGTGCATATACACACATACACACACACACACACACACACACACACACACACACACACGTACATACTCTCTCTCTCTCTTTTCATTGCTTTATTCCTAATTTTTCATCTCTGTCTCTCTCCCTGTCTCACTCTTTCTCACTTTTTGTCTGCAGCTAGTGGGGCATTGATAAGCAGTTTCTGTCAATTTCTAGAAAATATCATTTTTTAATATACATTGTATTTTGTCTCCTACCATGTTGATTCTTTCAGCTTATTGTGCAATGGACATGAAGTCACATGGGCCACTGGGAATAAAAACTGTGACCTGGCAGTATTGGGGTATACCATGTATAGGAGAGACAGGGGTAAGGGAAAAGGAAATGGGGTAGCCCTGTATGTCAAAAAAGGTATAGAGGCACTAGAAGATGGGTCCAACAGGGCAGGAAATGGGGAGACAGAATCTCTGTGGGTATAGCCGATGACAGCATTGGAAAAGAAGAGGAAGAAATTGAGAAGAGGGCCACTAAGGGGGCAGGTAATAGTTGCAGGGGAGCTCAATCTACCAGGCATAGATTGGGACATACTAGAAGCTAAAAGCATCAGAAGTCAGGCCCTGCTAGATAGGTTGAGGATTGACTGCTGGTGCAGCTGATCAGGGAACCTAAATGACAGGCTGCCATTCATGATGGTACTCACCAACTCAGAAATGTTAGGTGAAGTGTGGGTTGTGAAACTACTGGGTCCAGTGACCATAACACCATATGGATTGAACTTGCCCTGGGTATCAGTATATCCTCATCAATGCTGTAGATCTATATTTTAGCTGAGCAGACGTTGATCATATGTGGGAATTAATCAAGGGTAAGCAGGTTAGAGTGGACTAAATCAAGGGAGTGAAAGAGCAGTGGGGAGAAATAAAAGGTATGATTCCCAAAGCAAATAAACAATGCTTAAGAAGGGTTATGAAGTGTAATACATACATGACACCAATATGATTCTCAAAGGAGGTCTAGGAGGCAGTGAGGGTCAAATAAAGGGCCTCTATTGGCTACAAAGAAAAACAGGGGATGAAGAATAGAGCAAATACCATGTAAAAATGCAGAAGGCCAAGAAGGCAGTCAGGGATGCAAAATTAGACACAGAGCTACATATTGTAGAGGGGGTCAAGGGTGGGGAAAAACAGTTCTTCGGGTACATCAGGGAAAACAGAAAGAGAGGGGGAAATTGTTAGGCTGATGGAGAGGGGCAGGATAGTAAGGGAGGATGGGCAGAAGGCAGCTGTTCTAAATTACCACTTCTGATCAGTATTCACAGTGGTGGATTGTGGACCTCTGCCAAAAAGCAGCATAAAGGCTGCTGTAAGGGTATCACAGAAATGGGGCAGGTGGTCATTTCACAAGAAAGGGTTAGACAAGGGCTTGTAGCCCCGAAAATAGGCAAGGCTGCAGGGCCAGATGTGATGCATTTGAGGGTGCCAGGGAACTGGCACTGGAGCTAGCTGAACCCCTGGCAGGGCTATTCAGTAGCTCACTACAGTCATGGGTGGTTCCAAGAGATTGGAGGATGGCAGACATGGTCATGCTCCACAAAGGGGAGAGGGATAGTGAGGAGTTAAGTAATTACAAACCTGTCGGCCTTACCTCAATTGTAAGTAAACTGATTGAGATACTAGTCAAAAAGGACCTAGTGGACTACATGGAGAGAAATGGGCTCCAGGGTTGTAAGCAGCATGGGGTCTGTGGCAGGGAAGTCTTGTCAGGCCAACTTGATAGTATTTGTGACTGGGTAACAAGAGCTGTGGATAAGAGACAAGCTGTAGATTTAGTCTATTTTTGACTTCAGCCAGGCATTTGACTTAATGCAACACATAAGGCTGCTAAAGAAATCAGAGGATCTGGGAGCAGCAAAAAAAACTAGTTAGATGTGTGGGAAATTGGTTAGGGGAGACAGCAGAGGGCTGTGGTAAGCAGGGTCAACTCAGGAGAAAGGGAGGTCACGAGTGAAGTACCATAGGGTTCCATCCTGGGACCAGTCTTTTTCAATATGTTCATCAGTGATATAGTAAAAGGAATCCAGGGCAATACGTGTCTCTTTACAGATGGCACTAAGCTCTGTGGCAGGGTAGACAGTGAAGAGGGAGAAAGGGACTTTCAGAGGGATCTGCCAAAGTTGGAGTGGTGATCCAAGATCTGGCTGTTGCCATTCAATGACAAAAACTACAAGGTGATGCACATTGGGAATAAGAACCCCAGGAAGGAATACTGGATGGCAGAGGTGCAGCTAGCCACTACTTCAGAGGAAGGGGACCTGGGGGTCATCATAAGTGACTCCCTGAAACAAACTAGCCAATGTAGAAAGATCTACAGAAAGGCAACCAGAATGCTGGGGTATATTGGAAGAAGTTTCGATAGCAGGAGGAAAGAGGCAATACTATCTCTCCATACGTGACCCCATCTGGAATATTGTGCCCAGTTCTGGAGTCGTCAGCTGAGGAAAAACAGAGATAGGCTGAAGAAAGTGTAGCATAGCTAACCAAAGTGATTCAAGGCCAACAGAGCAGATCCTCTGAGAATCGACTCAGGGCACTAAACATGTACTCGCTAGAGACCAAAAGGGAGAAGGGCAACATGATAGACACCTTCAAGTTCTTGAAAAGAATAAGCCAGGTAAACTGTGAGGAACTATTTAGCAGGATGAAGGGTCAAAAACAAGGGGCTATAAATGAAAGCTGGTGAGGAGAAGATTAAGAAGGGATGCAAGAAAATTGTACATTATGGCAAGAGTGACTGAGCCATGGAACAGCCTACCAGCAGAGGTGGTGGATGTAAAAACCATTAATGGATTCAAGCACAGCTTGGGCAGAGTAAAGGACTTTACAGTTACTAAGGGAGGAAGCAGTAAAGCAGGGAACTAGGGAGCAAGGGTGAAAACCCTGTCTAGACACCAGGTCATGACCTGGTGTAAAGTAGGATAAAACTGGTCAGATGGACCAGTCTTTTTCTGCTGACACTGTCTATATTTCTATGAATTTGGTAGTAATGGACTATTAAAATATTCCCTGAGTTACCACAATCTCAAAAGTTAGAAATACATCCTGCTGGCTGTGTGGAGCTGGGTGATGGGGATTGCCTGGCATGCTGGTGACCCAGGTTCACACCCAAGCCCAGGACGATGGGAGCGGAGGCCAATGGGGAGGGCTTAGAGCATTCCTCAGATGCTGTCTTCCCTGATGGGGGGTGAGCCTGCATTGCATTGGAGTGGCTGCTGGTGGTTGGTTGTGGTGGCACAGTTTGTGGTGTGGGTGACCATGAGCCACAAGTGCATCTAGCCAGGACACCACATTCATGCAGCCATCTTGGGAGGGGATGGGTCATGGGAGAAAATGAAAAAAATTCCCACTCAGCCAGCCGGTTGATGGTGATTTGTCCCCCCCACCCACCACACAGCCCAAAGGTGTCCGTGCTGATCCCCTCAAGGACTGTGTGTGTCCAGCAAATTTGGAATGCCTACTGGCAAAATTTCCTCTCCCCAGTTCCTCCTCCCTGGGGGGCCCCCTCATGAAGGGATATAGTGGGCAAACCAGGGCCATGACTCAGAGGATTGTGGGATGGTGACAGGGTGATCAGCAGGCCAGGGTGGTCCTAGGTGGCCTGAAGGAGTGGCTGACCAAGGGCACAAACAGATAACAGAAAAAAAAGGAATCCATCCTTTGTTATCCTTTTTATTGACGGGTTAATTTTTTTACATGCATAAATCATATCACCTCCCATTTTTCAAATGATAGGTATTACTATGACTGTTTGATGAATTTGATCATTTTTGCTTGTCAGCAATATTATATCCTCATCCTCCCCCCAGGATGCATCTGGAAATGAGTTGCCACCAACTCAGTATGCCTCTCCTGGTAAAACTTTTGAAATAAATAAATATAAAACTTGCCTATTTCAAGCAAATGTTTTCCAGTTCAAATAATCACTGGTTTTCAAGTAAAAACAGCAATTTTACAGTTATTTATGCATAAAAATAAAAATATTGCACACTATTTCCCTTCATAAAAGCAGTGATTTTCACAATGCTTGGCATGCAGGACACATCTGGAACTGAGCAGTAGTCTGCTCAACATGTCTTCCTGGTAAAACGCTTAAATAAATAAATAAATAACTTTCACAGAAAACTCTTTTTAAAAATACCTGAGTCAGTTTTGTCAAGTCTTACTGTGCGCTGAATTTACTCAAAGCAAAACAACCTCTCATTAATTTGGTGATTTGCACGTTTGTAAAATATCAGTTGGATCCCATTGTTTATATACTGTATTGTTGATTATTAAAGTATTTTAAAACAGTGTTACCGTCAAGTACTGGCTTATTAATAAAGTTAATTATGTCTCCCTTTATTAAGATTTCAGATATTGAGAAGAGGATTTCAGCTCTAACACAAGCAGGGTTAAACATAGCTCCGTGAGTACGACTGACAAGAAGACACGATCAAATGCAAGTGAACCAGGTATTGTGTGTTCATCTTAAAGAAACTGCATCAGACTTGGAAAGAGCTGTGTAGCCCAAGTGTGTGTGTGTGTGTGTGTGTGTGTGTGTGTGTGTGTGTGTGTGCATGTATGTACCATGATGTATACATATTAAAGAGGTTATACCTCATGCCTTCATATACTTAAAATGTATGGTATAGCAGAGAATATATATACATGTCCTTCGGCTATGTTATCATGCTTATTGAATAGATTTGTGTATGAGAAACAAAAGGAAAATAAACAAGAACACAGAAAATAATTGTAAACCATGGGTATAACATGGGATGTACTGTGGTCATATGATCATACTCCATCAGTCATAATACATGATTTTCTCAACCCATTGAGAAACAGGTGAGAGAGAGAGAGAGAGAGAGAGAGAGAGAGAGAGAGAGAGACTATATGAAGAGAGTGTTTCCCAATAAGAAAATGCAAATTTAACTGTCCATTAATCACACTCTCCTGGTTAAATCAATAAACCACATAAATTAATCAATTATGACATCATCATCATCAATACACTACATAGATTACATAGATTACATAGATCATACAGAGCATAAAGACAGTTGTCCGCGAGCTCGCAGTTGTATCTTACCCATACCTAAATATCCTTTTTTTAATAAGATACTCATCCAAGTGTGTTTTAAACCCATACATGGTACTGCTTTCAACAATTTCCTTTGGTAAGCTATTCCATATCTCAGTTACTCTATTACTCAGCTAGTATTTCCTCCTAGTAGTATTGTATCTTTCCTTAAACAGTTGAAAGCTATGAGACCTAGTATCATATGTTTGTTCTCTCTTTATCAGACCCAGAATATCCCACATATTAGAGTCAGTCCATGCCCTGAAGATCAAACACAGATCTCCCCATAATCTACGATATTCCAAAGAATACAAATTCAAATGATGTAGTCTCTCTTCATAGTTCATACCCTCAGTCCCACGGATCCTCTTTGTCACCCGTCTCTGAACACTCTCCACCAACTCAACATCTCCCCTCCTGTAAGGGGACCAAAACTGAACACAATACTCCACATGCAGTCGCACCATCGCAATGTACAGCGGCATCAACACTTGCCTATCCCTGCTCCTAATGTGTCTTGTTATACAATTAGCTATTCAACTAGCCTTTCTAACCACAGTATTACATTTGAGCCTAAAATTAAAATCTTGGTTAATCATAATCCCCAGATCCTTTTCCTCATCAACGACCCCCAACATGGTCCCCCCAAGGTGTACCGAAATCTGTTATTGTTTTTCCCAAAATGCATAACATGGCACTTATCGATATTAAATATAGATTGCTTCCAAACTGCCCACATTTCCAAACTATTTAGTGCCCTTTGAAGGGCTACCTGATCCTCAAAGTTATTAACTATACTCCCAATCCTAGTATCGTCTGCAAATTTGGACATCCAGACTCTTGACTCAACTTGCATAGAAGATATATACAAATTGAACAAACACGGCACCAATACTGAGCCCTGGGGGACCCCACTAGTCACTCCGGCAGAACTAGAAAGTTCGCCCATCACACAAACCCTCTGAGTTCTTTCAGTAAGCCAATTTCTTACCCATTTTTGTAACCAATAGGGTAGACCAATTTCCTGCAAAGACGCCACTAGCTGTTTATGTGATACCTTGTCAAAAGCCTTTGCAAAATCAAGGAACACAATGTCCACTGATTCACCCCCATCCATAGCCCTACTAACTTTTCCATAAAATTCCATCAAGTTAGTCTGACACGATCTACCCTTTGTAAATCCATGTTGAGTCATATCAATCTTGCCAGTACTATCAATAAAGTCAATAATATAATCCTTAATTATACCCTCCAAGATCTTTCCCAAAACCGAGGTCAAACTAATTGGCCTATAGTTTGCAACCTCCTGTCTGCTACCTTTTTTATGTATAGGTATAACCACTGACTGTCTCCATGCCTCTGGTACCTCTCCTGTATCAATATTTTTTTGGTATAAATATGTTATAGGCTCCACCAATAAAAGTGCCATTTCCTTTAATACCCTTGGGTGGATCGCGTCCGGGTCTTGTGCCTTATTTTGATTTAACCTCCTTAATCTAGTTAGGACATCCACTGGATTGATTCTTAGGAGTTGTTCTCCTTGTTCAACTATCACAGTACTAACAGAGGGCTGGGAATCCTTACTATAAACAGATGCAAAATACATACTATATTCCTCAGCTAAGGCCTTGTTTTCACTCACAATACCTCCTTCCTGGGTCTTTAGAGGACCAATAGTGGTAGTTTTGCCTTTTTTATTGTTGATGTAACTATAGAAGGCTTTATAATTATCCCCTACCCTCGTTGCTAATGCATATTCATAATTTCTTTTGGCCCTTACTATAGCTTTTTTAACTATTTTAAGACTAGTCCTATATACCTCCCAACTTTTCTTCGAATTAATTCTTCTTGCTTCATGATAATTTTTGTTTTTAATTTTAAGCAGATTTTTGATTGTTGTATTCATCCAGGGTGCAGTTTGATTTCTTAAGTTATTATATTTATTTCTAACTGGTACATATTTATCAACTACCGCCTTTAATTTTACAGTCAATATCTCCCACATATGAGCTAATGTCAAGTGTTTAAAATCTTTCAACCAGTCCCATGGTCAAATTCTTGGCCCATCTGAACAAAATCAGCATCATTATATTTATGAACTTTAGTAATCCCTTTTTCTCCAAGATTGCCAAGGTACTGAAAACTCACCATATCATGATCACTAGAGCCCAAGGGTGGGTGAGTCCTACAATTTATTATGTTATCCCCTGAATTACTTAATACTAAATCTAATATATGATTCTGTCTGGTATTTGATGTCACAAATTGATCCAAGCCACCCAGACTAAATGCCTCCAAATATCTAGTTTCTACAGATGTACTAGCCTTCCAATTTCTCCAGTCTATACCAGGGAGGTTTAAATCTCCTACTATTATTACTGTTCCATCTACTGTTAACTGCTGTACCAGATCTAGGATAACATCATCATCCTTTAATCTTATTGATGGTGGCCTATATATTACTGCCAAATTAATTTTAGATTCTCTTGGTGGACTTATCTTTACCCAAATAGTCTCCACATCCTGCCATCTAGTTGTATCCACACTTTCGGCAATAATATCTTCGGTAATATATAAAGCAACCCCCCCCCACCTTTAGAATGGGGCCGATCCCTATGATATAAAACATACCCCTGGATCTGTCTATCCCAATTATCCTCGGAATGCCACCATGTTTCTACTATTGCACAAATATGTATTTTTTGATGTTTTAGCACTAGTTGTAACTCATCAAACTTGCTAGTTAAACTCCTTGCATTAAGTAAGATGAACTTCCAATTATTTGGTGTTACTCCAGTTTTCAAATCTCCCACATCCCCCTGCATATTTAGTTTAAATGGTTTTTAACCTTATTTTTAAGTTCCTGTGATAACAAACGTTTACCCATTTTGTTGAGATGTAAACCATCTCTTGCAAACAGCTGCCTATTTTGGAATTTATACCAGTGATCAAGAAAAAAAATGTCCCTCTCTTTTTGCCCATTGCCTCAACCAACCATTAAGCTTACATATTGTTTGGTTTATAAACTCATTTGCCCTTGGTATGGGCAAGATCCCCGGGATTAATAGCTCACACCCTCTCCCTTTTAATTTGCCACCGACTGCCTCAAAGTCCTGCTGAATATCCAGAATGCTCCTTTTACCCACATCATTTGCTCCTATTTGTAGTACAGTGAAGGGAGAAGTAGTGTTTTCCAATAGTCCTGGTAGCAGGTTCTTGATATCCCTTATGCCTGCTCCAGGTAATACACTGACAGTTGTATATTCATTACCCTGCTTGCATAGGTCAGAATCTGCATATCTTAACAACGAATCCCCAATGTATAAAATGTCTCTTGGTGAACTGCTAGAAAGACCCTGGGTATGGGATGACAAATGTTGTGCTAAATTGTTACTGATGTCACATTCCTTCTTGTTTTCGGAAGGGTTAAATTCCATATCCAGTGGGCAAGATGGTGATTTGTTATTTATTATGCTTGTGCTTACTCCACATGTATAATGGGGCCCCAACTCTGCATTTCCCTTCTGTATTTCTTCCTCCTCTGCTATGGACAGCACCTGAAACCTGTTTGGTGTCAAGATGTTTGAGACCCCCCCCCCGATATTGCGTCTACCCCTTTTAAGTGTTCCTTTACTGGGGACTTTAGACCAATTTTCTGGGCTTATGGCTATTTCATGTGGAAACATCTCCTGACTATTTCCTTGCATAGAAGCCTCCGGTCCATTATGTATATTTTCATCAGCTCTGGTATCAATAAACTGTTCTAGTAGGGATATATCTAACTGAACTTGTATTCTCCTTCTTAATTCAAGGATTTCAACCTTTAAATCCCTTATCTCATCACATTTACTACATGTGAAAAACTGCTCATTATCCCCTACCATAAACATCTCACATACCCTACACCATGGCATTTTCTCATTTAATAATTACTTACTGCTTCTATATAGCCTCCTAGATTGCTCAGCCGCCTCAGCTGACACAGCCGACACGCGCGAAACGCGCGAAACACTACTTAATTATAAATAATTAATGCTGACATCAATGGACAATGTTTCTTATATTGCCATCTACAGTACACCAAAAAGGTCAGACTTTCAAAAGAAAGGCTTTCACAATATGCTGTTTAACTTCCCCCTTCTGCCTGATAAGAAAAAAGTTCCCAATACCTACCCCCACCCAGCAAACCTCTGTCTTTACAAATCATTTAAAAACAGAACATATCAATGTAATTCATTATAACAGAACAGTGAGACACAGCATTGAATACTTCATTATTTTTATACTGACAACACCTACCACTAATACACATAGAAATCCACACACACAAACTTCAGTTTACAATGGAACATGGTTGTCAGTTTTCAAAAAATGGCAATATACATGTATACATAAAATTATCAACCATCATTTAAACTGGTAACTAAGGTTACTTACCAAATGGTGCAGCAAATAAAACAGCCAAACAGAAGAATTAACTACAGCAGCCATTCTGACTCAGTCATGTACTCTTCGATGTTACACAACTCTTTCTTGCACAATTTAAGGCAAACTTTTAAAACTCCTAACCAGCCATTTCAAAGACAGTAAAGGTGACATCTTTCCCATTTAGCAAACTGTATTTAAACTATAAGCTGAAGCAACTTACCAAATGTTTCTGAACAAAATCAGCCAAAATGAAGAATTAATTGCTCACTGCCATGCTGTGTTATTAACTTTAGCCACGGTGTCTAACCCTTTGAGAACTGAATATGTGTGAACGTATATAGATTCTGGACGTATATATACGTCCACAGTCTTCTATTAATCACGAGACTTGCAAATCATATGGTCTAACCTGCAGTCTGCAGAAAAGGACAGACTTGCACCCCTGATTATGAATCAATTTTTTGAACAGAAATTGAAAACAGTTATTGGAGAAATGAATGTCCGCACTGCTGGACATTTATTAAACTCTGTACTAAAAATTAAAACCAAGCAGTTGTAGGACTGGCCAAATATATTACATAAAACAAACTTAAGAAAAGTGCTGTTTACTCAAAAAATAATTCCATCTCAGGACCTAGTCAGTTAGTAAATTATTTGCCTTTTGAGCTCATAACTAATTAACTCCTTAGACCCCACATGTATATCTTTTGTAATCTATCTATTATCATGGGTAGGGAAACTCCTACAATACCATTGGTCCAAACACATCACATCACTGTGCATTATTCACCAAGAGCTGTGCACCTGCACTACAGACTGTGGGCAAGATCCACAAATATGGCTTTGAAATGCTCAAAGTGAGTATTTTCTGATAGTGCTGCTGGGCATTCTGGGACCATGCAGAGATGAGCATGATCTGCAGCCTCATCCCCAACCCCCTACAGGCATGTAGTCCTGTGTAGAGACTGTGACTTTTGCCAGAGGCGTTGTGGCCTGGATCACTAGGCATCCAGTCAGATGTCTGAGTGGTCTTTCCAGTTGATCCCCCTACTACAGGTGGTGCAGAGGACCATGGGCTATGGTAACCCATGTCAGTCTTCCATACACAGCCATACACCCTACATCAACAGTCATGATAGACACCTGCTGGTGCTAGTGACACCCCTAGGTCCATAAAGATGTTCCTGAGTCTGGGGGCCTATGTAGTGAGGCCCAGTCATGTCCTATCATCAGAGAGATGGCTGGGCAGAGATGGATGCATAGATGCTAAGGCAGTCCCTCAGACCATATAGCATCTGCCCTCTCCAGCAGCCACATGGGCTGCCTCAGTAGCACTAAATTGAGTGAAGTGTGCCAGACCCTGCCAGGCATGTAGCTGTTTGTGCGGCCAGTGTTCAGGCATGGAGAGAGTGCACAGCTTGGGCTGTGGATGTCATGGAATTCCTCAGTGGTCTACATCCTGCATATAGGGGGCACTCTGTGGCTTTTCCCTGGACTGTGCACATGCAGAGGGGTTGCACACCCTTTGTGGATTGAGCTCTATCGCTGTACTCCCTACACAACTCAAAGATTCATGCTGCAGTCATTTTTTCATCACCAAACTCATCAAAATTCACCATTAAATACTATTCACCCCTGTATACACAAAAAATATCATGCTCCCAAACTTTCAGCTGTAGAAACTCCCTTCTCCAATTAGAAATGTTCTCTCTTGTTTCCTTTAGTAGCATGTCTGATCTGTGCAACCCCTCCCCGCCACACACACACTACTGCCAGCCCTTCCATAGTAATGTATGGATACTCACTACATAATCTTGTTTACTGTCCTGTGTTAAGTACTACCACCTTGCCTGATCAGATGAATATCAGGCCTATCCAGCCAGTCAACCAATCAGGGATGAGGGGGTAGAGCCACTTGCCGAGCAGCAAATTCAAACTGAGATGCTAAGCATGATTGGCACATGATCCACAAAGGACTCAAGTACTCTGCATCACTGGGTTCATGAGTGGTGGAATTGAAGTGAAATATTCCCTTTCTCCAACCAGTTGTCTCTATAGCCCTCTCCTTAGCCCAGCCAGAGGAACACCAGGCTTGTCCAGCCAGCCAGCCAATCAAGGCTGAGGGTGCAGAACTTCTTACCAAGCACCAAATTCAAACAGACGCTGAGCATTATCAGCACTCGATTCACAAAAAGTCTCAAAGCACTCTGCAGCACTGGGGTTGTGAGGAGTGGTATTGAAGCCAGACATCCCCCTGTCCCATTAGTCACCTCTACAGCCCTCTCCCTAGTCTGATGGGAGGAACACTGGGCCAGTGCAGCAAACCAATCAAGTCCAAGTGATGAAGCCTCTCTCCAAGCATCCAATTAAAACTGAGACACCGAGTGTGACTGGTGCTCACCTCACAAGGGACTCACTAGACTCTGCAGCCCCAGGGTCATGAGGGGTGGGATTGAACTGAAACATCCACCATTCCCCCACTGATCACCTCTATAGCCCTCTCCCTAGCCTAACCAGAAAAACACCAGGCCCATCCATCCAGCAACTTACTTAATCAGAGCTGTGTGGGCAGAGCCTCTCACCAACAGCTAAATTCACACTGCGATGCCAAATGTTATCAGCAGTCACCTCATCAGAGACTTGATGGACTCTGCAGCCCCTTGGTCATGAGGAGTGGGATTGAAGCCAAACATCCCCCTTCCCCCACTGATCACCTCTACTGCCCTCTCCCAATCCTGACCAGAGGAACACACCAGGCCCATCCAGTCATCCAACCAATCAGGGGTGAGTGGGGAGAGCGTCTTACCAAGTGCCAGATTCGAACTGAGATGCCGGACGAGATCGGAGCTCACTCCACAGAGGACTCAAAGGACTGCAGCATTGGGGTCGTGAGGAGTGGGATTGAACCCAAACATCCCTTATCCCACCAGTAACCTCTACAGCCCTCTCTCTAATCCAACCAGAGGAACAGTGGGCCCATTCAGCCAAGCCAGTCTTTGCTGAGTGGACAGAGCATCTCACTAAGTGCCAAATTTGAACTGAGATGAGTACAATCAGCATTTACTTCACAAGGTACTTCTTAGACTCAGCAGCACCAGGGTTGTCGGAAGTGGGATTGAAGCCATACATCCCCCTTCCCACCATGTCCAAATGTACAGCCCCATCCACTTAACCAGGCAATCAGGGCCAAGTGTTGGGGCCTCTCATCAAGCACCTAATTTGAACTGAGTCATCAATCATGACCGGCGCTCACTCCACATGGCACTTGAAAGACTCTGCAGGACTAGGTTATGAGGAGTGGCACTGAAGCTAAACCTCCCCATTGATTGCCTCTATAGCACCCCTAGCACAACTGAAAGAACACCAACCCCAGCCTGCCAGCAAGCCACTGCTAATCAGGGCAGAGTGGGAGGAGTCTCTCCTCTGTTAGTCAAGGCCACTTTCCC
Source organism: Neoceratodus forsteri (assembly GCA_016271365.2). Taxonomy (NCBI): domain Eukaryota; kingdom Metazoa; phylum Chordata; order Ceratodontiformes; family Ceratodontidae; genus Neoceratodus; species Neoceratodus forsteri. The sequence goes on from CM057456.1 coordinate 1,058,324,061, forward strand.
AGAAGGGCTTAGCTCTGTGGGCTGCAACACATATGCAGAAGCATAGGAATGTATCACTGTGGGCATCAGCTATAGTCAGCCGTCAGCCAGCCACTCTGCTCTACTAGTGTAAACCCAGTTTCTGTTCAGGTTAGTCCTTTGCAGTCCCTGGATGCTAGGTACTATCTACTGGTGTGACAGTCTGGATGTAATTCTATATGAAGATGTTTACCTGGCCTTCTGTTTGTAACTTTTCAAGTCCAGCCCACTCCATAACTGAGTGCTGTCTACATTTGTTTTTTATTCCTCCTTAAACTAAGGTAACCTACAACCTGAGTGCTAACAACTTTTTTTTAACTGTTAGTAACCCATTATTGCTGAACTGCCTAGCAAGCTATTGAGAGTGTTACTAAGCTATAAAACATTTGTCTGATGCTCTGTTGCTGCAGCTAACTCATTATACCTTAACATTGCTTGCTCTTTGAACTGTATTGTTATTCTTGTCAGGGCATCACTTTGGATACTTGTGAAACTGCCCACAATAGATGTTGGAGTGACCTTACTACTGTGAGGTAGCCTCCTAGTAGCCTCACTGCTTCTAGTTAATGCCATCCCATTCCCCTGCCAACATGTATGTGATAGTTCCATCCCCCCTCTAATCCCAATCCCTTATCCTGGTCATCTCAGAGTCCTGGCTTAAACCTTACATAACCAACTCTTCACATCCCCTTCCCAGCTACAATCTTCTTTGCACTGATCACCCCTCTTCTTAATAGGGCGGTGGTGTGGTATTCTATTTCATGCCTCACCTCAGCATCTCTAAAGTACAACATGGCATTCCGTATGAGCTACTACATGCTATCCTCCTTGTAGGACTCACTAAAAAAGGAATCTACAGTGCTGGTTCAACACAAATATGTTGACCCAACATTATAGTGATGACACTATGTCAACAGCAATTGTGGTTGCTTTGTGCCATTGGAAATCAGATGTGTTTTTTTAAGGGGGACATGTGCCCCCCACATACCCCGGAATTAATTATAATCAATTCTGAGTTGAAGCTGATTTGGGGAAGGGTGCTAGACCAGGGGAAAGCAGTTCTGGGGTCCTGAGTGGATTTTACAGTGATCTGCTGATCTTGTCGGTATCGACGGGATTACTGTAAAGTTGTCTCTGCGGTGACAGCATACCCTAAAAAGGTACACCTGTTCGTTGCCTATAATTCTCCCAAAAGTGGTTCCACTGCCCTCTCTACCTTCTTTCATACCATATCGCCCAATGTGGATAGGAATGAGCCCTGAAAAATGTTGCTGCCTTCCGCTTAGATGATGCCCACCTCGCCGCTCCGATTAGCTCCCAGGCAGGCTCCCCAACCTATCCCAATGCTTGCAGCACTTCAGGGCCAGTGCCACAACCCTGCCCTGGGGGTCAAGCTAGGGGATATCGGGGAGTTGCGGCTCATATGGGAGTGGGAGCAGTGAGGTCTGTGACCTGGCTGAGGTACCAGTGCTGGCAGCAGTGCAATAAAGTACAGTAAATTAAAAAAAAAGACTGTTTGGCCCACCCAGTCAGTCCCGTTTTTGTCCCTGCCTATACTGTCACCATTGACCCTACCTGATCTCTGGCTACTCCCTCCTCCCTGCTTTCCTACCAAATTCCTTTGTGCCTGTCCCATGCATGCTTGAAGCCCACCACTGTTTTTGGCCCGCCACTTCCACTGGAAAACTGTTCTAGGCATATACCATTCTTTCAGTGAAAAAGTATTTCCTCACATCCCTCCTAAATTTCCCCCTTCCAGGTTCATAGCATGTCCCTTGTTCTTGTACCTCTTGTCTTCTGAAAAATACTCCCCTCCTGTACCTTATTCACCCTGTGAGGTCCTTATAGGTCAGTATCATGTCTCCTCCCCCTCCTCCAGGGTGTATATAGTCTCTCCTCATAGGGCTTATGATGCAGCCCCTGCACCATTTTCATTGCCCTCCTCTGGACAGCCTCCACCCTGGTTATGTCCATCCTGAGATGCAGTCACCAGAACTGAACACAGTACTCCAGGTGGGATCTCATCAATGTTCAATACAGTGGTAACACCACCTCTCTCCTTCTGCTGGTGATTCCCCTCTCTATGCACCCCTGCATCCCGCTGGCCCTGCCAACTGCCTTGTCACACTACCTCTCCATCTTGAAGTCATCAGATATGATAATCCCAAGATCCCTTACCTGTTTAGTGACTGTCAGTACCTCTTCCCCCATTCTATACATGGCTTCTGAGTTTCTGTGCCCTAGATGCATGGCTTTGCACTTTTTTGCATTAAAACCCAGCTGACATACCCATGGCACTCCTTGCATTTCCTCTTGTCTCTACACATACTATCCCCCGGAGTATCTACCCTACTGCAGATTTTGGTGTCATCTGCTTATAATCATACATCCCCTTCCAACTCTTCTGCAATGTCGCTTATAAAGGCATTGAAGAGGACTCATCCAAGTACTGAACCCCACTGGTCACTTTCCCCTCATTAGAGTGAGTGCCATTTACCATCACCCTCTGTTGCCTATCCATCAACCAGTTCTGTAACCAGTTTAACTCCTTGGGTCCCAACCCCAAACTACCAAGTTTCCTAGTTATACTCCTGTGAGGTATGGCATCAAAGGCCTTACTGACATCTAAGTAAGCCATGTCCACTGCCCTACCCAAATCTGTTGCCCTGGTCACCCAGTCAAAGAAATCTATCAGGTTTGTCTGACGTGACAACACCCCATGAATCCATGCTGCCTCAGGTCTTGTAACCCACTGGATTCAAGATACTCCACTAGAATTTCTATTGAAAGTATCTCTATTGATTTCTCCACTACTGATGGTAGACTGGCCAGCTTATAGTTGCCAGCCTCCTCTCTGCTGCTGCTGCTGCTGCTGTTATGATGCAAGACTACATCTGCCCTACTCCAGTCCCCTGGAACCACTCCTGTTTCCAGTGAGTTGTTGAATATGGCTGTCAGAGGTGCAGCCAGTACCTCTCTGAGCTCCCTCAGCACCCATAGGTATACCCCATCCGGTCTCATGGCCTTACCCACTTTCAGATTCACAAGTCCTCTCATGACTGTTTTCTCTGCGAATGGACTTGTAAAAATACTCTCTCCCCCCGAGTGTTCCTGCTGTTTCTATGTGGTCCGTCCCCCTCTCTCTCCACTGTGAAGCCTGAGCAGAAGTATCTGTTCAGGATATCTGCTTTTTTCAGATCCTCCTCCTCTGCATAGTCTCCCCTGCCCTTCTTAAGTTTACTGTTACCCCCTTGTCTTCCTCTTTTCACTTATGTATCTAAAAAATGTCTGGTCCCTTCTAGGTACTCCTTTGGCTGTTATTTCCTCTGGTTGCACCTTTGTGCCTCTCACCGCCTTCCCTGCTTCCCTTTGCTTTTTCTGATATACCTCCCTATCCTCTTTCCTCTGCATTTCCTTGCACCTCCTGAATGCCACCCTTTTAACCTTTACTATCGCAGCCACTTCCCTTGAGAACCACAGTGGTCTTTTTCCTTGTTTTTGCTCACTTCTTCTGCACTGTTTGTTGCCTTCACTGTGCCATCCTGTAATTAGGTCCACTGTTCCTCTGCCTCACCCAGGCAATCCCCCCTGCTAGGTTGTGCCTCTGCATAGTCTCCCCCTGCCCTTCTTAACCCCACAGTCCCTCCCTTGTCTTTTTCTTTTCACTTATATATGTAAAAAAGGTTGTGTCCCCTTTAGTTACCCCTTTAGCTATCCTTTCCTCTGTGCCTTTATGCTCCTCACTGCTTTTCCTGCTGCTCTTTGCTTTTTGGATACACTTCCCTATTCTCTACCCAATGCATTTCCTTGTACCTCTTGAATGCCACCCTTTTAGCCATTTACTTTTACTATTTCTGTGCATCATTCTGTATCTGCGAGGGAGCTGTGACCTCCCATAGCAGTTCTGGGTCACTCAAGGCTTCATAACCAAGCCCTGCAGTGAGTGGGTGAGTTAATGCATATACCTCAGCAGATGACCGAGGTTGTTGATGTAAAAACAGTGCCATTAGCCTAAATGAAATATTTGTGTGTGCATTTTAGTGCATTATAACTGTAAAAACCTTCCTAACATGTGAGCTCTATTCCATTCCAGCAGAAATAGGAAGAGAGGTCAGTAGTTTTCTTAGCTCTCAGCGTGAACTATCAATCTAACCTGGGGCAATTGTTTTAACTGCACTCTGTGTGCATTTTACTGCAAACCATGACTGCAGTGGCAGATTCAATTTACTTTTAATATTTCTGTGCAGCACTCTGTATCTGCGAGGGAGCTGTGACCTCCCATAGCAGTTCCAGGTCACTCAAGGCTTCATAACCAAGCCCTGTGGTAAGCAGGGTGAGCACAGGCAGGGCGTGTGGAGACACACACAGAGACATGCACTGAGACACACATGTCTGTGCGTGTTATGTGTGTTGTGCTAGGGTAGAGGGTAATAACAGGCCAGATATCTATGGTGCACTCACCACCACCAAGATCCATTAAAACAGGTAAATCGAATACTGTTAAGTTATACTCATTATGGAGCTAACACAGTTATTAAAGAACAGAATGGGGACACTATGTATAGCCTGTGATAGGTATCTGATATCAGATTTACCAGTGCTTGAAACTCCTTTCACTTGCTTAAAGTGCAAACAGAATGGTGAGATGCAAATAGAGATCCTACTGTTCAATACTAGACTAAAGGCACTTGAGAACAGCCAACAGAAATTATTACTAAACATGGTCACAGAAAACTTAGGTATAGACAATACTATGGTAGCTACAAGTCCAGCCTTGGATGGGCAACAAGGCCTTGTTTTGAATCTAAGTCAAAACCTGCCCCCCCCCCCCATTACTCATCCAATTCAGGAACCAGAACCAATCCCAATTGTGGCTATGAATTCAACCATAAACCACAAGAGAATAAGAGGGGATGAAGCACAGGAAAACCCTGATGATGACTGGTTCAATATACAGAGTAAAAGGCCATTTAAGAAAAAAAAGGGGAGAAAAGCTGAGGCATTTACTTTACCCCTCCAAAACAGCTTTGACCCACTTACAAAATTGAATGAGGATGAAAATATGACTCCCTCTGACCCCACTACCCTTCCACTACCTATACCCATTACTGAATCCAATAACACTGTTGTGGTACAGTAAACCTTTCCTGAGACACTTGTTCCAAATGAAGTAGAGACCGATCAGTCAGCTACACATCCAATTACCACAGATACTGTATCCCAAATGGATACATTGCCAGAGCAAATTGTCATACTGGGGGGACTCAATTACAAGGTTTACGGATAGATACACCACAAGGGGAAATATGGAAAACATAACAAGCTGTAGCTACGGGGGGGAGGGGCTACTATAAAAGACATTACTGCATTGCTCCCGGCATACTCAAAATGTCCCACATCCCTAAACCGTCATTTTCTATGTAGGAACAAATAACTTTGGCAAACAAGAAGTGGGGGAAATAATCCAGGATATGGAGCTCACCATAAAAACCCTACAAGAACTAAATGCAACTCCAATAATTTCTGAAGTCCTACTAGTACCTAGGGCTAGTTTCAAAAGGATAAAAAATATTAAAAGCTTCAATAATTGGTTATAGAGATGGTGCCTCACAAATAACATCAAATGCATCAAAACATGGGAATGATTTGACAATAATAACATACTATATGGTTATGGCTTCATTTGAGTAAACAAGGATCTCGGCTTTTGGGGTGTTTATTCTATAATGCATTTAATCAAGAACAAATAAAAAACTAGGCAAAGGGGTGCAAAGGGAACTTCCAACATCCAAGAAAAACAACCTAGCCAAAATTGATAATAAAAAAACAATAAATGACAAAGAAATTATTCATGACAAAAAAACTGGTCTGTCCTTTCTTTTAGCAAACACAAGAATCCTACATGGAACAAAAATGGATGAATTACTAATTATACTACACAAAGATAACATTAATATAGCCACAGTAACAGAAACTTGGTGGGATGAATCCTCAAATTGGTCTACAAATATACCACGGTATACAACCTATTTTAAGAACAGAATAGGAAAAAAGGAGGAGGGGTAGCCCTATTTATAAAAAACAGTATTAAATTTAAACCAATTAAGGATCACATGGAAAATACACCTAGTAAAATAATTTGGATAGAGTTAATAGGGGATAAACAACCCAAGTTATTCATTGGCCTTTGTTACAGACCACCAGACACATATTTATTAGCACATCAGGACATCCTAAATAGTATAAACAGCAAATGAAATTATAATGAAACAATATTACTGAGAGATTTTCAATCTCCCAGTCCTAAACTGGAATGATGCTGAGGGTAGTAACAATCAGGAGAATTCCTTTTCGGATGTATGTCTCACAAATGGTCTATACCAACTAATTAATAAACCAACTAGGAAAAATAATATTTTGGATCTCCCCTTAACTGACATCCCTGACAAAATTAGTAATATCCAAATAAAAGAGCCAATTCAAAATAGTGATCATGCAACCATAACATTTGATACTAATATATACATAAAACCTGAGCTAGGGAAAACAGTCTTCAAAAACTACAATAAAGCAAACTTGGATCAATTAAATTGAGATCTCCATCACTGGAATTGGGATAATGGGTCCACCTCTCCAACTGATCTCTGGATAAGAGTCAAAAATAAAATCTTAGAACTAGAAATAAAACATGTCCCAAACAAGACAACCTATAATAAAAAGGGTAAAATCCCACTGGGAGTAACCCTAAATATAATGAAATTGTTAAAACAAAAAAGAGAGGGCTTATAAAACTATGAAAAAAGATAATAGTGACTATAATAAATGGAGATATAGGTCTGTTCTAAAGAACTGCAAAAATAAAATCAAACTGGAAAAAAGTTTGAGTTTAGATTAGCCTACAGAAACAATGGAGGTAAAAGTTTTTATTCTTATATAAATAATAAAAAACAAACAGTAAGGACTATTGGGCCTCTGACTGTAAATTCTGAGGAGATAACAGCACCTCAGGACATCGCAGAAGAATTTAACAAATACTTTGGCTCTGTCTTTAATCCAAAAAACAATACAAAAAATATACCACCTGGTAACAAGACTGAAGAGCATTTGTACATTTCAAAAGCTAAGATTTTAAGTAAACTCAACAGTATCAATAAAAATAAATCTCCTGGTCCCGCTAGATTGCACCCAAGATTACTTAGGGAGATCAGAGACTGGCTAGTGGAACCACTGTATACAATTTTCAATATGTCTATAATGTCACATGAGATTCCAAGTGACTAGAAAACCGCTTCTGTTACCCCTGTTTATAAAAAGGGCAATCAAGGAGACATCTCAAACTATAGACCCATCAGTTTGACCAGTGTTCTGGGAAAGATCTTCGAGTCCCTACTGAAAATTAAACTGGAAGATTATTTAAAAAACAAGCGACTGGTGGACCAAACTCAACACAGATTTAAGAACAACAGGTCCTGTCTGTCTGGAAACCTAGTCTTTAATAAGTACATTAGTAAAACTCTGGAGAGTAACACACCAGTAGACATCTATCTGGATTTTTGTAAAGCTTTTGATAAAGTGCCCTGTGATACTTTAATAACTAAAATGGGAACAGTGGGAATAAGTAATACAATTGCAAACTGAGTTGAGGAATGGTTAAATCATCACACTCAGAGGGTGTGTATTAGGGGATATATGTCAGACTCATGTCCAGTTAGTAGCGGAGTACCTCAGGGATCAGTGTTAGGCACAACATCGTTCTCCATTTTTATATCTGACCTCACTATTAATATAAATAATTTTGCCATCAAGTTTGCAGATGACACTAAACTAGCAGCTCAGGTCAAAACTGAGGAGGACATCTTAAACACCACAAATGATTTAAAAAAACTGGAGGATTGGGCACAAAAAAAATCACATGATTTTCAATAGTAATAAATGCATCATCATGCATTTAGGAACTGCAAATAAACATAACCAGTATACATTAAATGGCATGTACTAACCCCAGTAATACAGCAAACTGACCTGGGAATAATAATAACCTCTGACTTATCTTTTCACAGTCATTGCAACCACATTATTAATCGGGACAATAGACTAATAGGCAGCATCTAAAGGAGTTTTACATCAAGAGATCGGGGATGTATTTTGCCACTGTATAAGGCCTATGTAAGGCCACATCTGGACTACTGCTCTCCCCTGTGCAGTCCACACCTCAGGAGAGATGTAAATAGATTAGAGGGGTGCAGAGGAGAGTCACAAAATGCTTTTATTTATTTATTGAAATAGTTTCACCAGGAAAGGCACACTGAGCAACAAGATGCTTGTCTCCTAGTGTGACCTGGGGGGAAGGGGGTACAAGGGGGTTGGATAATGAACTACAAGCAACAACACATGGAGTACATTGAATATTGTATGGAGCATATAACAATTACCTGACATATAGCAGAAATACAAAGGAAAATTTAGCACACAGTAATATGCAGGTATAAGCAACAGGAGACATAGAACACATGATGGTGCAGGACAAAAAAGCACAGGACAAAAGTGCATTGGTTGGGACTATATGCCAGCATTTATAGCAAAGTTAAGGCCGCTGGTCGGGCAGTGGGGAGGGGAGCAACTGGCACATGGCCAAATCAGGTACAGGAGCAATTAGTGGTGAAGAAGTTAGCTAGGGTGGTAGAAAGAGAGTGGGCAGAGGAGGAATGCCGAATTTGAGGTGGGAGATCATTCCATAGCTTGGGTAACTGGTGTGAGAAAGTAGCTTGCCCAGCAGTAGTCTTCCGCCTAGGGATTAATAGTTGGTGGTAGTCACAGGATCTAAGATAACGGGCAGGGGAGAGGGCAGCTGAGAGCACAGAGGAGAGGTAGGAAGGGATGGTGCCAAGCCATAGGTTAGATACATATTTAGTACAGTGTGAAATGTGGTGGTTTCTGAGGGACGGTAGTGCTAGGGAATGGTAGAGGTCGCAGTGGTGGGTAAGGGGTGAGGCATCGAGAGCAAAGCAGCAGATGGCATTAAAAAGTGTGTCCAGCTTAGATAGGGTGGACTTAGGGGCTGCACCATAAACAATATCACAGTAATCAAAGGAGGGAAGTATCATCTTCTGGACCAGTTCACGTCGGACGGGGGGAGGGAGGCTACTGCGGTTCCTATAAAGTGCACCGAGCATGGGGGGTAGTTTTTTTTAAATAGCATCGATGTGGTCTGAGAAGGAAAGATGGCAGTCAAGCCATACCCCCAAGTAGCGGAATGAGGAGACATCTTCAAGTTTTTGACCATCCACGGTGTGGAAATAGGGAAGGGATGGGAGTCTGGACAGGCGTTGTCGTGTGCCAAAATTCATCGTGACAGTTTTTTTTACATTTAGGGAGAGCTGGTGAGAACTGAACCATTGCTGTACTTTGTTGAAGTCGGCTTGGAGGTTAGTTTGTACCACTTCAGGGTTGGAGCCTGAGGAGAAGAGTACAGTGTCATCTGCATACATGTGGATTGAGGTAGTAGAGCAGATGAGTGGTAAGTCATTTAGGAATATAGAGAACAGTATGGGTCCCAGAACTGACCCCTGGGGGACACCGGTAGTTAAGGGAAGGGGGAAGGAGATAGCATTTGCTACTGTAACAGACTGGGTTCTGCCAGAGAGGTAAGATCTGAACCAGTTGGTGGCAGCAACAGAGAGGCCTGATTCAGCGAGACAAGAGAGCAATATGGGGTGGGAGACAGTGTTGAAGGCTTTTGCAAGGTCAATGAAGATAGCTGAGGGGATTAGCCCACTGTCCATACCAGTCAGGATGGAGTCGGTAAGCCTTATCATGGAGGATGCAGTGGAGTGTCCCTTTCTGAAACCTGACTGGTAGGGTGTGAAGAAATTAGAGTCGGTGAGGAAGGAAAGAAGGAAGTTGGGAGAGCACAAGGTGCTCTTATAGTTTTGCTAGTACTGGGAGGAGGGAAATAGGGCAGTAGTTGGAGGGGAGGTGGGGTACGTCCTTTTGGGAGGGGGATGACAGTGGCATGCTTCCATGCTTGGGGGATGGCAGCAGCAGCAAAGGATTGGTTTAAGAGTTTGGCAAGTGGAGTTGCTATTGTGGTGGCAGAGAGGTAGAGGAGTTTAGGGTCCAAGCCATCTGGGGATTTGCCTTTTGAAGGGTTGAGAGAAAGTAGTGCATCTAGGGCATCTGCTGCAGAGATGTCATTGAAGGAAAAGGAGTGAGGCCTAGTCAGGTTCATTACATCTGTAGAGTGTGCGATAGGTGCAGGGTTTGGCAGGGCAGAGAGAAGAGTGGCAGCACAAGTGGAGAAATGTATGTTGAACTCAGTAGCGACTGCTATTGGCTCAGCAAGAATGGAGTTGTTAATATTTAGAATTGGAGTGGGATTGGCAGCTGGTGGGGTGAAGAGGGAATCAATGACCTTCCAGAATTTTGAGGGGTTATTTAGGTTGGACTGTAGGGAGCTACTGAAGTACTCTGCTTTAGCTAGGCGAGTGGCTCTGGTACACTTGTTTCGGAGCATGTGGTATGCAGAGAGCTGTTGTGGGAGGCGTGAGGATTTATGCATTTTCCAGGCTTTGTCACAGGCAGTTTGACATGCAGTCAGTTCTTGGGTGATCCACGGCAGGTGGTTGCCTCATACCCTTGTACGTCGCAGCCATGCATATTTGTCCCAGACGCTGAGGAAAGTGTCTTTAAAGTGGAGAAAGGCATTGTCAATGGAGTCCATAATAGGGACGGGGCCCAATTTGCTAATGCAAGGTCATCTAACACCAGGGCGAGATTGAGGGATTTGAAGGAGTGTTGGACTAGAAATTTAGGGGGGATTTTGAGTGGTGGATTTTGCCCACTAAGAAAGTAATGTGGTGGTCACTGAGGGAGTCAGGAAGAATACCAGCATTTATGACCCGGTGAGGGTGTGTGGTAAGAGTCCAGTCGAGGAGTGAGTGGTTACCAGATTTTAGGTTAAGCCGGGTGGGCTCAGTAATGATTTGAAAGAGGTTTAGTGCAGCAATTTCAGTCCTAATTTTGTTGAGGGCAGGAGCTAGCCAGTTGTGGTTTAGATCACCCATTATATAAAGTTCCCCTGTCAGGGTTAGGCAGGAGATTTGCTAGAGAAGATTGGTGACAGCAGAGGATGGTTTGCCAGGTCGGCAGTATATTCCTGCAATGTAGATTGGTAGCGAGATGGGGAGTGTCAGCTGGAGTAAAATTAATTCATAGATTTTAGGTTCAGACTTGGCTAGGAAAACCGAAAAGTGCAAGTCCGAGTTGACATAGATGACAACTCTGCCGCCAGGACCCCCCTCCTTGTGTGGTTTGTCTCTGCCACTGCCTTTATGTTAAATCACACTGTACAGTGACCACTGGTCCCCAGAAGGCATCCCATCTTGACATCAGCAATATTGTCTCGGTTTGTGAGCACCAGGTCCAGCATTGCCCTATCTCAAGAGGGCTGTATAACTAGTTGCCTGAGAAATGCCCACTGCTGGGAATCTAGGAGGCCCTGCTTCTATCCAAGGTTGTGGCTGGGAGGCTCCAATCTACATCTGGCAGGATGAAGTCCTCCACCAACAGCACTTTCCCCTTTTCTGCCAGCATTCTAATGGCTTCCCCCATGCTTTATCCAGCTCTTCCACCTGTGTTTTGTCTTTATATCACCCCAGTGCAAATAGTGGCTCCTGCTCGATTTTATCATGCCGCAGTAACTGCGGACATGGAGACATCCCCAACACCCGCAATGCCGAGTGTCGGCAATGCTGTGTCGGGGATGCCTCCATGTTTCCATCGTGGGCTCCACCCCCCAACCCTCCCATCTCTAGCATTCCAACTCTGAGTCAGAGTTCCGGGGGGAGGGGCGAAACACCCTGAGAGGCAGTCCCCTGGTTGTGCAGAGACCATCACAGCGACATGCGGATTTTGCCCAAATCCTGTCATTGTGATGGTCTTTGCCGTCGGGAAGTCACTGCAGCAATGGTATACCCTCCTGCTTCTATTTCCAGGATAACCCACAGCACTTCAACACCACCCATCCCCCTGGTTCCTTTGCATTTCCATCACTTTGATACCCACCCTCACATACAGCACAACCCCTCCACCAGTCCACATCTCCCTATTCTTCCTGAACTGAGTGTAGCATGGTATGGCCATGTTCTGGTCAAGGAGCCCTGTGCTCCAGGATGGCCCCTAGGTCTGGAATTCTTTTTCCAAGGCTCCTTGCTTTTGCACACACAGACCTCCACACCTTGCTTCCATTCTGCCTGCAACCCTCCTTCTCCACTTGTGCCCCACCTTATTTTCCCATCTCAACTTCTGTTACCAACCCCCCTTGTCTTCTGCTACTCTGTTGTTTTCTTTAACCTGCTCCCTGAGGGGGATTCCTCCCCTCAGGTCCACCCTTCCTACTGCTTCAGTCTGTAGGGGGGCAGTTTATGCCTCCCTTTAACTTTCCACCATCCTCCTAAATTAACTGTTTATCAAAGTAACATTTAAACCATCCATGAAGGACTGTGGTTCTCCTCCCAAATGAATGCAGGCCATCACCTCTGTATAAACCTGTTACCTCCAGGTTGGTTCTCAGTGTCCAGTGAAGCCAAACCTCTCCTCTCTGCACCATTTCTTCAACCATGAGTTGAAATTCCTGGTGCAGAGTACCCTATCCTCCCCTTGACTGTAGACGGGTAGCACCTTGGTGAATGTCACCGTATGTACTACTTGCATTAGGCCCCTCCCAGTTCCCTGAATTATTCTTGCACAATCCCAGCCCCATCCCTTGCTAGGTCATTAGTCCTCAGGTGGCCAGTGACATCTAGCTCCTCCCCATGCCCTTCCATCCTAGTGACCCATAGGATCCGCTGTCCATCCCACTGAACCATGGTGAAAGGTAGGAAGCTAATCTCCCTCTCTCCATCTCTTCCTGTTCCTAAATCTACCCCCCTTACATATGATTCCCCCACCAGAAGCTGATTCCTCCTCTGCTGGGGTCTTCCACTTGCCACCTTGGGGCCTCCCTTTCAGAGGACCACCATATCCTCCCTTGCCAATAATTCAGGTGCCTCCTCTGGGCTGTCCCATCCCATCAGAATGGCAAAGGAATTTTATAGTGGCACAGGCAAAGGAATGTTACACTGACCTGCCACCCTCACCCTCCTGGAGCCAGCCAAGGTCCAGCCACCCTTCCTCTTCCTATGCAACCTCTAGGGCAGTGGCAGTAGATTCATTGGCCCTGGATGGAACAAGAGGTCCTTTGGAGCCTAGCCAGCTTGGCCTGGAGACCAGTGATTTCCTCCCTTAACCCAGAGAGCTGCATGCAGATGTGGCAGCACCTCAGTCTCCAGAATGTCTTTTGGAATACTGCAGCTGTGCAGCCATTGCACTGCACCACTACAATATCTGATTTTATGTACCACTACCTCCTGCTGTTAAATGTACCTTGTCTCTGTTGTCTTCTTCCTGTGTTTGTTGCTTTTTACTTTACCAGTCTACCCTAGAGAGGGGGCCGGATTTTCAAAGGGTGGAGCAGGGCTTGTATCAAGCTGTGTGCCACAATACTTTGATTCTGCCAGTATGCCAAATACTTTTGCCACTGCTGCATCTAATTTTCTTAGCTCAGACACAATTGAGACAATTTACCCGATTTATGGTAGCTTGCGCCAAATCACAAACACAAGCACTATATAAAGGGTCCCCAGGAGTGACACAAGCTAAACCACAAAAAGCTGGTCTAACTTGCATCAGTTGCTGCATGGGATAGAGAATCCCATTAGACTGCTGCAAGCCTGGTGTACCATATCTGTGGCACACTTTGGGCTTGTGGCAGTCTAGCCCTTTCTGGAAATCCGGCCCAGGGTGTTACTTGGTTTCCCCTTTACAAATGAACATATGAACATATGAAAACGCAAGCAGGAGCAGGCCTTACAGTCTATCAAGTCTGCTCGATTGTAGCCAGCATCTCAATTTGCAGCTGCCCCACCCCTCCCCACCCCTTGTCATAACTCCCCTGCCCTGTCCCAACCCCTCTTAAAGCTACCCACCATTCTACAGGATGGCCCCCCAGTCAGAGCATTCCACTTGTCCACCACCCTTTCGATGAAAAAATGTCTCCTAATTTCCTTCCTGAACCTTCCCCCCTCCAACCTCAACTGATGTCCTCTTGTATCCCTCTCTTCTAAGCTGGAATATCTCTTCTGTATTAACCTTATTTATCCCCTTGAGGTATTTAAATGTTTCAATCATATCCCCTCTATCCCTCCTCTCCGCCAGGGAGTATGTATTCACCTTAGCTAATCTCCCCTCATAGGACTTTCCCTAAATCCCTGATTCATCTTGGTCACCCTATGTTGCACCCCCTCCAACAACTTGCTGAGATTCTTCAGGAATGGGCACCAGTACTGCATGCAGTAAACATAGAAACACAGACTTTGATGGCAGATAAAGACCACTTGGCCCACCTAGTCTGCCCATTTCCCTACCTATTGGATAAGCTGCAGATCCTAGTTAACCAACAGACTTCTTCTTCCTACCCCCACCAAAATTGCCTTGTGTCTGTCCCATGCATTCTTGAATTCCCCCATTGTTTTTGACCCCACAACCTCCTCAGGAAGGCCATTCCATGTGTCCACCACCCTCTCTGTGAAGAAATACTTCCTTACATTGCCCCTGAGCCATCCCCCCTCTATCTTCAGATTGTGTCCCCTTGTTCTTGCACATCTCCAGTCTTCAGTTAGTGAAGGGGGAAGAAGCTTCTAGCTGGAGGCTGGGAGAGTAAGTAGACTTGAAAGATTTTCTTAGCTGGTATTCTGTGTGTCTGTAATTGTATTTGAGGGCTGTTCTTAACTGCCATTTATTGCGCTTTTACATTTAGTTTGGGCAGGAGGAAGGTATTCTAACAGACAATTTGTTGTTTGTGTGTGTTTAAAAGTTGCTATCTGGCATGTAAGTGCAGGCATCATATTACAGGGGATTAGTGCTGTTTGAATGTAAGGTGTGACTGCCAGCTCAGTCAGTCTTCAATTAGTGAAGGGGGAAGAAGCTTCTAGCTGGAGGCTGGGAGAGTAAGTAGACTTGAAAGATTTTCTTAGCTGGTAGTGCTTGGAGGTGCAGTGAGGGGCAGACACAGGGCTGATACACTCTTGTGAGAGTCGGGTGTAGGCCCTAATCCCACCCCTCCCTTCCCAGAGCTTGGCTCATTTATAGAGGAACACCTGCCCTGCAATTGAAGGAAAAGGCTTTAGGTGCAGCTCATGTAGTTCTAGCCACTGGGGGTTGGGTTTAAAGGCTGGGAGAGAGGAGCTTAGGGAGTTGTACACTTCCCCTATAAGTTTACTGTGTAGTACTGAACCTAGTAACGGGGGTACCTGTTTGCTGTGGGACTGTATCTAGGATTAGTGGGTGACCTGATTAGTGGGTAGGAGTGTATCTTGGACTAGTGGGGAACCTGGTGGTTCACCCAAGAAAACCTACTTGGAGGGAGATGGGACTACACGTCATTAGGGCCGGCATCTTTGGGAGGGTGGTGGGGTGCACAGGGTGTGGGGCGGCCATGATACTGGACTGGGCTTGGCAGTTCGGTGGTTGCCCAGTGTGCTACCAGCTGGCACAGCTTAGGGAGAAGGTTGAGGGATTAGGACACAGCTGGAGGGAGGGGGTGGTATGATTGGGGAATAGGGCAGGGGCTCTCCCACGGGGTTCCACCAAGCACTAGGGGTGGGGGCATAGGGGAAGGCGTGCAGGAGAGTACTCTGGGGTTACATAGGGACCCTGACAGAGGGGGCCCAAAAGGAGGACACTACCAAGGAAGCAGGCAGGTATCTGGGGACCCTCACAGAGGGGGGCCAAAGGAAGGTCATTCTCAGGGAAGTAGGCAAATGGCTTGGACTGGACAGAAGGAAGCAATGGGAGGAGGTGGCTCAGACCTTAAGCTCAGTAACCACTTCTATTCTCTTCTTCTGCTTGAGGATGAGGGGGGTGATGTAGCCATGACAGGGGCAGTTAGAGATGGAAAGGGTGTGGGGGGGAAGAGGTAGGGGCCGGATAGCAGGAAGAACAGGGAGAAACTTGGAACACAGTAAAATGGGGGGAGCAGGAGATCAGAGCAGAAGGAGGAGGGGGTAGAGGGAGGAAAGCACAAGGAGAAGGACCAGTTGGGAGGAAAGGGCAAGGAGAGGGACCAGAAGTACAAGGAGGATACAGTAAAAGTGAGCTGAGGGTTTAGGCCAGGGGAGCATGACAGGCAAGAGGGGCTGAGCATAGACGGGAAGGAAGGGAGGACGAGCCAGGCAATTATAGCAGATGGGGGGGGAGGACCAGTTATGAGCAGTGATTGGGGGGTAGCGGAGTACAGAAGGATAATCCAGAGGAGAAGAGGCATAGGATCGGAGGGGAAGGGGTGGCCAGCATAAATAAGGAGGGGATGGCAGGTGGCACCCATATAGGGGGAGGAGCAACGATCTGGATGAGGGGAGGGGCCGGTAGAAAGGATGAGGGACATGAAAGGGGGGAAATGGAGGAAAAGGGGCGGTCACAGAGCTCCTGTTGGGCGATTCCATGATCAGGGGCATCAAATAGGATAGGGAGGGGGAAGTCTGCCTGGTAAGAACAAAATGCTTCCCTTGACTAACAATGCACATGGCCAAGCATGAGGTATAGCAGCTGGCAAAGGATTGTGGAGGTTCCCTGGACATACTGTTGGATTTTATTCTCTTATTGTACTGCGCCTTGATGCCTGAAAGGTGCATAGCAAATAAAGTATTATTATTATTATTATTACTGGTCCACCTGGGTGCCAATGACATTGAGGGAAATAGTGAGCCAGAGATACAGGTAAGGTTCAGGGAGCTTGCCAGGGTCTGCCATGACATAGGATATGAGATTTCCTTTTGGAAATCCTGCCAGTGCCAAGGGCTAGTGGGGAATACAAGAGGAAGATTAGGGAGATAAACCAGTGGCTCAGGGAGTGGTGTGGGGCCAGAGGGCATGGGTTGATGGGGATTGAGGGGAGAGCTGGGAGGATAAGGGGCTATATGCTAGAGATAGGCTCCATCTCAATTTGGAAGGGAGGGAAATCCTTAAGTTGAAAATAGAGGGGTTCGTTGGTGAAAGGTGGGGTTTAAACTTGTGAAGGGGGGAAGGATGGGAAAAAAGGCTGTCGAGGGGGTCTGATAAAGGAGGGAATCTGTCTCCACCCCCCTGGGGAGCTGGAGGAATGCGGGAAAAGG
This sequence comes from Neoceratodus forsteri, assembly GCA_016271365.2. Lineage (NCBI taxonomy): Eukaryota > Metazoa > Chordata > Ceratodontiformes > Ceratodontidae > Neoceratodus > Neoceratodus forsteri. The sequence continues at coordinate 1,058,341,286 of CM057456.1, forward strand.
CCAACTGGTAAGGTGCTGACTTGGGGAAGATGGAATCCCCATGGGAACGCGAGCAGGGGAAATGGAAGTATACGGAAAGGGTGGAAGGTAGTCCTGCTAAATGCCAGGAGCTTGGACAATAAAATGCCTGAGCTCCAGGCAATGCTAACTGAGGGAGAGGTGGATGTGGCAGTGGTCATTGAGACCTGGGCCACTGCAGGGCACGACTGGGACCTGAACCTGGAGGGTTACACCATGTTCAGGAAGGACAGGGGGGAGGGAAGGGGAGGAGGGGTAGCAATAATAGTCAAAAACTGCATTGGCATAGGAGGAGTGGAGAAGGCGGAGGGAACTGTGGAGGCGATTTGGGTCACCTTGATAACAAGGGGGGCCAAGAGAGTAAAAATAGGAGTGGTGTATAGACCACCCACGCTGGCAGAGGAGCTGGAGGAGAGTCTGGTGGCAGATGTGGGGAGACACTGCAGTTTGGGAAGGGGAAGGGTGGTGGTATTGGGGACTTAAACATGCCAGGAATGGTCTGGGAGACCATGACATCCTCAGTGGCCAGGGAACAGAGGTTGTTGGACATCTTACAGGACGCATTCCTAACTCAGCAGGTGGGGGAACCGACCAGGGAGGCACAGATACTGGATGTGGTCCTGGCAGACAGTGACCAGATTGGGGGCCTGGAGGTAAGGGACCCGTTGGCAAGGAGCGACCATGCCACGGTCTGGTTCTGCCTGGACCTAGAAGGGGTAGAAGGCTGCACAAAGACCAAGGTAACTGACTTCAGGGGGGTGGATTTCAAGGAAATGGGAAGGATCCTTAGGAAGCATTTGGATGGGATTGGGCCAGACATGGATGCTGACAGTAGGTGGGAAATCATCAGAGGGGGGTGCAGGATGCTACCAGCACCTGTACAAGAGTAAGATGAAAATGCAGTAGGGCCCATAAACCCTGCTGGTGGACCAGGGAGGTTCAGGAGGTGGTGAGGGAAAGAAGGCGGTTTATAGGCATTTCAAGTGCTCAAGGAGTGAAAGGGATCAAGGGAGTACAAGTTGATGGCCAGAAGGGCCACTAGGGTGGTGAGGGTGGCTAAGGCAAGGAAGGAGCAGAACCTGGCCAGGGAAATTAGGAGAGGGAACAAGGGGTTCTTTAGATACATTGGGGAAAAACAAAGGTGAAGGGGCAGATTAGCAGGATTAAAACAGGGGAGGGATGGGCACAAGACCAGGGGGAGCAGGCTGAGGTACTAAATGAGTACTTCACCTCAGTTTTCACCAAGGAAAATGGGGTGCTGCATCATACATGGGAGGAGATGGTGAAACTGAGGAGGGGGACCCTTACCGATCGGCGGGTCTGGGGGGAGGCCATCACTGGCAGGAGGGAGGGAAGGCAAAGCATGGGGACGAGGTAGCGGAGGAGAAAATCATGGCAGAGAGAGTGAGGGAAGCCCTCAGGTCCCTTAAGACAGAGAAAGCACCGGGGTCAGATAAATTACATCCCAGAGTGCTGAAGGAACTGTCGGATGTCCTGGCAAAACCTGTGGCAGAGCTTTTCAGCATCTCTCTGATGACAGGGTGGGTGCCCCAGGACCGGAAGGTGGCACATATAGTGCCTATCCACAAGGGAGGATCAAGGGAGGTGGCAGGGAACTACAGACCATCAGCCTGACATTGGTGGTGGGCGAGGTGATGGAGGGCATTGTCAAGGAGAGGCAAGGGGGGACCTGGAAAATTCGGGGTGCCTGAATGATGGGCAACATGGAATCACCCCAGGGAAATCATGTCAGACAAACCTTGTAGAGTTCTATGACTGGGTGACAAGTGCCTTTGACCTGGATAGACCGGTGGACGTCCTCTTTCTTGACTTCAGCAAGGAGTTTGAGTCTGTTCTTCATGGGGGCCTGTTAGATAAGCTGGGAGAAATGAGTGTGGGGAACCAGATGATCAGATGGATAGGAAATTGGCTCCAGGACTGGACCCAGACGGTCATGGTTGGTGGGATAGTCTCATCCCCACAGAGGGTCATTAGTGGGGTCCCCCAGGGATTAGTTCTTGGGCCTCTCCTGTTCAACGCCTATGTCTCTGACATATGGAACGGTATCAGGAGTGAGATGAGTCTCTTTGCGGATGACTCAAAACTGGGGGCAGTGGTGGATGGGGAGGAGGGGAGGGTGGCTCTACAGGGGGACCTGGAGGCTCTGGAAAGGTGGTCTAGAAAGTGGAAGCTGAGGTTCAATGCAGGGAAATGCAAGGTACTGCACCTGGGAGCCAGAAACCAGGCCAAGTGTACACCCTGGGGGGAATGCTACAAGTCTCAATGGCTGAGAGGGACCTGGGGGTGGTGGTGGATGTCAAGATGAAACAACTCTGAGACTTGTAGAGAGGGCAGCAGCAAGGCCAACAGGATGCTGGGATGCATCACTAGGAGGGATCACTCCCTCTGTATAACTGCTTGGTGGCAGGACTGCATGCTTGAAGGCCACACTTAAAAAGGGACATCGAACTCCTGGAGAGGGTCCAGAGGAGGGCAACCAAAATGATCTGGGGCTTGGGGGACAGGACCTATGTGGAGAGGCTCAAAGAGCTAAATATGTACACATTGGAAGAGAGAAGGGACCAGGGGGACATGATAGAGGTCTTCAGGTACATGAAGGGGGTAAATAGGGGAGGAGCAGTCAGGGTGCTCCGAAGGAATGGGGAGCAACTAGAGGGCATGGGTTTAAGCTGGAGGGGGGAGATTCAAGGGAGAAAGGAGGAGGTGCTACTTCACTGAGAGGGTGGTGGAGCCATGGAATGCGCTGCCCAGGGGGCTGGTGGAGGCCGAGATGGTGGAGGGGTTCAAGAGCGGGTGGGACAGGTACAGAGGAAGAGTTCTAGAAGCAAAGTCCTGTGCAGCGAGTATCCGGGACTGGGAAGGGAGAAGCCAGAGAGGGCAAAGGGGGCAGCAAGGTCATCTCCCAGGGTGGGGCTGACCAAACAAGCAGACACGAAAGACCGTTAGGCCTATTCTGCTGCCATTTTAGTATGTTAGTATCTCTTTTTCTGAAAGATGTTACCCTCTTGGACTTTGTTGATTCCCTTGAGGTACTTGAAAGTTTCTATCTCGTCCCCCCTCTCCCTCCTTTCCTCAAGGGTATACATATTAAGCTCCTTTAGTCTTTCTTTGTATGGCTTCTGTTGTAGACCCTGCACCATTTTAGTTGCCCTTCTCTGGACTGCCTCCATCCTGTCTATGTCCTTGCAGAGATGAGGTCTCCAGAACTGTATGCTCTTCTCCAGGTGTGGTCTCACCAAATGTCTGTACAGAGGAATAACAATTTCCTTTTTTCTCCTGGTGATGCCTCTCCCTATACATCCCAGTATCCCCCCAGCCATCCTTACTGCCTTCTCACATTGCTTGCTTACCTTTAGGTCATCTGATACGACTACCCCCAGATCCCTTTCCATTTTTGTTGTTGTTAATATCGCCCCCCTCCATTGTGTATTCTTCCCCTGGATTTTTCTTTCCCAGGTGCATTACTTTGCACTTCTTTGCATTGAATCTAAGCTGCCATATTTTTGACCATTCCTCCAACCTTGCCAAGTCCCTTCTCATCCTTTTCAGCCCCCCCCTTGTGCATCAACCCTGTTGCAGATATTTGTGTCATCTGCAAAGAGGCATACTTTTCATTCCAGTTCCTCTGCAATGTCACTTAAAAAGACATTAAAAAGGACCAGACCCAGTACTGAACCCTGCAGTACCCCACTAGTAACCCCCCTTTCTTCGGAGTGGACTCTGTTTACTATTACCCTCTGTATCTTGTTGTCAAGTCAATTTTTTTACCCAGGCTACCATCCTGGGACCTACTCCCAAGCTGGCTAATTTGTTTATTAATCTTTTGTGTGAGACTGTCAAAGGCCTTGCTAAAGTCTAGGTAGGCCATGTCCACAGCCCCTTCCTGGTCTACTACTTTGGTCACCCAGTCAGAGAAATCTATTCGATTTGTCTGACATGACCTTCACACTGTGAATCCAGGCTGTCTTGGGTCCTGTGCCCTGCTGGCCTCTAGGTACTCAACAATCCTTTCTTTCAGAAGTGATTCCATCATTTTCCCTCCCACTGAGGTCAAGCTAACAGGTCTGTAGTTTTCTGCCTCTGCTTTGCTCCCACTTTTGTGAAGGGGAATCACATCCACCCTCCTCCAGTCCTTAGGTACAACACCATTCTCCCATGATTTGTTAAAAAGGGTAGTCAGTAGTGTCACTAGTTCTTCCTTTAGTTCTTTTAGAATTCTGGGGTGAATCCCATCAGGCCCCATTGCTTTGTCCACCTTGAGTTTTAGTAGTTCTTTCAAAACCCTTTCTTCTGTGAAAGGACTGGTATAGACCTCCCTATCCAGAGTGTTTCTATTGACTGGATTAGGTATCTCTCCGTCCTCCTCCTCTTTTGTGATTACTGAGCAGAAGTATTCATTCAGTATCCCTGCTTTTCATTGTCCCTCTCTGCCCACCCACCCTCCCCTTTATCAAGACTCACTATCCTTCCCTTGGTCTTTCTTTACTCCCTAATGTACCTATGAAAAGTTTTATCCCCTTCTTAACCAAGTTGGCTATATTTTCCTCGGTCTAGGCCTTTGCTTTTCTGTCTGCCTCCCCCGCTTCCTTCTGATTTAACTGTACAGTTCTCTGTCTTGCTCCTTCTGTGTTTCCTTATATTTCCTAAGTGCTATCTTTTTCTCCCTAACCTTCCCCTCCACCTCTTTTGAGAACCATAGTGTTTTTTTCCTTTGTTTTGATTTGTTTATTTGCTTCACACAAAGGCTTGTTGCCTCTGAGATGGCAGTTTTGATGTTTTCCCATTGGTTCTCCAACCCTCCTTCGTGTCTGTTTGCTAGTGCTTTTCTGAGGCACTCTCCCATTTTGACAAAGTCAGCCCTCCTAAAGTCCAGCACCCTCACTTTTGTATGGCTTCACTCTGTGGCTGTGTTTATCATAAACCACTCTGTTTGGTGGTTACTTGTTCCCAGATGGCTACCCACTTCTAGATCTAAGATCCTCTCTCCATCCCCATTTGAGAGTACCAAGTCTAAGACTGCTCCCTCCTGACAGGGTTCCCACACTAGCTGCTTGAGGCATGCCCTCTGTAGGGCATTGAGAAAGACCCTGCTCTTGGATGTGGCTGCAGCAAAGGTGCTCCAGTTAATATCTGGCATATTCAGGTCCCCCCCATCAACAATAGCTCCCCTTTTTCTGCCATCCTAAGGATGCCTTGTATCATTCCTTGTCCATTTCCTCCCCCTGAGACGGGGGGTCTGTATATAACCCCCATGCGGATTGTTGTGCCATTTCCAGTCTCCAGGGTGACCTACAGCACCTCCTCTCCTCCCTGTTTACCCTTTAATTCAGTTGCTTTGATCCCTTCCCTTATGTAGAGAGCTACTCCTCCTCCTCTTCTACCCTCTCTGTCCCTCCTGTATATTGTGTACCCTAGTATGTTGACATCCCAGTCATGATTCTCTGTGTACCATGTTTCTGTGACTGCCACAATATCCAGGCATCCCTCTTCCATCAAGGCCACCAGTTCAGGGAGCTTGTGACCTAGACTATGGGCATTGGTACTCATTACCCTCCATTTTTTGATGGCCTTACCCCTTTTTGCCCCATCCCTGTCCTTACTGCCTTTGTTTTTTTCTCCATTTATCCTTGCCCTTCTCCCTATCAACCTCTTTATCTTGGTGTTTACCTTACTAAAAACCCTGATTTTTGGGGGGGCTAGGAATTCTCTGTTCATTTTCAGTGCCCCCCCCGGGATAGTTTAAATGCTTGCCAATGAAGCATTTAAATCTATCACCTAGGATCTGGACAGATGCAGCCCATCGTGCCAGTATAGACCTGCATCCCTCCAGGTGGACCCCCCAGTCCTCAGTGAAGCCAAAACCCTGAGTTCTGCACCAGTTTTTCAATCATTGATTGAATTCCATGGTGTGAAGCACCCTAGTCTCACCCATTCCATAGACAGGTAGCATCTCCGAGAAGGTTACCGTGCATGCTACTTGTCTAAGGCCCCCTCCCCAACTCCACAAACTCCTCCTACACTGCTCTGATCCCTTTCCCAGCCAGGTCATTTGTTCCTAGGTAGACAATGACATCCAACTCCCTCCCCCATGCAGTTGCTCCTGCGATCCTGAGGATTCGCTCCCTGTCCCTCCAAGCCATGGCACCTGGCAGGCATCTTACCTACCTCTCACCCCTCCCCCAGTTCTACCCCCCCAACAATGGAGTCCCCCTCCAAGAATTGTTTCCTTCCCCTATGGGGTCCCATGACACCCTCCTGTGGGTCTCCCTTGTGGAGGTTCCCAGCATACTCCTTGGTCTCCACTGTGGGTGCATTCATAGAGGAACCACACTCTGCCAGAACGGCATATGAATTGTGGAGATGTACAACTGGAGGGATGGGCTTCTGTTCCATTACCCTCACCCTCCCTGAGCCCACTGTGATCCAGCTGCTCCTCTTTCTTGGCAACCTCTGAGGCAGTGGCAGCAGCCCATGTGATCCCTGGGTGGGAGAGGAGGTCCCCCGAATCCTGGTCAACTCAGCCTGGAGACGAGCAACCTCCTCCCTCAGCCCAGAGAGGTGCCTGCAGATGGGACAAAACCGCATCCTCCAGAATGTCTCCCAGAAGATTGCCACTTCACAGCCACTGCACTGCACCACTCTTATCATGTCTTATTTGTGGCCCCTCAACTGTTGTTTTGTATGCTCACTCTTTCCTCTCTCTTTATTTTTTTTTATTTTATATATTTTTTCTCCCTACTTTCCTACTGCCTCCATCCCCTTAAAGCTCCTGCTCTTCCTGTGCTGTTCCTGTATTCCTCAGTATTCTCCTTCTTACTTGCTCAGAGTCAGACCTCCAGCAGCTGGGGGGGGGGTTGGGAGCAACTCTTTTCCTTCTAGGATCGTGAGTCTTTTATGCCTCTGTGATCACTCTCTTCCTGCTCTCAAACAGGAAATTCCTGTTGTCAGTCAAATCTGTGCCTATAAAAGTAGAACTGGCTAAGGGTGGTGGTTGGAAGGGAAGGAGTGCTATATTGTCCCAGTAGAGTAGTAAAGTTCTAACAGCATCTCCTTCCTCTTGCTGTTCTCTGCCAAAAGCTATCTAGGGCAGATTTAAGAGCAAACACCTGGCTTCCTGCTGCCTAAGCCACTCCTCCTAATTCACAGTTCCTTTCTTCACCTAGCTAACTGCACAGATAACAATTCCCTTCACCCAACTCAGACAAACACACTAACTCTTGTTTTTTTGTTTGTTTGTTTTTACCCTAAATTGAAGGTCCCAGTACTAGAGTTCTAGTTCTTAAGTCCCAGTAGAGTAGTAAAGTTCTAACAGCACCTTCTTCTTCTTGCTGTCCTCTCCAGGTGAGGCCTGACCAGAGATCTGTACAGGGGAAGGATCATTTCCCTTTTCCTGGAGGAGATTCCCCTCGCTACACACCCTAGCATCCTATTGGCCTTTGCCGCTGCCTTCCTGCACAGAGCCGAGTTTTTCGTGCTGCCCATTACAATCACCCCAAATCCTTTTCCTCCTCATTACTTTCCAGCTGTACCCTTCCCAGCTGATAACTCCTCCCCTGGTTTCTAACTCTGAAGTGCAGTACCTTGCACTTTTTGTCATTGAACCCCAGCTGCCATTTTACTGACCATTCCTGTAGTTTGTTCAGGTCCTCCTGCAGCCCCTTCCAGCCTTCAATGTCATCTATCACAGCTCCCATCTTCGTATAATCCACGAACAGACTGATCCTACTCCGGACCCTGTGTGAGATAGCTGTGAATATCCCAAACAACACTGGTCCCAGTATCGATCCCTGTGGCACCCCGCTCATCACTTCCCTTGGTGATGAGAGTTCCCCACCACCACCACCCTCTGCTACCTTTCATTCAGCCAGTTGATAATCCAGTTGACCAGCTTTGTTCCCACCCCTATGTATTCCAGCGTCCCCCAGCCTCCCATACAGCACAGAATCAAATGCCTTGCTGAAGTCCAAATACAGGACAGCCACTGCGTGGCCCCTCTCCAGTTCCCTGGTCACCCAGTCATAATACTCAATTCAATTTGTCTGGCAGGATCTGCCAGTGACAAACCCATGTTGATGACTATCCTGGAGACCATTGACCTCCAAGAAGGTCACCAGCCTCTCCTTTAGGATTGTCTCCATGAGCTTTCCCACAATCAATGTGAGGCTCACTGGCCTGTAGTTGCCTGGATCATCCTTGGGGCCACTTTTGTGACTGGGTACCACATGGGCCATCCTCCAGTCTTATGGTATGCATCCTGTGTCCAGGGAGGTATTGAACAGGTCAGTCAACTGCCCTGCCAGGAACTCCGCTAGCTCCCTGAGTAGCCTAGGGTGAATGCCATCTGGTCCCAGTGCCTTGTCCACACTTAATGTCCTCAGTCCTTCCAGAACCATGTCCACTGCAATCCTTCCATCAGTCATCCCCTTCCCACCACTACCACCCCCGGAGTATCTGCCCCTTTCTCTTTGTGAACACAGAACAGAAGTATTCATTTAATGCCTCTGCCTGTTCTCCCCCTCTCCATCCAACCCCCCATCCTTTCTAATCCTCATAATCTGGTCTTTGTTCTTCCTTCTTTCTCTATGCATCTGAAGAAGTCCTTTTCTCCTTCCCTAATGCCCTGTGCCAGTCTCAGTTCTCTTGAGACCTTGGCCACTCTGACTAGTCTGGTAACCTCCCTGGACTTCTTCGTATACTCTTCCTTATAAACCCCCCCCCCCCCAATTTCATGAGCTTCCGAAATAGAAACATAGAATTTGACGGCAGATGAGGACCACTTGGCCCACCCAGTCTGCCCATTTCCCTACCTGATGGATAAGCTGCAGATCCTAGTTAACCAGCAGCCTTCTTCTTCCTACCCCCACCCCCTAGAATTGCCTTAGACTGTCCCATGCATGCTTGAATTCCACCACTGTTTTTGACTCCACAACCTCCTCTGGAAGGCTGTTCCATGCATCCACAACCCTCTCTGTGAAAAAATACTTCCTTAAATTACCTCTGAGCCCCCTTCTATCTTCAAATTGGCCCCTTGTTCTTGCACACCCTTTTTGAAAGATGCTACCCTCTTGGACTTTGTTGATTCCCTTGAGGTACTTGAAAGTTTCTATCGTGTCCCCCCTCTCCCTCCTTACCTCGAGGCTATACATATTAAGCTCCTTAAGTCTCACTTCATATGTCTTCCGGTGCAGACCCTGCACCATTTTAGTTGCCCTCCTCTGGACAGCTTCCATCCTGTCTATGTCTTTGCGGAGATTGGGTCTCCAGAACTGCATGCAGTACTCCAGATGTGGACTCACCAGCTGTCTGTACAGAGGGATAATAACTTCTTGTTTTCTGCTGGTGATGCCTCTCCCTATGCATCCCAGTATCCCCCCAGCCCTCCTTGCTGCCCTCTCACATTGCTTGCCCACCTTTAGATCATCTGATATGACTACCCCCCGGTCCCTTTCTCATTTTTGTTGTTGTTGTTAGTATCTCACCCTTCATTGTGTACTCTTCCCCTTGGTTTTTGTTTCCCAGGTGCATCACCTTGCACTTCTTAGCATTGAATCTAAGCTGCCATACATTTGACCATTCCTCTAACCTTGCCAAGTCCCTTCTCATCCTTTCCACCCCACCTTGTGCATCAACTCTGTTGCAGATCTTTGTGTCATCTGCAAAGAGACATACTTTTCCTTCCAGTCCCTCTGCAATGTCACTTATAAAGATATTGAAGAGGACCGGTCCTAATACTGAATCCTGTGGTACCCCACTGCTAACCCCCCTTTTTTCAGAGTGGACTCCATTTACTATTACTCTCTGTGTCCTATTCTCCAGCCAATTCTTTACCCAGGCTGTCATCTTGGACCCACTCCCAGGCTGGCTAACTTGTATATTAATCTTTGTGTGGGACTGTGTCAAATGACTTGCTAAAGTCTAGGTAGGCCATGTCCACAGCCCCTCCCTGATCTACTACTTTGGTCACCCAGTCAAAGAAATCTATCAGATTTGTCTGGCATGACCTTCCCGCTGTGAATCCATGCTGCCTTGGGTCCTGTGCCCTCTGGCCTCTAGATACGTAATATTCTTTCCTTCAGAAGTGATTCCATCATTTTCCCTACCACTGAGGTTAAACTAACAGGTCTGTAGTTTCCTGCTTCTGCCTTGCTCCCACTTTTGTGAAGGAATCACATCTGCCCTCCTCCAGTCCTCAGGTACCACCTCATCCTCCCATGATTTGTTAAAGAGGGTAGTCAGTGGTGTCACTAATTCTATCCTTAGTTCTTTTAGAATTCTGGGATGAATTCCATCAGGCCCCATTGCTTTGTCCACCTTCAGTTTTAAGAGCTCTTCAGAACTCTTTCTTCTGTAAATGGGCTGGTATCAACTTCTGTATCCAGAGTGTTTCTACTGTTTGTTTTAGGTACCTCCCTCTTCCTTTGTAAATACTGAGCAAAATATTTGTTTAGTATCTCTGCCTTTCACAGTCACCCTCTGCCCACCCTCCCTCCCCTTATTAAGCCTCACTATCCCTCCCTTGGTCTTCCTTTGCTCCTGATGTACCTATAAAGGTTTTATCCCTTCTTAACTGAGTTGGCTATATTTTCCTCGGTTTGGGCCTTTGCTGTTCTGACTGCCTTTCTAGCTTCCTTTTGCTTTAACTGATACAGTTCTCTGTCCTGTTCCTTCTGTGATTCCTTGTACTTCCTGAATGCTTTCTTTTCTCTTGAACCTTCACTGCTTCCTTTGAGAACCATAGTGGTTTCTTACCTCGTTCGTTTTGTTTACTTGCTTTACACAAGGCTTGTTACCTCTGTGATGGCAGTTTTATTAATCCCCATTGTTCTTCCACCCCTCCTTCCTGCCCATTTGCTAGTGAATTCCTTAGGCACTCACCCATTTTGGCAAAGTCAGCCCTCCTAAAATCCAGTACCTTTGTCTTTGTATGGCTTGACTCTATTGCTGTGTTTATTGTGAACCATACTGTTCGATGGTCGCTAGTTCCCAGATGGCTACCCACTTCTACATCTGTGATCCTCTCTTCATCTCTGTTTGAGAGAACCAGGTCTAAGATTCTAAGATCTAAGGTCTAAATACCCTTTTCTTGGCCCTTACCCCCTCCATGACCTCCTGAGTCAACCAACTGGGCTTATTTGCCCTTCCCTTCTTACTCCGTGCCTTTGTATACATCCCAGTGGCCTCCTCCAGGCCTCTTTTAATAATATCCCACTTTTGACTAGCATCCATTTCTTGACGAATGCCTGCCAGATACTTAGTCAAAATTTCCCCCATCCTCCTAAAGTCTGCCCCTTTAAAATCAATCACCCTGGTTTCCATACCGTCTGTTTCTCTAGTCATATTGTGCGTGAACTACACTGAGTGGTGGTCACTCCCAGCCAGAGGGTCCTCCATCCCCAGATCTCTTACAGCCTCCCCATTTGAAAGTACTAGATCCAGAGTCCCGTCCAATCTAGTAGGTTCATGAACCAAGCGCTCCAGGAAGCTGTCCTGAAATGCCTCTAGTATGACCTGCTCCCTCGCACTCTTGGTAGCTGGAGTACTCCGCTCCACCCCAGGTAGGTTGCAGTCCCCCACCACCACTATGTTCCCCTTCCTACAGACCTTTCTGATTTGCTCAGCTAGCTCTCTGTCCATGTCCTTCCCTTGTGCTGGAGGTCTGTATGCTGTCCCCAACCTCAGTGTCCTACCTCTTGATTCCTGAAATTGCATCCATAGGGCCTCTATTCTACCTTCCTCCCCTCCTCCCTTATACACCTTATCCCTTCTCATACATAGATTGCCATGCCCCCCATTCCCCTTAGCCCTATCCTTCCTGAATATTTTGTACTCTGGGATCATCATATCCCAGACATGGAAATTGGTAGCCCACATTTCAATGATGGCCGCGATATCCACCCTCCTCACTGCCAAGAGAGCCTGCAATTCAGCTAATGTATTACGTAGGATCCTCACATTTAATGTGACCTCCCTCCACCTCATATCTTTCCTTGCCTTACCCTGGGTTTCCTCCACCCCCTCTATGCCTCTACACCACCTCCTCCCCTGTTATCTTGGGGGGTAAGCTCATCAGGCTCCCCACTCTGGGTTCCCTGCCCACCAGCTGTCCACTCACCACCCCCCACCTAGCTTAAACTCACCTTTGCTGCAATATACTCCTCTATCCCCTGTTTTAATGTTTCCATCCCCTCCCCGCACAAGTGCAGCCTATCCACTGTGTATAGGTCATTGCTGTCCCAGATCTGTCCCCAGCCCCCCCCCACTAATCCATACCCCTTTGACTGACACCATTCCCCCAGCCATGTGTTGAACTCTGTAATGCTCCCTTTTCTCATCGTACTCATGCACAGCACTGGGAGCTCCTCTGAGAAGGTCACCAATTCCCCCAGTTCCTCACACACCTTACCTAGTTCCTCAAACCTCTCCCTTGCAACTTTCACTATTTCCCCACCAGGTCATTTGTACCCATGCGCACTACAAGATGAGGTTTCCTCCTACCCCTCCTTGCACACTTCAGAATTGACTGCCATGCCGTGCCCACCATTAACCCAGGTATGGACTCCACCCATATATGACTGTGCCTTTCTCCCTTACTCCCCATCTTATCCCTTTTAGTATGGAATCCCTCATCACTAGTATCCCCCTCATCATTCCTTATCCCCCGCCCCACCTTACTACCACAGTACCTATCTCTGGAGTCTGTCACCTTTGTTTCTCTGTCCTTTCCCCCTATTGCTCCCTCCCCCCAACTGCTGATCTGTCCTCTTCCCCTCCATCCCTATCCTCCTCTTCCCTCCCAACCTTCCTGGACCCACCCCCACCTCTGCCTATCCCATCCTCCCTCCCATCCCTGTTCCTCTCTCCTTCCTCTCTGCTCCTTTGGCCATCCTTCCGGCTGTGCCCTTCCCATTACCTTTGGCTCCTCCTCAAGCTACATCTGTCCCTTATTCTTACCTCCTTTCCCTCTCCCTCCTCCCTTCCTGGCAATCCTCCCCTTCCACCAATGTCACCAGGACTGCAAACCTATTACCTGTCCCCACTGCCTTGCTGTGCATTGGTATCTCCCTCCCAACAATGGCCCTTCCTACAGTGCCTGGTCTCCTTTACAGTTTGCTCATACACCCCCTTCCCATCCCCTCTCTCAACCCGATGCTCCTCCCATGTGGTGCCCTCATGTTTCCCTCTGGGAGTGTCTCACTTGCTCCAGCAGCCCTCCACCCTTTTCCCATCCTCTCCAATTCCCTACCAAGCCACATCACCTCCTCCTTCAGCCTTCTCAGCCTGTGACAGATTGGGCACCATTCACATTTTCGTAAAACGTTCATCCAAACCACTGCCCCACATCCATTACAGCCCACTATTCTACTCATGTTAAAGCAGACTTAACTAGCAGGGCAATGCAAAATGAATACAGTATTACCAATACAATTAACCAGTCCTATTTGTGTGTTTTTAACTGCAGTAGTCCTGCCCCTCAAAAATAAACTCACAGGACAGTAACAAAGATAGAAATGCAGTACTAATTTTTCTCCTTTAGTCCCTGCCTTCCCACTCAAGTGAGCTACACTACAAGTACAACTTACCAAGCAGAGACATATACAGTGTCCTATGCCAAATACAGCTCAATATGCCACTCACTCTCCCTCACCACCTATAGACCAAATAGTGCCAGATTGATTCACCATCTGCCATCAGCCAGAGTCCCCAAAATCCAGGTAGCGTTCTGCTCCATACCCCAGAAGTCAACACCTTCTGCTACTCTCCAGCCCTTGGTTCCATGCTGCTCCATGCCTCCAGCTTCTCCCACCTTGACCATTTAATAGAAGTTGGGGCTGGGGTGGCTGGCTGGGATGAAAATCCTCCTGTCCTAGTCACCCTGCCCCGACTCTCTCTCTGGCCCTCAACAGTGGCTCCTGCCACACTCACAGGCCGCAGATACACTGGTCACCAACTCCCTCAATGGCACCTGCCACCTGTGCACTCACTTCCTGACCCACAGAACAGCAGCTGGGCCCAGCTTATTATAGCCCAGCCGCTAGTATAAATCTGTCACTGCTCTGCCCAATTGGCTCCCGAGCATGTGTCCTGATTGGCTTCTCTAGGGCTGCCTAGCACTACCCAGTTGGCTCAGCACATGCTGGGAAACCTCCTGCATGAATCCTCTTCTTCTTCTGAAAATCCTCCTCTGTCCTCTGTCCTGGTCACTCTGCCCCTGACTCTCTGGAAATCCTCCTGTCCTGGTCACGCTGCCCTCAACTCTCTCCAGCTCTCAACAGTGGCTCCTGCCGCACTCATAGGCTACAGATGCACTGGTCCCCAACTCCCTCAATGGCACCCGCTGCCTGAACACTCACTCCCTGGCCCCTGGATATATTTCGCCTTGTACCCCTCTGCCACTTTACTACTTCCTTTTAATTAATATTCCTATTTTTGCTCTTCCTGATCTGTTACTTGAGCAATAAGGCGTGACAGGGTATGGATTATTGGGGGATTTACCCATGCCTTGTGTGGTGTGTCACGGGGCGTAGCCGACTGACTTAACCACACAAGAAATGGGTAAATCTACTAATAACCCACACCCTGGAGTGCCTTATTGCAATTATACAATGGACCCATGTGTAAAATACATTTAAAATGTGTTTAAGTATGTTTTTTATAAATGCCATTTCTCAGCCGTGGGTTATTTCAGGATATTCCATGGTCATGTGATGTGTTTTGACCAATGAGGTTACAGGATTGTCATACCCCATTGTATAATGTACCTTACTCTAAATAGGGTGTCTCACATATTCCCACTCATAGCAGCTACTGCTTGTTTCTTTCCCAGTGGATACTCTCTACTTCACCATCTGTAGCTTCCAATACAGGTAACAGTACGCTAAAAGGTACCTTATTTTCCCTTGCCTGTCTGGCAGAGTCCCCTGCTGGCCTGCAGTCACCTGCTGATGCCTGTTGATGCCTAAGGTACCAGTTACCTGTTTCATTCCTGCTCTGCTCCAGTCATGCTCTAGGACACAAGCATGAAGGGATGTGCTGGAGTGGCTACTTTTTATGCAGCTAGAACAGCTCCCCTATACTTACTACCCTAATTGACTGGTTTGCCATTCAGGTTGTGACAGGGTGACCCCTGTCATAGTGGACACCCCTGGGATAAATTGAAACCACTTCCCCAAACAGTTTATATGTTTTGTATAATGTCCAACATGCTGGTTGGCTGGTCATAAATTAAATGCTGAAGTGTTTATAAAGCTTTCTGTGCATATTAACCTAAAAACTAACTAAAAACCAGCCAAACCCTCAAAGAATATTGAAGTTATATATATTGTTTTCTTCTATGGTCTTTGGCCATAAAACAAAACTAAGAGGGTAGTTTTAATAGAAAAATAACAAAGGTCTGTGTCTGCTTTTTTCTAGATGTTAGCAGCCCCCTTCTAAGATATATTCTGCAGCAGACAGCATGAGATAATATGACCCAGCAGGAGAATTTGGAGAGCACAGCATGTTCTGACCTCGGGTCTGACCTTTAACAATGTTGTAAACAAGTTATGTTTGTACTCCAGGTGGCTGCCAAATAACTGTTCTCTATGGAACAACAGTGGCCCCTAGTGGTTAGTTTAATGTTATGTCTGCTGTTAATCAAACAGCAGGGGAAATTGTTTTTCCAACTTCTATTGAGCTTACAAAAAGGCCTACCTCAGTGCTGAGAATAGATAGGGTGGTCATTTGGATACTGACTGAGGAAGGTGGAAGACCTCCTGGTAGTGTGTGCTTTCACACTGTTTGATTCATGCAAGGCTGAAGAAACACCTTAGAAATGTTCTCCATGACCACACCTCTCCCCCCTGTGGCTGCCCTTGAGTCATAGCCCTTCCCCACTCCTCAGTTTACCCTCTTTCTCCTCCTCCTCCTTCACCTTGCCTCTCCACCCACCTCCCTCTCTTCTTTCTCCCTCACTTATCTACTTATCTGTACTTTCCCTTCTTCATCTGTGCGCCTTCCTTCAGTGCCGTATCCCCTGGTGCCCTCACCATTGAAAAGTACTATTGCTTGTACCAATGAGACAGATTCCCTACCATGTCCTTGTAACATTTTTGCCTACAATTTTACCCATCTGTTAAACCTCACTCATATTCATTTTGTACTGTTTAATTGATATCTCTGTATGACGTCTTATTGTATAAGTTATTATTCCATATTGTTCTTAAACCTCTCTTCCCCCTTCCCCCAGGAGGCATCTGGAAATGAGCTACTTTTTAGCTCAGTATGCATTTCTTGGTGAAACTTTTGAAATAAATAAATAAATACATAATGTGAGAGTCCCACATTTACACCACAATAGTAGAAAAAAACAAAACTATAAACATCAAGGTAATGCAGTGAACAGTTTTTGGTTCTGGACATACACACCAACTTGAAAATGCATTCAACACACACACACACACACACACACACACACACACACACACACATAGCTGTTACAACAATTGTGCATACCCATTGGGTGTGAGTGTCATTAGCAGGATAGGGCAGCTACAATATTTCATTTTCAGTGGGGTCCTGCTTTTACACATTTTTTCAATGTATTTAGTTAGAGTTGGCACAGGTAAAATGTAGAATCTAATTTTACTGGGATCCTGCTTTTATACAATTTTTACAATGTAGTTACCCAGAACAGGTCAGTTAACATGCAATATCTCATTTTCAGTGAGGTTCTGATTGTACCCATTGTAAGACTAACAGGTCTGGAATGCCCTAAATGACTTGGCTCCATCACAGCCTGTATGTTTTCAATGTCCAGATACTGTTATCTCTTTTTGGCCAGCAGGTGGATGTGAATTGTTCTGAAGTGTTCTGTTTTAGTGCCTCATTTTTGCTTTAGGGGTTATATTCAAACACACTTGGGGCACTCACACTTTGCTCCAAATGTGTTTCAGTATAGCAAATTTAGTGAACTGTGCTAATTTGCACTTAGGAAATGGACTTTGCAAGGGGCAACCTGATACCTTTTAATATGGAGCCATTACTCTGTGTAGTTCTGGTTTCCAGTTATAGGTTTGTCTACCTATTTCTGTTTCAAACTTTTAGCCACTGACCGCCATGCCAGCAACCCGGCTTCAAGAGTGGACCTGGGTCCCTTGGCTGGCCTCGGAGGGAGAATGGACATCTGTAGGACAGGGAGAGGAATATAGGTGGCAGCACCATGGGACAGCATGGGAAGGGACCCCACACCTGGATGCCATAGGTGTCTCCATGGAGGCTGAGTACACACATGTCTGGGCCCAATAGGGGAGAAAATAGGAGGAAAAGCCCTCCAACTGTAGAATAGTGATGGCCTACTGTCTTGCAGGCCCCACACTGATGACTAGGCACCTCTGATCCAAGGTCCTGTGGCAGGGCCACCAGAAAAGGTAAGTCTCAGAGAAGGTGGGTGATGGGGCTGGGAAGACTAGCCCAGATGGGGGCCAGTCAGCTTGCTAAAGGAGATAAGCAGCTTTGTAGAAAAAAAGTATTATAATTTATTACGATTTCCCAATACATGTAAAATATATCCTTCTACTCTCTCTCTCTCTCTCTATATATATATATATATATATATATACTCTCTCAGTCTCTCCCTCTTTCCTTCCTCACCCCACATAAAGGCTTTATTTAGTCTTATCCATGTAGCCAAATAAGACTTTAAACAAATTGCTGAAAAATGCCACCCATATCCCCAAAAACCTGTGAGAAATCTAAGCTCCATTTCTGCAAGTCATAATTGGATTGGATTGCATTCTATCTGATTACAGCCCATTAAAGATCAATGGCAAATACATTTTGGTAAAATTGTGCTACAAGGATAGGAACATTTCCAGTGGGATAAAAATCATGTGAAAAAACACTGTGTTTCTTGTTAACTACACTGGAAGTACTGTATAAATACACTGTAACTGCAATGTAACTATGGTGCAGTTATGTGTAACTACTATGTAGTTGTTAACTAGTTTCACATTTGCATGTTGTGTAGTTACACACAATTTGAATGAAGTAGCTACACTGTAACTGTAATGTAACTACTATGTAGTTGTTAACTTGTTTCACATTTGCATGTTGTGTACCAACACAATTTGTATGAAGTAACATTTACACATGCAGCCACTACTGTCTTCCTTTTGGTGCAAATCAATTCATTCTGACAAGTGTAACTGCACATTTAATAGCTGTTGCAAAGGGTAACAGAACATCTGTTGTGCAACTACAACTGTATCTCTTCTGGCATTAAGTAATTTGTTCTTACAAAGGCAACAATACATGTAATAGCTATTGCAAATTGTAACAGTAACTCTATAGTGTAAGTACTATGTTACTACTTTTGTCATCATTAAATCAGCAGTGACATGCATAAGGTTGAAACTAATCTACACAGTGGGAGAATGTGGACTAGCAATTTTTGCACTTACCGTTGAGCCACCTAACTGCACTTTCTAATTGGTGTGATACACACAAACACTGACTAATACAGATACACATATATGCATATATATACTGTATTCCAGTATAACATAGCAGCGCACTGTCTACACACACACAGAGCATTCCCAGACAACATTTTTTTTGTACAGAGGCCCTAAACTCTGAAATTCCATCCTAATCCACCTCAGACCAGTGGATAAGTTTATTTGTTTGCTTACCATCAAAAAATGGCACTTAGAACAGTCACACAAACCATTGCCTTGTTATTTACCATCATACACCAGATGATATTGCTATTAAGCTAATTTATTAAAGTAAACGATATTACTGTATCATTCCCTTGGATAACATCTTTAGTGTCTGTACCATTATAAAATGACTTTCTCTTTTCTCTATATGTGTAACACTGTAAGAAATGTTGACAACTTTTGTAATTTTATTTACTATGTGTGAGTCTATGGGACCTCATTGAAAATGAGCTTTTGCTCAAATGAGTATCTGATTCTTGTAATGAGTAAAATATGTTACTACTACACACACACTAACACACATACACTGCCTTATATGGTATTTATTTAAGTATACATCTAACCCTAACTTTTACTATATTTAGGATAAACAATGTGACACACTAACACACATGCACTGCTTCATGTTATGAATAGTGCACACTCTACAATATAGCATTACAGCCATTTGCAAATGGACTAAGACAAAGTTAATATACCAAGAAAGTGTTAACAGAGTGCCACGCAGGCAGGCACACACACACACACACACATATTCCCATATAGGGAAACACACACATAGCCCATTGTCTCTGCCTGTATGCAATGTTCCTTTCTTAACCTTCTTTGTTGTACTAACTTTCACTAATTAATTTAAAAAATGTAAACAATAACCAAAATAACCAATATAAAAAAACTTAACTGATTTACATAAGTTAGTGTGTTATTTACTGCTGTCCTTTTTTAACTCTTGCAGATCTCCTGAACTAATAGCAACATTTTACTGTGTTTTCTGAAATCTGAACCTCATTCATCAATCTTAATTACAGTTTATGGCTGGGAAACACTGATAAGTTGACATGTTTACTAAGGACCATAAACTATGGATCTTTCTTGAAAGACAATTCTGCTCAGATTGAAGCTAGTAACCACATTATCATGCAGGTCCTGTTATGCAGAAATTAAGATTGAAATACATGTACTGTTAGTGATCATTATTTACCATCAACACTTGCAATTCCAATTTCATGAAGTCCCTTCAGAATCTGTTGAGCTTCACTTTTCTACTGTGATAGCAAGACGTCTGCAGGACTTCACCCTGCAGCCATGAAAATAAACAAAGTTGGTGACATTCTTTTTTCCAATTAAAAAGGCATGGCAGAAAAGGAAGGGTTCTTGACTTTTAAGTGCTTAATGACTAGTAACTGAACTATTATTTAACATGAACAGTATACAAGATTACATAGCAAATGGCCGTATATGACTATGGAGGTGGCAGCAGCAGTATGAGGGCTAAGATGGCTATCTAAGTATGTGTGCATGTGTGTGTGTGTGTGTGTGTCTGTGTATCTGTGTGTGTGTGTGTGTGTGTGTGTTTACTGGAAGAAGTAACAAAATACATTCACTAACCAGCCTCCTTCTTAAAAAACAGAAACTACTTGTTAAAATTAGTTTACCTATGAAAACTGGTAGAATCAAAAGTATTCACCTTTTCAATTTTAAAATTACACTAATGTATGCTAGTGACCATTTTAAAAGTGCTATAAATGACTTCAGGGTATAGACTTTGACTTTGACTTTGACTTTGACTTTGACGGCAGATAAGGACCACTTGGCCCACCCAGTCTGCCCATTTCCCTTCCTATTGGATAAGCTGCAGATTCTAGTTAACCAACAGCCTACTTCCTGCAACCACCACTACAATTGCCTTATGTCTGTCCCATGCATGTTTGAATTCCCCCACTGTTTTAGACCCAACAACCTCCCCAGGAAGGCAGTTCTATGCATCCACCACTCTCTCTGTGAAAAAAAATTTCCTCACATTACCCCTGAGCCATCCCCCCTCTATCTTTAAATTGTGCCCCCTTGTTCTTACACATCTCTTTTTCTGAAAGATGCTACCCTCCTGGACTTTGTTGATTCCCTTGAGGTACTTAAAAGTTTCTATCATGTCCCCCTGTCCCTCCTTTCATCAAGGGTATATATATTAAGCTCTCTCAGTCTCTCTTCATATGGTTTCTGTTGCAGACCCTGCACCATTTTAGTTGCCCTCCTCTGAACTGCTTCCATCCCGTCTATGTCCTCTGGTTGTGCATATGCAGTTTATAAGAGGTTAAAGGCACTAGAACAGAAGTGCAGGCACTGAAAAATGAGGCTCAGTCCACAAATATTAAGATAAATATACAACTTTATTTACAGAGAATTCAAAAATCTCACCTAGGACAGGAGTCACAAAAAAACCCAAGGTGCCATGCAAAAATGTGTGTGGCACCCCATGGTTGTGCCAGTGGGCAATTGGGCTAGTTACAGTCAGATAATGTGGTGCACCATCTGACTGTGAATAGGAGCAGGCGGGGACAGCACTAACCCAGGCAGAACACCAGAAACCCCAGTAGCGCTGCCCCCACAGCCAGCCAGGAGAATGGGCCAGCAACAATAGTGCACACATGCTCAGCCCCTGTTCCTTAAGGTAGCCATGCAAATGAGCTCACTGAGCATGCAAGGTTATATGGTCCATTAGCATGCCCATAATGGGCCCATTTGCATGCCCCATGGGTGACTTGGTACGGCATCCCCACCAGCCCATCCCCACGCAGCCACATTCTATTGTAGTATAGTGCTCCTCCATCCACTAATAGCCATCCCTAAATAACTGATGTTATTTCCTGGTAGTCTAGTGGTACCTTCCCCTTCCCTGATCACAGATATACATAAAAAATAAATGTTTCCATAGTGTTAAGGTCCCCCCCTCCCTAGTCCCCAATCTCCCACCTGATATGTAAATAAGTGTTTATATAGTGTAGTGGTCCTGCCCCAGTCCCCGATCACCCACCCGATATGTGCAAAATAGTTTCCATAGTGTAGTGGTCCTGCCCCAGTCCCCGATCACCCACCCGATATGTGCAAAATAGTTTCCATAGTGTAGTGGTCTCTCCTCGGTTCCCCATCACCCATCCTATGTGTAAAACCCAATTTCCATAGTGTAGATACCTCCCTGGTCCCCAATAATCCACCAATATGTAAAGATATTGTTTTCATAGTATTGTGGTCCCTCCTCAGTCCCTGAGCACCCACCCTATGTGTAAGACTGAATTTCCATAGTGTAGTGTTTCCTCCCCCCTCCCCAGTCACTGATCACCATTCCCAAATACAAAAAAACTCTATTTCTGGTAGTCTAGAGTCCCTTCCCCCACCCTGTCCAGTGTGACCCATCACCCCACTCCCCCGTTCCTAACTGGCAATCAGCGACCAGCACAGCCCTCCTCACAACACTGTGGCTGACTGCTGACTGAGGCTTCATGGAGCATGTACTGGTTACAAATCAGTGTGCACCCCATGAGGGCTCAGTAGGTGGCCAGCTGTGCTGGTCACTGATCACCAACTGGGACTGAGGGGGGTGGGTCATACTGGACAGGGTGGGGGAGTGACCCTAGATTACCAGGGACAGGGATTTTCCATATTTGGAGATGGCAATCAGTGACCAGGGAGGGAGGAGTGACCACTACACTATGGAAATTTGGTTTTACACATAGGGTGGGCAATCAGGGACAGGGTAGGGACCACTACACTATGGAAACTATTTTGTACATATAGGGTGGGTGATCAGAGACCGGGGAGGGACCGCTACACTGTGAAACAGTTTCACAGCATATGGGAACAGTGATCGGAGAATGGATATGGGGCCGCAGTACCTCCACCAACCACTAGGGTTGAGCAGATTACTGCCAGGGTTTTTGTTGGTGGTAATTTCTCCATGCAAGGGCTTTCACAAGTGGCCCTTGCATGGAGCACAAACTTTGTGAATAGTACTGCAGGGATATGCAGGTCCCCTCCCCTTCACTTGCACTGTGGCTCTCCTCACACCTTTGCCTGGACACAATCTGGGTGAAATCCAGTTTGCCCTGGGCAAGCTGGGATTGTGCCCGAGCAAAGTTTTGTGAATCTAGCCCCTGGTGCCCACCATTTCAGGGGCCGCATACCCTTTCATAAGGGTGGACAGGTGTCTACGGTATTTAAATGATTTTTGTATCATGCATCAGTATCATAGTATTTTTTAAAATTGTGAAGGAAATTTATTTTATTATAATGTGCTAGTCATTCAAATTCCTGTACAAATGCCCATATGTAGTAGGATCTTCTGATGTTAAAATTATAATGTGTTCAAAGACTGCTTAATGTTATCCATATAACAAATAACATCTCTTGACATAGCTTTTTGTGATTCTCTTGGCTGTATTTCATAAGTCTGTGACTTACAATAGCTTTTTCTCTACAAAGAACATGAACACTATTTCCAAAACAACATTCCAGTAGAATAACTCATAGTCAACATTAGGTAAACCTGTGTTGAGCACAGCTACCCTTTTAAGAAAACACACTGCTTTTTATAACCATGGTATGTACAGTATGTTCAGAAAACTGTGGCAGTTCAGTTCTCCTGAACTTGTCATTTGTGTCCTAGGAGCTTTCTATGTGTCATAAAAAATAAAAAAAATACAATGTAACCCCAGCTAATAATGGGAGACAACATGCTTCTGTTGCAGATTTCAAGTCCAACTTATTGTTCCAATCATTTTTTGAAGACCCTAAAGTTTTAACTAAGCAAAACAAACTCACCTTACAAGATGATGCTCACTAGAATAGCTATCCAGAACAACCTCTCCTAGCAATGAGTTTGTAGAGTCTTGGCAGGGGTAAAATACAAGAGACCTACCTGAACTGAGAGTGAGTGAAAGCACATCATGACATCAATATGTGTGACATCAGCAGACAGGCTCATGCAGTAACCCAACACATGCATCTGCTGGCTTGCTTCCTGATCAGCACCCAACAACACCAAGTGGCCCAGAGGCCAGTGTTGGGAAAAAGAGGAAAATAAAGAGGCCCGTGTGTAGATGTGCCCCCTTTGAAGTTTCAGAAAGTATATCAAGACATCTTTGCCATGTGGATTTAATCATGTGACTCTTTAACATATTATAATCTTTACATAAAGTAGGTGATGAAATCCCATCAATCTGATTGGCCAAGAACATCACCTGACTGTCCAGTAATCAGAATGTGACTGGACAGTTCATAACTAAATGACTGTTTATACTTCAAAACTCAGTTTTGGACCTACATTATAAGAGAAATAACACCCTTTGAGGTGTCACTTCATGCTGATATATGGATATCTCAAGTGGCTGAAGACACTCAGCATATGCTTTGTGCCTCTCAATGCACCTAAGGCATCCGTATATCAAAGTATCCCCAAATACCTTGTGGGGGTTATTCCTTATATGAAGTTGTTGAAGCGGAGGAGGGAGAGAGGGGTGTCAGGCAGGTGATAGGTACAGTTGAGAAGCAGTTTAGATAAATACCAGTTTCTCTGATGAAGGAGATTTTTCTCTGAACGTTGGAAGTGTTTCGGATTTTGATTTATGGTGCCACTATAAATAATACATTGAAGACAAAGAGTGTGGTGAGGGGGCTGTTACTCCAATCTTTCTTTTTTGCAGTTGAGAAGTAAACCTGATTAAAAAATATTTACTGAAGGACCAAAGTAGATATTCATAATACGCAAGGGTAGTGGTGGGAACCTGCATGGATAGAAAAAGGTATTGACTATGAGTGATTCCACTGTGATTTGGTTTTGAATGGAAGGGCTGTATACAGAAATACTATTCATGTTCTTTACAGAGAAAAATGTATTATGAATCATAGCCTTCAGAAATGCAGTTGAGAGAATCATAAAATCATATTGTCAATGGATTTAATTTGTTTTATGGATAACATTAAAGAGTCATCAGATCTCTTACAATTTTAGCATAAGAAGATCCAGCTGCATATGAGAGATTGTAGAGAGGTTTAAATGGCCAGCACTTACTACTAAAATTAATTATCTTTACAATTAAAAACAAAATTCTGTGACATTGATATACGATAGAAGCTCCTTTTAAATACTGTGGACACCTGTTTTCCCTGATGAAGCAGTACTCACACAATGAAACCGGTGTGACACCAGGGGCCCAATATTCAAAACTCATCCCCGAGGCAAATATAGCACTGCACAGTGTGCAAAAATAGCCTGGAACCATTTGTGTGCTATATTCAAAGTAATAGCCCAGGGGCTAAATCAGTTGAATATAGCGTGAAAACAAAGGCGTGCAAACAGGGCTGACAGTGCAGGGCAAACATTGCCCGGCAAATAACACAGCTCTGAATATAGCAACCAGAAAGGCGAAACTGCAACAGCAGTCCAGGCACACAGAGGTGGAGTAAGACAGAGCTTCAGTAGCTGGCCAATGTGGGTGATAGCAATGAAGTGGTGCACAACAACTGCAAACAACATCGCAAGCCAAACACAGCAGTACTGCGCTATGGTTTTGACAAGTTAGCCCAGTGCAAACACATTAGACCGGTGTTAACACGTTTGCCCAGCCCTAACACTTTAGCACAGCTCTAAATGTTGCTATATTCAAAGCTCCTATGCAAATGAGCCTACTTAGGTAATCTGTGTGCAAACAGCCACATTAGCATCTCATCTCAGCCTGCTTTGCATACATTACCATGTAGTTTGCCCAGCACTATTGCATGGTGCACACAGCTCCACCTGTAGGTCAGACTGGAATTACAGGTTGGTAGCTGCAGCTGGGTCTGCCCACAGCACCACCTGTATGTCAGACTGGATCAACATGTCAGTAGCAGGAGGCTACATCTGTACACAGCAGCAGAGACTATTGTGCCCCAAGGGAGTAGAACCTCAGGCACAGGTGGTGGTGCTGCATGCCATGGATATGTTGTAGTCCCTGCTACAGTGCTTAGCAGACACTACAGTAACATAGTGGCTGATATTGTGAGGGACACAGTAGTGCCTATGGTGTGTCAGATGTCAATGACTGCTGCACTCCACATAGTGACAGGCCCAGCTGGCAGGTGTTTTCAGACTGTGGACACCACTGTCATGCTGTCCTGTGACCCACATATGCTGCACCACTGGCGTGGGACACTCACAGTAACATACACATGGCTGGCTGTGTGTGCCATGGTGTCTGTGCAGATGTGCAGTATGTGCCTCGGGGGTGTGACACATACTATCTGACAGGCACACTGGTGTCGGGGTATACTGGTGTCAGGGGATTTCTGACACTGAAACATGTGCACTGTGTGGATGGCCCCAGCCTTGTGGCAGCAGCTACTATGTGGTGCAGCCTTCCCACCTGTGCAACCTCCCCTCAACACCTTCCGTTCCCCCAGTGCTGCATGTGTGTGCTGGATCATGTTGGTGTACTCCAATGGGGGATCCAGAGGTGTTTGCTGTAAGGATGCATTGCCATGGTGTCTGCCAGGTGCTGGGGTGCCCACTAATGCCTGCCAGGGTTGGTACTGGTGCCAGATGATGGCGACGTGGGTAGTGCCATCAGTGTGCAGCATAACTCTACCATTCCTTAGTTATTTTTCATTTTATTTATCACTTTGCTGGCTGGGTAAGCACACTGGGCCAAGGCCCATTTTCAGGAATGACCCAGAGTCACTATGTGTGTGGCTGAGATGATACAGTGTACAATATACAGTATACACACAAAGTACAACAACACATAATGCGCAAATATCAACTCAGTGTCACATGACACACAATTACAAATAGTTTAGAGCTGCAAGTGGAGTTTTGGCTCAGTTTTATTATTTACATGATTGTTATCTTCTAAGCAATGTTGAGGCATTGTATTCCACAGTTTGGGTGCCTGTGCATATGGAGTGGCCCAGGGTGGCTGTCCTTCCTCACAGCCTCCTCATTGGCTGCTAACACCCTTGTTCCCTATTACTGCTATGTCCACACCCCCATCCTTGTTTTGCATGGAGTTAAAACTACCTCTTCATAAGCGGTAATTTGCACTGCTCTACATGTCACGCTAACGCACATTGCATGGTGCTATAGTTTTGAATATACCATTGTGCCTTTATGCATGTCCCCACCCTATACTTTGCACCACACCTACATTATCTTTTAGCATTGGTGCTAACACATTGCGCCGGCACTATTTGGCCTTCTGAATATAGCACACCGGCGCAAATGTGGCGGAATTGCAGCTCAATCTGTTTGCGACCAGTACAAAGTTTTGAATATCTGGCCCCAGGTGAATTATTTTGACTGTCTGCAAATAAACAGAGGTTAAGAGATGGACAACAGTGAAAAACAATGCTGTGTCTGCTTCAAAACGTTGTCATGACAACCATTAGACCTTGAGAGCACAGCTCAAGAGGTCTCTGGTTGTCAGGACAACCTCAAGAAGTAAATTCAACTTTGTTGTTCACTGCTGCTCATTCATTGTCATTTACAGTATATTGGCAACTTTGAACATCAACAGACAGCTTAACAGTTTAAATTACTGTGGCATTTTACATTACTTGTCCCTTTCAGACACCATGACAATGAGCCTTCCCCAGAGTCATAATCTCAAATGCAGAGCACTAAGCATTAGATGGAACCACCAATTGTTCCATAAAACTCATTTTTATTTTGAGCATCAAGGAATAGAACCAATACATTACTGAAAAAAACAACTTGTTTTAAAACTCAACTGTTTGGAAAAGATGATGGAAGCCATTACTGATCATTCATTTTTCTCTTCACAGTTGACAACTGAAACCAACAAGAGGAAAAAAAAAGCAATCAGTGATGCTGAAAGGGAAAGTGGAGCACGAGGGCATTCTATGCTGTTGTACCCTAGCAGTGATGTACTCACAATGGTACAACAACAGTTTGACATCACTAGTAGGTACAGTAACACTGGGAATTCATTGAATTCCATTCATAATGGCTCTTACCCATAATTTATATATATATATATATATATATATATATATATACATACACACACACACACATATATATATAAATATAAATATATATATATATCATGCTTGTGAGGATGAATTTTGTCAAATACTGCCCATATTTCTAGGGTTGTCTGACCTACAGTGAGGATATTGCATTTATCCTCCCTGTAGCTCATTTATCCAAATACTAGGTCACCGAGAGGCACTATCTGCAGTTAAGGACACCAGGTGCATAAATGGCACTAAGCGCCCCTCAGTACATCTCCAACTACACCCACACGCTGGCTGTAACCTTTCGACTTCTTCAGTGTGAAACCAGCATTCTCACTGAGAGGTTAATTTTTTTTCTTTCTTGTTTTTTTTTAAACAATTTTCATTTATGGACATGAAAAAGCAAATTCCACAACTTAAAACCTCCTTCCTGACCCAAAGAGCACACCAAATACCTCTCCTCTGTCCTAGCCCCAATTTTCACAACCAACCCTGACTTGCCTATCTCCGAACCATTGACAATGACTCTCATAGCTGGCAGCAAATTTCTCTTCTCTTCTCCATGAACAAGCTGCCAATAACTAAAATTGGGATCAACCAGATACACAAAGAAATTAATCCAGACAAAATTTTAAAAAAAGCAAGTCCAACACAACCTGGCTCCCTCGCTAAGTGGGAGATGCAGCTGCCATGTTTACAAAACTGCTCAGCCTGCCCACACAAAACCACGGCCAATCAAACTCACAAGAGTAACATGTAGGAACCCTAGCTACCATGTTAGCCTCCCTACCTACTGCACTTAACAAAAAAGACCGGAGGGAAAAATGCTGAAAAACACTTCTTCAACAACAAAAAAAAAACATAAAAATAAAAACAAAAAAGAAAGGCAGTACATAAATATAATATGCCATGGCCCCAATGGAAATAGTGATATTTCTCCCTCATGCAGTTTGATCTTTGTGATGTCACTTGTGGCTTCGCAACTTGTGACATCATAAGGTTAAACTGCACTTGGGGGGGAATATCACTGATACTTCCATTGGGGACGTGGCATATCATATATATATTTATACAATGGGTGTGAGACCAAAAGCCATTGAATAAATCCATTTATTTCTACATATGTGGAATAAATCTAACCAACCTAGATTTATCCCACATATGTGGAATAAATGAAAACTGTCAATCACAAACACTGTGCCGGACCTACATTCTGCCACCCACACAGCTGGCACACATAAACGTAATCAACACTGGCACAACCAGTAAATCATCCACCTGCAGAACCCCTCGTGCACTCAACAAGAAAACTGCAGGCAAACGACACTTCACCATACTACATTACTATCGTAAACAGCACAACCATTTTCGATACAGAAAAGACGCTGTTTCCATAAAAAAACTATAAATAGCACCAACAACTTCGTGACTCTGGATTTCCGATACCTTTTCCGACCGCAAGTATTACAGAAAAAAACGACTGTTACTGCATACAAAATGGCAACACAGGAAACTGCTGTAAACTTTCAAATGGAACTAACCCAAATACTAACACAATTTGAAGAAGACACTGAACCTCTACTGGAACCCCAGCAACAAAATAACTCACAAAACACAGACATACCAGAAGAACCAAAACCCAGCACTACCACCGCAGTGAACATAGACGAAGATGCCATACAAAAATATATCCAAGCAGGCAAAAACACCAACACGATGAAAAAGACTCACAGTGATGTCTTCACCGTTCAAAAATACCTCAAAGAAAAGCACAATATAGAAACTCCACTTGAAACCATTACACCAGTAAACCTGGATAAATTACTTGCTACCTTTTTCACGCACTCCACCAGAAAAGACGGAACTCCCTACGAGCCCTTAACACTACGTGCCACATTCCAGAGTGTTGAAAGATATTTAAAACAAAAACGCTATCCAGAATCTCTATCAACATCAACTGCTTTCCTCACAACCAGAGAAATTCTGCAGTGCAAACAAAAACGCCTCAAAAGTTATGGCAAGGTAACAGACCAAAGCAGCAGATGAGCTCACAGATTCCCTTATCAACAAACTATACGAGACTCAACAACTAGGCCCACACAGCCCTGATGCCTTGCTTAACACCATGTGGTTAATAGTTAGCCTACACTTTGGTGTCAGAGGCATAACGGAAATGAGAGCAGTCAAATGGGGAGACATCATCATGCAAAAAGATGAAAACGGACTGTGCTACCTCCAGTATACCAGTGAACGCCAAACAAAAACTAGACAAGGCTCCAACCCAAAAGAATGCAGAAAACTAAAGCCACGAGCATACGAAGTACAACAAAATCCTACTAGATGCCCAGTCACCAATTACAAACTCTACAGTACCCACAGACCCAGCCAAAGTAACCACCCTGAAGCACCGTTTTTCTTAGCTATCAACAACAACATAAAAACCTCAAAAGTACACAAATGGTTTAAAAATCAGCCTGTGGGTATTAATAAGCTCTCCACTATTGTCAAAAACATGGTTACAAATGCAGGCATACAAACTGATAAACGCTTAACTAACCATTCTGTACGAAAGCATCTGGTACAAAAATTAGTGGACAGTGGAATACCACCAACCGAATCATACAAATTTCAGGCCACAAACAGCTCCAAAGCCTCAGAATATTCAAAGCTCAATGACTCCAAACAACAAGAAATAAGCACTTTACTAAGTGGCGATCAGACTCCACAATCCAAACCTTCCTGTCAACAACAACAACTGACCACTATTCCTACCAACTACAAAGACCTACTTGGAACCTGCATCAGCAAACCCACCATACATGCAAAGCAAGTCACCTTCAATATAATTCAAGGTAAGCATAATTACACTACCAACAAATTCACAAAACTACTACATAAAACCCCTCCTCCCACCCAATACCCACCCATCACCACCACTTCCACCCTTCCAAACACCACTCCACATTACAAACCAAACACATAATGCTTTTTTTCTCTCCCCCATGCAGGTAACAAGTATGACACCTACGCCAAGAAAAGACCGATGGTTTTAGATAGTGACAGCGACTCTGAATAAAGTTGCAAACGACCATATATTCTCGATGAAAAAATATCAAAAACCTCTAGAAATGAAGACAAGATCTGAATACAGCAAAGAAAAAGACATCAACAATAATTCACCTTCCTACAAAAAATACTCTCAAGCCAGAAAGAAGATCTGTGCAGACCTAAACATTCGTTCCTGAAATACTGTGACAATAAGAAAGAAACCTCTTAATAAGCTGAACCTACAAGCAAAAAAAGTCAAATGAAGGCTCGCAAACTAGAACAAATTTCTAACAAAAACTGGACTTTCCTTTCTTCAAAACACATCCTGGATATTCACCATCTTTGGAATACAGACCAACTACTAGCGGAAAGACAATCTGAATTAACCGAAAAGGAAAATAAATACAAATTCTACACAGTAAAAATACTCTATCAAACCCTATGGACTACAACACAAAATAAACTTAACCCTCACCTCACTACCCTTACCCCACCTCAACCCCCCATACCCAAATCTTCTAAAAAACTCTTCTTTTTTGAAAATGAACTCTTTACTGCAAGTTGCAAAAATCATAGAAACCCATACAGTGTTCTAAACTATGAAAATTCTGCTCTGTACAACAAAAATAAATGCTACTGTTTCTTTTTCTGTTCAATAAATTTTGCAAAAACTTACCTTCTCAGTCTTGTTCCTTCCAATCCACCAAGCCAAACTCTGACATACCAAAAAAAATAATAAAAAAGCCCTATACATCAATCTCGAACAAAAATAAAACACCCAAACAGGATACCACTCCAAATTCTTCAGATCTTCACGAAATCTTCCTCCACGGTCGATCGACGAAGAAAACAGCACGCCACGACTAAAATCCACAGTGTCCTCCTCAAACTCTTCCATACATCCACCGACCGACGCTGTAGTACATCGACGCCCACAACAATGCAACACTCTCCGGCAACACCAAACACGAAGTCCCGCTCTCCAAAAGGCCGCCACCTCGAGCAATCCAACAGCACATCCTCCTCGAACTCCTTTCTCCCGAAACTGCGCCACAAATCTCAGCCACTCCCACCAACCAATCACAAAGCACGCTCACCACACGCACACCCAATCACAGCAATTCACATGCACATCAATCACTCCAACCCTCCCACTGTAAGACACGCCCCTCCAGCCAATCAAAACTACTTTCCCACGTTACGTCAGCCAATCACATCACACCAAGCACTCTCCAGCCACCACAACCAATCAAATCCTACAACCACACACCCATTCACACAGCAATAAAAAAAAAAAACCTTCCACCATAAAAACCAAATAGTCCTCCATCAAAATAATTACATACCACACACAGTTTAACGATAAACATCATAAACATCACCACAAAACCCATTGCATAAATCGCACATGCGATGGTGAACCATGGAATAAGTAGTTATTTTCCACCGTCCCGGTGACCTCGGGTAAATCACTGTGGCTCCGCTACGCTCGCCACTCGTGAGGTTACCCGAGGTCACCGGGACTTGTGAAAATAACTACTTTATTCCATGGTCCACCATCGCATATCCCTATATATATATATATATATATATATATATATATATATATATGTGTGTGTGTTAAAATAGCACTGCATGTAAGCAGTGA
Organism: Neoceratodus forsteri; assembly: GCA_016271365.2. NCBI lineage: Eukaryota > Metazoa > Chordata > Ceratodontiformes > Ceratodontidae > Neoceratodus > Neoceratodus forsteri. The sequence goes on from CM057456.1 coordinate 1,058,373,509, forward strand.
AAATCTTAAAACAGAAGTGTATGTTAGCAGTGAAAACTTTAACTAATACTTTTTTATTCTGCTTTAGATTGCCCCTTATCTCCTGTTTTGTATGATACCCTTTCTCCAATGTTGTCTGTTTTTGCACTTTTTAAAAGGAGATGTAGAATTGTGTGTACATAGTTAGCTGCTCTTCCATGTTCCTTTCTGTGCCAGTTATGTATTCTGATACTGTCTGACCAGTTTTTGATTGATAAATAAATAATCTAGCTTTGAGGTTCCTTCCATTCTACATAGAGTTCCACTCTTCCCAGAGCTAGTGCTCTTTTTTTAAATATTTCTATTACATTCCTTGACATCAGTAACACCATTCCATGCTATTCCTCTGAACGGTCTGGAACGGTATTACTGATGTCACAGCATATTCAGACAGTCTGAAAAGAGAAAGCAGCAACTGCTGAGAAATAAGGGATTCAAAGTTGTTACAAAGGCAAACACAGATTATTGATTTAAGAAAAAAGGTCAAAACACATCAGAATCTGGGGATAGACACCAAAAGGAAAACAGGCATCTAGAGGTGTGGAAAAACTGCTGCCTATCACTTTAACATTTGAAATAATAAAAGGAACACTCATTTTAATATGACTTGGTTAAGGTTTTCATTAGTATTATTTGTTGTTTTTGAATACACGTTGTTTAACATCACTTTTCTTGTAACTAAAATGAATTCACCTGCAGCAGACAGTGCTCCCTGATCTTATGGGACAATAGATGTACTGAAAGAACTGAGAATACTGATAAAAACCAGGTCCAACCCCTATAAACATGCATGCTCCTTTTATTGTTTTCAATCTAAGTCAAAGTACTAAAGCAGACTCAACATGGAGAAAGAAGAGTATCATACAAAACCATAGGTAAAAGACAGCCTAAAATGTAACAAAAAATACACCTCAAAATGTTCACTGTAACATGCACTGCTGCTTTCACATTTGGTGAGTGTGTGAAATGGGCAGATTAGGTGGGCCAAGCGGTCCTTATCTGCCATCAAAGTCTATGTTTCTGTGTGCCTCATGTTCCAGTACCTGCATTATTGTTCTAACTCAGCTAAAACAGGAACAGGCTGTTCCTTGATTTGAGTTTTGAGTTTTCCAGTTATGGAAGCTGAGCTGGATCGTGTATGAGGCTGAAGGCACTGTGCCTCACCTCATAGTCCACAGTGCACCTGAGGCATGTGTGCAGTAAATCATAGACCAAGTACACATAATCCTGTAATGTGTTGTTGCTTACGTATTACATTTATATTTAAAGCAGCAGTGTAATGGAACTGGGTGAAAAAATTGAGCCTTCCTTTTTTCACTGCAAAAGATTCCAGGCATCTTCTAGTTTTTTGGTGTTAGAATTTTCTAGTTCCACCAAAATGTAAGTATTTTATGAATGTCAATTAAATTTTTTCTCAAGAAAAAAAATGGCCACCACAATTATCTTAGAAACACCACCGTAGAGTTGGTAAGGGTTAGGACAGAAAAAAAAACTCATGGTGCACAGCACAGTATGTCCCCAGAAAAGTAAAGTTGACAGATATACAAATTGTATTATTTTTGTTTGTATTATTTGTTTATGCACCTCCCAACCCCCCCAACCAGCCACACCTTCGGATCACCAGTGCCATCCCACCACCCTCTGACCTCCTGCCGCCTCCACCAGCTCCCCATTGCAGCCTACCTTTGAGTAGCCCAGCATATCCCTTTGCTGGGATGGTCCCTCTCTTCTGGGAGGAAATGGCTTCAATGGCCAGCTATGCACCTCAGGTGCTGCAGGGCTGGATACGGGCTGGCTCTGGGGCTTCGGGTGGTAGGGGGCCAGGGTGCTCATCATTCAGTCGATAGGGGGCATTTTTCATTTTTCTTTGCCCTGCCAACTGCAGTTCTCGGCCTTGCATGAGTATGGGACATCCTGGGGCGGTGGCGTATAGGGGGCATGTTGAGGCAGCATGTCCCCCAAGCAGGCCACCAGTCCATCCGCAGGACCCCAGGCAGAACCCACCCCCCCGGGGAGGGAAGTATCCAATGGATGTTTATGGATCCCCTTCCTGCTGGTCTCCACTCCTGGTACCCAGGCTCGGGGCACGAACCCGGGTTGCAAACCTGCCGAATGAACCCCTTCACTCAGTGCTATGGAGCTGGCTCAAAGTGTATTATTAATTGAAGCTGAAACTAGCTTTCTAGAAAATCATTTTTCATTGCACTGTTGCTATAAGATCAGTGAGGAAGGAAGGAAGGAAGGAAGGAAGGAAGGAAGGAAGGAAGGAAGGAAAGAAAGAAAAAGGAAGGAAGGATCAGTGGAACATTGAGTTCTTAACTCAACCAACTCTATGAGAAACCACTAACATACCCCATTTCCTTCAAAGGACTTTGAGTTTGAAGGTAGAAACAGTGCCCCTGATACTCCCTGTTCAGAAAGCCTGTTCCAAGTGTTAATAATAATAACAATAATAACACTTTATTTATTGAGCGCCTTTCAAATGTCAAGGCGCTTTACAGTATTTAAGAACAAATTCCGTAAAAATATAACAGTTAAAATTAGACATTAAAAATCATTACAGTTCATAGAAAGCTTGACCACAAAAAAGTCTTCAGTGCCTGCTTAAAACTCCCCACAGTCATACAGTCCCTGAGCTGATGGGGCAGAGAATTTCAGAGGACTGGGGCCACAAACATAAAACCACAGGCCATAGAAGATTTCAAAATAACCCTCAGAATCTCCAGCAATCCCTCATCAACCGAATGGAGCTGTTGCACAGGGGTGTAAGGAATCAGAAGCTCTTTCAAGCAGTCAGGACCAAGTCCATGTAGGGCTTTGTAGGTCAATAAACCTACCTTAAAGGTGATCCACCACTGAATCGACAGCCAGTGCAGATCGGGCAACACAGGGGTGATATGTGATCTTCTAGACACCCCTATCAGCAATTGAGCAGCAGCATTCTGCTCTAGCTGCAAGCGGTGGATATCAACTCCAGGATGCCCTAAGTAAAGGGAGTTGCAGTAGTCAAGGTGAGAGATCACAAAGGCATGGATCAACACAGGCAAATCGCTAGACAGAACAAGGTGTTTGCCCCTGGCGATGTTCCTAAGATGATAAAAGGCTGACTTAATGACTGCCAACACCTGATAACGAAGGGTCAGCCCATCGTCAAGCACTACTCCAAGGTCGTGCACCCGTTCTGAGGTGAGGATCGGAGCACCCCCCAGAAATAATCCAGAGGGCTGATCGGTCCTCAACCCCCTCTATCCTGTGGCCTGGGTCCACAACCATAACCTCAGTATTTCCTACGTTCAACTTTACCCAGCTCGAATTCATCCAGTCTTAGATTTCGGTAAAGCAATTATTAAATACTGAGAGAGCACTAGACTGGTTGGGGGCAAAAGACAGGTAGAGCTGGGTATCATCAGCATAGCAGTGAAATCTTAGCCCATACCATCTAACAATGTCTCCGAGGGGTAGCATATACACTGCAAACAACAAGGGGGACAACACCAAGCTCTGAGGAACCCCACAAGACAGAGAAACAGTGTCAGAAGAAAAAATCTCCGACACTACTCTCTGTGTTCTACCAGCTAGGAAAGATGTAAACCATCTAAGCACTGTACTTGACAGGCCACAGATGGACCTCAGGCGCTCGAGCAGGACCCCATGGTCTATAGTGTCACAGGCTGAAAAGAGATCAAGGAGTACCAGAATGGAATGGTTTCTCTGATCTCTCATCATCAGGAGATCATTGAGCACCCAAACCAGAGCTGTCTCAGTACTATGCCTCTTACAAAAACCCGACTGGAGAGGTTCATAGACATTATGGATGGTCAAATGGTTCTCCATCTGGATTGCCACTACTTTCTCAATAACCTTACCTATAAAGGGAAGGTTTGAGATAGGACTGTAGTTAGCAAAAATGTCTGGGTCCAATGAAGCTTTCTTCAGAAGGGGTGTCACAACCGCCTCCTTCAGGGAGCTTGGAAACTCACCTGATTCCAAGGAGCACCAGACAATTTGAGCCAGAAATGGGCCAGTGATCTCATAAAAACCCAAAATCAGGGATGTTGGGCCGGAATCTAAACTACAGCACGTAGGGTGCATCCCCTGGACAATCCTCATAATATCCTCGAACTCTGGCAGATCAAAGGTACTCCATGAAGTACGAGGTATAGTGACCAAATGCCGACCAACCGTGTCCCCCATAGTGTGAGTCAAGCGGATCTCTGACCTGATGTCGGCCACCTTATTCGCAAAGAATTGAGCAAGCTCATCACACTCATTTTGTGAAAAAGCTCGACAGAGCTGCAGACAGACTGCGTTGCAGAACCTGTCCACAGTTTTGGAAGAGTTGAGCTGGTCGATTCTGAGTGACAGCGATCTCCCTGGACAGGAACTCTGCCTTCTTAAGGGAGATCACTGATTAGTAGAATTGATAATGCTCCACCAAACTAAGGTGGTTGACACCCAGGACAGATTTCCACCAGCGATCTTCTAACCTTCGTCCCCCCTCGCCGCAACTCCCTCAAAGACCCATCAAACCAGGGGGCCCGAGGGCGGAGTGGGAAGGGACGAACATGGACAGGAGCTATCAAGTCAAGGACTGAGGAAATGGCCTTATTATAGGCCAGAACCAATAACTCCAGACTCAAGCTGGCATCAGGAAACACCGAGAGGTCAATCACCACCACCAGGTCTTCAGGGCGCACATCTCGTAAAGGACGGGAACTGACCATCTCCACAGAGGCAGACCTATGAAGAGGGGCACAAAAGTTGATCCTCATGGTGTAATGATCAGACCAACTGACTGGTTCCACCCCCAAGTCAGAGGCCTCAATCCCGAGGAGGAAAACCAAATCCAGAGAATGACCATGATTATGGGTATCTGAAGAAACAATCTGTGTAAAGCCCAGTGATGTCATCAGCTGGAGGGAGTGCTGACCAAAAGGCAAGAGTTTGTCATTGACCCATCAGTCTGGGTGACTCCAATGCCATGTCAGCGGCGAAATCTGCCACTTCCTGCAGGAATCACTTTTCATCCCCGGGTGGATGATAGATGAGAGCTATCCTGCAGCCCACACCAGCTTCCACAGTACACTCAAAGGATTCGGCTTCCTCTACTGGTACACCAGTGAGGCCCAGCTTGGTCTTGAAACAGACCGCTACCCCCCCACGGTCTGATCTCGGGTGGTGTATCACCGAGTACCTGACTGGAATTGCTGCCTCAAAACTGGAGCCAGCATTTTCATCCAGCCAGGTCTCGGTGATGCAAGCCAGATCAACTGTTCCAACAAAATCTGCAATAATAGCAATTTTGTTCTTAACAGATCTGGCATTGCATAACACTGCTCGAGTTGGACGGGGTTCATGAGCCATCCCAGCTACTTGCCCATCTAAAGAGATGATGCCCTTGGGTATGGGGACTAGACACGGATTACCATGTTTCAGGCTCCATTTCACTCCAGAGCGTCTTCTGGACCTAACCAACCCTATGCGAGAGGGACGCTCTTTTGACCTCCAATGTCTGTGCCCCCCACCACGCCACCCCCTCCCTCCTACATGCAATACCCAGGATCCGACAGCGCTGGTAGATAGAAAAAGGCAGGAGGGGGAGAACGGGCGGAGGGCACGGAGAGAGGAGGACGAATAATGCAAGACCCGGGGGGGGGCAAACAGGCACATTCCGCAAACAAATAACTACAACTACAGCCAAACACCACAGCAAAATCCTAGTTTCCTTATAAATGACTACCCTAAAATAATTACAGCATACCCAATAAAGCTTCAGACTACAGACTAACCAAATCAAAATTTATACTAAACAAACATGCGCATAACATCAATAAATATAAAACAAAATAATAATAAAATCATAAAAATGTATGAAAAGGAACCAAATAATCCAAGTCCTGATGGTCCTCTCACTACCAGCTGGACTACTGAAAAATCCTCAGGAGCTCACACCCCCTGGGCAAATGATATAAACAGTCTTTTGTCCACTGATAATGACGGATAATCCTCAGGCCACTAATGCTCTCACTATCAGGGCCTAAGGATATACTATTTATGGCACTCTCACTGCCACCAAGTAATGGAGTGAAAATTGAACATCTTCCAGAAAACAAAAATAAAAAAGCAAAAATGTCAAGGCACTCTCACTGCCCGAAAAGAATAAAAATAAAGATCTGATCGTGACAAGAAATGTGAAGAAAAGCCAAAATCCAAAGTACTTTAATCCACCAAGCTCTCTCACAGAGTGGGGGGGGGGTAAAAGAATCCCGTAAAAATCAGTTGTTTCTCCAAGAATCAAAAAAATCTATAGCTGCTCCATCATAGTCCAGAAAAACTTAAAGCCATAAATCAGTACATGTAATCCCAGGTACAGAACTGTAGAAAAGAGTGAGGGAACCATAAGCAAAGGCCAGGAACATGCATATGTCTAAGCAGAAGAGGAATATCCCCCCCACCCGCAACCATCCCAACCAGGCCCTGTACACACCACCCGGGACCCGCAGCTACAGGCACCCTGAGGCCAGACCACTAGGACAAGCCCCGAGGTAACTTAGGAGTGCCTCTAAATAATATCTCCAGCTCCCTGGAGCTGAATGAGGCAGATCCCACTCGGTCCCGAGCAGCACAAACAGGAGTCACCCTAGGTGTGGGGGGTGTAAGGGCCTTCCTCACCTAGCACAACACACTGGCCTTGCTGCCCCCAAGCTCGGAGCGACTAGTCAATTTTGACCACCTGATGGTGGTACTACCATATCAAATCAGAGCAAATCAAAATAAAACAAAATAGCAAGTCCCCCACTCACGGCACTTCACAATAACGTTTGTTCAGAACTTCAAGTCTTCAGCAGTACACCTCCTTTCTACAAGTCCAGCACATTCAGATCTTCAGCAATGCACCTCCTTTCCACAAATCCAGCACATCAGGAAGGAACCCAAGATATCAGGAGAAGCACTGAACCAAAATATCAGAGGAAGCGCCGAACCAGGCAGTGGGACTGCAACAAGAGAAACCTCCTCGCATCCACTACTCGCGCAAAAGTATGAATACAGACACGCGAGTCGGGTCAAGGTCCAGATCCAAACTCAGATGAACGCCAGTAAAATGATCAACAGACAAGCGATAACACCGATGAGGGTTCAGTCCTGCAAGGATAAAGCACGAAAAATAAACATGGTTTAGAACACAGAAAATAAAATAAAAACAGCAAACAGAGTAGGTTCATAATGGCTGGCCCAGTGTGGCCACCATCTTGTGTTCATGATCATGCTGTGAAGTAGTTCTTACTGATGTTTGCCTTTAATCTTCCTCATTTCAGTGATATTGAGTGCCCGTTGTCCTTTCATTCTTGTACATCCCAAAAAGCTGCATCTGTCCAGTGGTGTTAGCCCTTTTAGATATTTAAATATCATTCAGAAGTGACCTGGAGTTAGGGATGTATAGCTGGATTTCAAAATGTGTTGATGATACCAAACTTGGGAGAGCAGTAAGCTCACAGGATGCTTCTATACAAATACTCTTTACAATGACCCAAATACAATGGGGGCATGAATGGGCAAATAAATAGCAAATTAGTTTTAATGTTGGAAAATGTAGTGCAGCAGGGTGAGAGAAATGATCTATGAAACTACTATTGAAAAGAGAACTACACTGAACATGTACTGCATGTCTTTTTTTTTGTACGTAGAAGGTGTATTTTTTTATTATTTATTTGAATTTTGGTAACCGGCAAAGTCCACTGAGACAATATAGTCCCATTTCCAAGGACGACCCGGGAGAACAACCAGAGTAGTACAGTAGAAAAAAAATGTCAACATTTTCACTGGGAAGGAAATCCAAATACAGTACAATTTCGTAGGAAAATAAGTTATAGCAGAAAACATAAAATCAGAGCAGGAGAATGAATATTAACATAAAAGAAAAAAATGGAGCAATGGCAACTGTATAAAATAGCTAACAAGGCTAGACACAGAAAATTTAACATATTAAAACTATACATAACCATATAATGACAAGCCATAGCTACAGATGCAAAATGGAAAGAGGGCGAGTCAGGGTGGAGGGTAGAGGAGTGGAGCAAAAGTTAGGGAGAGAGGCAAAAAGGAGCAAAGGGAAAAAACAAGGTAGGAGTAGGATAGGCATCATCAGAAACAGGAGCGTGGAGCAGTAGCAGAAAGAGTGGTGAACAAATTGGATTGGAAAATGGGAAGAGAGAGGCAGGATAGGAGAGAGAAGGAGGGGGGAGTTCCAATCAGACACAGCAGCAAAAGCGAAGGAATTACGAGCTGTAGCTAGACGTAGGTTAGGATGCAGGAGAAGGGGGAGGGAGGCAGATCTTAGAACTCAAGGGGCTCATCTACAGCGGAAAATCTCACTGAGGCAGAGTGGGGTAAATTTATGAAACAACTTATGCATGAGACACAGGGTGGTAAACCTCAGTTTTGATTCACATGGTAGCCATCCCAAGGCAGTAAGGACGTCACAGTGATGATGACGGGTATTAACCCCCAGGGTGAATCTACCTATCCTATGATAAGCCTGAGCCAGTAGAGACACGGGGTTGACATTGGAGGAAAGTAATACAGGAGCACCATAGGTTAGGATAGGGAGAAGAGAAGAGATGAGGAAGCAATTTTAAGGCAAGAGGCAGAGGTGAGGAATGGGTGGACACGGTAGAGGAGACCTAACGTTTGATACAGGGATTTAACTATATTAGATACATTGATACTAAAGAAAAATAGAGGAATCTAGTGTGATGCCCAAGTATTTAAAGGTGCAGATGGATTTAAGGGCATCCACATTATGAGATGTAATATTAAGCGGGGAAGTGTACTGAGTGAGGAAGAAGGGTGCAGGAAAAGCATACTTTTAGTTTTTTGTATTAAGGATGAGGAGATTTAGTCTGAACCAATCTTCTAGGACAGAGAAGTCAGAGGCAAGGTCATTGTTTATTTGGATAACATCAGGAGATGAGCAGTAAAGGATTGCATCATCTGCATACAGGTGTACAGATGCACTACCACAGTTACTGGGTAAGTAATTTTAAATAGGGAGAACAATATAGGCCCAAGAATAGAGCCCTGGGGCACTCCATGAGTTATAGGTTTTAGGGAGCCAGCCCACTTAACCCTTTGAGTTTGTCAGGACAAATTGCTGTGGATCCAACCCAGGGCACTACTATCAAGATCAAATACAAGAAGCCTTTGTAGCAGAAGACCATAATTCACAAGGTCAAATGCTTTTGTCAAGTCAACAGTGATGGCACCCATAACAGAGCCTTGATCCATGGCCTGGATTATGTCCATGGTTAATTTAATTAAGGCTGTGAGAGTACTGTGATTCTTCTTGAATCCATGTTGGTTGGGAGAGACTAGATTGTGGTGTTCCAGATAACTCTGCAGATGGTTATAAACTATTCATTCCTCTGTTTTAGCCAGGGAGCACAGGATGGATATTGGCCTAAAGTTTTCATCAACCAAGTTGGGTTTCCCCTTGTGAACAGGTGCGACTACTGCTACCTTCCACTTGTCTGGGACAGTACTTGAAAGGAAGGAGCGATTAAAGAGGTCACATATTGGGTGAGCAAGGGTGGGTGCACCTAACTTGAGGAACTTTGGTTTGAGGGTGTCACAACCAGGTGAACTGTTAGCCTTCAAATTAGCCAGAAGCCTTAGGACCTCCTTGGTGGTGGCCAGCTTTGGGTGAAAAGAGGGACGTGTCCCTAGGAAGGTGGTGTGAATGAGGCCAAAGGGGGCAGTGGGGAGTTATTTAAGAGAGAAGTGTATCTGTCGAAGTCCATGAAGAACTCACTGAATCCAGAGACTATCGATAGGGGGTCAATATGGGTTGTGCCCTGGGCAGTGAGGGAACTCAGGAGCTCAGTGGCTTTCCCTTTGACCAAGGTATTGGTCTTTCTCCAGAAAGCTTTTGGATTGCAAATGTGTTCAGTCTGCAATTACTGGTAGTGACAGTGTTTTGCTTTATGTAAGGAGTTGTTGCATTTATTTCTGAGTTGCCTGTATAGTTGCCAGTCGGAAGGCAGACTGCTTATTTTGTAAGTACGCCAAGCACAGTCACGGGAGGACAAGAGCATCCTGAGGTCCTTATTGATCCATGGGGCCTTGACACCCTTAGTCCTGCATATTTTCAGAGGAGCATGCTTATCTACAATTTGTGTAAAGGTGGAAGTAAAAAAATCCAGAGCTTGGTTGATATCAGGAAGGGTTTTGATAGGTCTCCAGTCAGTATTAGAAGTAAAATCAATGAAGCTATCTGTATCAAGTCTGGACATGGAGGTTCCAGTTCAATTATTGTTTCACTGTAAGCCAGCCCGGTAGCACTGAGGGTTGAGGTGCTGGATGCCACACCTCGTGCCACGCCGGTGACCCAGGTTAGGGAATGGACTCGAGTCATTCAGGAGTCGGCCGAGGAGGTAAGGATTGAGTGTCCAGACTGCTCTCCTTCCTCAGGGTGGGGAGTTTGTGTGCATGTATCAGCACAACTAAAGGGGTTTGGCCCACCCCTGGGTGCTTGGCTGCATCCATGGAGGTGGAGACAGCTGCTGCTGCACCCATCACACGAGCATGGGCACGGGGAGAAAATGAAGGAAAAATACTAGGACCCTGCAGGACCCATGATGGCCCCAATGGGCCAAAGGATGTACCCCTCTGGGGGGGGGGGTCGTTGCCCCTGCCAGGTCCACTGCAGTGGACAAATAATGTCATGATAAAAAAAATATATTGTTTCACTGTTACTGTCTTTTTTACATTAAACTCAGTGGTTGTTTCTGTTTTGCATTATGATGGCAAGGACCATTTTAGAACTCGATGTACTGTAGTTCGTGTCCCTTTCAACCACAGAATTCTATTGTGGAACATGAATGCAGTATACCAACAATCTTTTTTTTTTTACCAGGAGAGACACAATAAGCTGAAGCTTGTTTACAGGTGCGACCGGGAAGCACAAGGAAGTTAAGTGACTTGCTCAGGGTCACACAGTACGCAAGTGGGGGCTGTGGGGGGTTTGAACCTAGGTTTCCAGGTTTGCAGCTTATAGTCTTAAACCACTATGCTATACTGTCTCCTAATCTAAAGGGTAAACAAGGACATAAACTATATCATGCAGTTCTAAGATGGTACTTACCACTTGTGTAAGTTAGAAACACCTTCTGAGTTTACTAGTTCAATTTTTTTATACTGCACATAATCACAGAGATTAAAAACATTAAAGATAAAAGCAGATTTTAAATACAACACTGACACATACATATCAGGCACACCAATTTCAAAAAGCATCACTCATTCTCATTTTGGATACTATTTTATCAGAATTTGAATTAGCCAAGCAAATGGGACATGTCATAATCACTGGTGACTTTAATATTTCTGATATTAACTGGCAGTCTTCTACTGCTACTAGTAATAAAAGTAATAAGTTCCTGACTACCTGTCTAGAACTCAGCATGAAACAATGGGTAACATCAGCCACTAGAGGCAATAATATCTTGGACCTCATTCTGGGAAGTACCAATTTATATATTAGGGATGTGAGAATTTCTGCCCCAGTTGGTGGCAGTGACCATCATTTGATCCTATGTACCTTATAGAACCACTATATTTATAGCCCCAATTCTTCAATTATATAGCTGTATGATAAAGCTGATCTCTTTGCTATTAAGCAAATTCTGGAGGAACTAGACTGGACATCAATTATTTTTCATTCATCACCCCTACAAAGTTGGGTTAGATTTAAGTCCATTATTACTGACCTCAGGGACACCCATATCCCCTCCAAAATAAAAAAAAAAGGTAAACGGTACCCAAATGGAAGAACCATAATATTACAAGATTAATCAGACAAAAAAATAAAAAATATCACAATTTCCTGAAAAATAAGACTACATCTAATTGGGAGTCCTATATTAAATCAAATAAAAAATGCAAATCTAGTATTAAAAAAGCTAAATCTAGCTGGGAATTGAAATTGGCTCAATTGGCTAATAAATCATACACAAAATAATTCTATTCTTACATTAACTCTCTAAAGAAAATATCGTGCAAGGTGAGGTCTCTCATTATTGACAATAATCTCATCCATGACCCAAAATCTGTGGCTGAAGTAGTCAATACAGAATTTTGCAAGATCTTTTCCTCTTCCGACACTAACAAACTTCAATCTATTACCAATTACTCTGATCCCCTATTACTTTCACTGTGGAGCTTGTTCGAAATAAACTGTGCACATTGAAAGGTAAATTTTATCCAGGTCCAGATAGTTTAGTGGGTCATTTGTTATACCTACTGGCTGATCAAATTGCCCTGCCTCTAAAACCTCTGTTTGAACTGTTTTTAGTGAATAATTACATCCCCAATGAATGGAAGGAGGCAACAGTTGTACCAATCCATAAAAAATGCTTTAAACATAACTGGGAAAATTACAGGCCTATAAGTCTGACTTCCTCTATCTGTAAAATCATGGAAAGTCTCCTTAAAGATATCATTGCACCAGTTATTGATGCATATGATCCAAAGCAACATGGTTTTAAAAAGGGCAGAAGTTGTTTAACCAACCTACTTTGTTTCTACGAACACTTTAGCACTCTTCTGGACAGTAGGATACCATGCGATATCATTTTTATAGATTTTAGTAAAGCATTTGACATCATGCCACACTGGGCCCTTATCCACAAACTTAGGAGACTTGATAGTAATAATTATATAATTGATTGGTTTATTAATTGGCTATGTGACAGAACACAAAGGATGATTATCAATGGTAACCTCTCTAATACTGGTATGGTCCTGAGTGGAGTCCCGCAGGGCTCTGTTCTTGGACCTTGTCTTTTTCAAGCTTTTATCTCCGACCTAACCCATAACTGTTTTTCTATTACAATGAAATGCATAGATGATGTGAAAATTGGGGGACCCTGTTCCAGTTCTGATCAGATAGCTACTATTCTGCATGACCTAGATATTATTTCTGACTGGATATATATATTGGGTATGAGACTGAATCCTACCAAGTGCAAGGTGATGCATTTGGGACCAACAACCTTAATTATTCATACTCACTATATGGCTCCATTCTCCGTTCCACTATTGATGAGAGGGACCTGGGAATCACCATCTCCAATGACCTCACCTATTCCAAACACTTGCAGTCTGTTATTGGTACTTCTAATAAGGTTGTCTGGTTGATCCTTCGTAACATCAGATCCAGAGATCACGAAGTGTTAATGCCTTTGTTTAGGTCTTATGTTAGACCACATCTCGAGTATGTCTTGCCGTTATGGTGCCCTTGTAAAAAATCTGGTGGTAGTTCTCTTGAAAAAGTTCAAAGAAAGTTCACCAATAAAATATCTGGTCTTGAATCTGTATCCTATGAACATAGATTAGAGACTTTAAAGCTTATGTTACTTACTACCAGATGCCTGCATGGCGATCTCTTATTCCTATATGATGTTGTTCAGGATCCCTATATAATGACAGAGTTAGGTCTGGAATTCAGGTCCTTTATGCATAATACTAGAGGTCATCCACTTCAGCTGGCTAGTAAATCATTTAAGCACAATAACCAGAAATATTTCTTTATTCTTTGCACTATTGGACCCTGGAATAAACTTCCAGCTCATGTTGTTATGACTGATACTAAGAATAATTTTAAACACAATCTTGATAAGTTAATCATTTCTGGGTATAAATTGTCATATTATTCTTTGTCCTAGTATAAGAGCATTATAGGCCTTGGCCTACTAGCTCTTTTTCTTCACCTTAGTATGAATCTTATACTTTAAACATTACCATCTGTATTTCTGCAAATTATGCTACAGCATACATTGTTACATGGAACATTAGGTGATCAAGTTTTTTTTCTGTATATGATTTCTTTTTATGCAGTAATGGTTCTATCCATTTCTCTCTTTCAAGGCTAACGTCCTCACATTTCAGAAGTAAATGTTGAACTGTAATAAAAATCCTTCCTTCTTACATGCACATTCTATACATTAACATGTCCCCTGAAGCCACTCATTGTGGGATAAAAGTGGTTTCGCATGTGTTCTGCTCGAAAGAGAACAGCAAAGTGAAGCTGAGCTGTTCTGACTCAAGCAGAAAGCAAGTGGAACCACTCTTACCAGCAACATGTGGTGACGGGAGACATATTACTATATTATAGATGAAGGGAGTGCTCAAGGGTATTTCAAAAAAAAAACTGTTCCAGAATGTGCCTGTTTCCAGGGCATCTGCACATAAGACACTCTTCACAGAATAAGAGTGTCTCATGTGCAGGGGAAAGGAGTGCTCCCATTGGTCAGGAGTACTCCCTCAATCTGTAATTTCATTATAGCCAGTAGATAACCTCTCAATACCTCCATTCTAAATTTACAAAACAGGGTTCTCAGGTTTTTGTTATCACATAATACTAAGTATTTTTCAATCCCAAATTCATAATGGGCCCTTTCACACACAAAACAGGACTGCTTATGCACCACATTTCCGAGGCATGTAGGCAACCCTAAGTGGGAATGCCACACAGTGGGGATCCCACGGACCCCTGGTGGCATTCATAGAAAGTACACCTGCCAGTTGCATGGTGGATCCCCCAGCTGCACTGACAGCCAAATGCACAGGCAGTCAGGGGGAGTGTCAGGGACATGCCTGTACCACACGCCATGCACTAAGGTGTGAAGTGAGAGGCATAAGGGGGTGAATGTTACAGAAGCCAGGACCGTGCTGCAACCCAGTGCATGCCCCAAGGGTAACACCACTAGGCTGATGGGGAGGACTGGGAGCAGCTGTTTGGGTGAGTGACTGTTCTTTGTAAACTGTGGGCTCTGCATGCCTTTCCATGCACCCCTGCTCCCAGGGCACAAGGGATCCACTTTGGGACCCGGGTTGGTCATCCGATTGAATGCCTGCCCGGGTCTACCCCTCTGCAACTGGCTGGCCCTACAAATCTGTGCACCAGGGGAGGGGCTGTGGACAGGTGCCCTGCAGGTGCTTGAGGTCACACATACCATGCACCCTGAACCTGTCTGGGTCACGGAGCTATGCAAGTGGGGTACATGCCTTTGGAGTATACCCTATGCCCCATTAGAGCATAGGTACCAACAATTGTATGTGTTTTACTGAGTTTACTAAAAGGTCAGTAAAGATAGAACAATAACATAATGTGGACCAGTATTTGAAAACTGCCTCTACAGAAAATATAGACATCCAGGTTGAATGCAGTTCTCCTTGAAATGGTATAGAAATTACTGTCAAGTGACAATGGAAAGGAAATGAGCTTTAATGCAAACCACAAACTAAACTGGTAGCCATAATACAGAGCTGGTGAAAATGAACAAATGTAGTCCTTGGCTGTACTAAGGGAAATTGTAGACCAAGAGATGCAATGATGTAATTGTATTTATTAATGCATTTTATGTATTTGTTTATTTCAAAAGGTTTACCAGGAAAGACATACTGAGCTGATAACAGCTGGCTTCTAGATGCATGCTGGGGGATAGGGGAGAGGGAAAATCTGCACAATGAGGTACAGAAGTGTTAATAATACAAGTAGTGCAAATGAGCAGTAATAAGCATAAACAAGAACTGGTCAGAGTCGAAATGGCTTTGGAGAGCTTTTGTGGTGCTTTTATCCATTATGTCTAATGAATTTACACAATGCAGATCTGCTGAGAGGCAGTTTCAATGTGGTCTTCCTTTTATACATTTTTACAATGTGTTTTCCTAGAATATGCCTGCTGATTGCTATATATTTAGCCAAGATAGTTCACAGAAGAAATAGCATCTCATTTTCAGTGGGGATCTATATCTACACAATATTGTGCTGCATTGTGTAAAACAAGAACACACTGAAAACAATATGTTATATCTGGACTAAGCTACCCTGAATAAATATATTATAAAAAATGATAAAATCATGACCCCACTGAAAACAAGATATTGCATCTAATCTGGAACATCCTGAGTAAATACAGTGCAAAAATGTGTAAATGAAGATCCCTATGACAGTGAGATGTAGCATCTCCCCTGCACGATCCAGGATACAAAATATAGGATAAGAAATATTTTAAAGGAAATATGCTGTAAACTGAACTTCACTGTGTTCACTGACATAAACAAACAGTTTCTTTATTGTTTTATAACATATTAGATTGCAGTATTTATTTCAAATGTTGCGGCCATGAAGATGGTGTGTGTGTGTGTGTGTGTGTGTGCGCGCTCGCGCGCGCTGTAGCTCAATATATTTTTTCCCCAAAAAGCATAGTACAAAATGCCTGCTAATTACTATATATTTCACCTGGATAGTTCACAGAAGACCTGGCATATGTCTGAGACAGTTCTTATCAGATAGTTTCTTAAGAGGTTAAAAAAACTGTAAATCTTTTTAGATTTGCTGGGAAAGAGTGACATTTATGAGGTATGAATATTTCTTGAAAGACAATACCTGCCCAAGCTTGTAGCAAGAACATGTTTAAATGTTAAGTATTTAAATGTGCAAGATGTTGCATTTCAAAGGGGGAAAACAAATCTCCAGTTTAATAGGCAACCAATATTTAACAAGCTGTTTCAGTTTCCTAATGGCCATCTGATAAGCAGCTTAGAGTTATGTCTCCAACATTCTAAACAGAAAGAAGGGGAGTATTTTATTTCAGTTGGAATTGTGATTTGTAGATGTTGAAGGAGACATTGAAAACTCCAAAATATGTGTTCCAAGATACTCCATTTTCCCAGCTATAGACAGCAAGATGGCTGTTGGCTCAGCCAACGGCCATAAAAATTAACAATTAGCTATTGTACAAAAGCAACAGTAGGTACACACTCTACATAAAGTGCTGAGGGAAAACAATTAACAGAATGTAATGCGCAATATAGGGTGGAGCAAAGGTTGCAAATGTGGATTGTGAATGGGGGAGCTGCACTAATGTGGGTGCAGGGCAAGAGGGGAGAAGCAGATGTAGTGCCCAGTATTAGGGGCAGCTGCAGGAGTCAATGGTGAAGTCACAGAGAAGTGTTTTGAGAGAGTGTGGAGAGGGGGCTGAGCAGATGGTAAGGGGGGGGAGACCTATAGTTTGAGAAAGTGAAAAAGAGAAGACAGCTTGGCCAGCAGAAGTTTTTATGGGGTGGGAGTGCAAGACAGTGGAAGTCAAAGTTGTAAAGGAAGTAAGAGGGAGGGGGTGAGAGAGAGAAGCAAGTTAGGAGGGGAGGGAGCCAAATCAGAATTTAGAGATAAAGGAGACTCACTGGATGAGGTGTCTGGCCTCAAAAGGAGGAGGAGAGAGGGAGGAATACAGTGAGCAGTGGTGGGAGCACAGGGGACTGTCAAGGGGAATGCAGCAGAAGGAGTGAAATAGGGTGTCCAGTCTGGCCAAGCTGAACTTGGGAGCAGCACTGTAAATGATGTCACCATAGTCAAAGATGGGGGAGTATCATCTTTGAGATGATCTCTCATCTGGTAGGAAGGGTGATACTCCCTTTATTCCTGTAAAACACATCATGTTTGGAGTGAAGCTTCTGTTGGATAGTGTCCACATGCTCCAAGGAATCAAGGTAAGGACCCAGCTAGACCCCAAGGTACTTAAATGGGGGGACATTATCAATGGTTACACCATCAAGGGTGTGGAAGGAGGGAAGAGGAGTTAGCCTAGCGTGTCTCTGCCTGGTGCTAAAGGTCATAGAGGCCATGTTCTTGGCATTGAGAGGCAGCTGATTAGCCAGAAACCAGTGCTAGATATTAGTGAAGTCCAGGTGGAGCCAGGCCATGAAGTCAGAGGTAAAGAGGCCGCCGGCAAAGAGAACTATATCATCTGCCTATATATATCAAAGAATACAGATAAGAAGGCAGTAGAAAGGTCATTTGGGGAAATGGAAACAAATAATAGGCCACGGACAGACCACTGGTGCATGCCTCAGCATACAAGGAGTGGGGTGATAAGAAATCACCAATCTGGAGTACTTGAGACCTGCCCTTATTGTAGGAGCAGAAACACCCTACTAAGGAGTCAGAAAGCCCCACTGCCTTAAGCTTGTCCAGTAGGAGGGGGTGGGTGACAGTATTAAAAGTTTTGGCAAAGTCAACAAGACAGCAGAGGTGACCAGGCCCTGATCCATACCAGACAGAATGGACTCAGTGAGCCAAAGGAGGGAGGTGGTGGTGGAGTGGGACTTATGGAAGGTAGACTGGAAAGGAGAGAAGAAGGAGGTAAGTTAAGGAATAGTGACAGCTGGGAAGGAACAAGCTATTCCTGAAGCTTAGCCAGGGTGGGGAGTAGTGAGATAGGTTGGTAGTTACCAGGAGAGAAGGAATCTCCCCCTTTGGGAAGGGGGTGATGTTAGCCTGTTTCCAAGTATCAGTGGCAGAAGCTAAGGAGGAGAAATTCTGAAGGTAGGCATTAGGTAGAACAATGGCATGAGTGAAGAGATGAAGGAGGCTGAAGTCAAGACTATCATGGATCACACCTTTATGGGGATTTAGAGCCAAGAGGACCTTAACGGATGTAGCAGGAGTGGTAGGAGAGGAGAAGGGGTGGGGTGAAAGGTGGTAAGAGGGAGGGTGAGAGGAGGGGAGTGATGGAGGAGGAGGGAGTGGGCACAGAAGGTGAAGATGGAGTTGAAAGCTGAGGCTAAAGCAGGAGGGTCTGAGATAGGTGTGACGCCCACTTTGGGGCCCTCTTCTCCCCTCCTACCAAGCGGGCATGGTAGGAGAGAAGAAGAGGGCCTAGATAACCTTCCAGAATTGGAAAGGGATTAATGTTATTCTGGAGCATGGATGAAAATTATTTAGACTTAGCAAGCCTGGTAGCTCTGGTACAGGCATTACAAAGGGCCTGATAGTTGATTAGGTTGACAGGGGACCCAGCTTAACTTGAGGGTCCACCAGGCATGGCCTAGTAGAAAGAGGCAGGCTAGCAACTCTACGGAGATCCATTGGGAGGTGGGAGCCTTGGGCCATGGTTTTTCTAAGGGGGGAACATGTTCATCCCAGACAGACATGAATTTGGAGTTGAAAATTGAAGGGCAGAATTTATGTTGCTGACCATAGGGATTGGACACCAGTCTGTAGCCATCAGGTCAGTATAGAGGACAGGTCCAGCAAGCTGAAGAAACAGATCTGGATGAAGTTAAGAAGGTCTTAGGGATGATGAATCTTGCGCTCATGGTAGACCATATGGTGGTCACTGAGGACATTGGGGAAGGTACTATAGTCCACAATACAGTGGAGACTGGAGGAAGAGAATTCAGGAGGAAGTGATTGAGGGATTTTTGATTGTGCAGGGTAGGGTCAATGACCAGTTGGGAAAGTTAGAGGGACTTTATGGTTTGGCACAATTTATTTAGAAAGTGGGAGAGCCAATTGAAGTTGAAATCATCAAGGATGAGTAACTCACACGAAGTGGCATGGGAGGAGATGCTGGTGAGGAGCTCACACATTGAAGGTGGGAGGGACATGCCAGAACAGCAAAAAATACCAGCTATGAAGATGGTGACAGAGAAAGAGAGAGTTTGAGGAGAAGCAACTCATAGGCAGAGGGGGAGGTGGCAGAGAGCACAGGCTTAAACGGGATGATAGAGGTGAGGTAGAGTGCATCTTCACCACCCTTCTTTGCGGAATCCTGCTTGATGATACTGTTCAACATAGGTATCAGGAATCTTGGGAGAGATCCAAAACTCCAGGATCATGAGCACATCAGGCTTAAGATTAACCATAAGAGGTTGCAACATATCAAATTTAGGGAGGAGGCATCAGATATTAACATGAATCACTGTCTGTTCTTTGTGGAGGTGAGAGGGAGATGACTGGGCAGGGCTAGGATTAAACTCAATGTCACCTGCCAATAAACAGCAAAGAAGCTTAACAAGTTGTTTGTAGAAAGTGGGAAGAGGGAGGATGGTGAGAGGGTTAAGAGAGAAGGAGAGAGGGAGGGACTTGAGGGCTTTGAGATGAAGCCAAGGAAGAGAGAATATTACTCCCAGGATGGCAGATGGTGTGGAATAGGGTTGGGAGGCTGATGTAAGGGAGAGTAGGTTGGGGGACAGGCAAGGATTAGCAGTGGGTGTGGGGAGGTGAAGGTAAATGAGAGAGGGATAAGTGAAAGGGTTAGAAGCAGCATAGCAGAGGACAGCAGCAGCTGTTACCCTGTAACTTTACCCAGTTTAAAGTGAGGGTGTGCAATGCTTCAGCTGGATAGGGAGAAACCCAGTTCAAATGTAAAATTGAAGGGGGTGAATAATTCACCTAGAAGGAGAGGAGGCCCAAAATAAATACATAAATAGGGGGAGACTGCAGGCTTCACCCAGAAGGAGGCCAAAAATAAATAAAGAGGGGGAACTGCATCCTTCACCAAGTAGGGAGGAGGCCTAATTAACAAACTGGGGGAGACAGGCAACTCCCAGAAGAGAGGAAGGCAGGAATACACAGTTGGGGGAGGGGGGCATGATGTGGGCTTCATCCAGGTAGGGATGATGCTGCAATTGACAAAATTGGAGGGGCAGGTTTACCCAAATGGGGGGGCCTACAATTGTGCAAATTAGGAAGGATTCAGACTTGACCAAGGTAGAGAGATTTAAGTCCTCAAGATAATACAATGAAATCCAGCAGAAGGGAAGGACACAGCTCAGGTCTGGTAGAGACCTCAACTGTTAACCAATACAAAATAAGCAAGAGACCCCAGCAACTGAACAAAGCACAGTAAGCTGAAACCTTAATTATTTAACAGAACAAGATAACCTGGGCCCCTGCTTGAACTGAACAATATAAGCAGAGACATTAGACTCCCTTCAGAGTGCCTTCCTCAAGCAACTGGTCATGGAACCAACTCGGCAGAAGGCAATACTGGACCTTGTGCTCACAAACAGGGACAGTGTTATGGGGGTAACGGTGGGGGAGCACCTGGGAAACAGTGACCACCAGTCATTGTGGTTTGAAATCACAGAAAGAGCAGAACCAAACCACAAAAACACGATCCTGGATTTTAGGGGGCAGACTTTGGGAAAATGGGGAGATACTTGAAAGAGGCATTAAGGGAATGGGACAGGAATCAGGGGTTGAGGAACAGTGGGCAGTATTTAAAATGGGGATTACAAGAACAACAGAATTATGCATTAAGCAGGTTAGCAAGAGGAAAAGGAAGAGGAGACCATTATGGTTTTCCAAAGAGGTAGCAAAGAAAGTGAAAGCCAAAAAGATTGCATTCAGGCAATACAAAAAGACACAGGCAGAAGGGGATAGGGAGAAGTACCGGGAGAAGCAAAGGGAGGCAGGGAGGTCAGTAAGAGAAGCCAAAGCTCAGACAGAAGAACACATTGCAAAATCAGTGGGTGGAGGGGACAAAACCTTTACAGGTACATAAGTGAAAAAGAAAGATAAAGGGAGGATTGTGAGACTGAAGGGGAGGATGGGGGTCACGTGGAGGATGACAACAGTAAAGCTGACATTTTGAACAGGTATTTCTGCTCAGTCTTTACTGAGGAAGAGGAGGGTAATGGGTCTGAAGGGAGTACAAGGGGTGAGAATGGTGCAGAAATGGACACAAGTCCTTTACACGAGAAAGGGTCCTGAAGGAACTGAAGTAATAAGAATTGATAAAGCAATGGGGCCAGATGGGTGCACCCAGGTCCTTAAAGAACTAAGAGAGGTGGTGGCTGAACCTCTGGCTATCCTGTTTAGCCGATCACTGGAAACAGGGGAGGTACCCAAAGACTGGAGGACAGCAGATGTAGTCCCCTTATACAAAAGTGGGAACAAAGAAGAAGCAGGGAACTACAGACCAGTCAGCCTCACCTCGGTAGTGGGGAAGATCATGCAAGCACTACTGAAGGAGAGATTGGTGGAACATCTGGTTGTCAGTGGACTACAGGACCCAAGGCAGCATGGTTTCACCATGGGGAGGTCATGTCAGACCAACCTCGTTGAATTTTTTGACTGGGTGACTAGGGAGGTGGATCAGGGGAGAGCAGTGGACATGGCCTATCTGGACTTCAGCAAGGCCTTGACACTGTGCCACATAGAAGACTATTACACAAACTGAGGAATATGGGTGTGGGCAGGACAGTAGTGTGGTGGGTAGGTAACTGGCTGGGTGGCAGGACACAGAGGGTGGTGGTAATGGCTGTCACTCCACAGAGGGAAAAGTGACCAGTGGGGTACCACAGGGATCAGTGCTGGGACCGTCCTATTCAACATCTTCATCAGTGACATTGCAGGACCTAGAAGGCAGAATTTCACTGTTCGCTGATGACACAAAGCTCTGTAACAGAGTAGACACCAGAGGGTGTAGACAGAATGAGAAGGGACCTGCAGAAACTTGAAGAATGGTCAGGGTTTGGCAGTTGAAATTCAATGCAAAGAAGTGCAAGATAATGCATATGGGGCACAAAACCCTGGCACAATATATCAGTTGGGGTGAGGATATAGCATGCACCAAGCAGGAAAGGGATCTTGGGGTTGTCATCTCTGATGACCTCAAGGTAGGGAAACAGTGTGACAAGACAGCAGGTAAAGCAAATAGGATGCTGGGATGTATAGGCAGGGCATCACCAGCAGGAAAAGGGAGGTCATAATTCCGCTATACAAGACACTAGTGAGGCCCACCTGGAGTACAGTGTACAGTTCTGGAGACCATACCTACATAAGGACATAGACAGGGTAGAGAAGGTTCAGAGGAGGGCAACAAAGATGGTGCATGGATTGCATCACAAGTCCTATGAAGACAGGTTGAAGGAACTGAACATGTACTCCTGGAGGAGAGGAGGAGAGAGGGGATATGATAGAGACATACAAGTACCTTACAGGGAGGAACAGGGTGCAGGAAAACACTATTTTTAAGCGAAAAGATGTTCCAGGACTAGAGGGCATGGGATGAAGTTGGAGGGAGGACGATTCAGAGGAAACATGAGAAAGAATTCTTCACAGAACGGGTGGTGGACAAATGGAACACCCTGCCAAAGGAAGTGGTGGGGGCTGAAACAATCACGGGATTTAAGAATGCATGGGATAGACATAAAGGAATTCTGGAGGTCAGGGGTAAGGGGCAACAGACTTCTAGGAAAACAAACTGAACCTACAAGCTCAAATGGGCAGACTGGGTGGGCCATAGGCCCTTATCTGCCGACACTGTCTATGTATCTATGTATAACTATTACGCAGTCCACATAGAATACAATATAAGCAATACGCAGTTACAGAAGTGGTCATTTACTCATTGCAGGGTGGTAGTTCAGCAGAGTCCCCTAGCATCTCCCCTCTGGTGACTCCCCTTGAGAACTCCCACTCCTGCAGATCCACTCATTCTGGGACTGCTCTTATAGGATCGTGGAGAGACCACGAGAATTGGTGATCCGAAACCCACACTCCTGTGAGCGCTACCCATGCTGATTGGTGGAGGCAGGAGAAAGTTTGAAGTGAACAGCTCTCGCTGCTGTCAGGGAATAAAGCAAGCTGGTGGTCCTGGAGAAAGGTCCATGGAGATCCTTACAGGGCAAGCAAGCTCATGACCCCCTGGGGCTTGTTGCAATGGCAGCTCCTCTTGACATCTTGGAACCAAGTTGGGTTTGCAGTCCAAAGCCCATCCTCCTGTGAATGCTACCTGAGCTGATTGGTGGGTGAGTAGCAGTTCCATCTAGATGTGACAGCTCTAAATAACATCATCATCATATAGTGTTAAGGAATGGTAACATCAGCACCCTCTAGTTGTGGGAAGGTGGCAGTTTCACATACTGTTAAACAACTCAGCAAATGGAAATTTTTATTATACTGCATAGTAAGAGCTGCTGTCCTCGAGACTCAGGGTCCATGGTTTGATTCCCAGTAAGTTTTCCTGCTGAATTTGCCCAACACAAGGGATATACGTAGCATACAGTTCCTTGGTTAGGCCCCATCAAGAGGATATAATATGGTTCTAGTAGTCATTCTATAGAAAATGTAGAGATTAGTGCTGTGCGGAATGTGGAATTCCACTGACAGTATTAGTGTAGAATAACCATTCCGCCAGTGGAATTTCCACCAGAATTTCACTTGTTCACATGTGGAATTCCACCTACTGTGATTCACGGAATAATATTCCGCGTAACAGCAATTATTTCAGCGGAAAATTATTCCACAACAATTTCCACAGAATATATTGAGATCTGCGTAACAGTGATTTTTCCGTGTAAAATCGTTCCACAGCTATTTTATGCTGTGGAATTCCGCCATTCTGTTTCCAGCAGAAATCGGTGGAAGTTCAGTGGAATTTTAAATATTACGTGGAATTTCATTCTGCCAGAATCTGAAAATTCCGCACAGCACTAGTAGAGATATGCTAGAAAGAATTCAGAGGACAGCAGCAAAAATAATAGAGGGAATTGAGGATTAAACTGATGTGGGCAGGTAATCTGACATAAGGTTATTCTCAAGAGGGTAGATGATTAGATGGTAGTATGATAATTGTTTTAAAATTGGTGAAGAGAATAGCCCCATCTGGCCTGATAAAGCTACTAAATGCAAAAGGTTAAGAGAACTGGATGGCATTAGAGAGCTACTTTGAGAGGCAGATTTAGAAAAAAACATTCAGAAATTGTATTTCACTAAAAGAGTGATGGATCTGTGTGATAGACTTCCTTCTATGGTAGTATCAAAAGAAAGTACCCATGTATTTAAATTAGGACTAGATCTGTATCTAGATGAAAAGGAATAAATAGTTTTGCTGCTGAGTTAGTGAAGGGAATTAATTCATTAGAAAGAAGGTCTTCTTACTTTCTTATTTGTACATATTTATATTTTTGTATATTTATGGTAAGCCTTAATTTTTGCAGACACAAACCATAGACACGTCAAGACAGCAAAGGAGGAAACTCCCAGCGCCACCTACACTAGGTATGTAAATAATGAATATATCTGTTTGTACTTAACAGATCTACTGTATAATGTTTTACAGAGTCCTTCGCTGA
Organism: Neoceratodus forsteri; assembly: GCA_016271365.2. Classification (NCBI taxonomy): domain Eukaryota; kingdom Metazoa; phylum Chordata; order Ceratodontiformes; family Ceratodontidae; genus Neoceratodus; species Neoceratodus forsteri. Next base: position 1,058,398,454 of record CM057456.1, read on the forward strand.
GGTCATAATTGCATAAAGCAAGTCTAATAAGTGTTATAGGATGACCACAATGTCCATGAGGGAAGCTCAAAATGTTTCTGACTCTTGAAAAATCAGTTTATGTAAAATGTATCTCTTCTTAGACAAGACATCCAGATATAATTATTTTCAGCATTCTATCAGACACTTTTATGTAATCCTATACTTCATATTAGAAAATGTATTATTTAATTTATTTATACAGTAGTAGTATCTGTGTGTCTCTCCAAACCATGGGCATATACTCTAAATCTTAAAATCCAGTGTAAGACATCATGGGTATGCAAGTTCTTGTGCAGGGTTGGTGGATAGGGTTTCTTCATGACAACAAAGATCTTGTAGACAGACTTTTACATCTGATCCAGCATAGGCTGAAAATGGCAACCTATAGGCACATGTTTTATCTTGTTGAGACTAATCAGTGTAGTACAGTTTTTGTCTCAGCCAGATACCAGGTCAGGCCTAGAAGAATTCAGACACTTAATACACTTATTGGTTTCATACCCTATAACAGACAGGCAAATTGCAAGAAAAAGTGTCTAGGATCTGCTAAAGGATACTTGTAAAAAGAAAATATATACTTTTGTGTTTACATAGAAACATAGAAATTGTTGGAAGACAAGGACCGCTAGGCCCATCCAGTCTGCCCGTAGGCCCTATACATTGTATGTGGCCACTGACCCTATGTGATCAATGGCTTTTCATCACTCCCTCCCCTCTCAAGCTTCCCTTGTGTCTGTCCCAGGCATGCTTAAACCTCTCCACTGTGCTTGCCCCCACTACCTCCTGTGGCAGACTATGCCAAGCATCGACTACCCTTTCTGTGTAGAAAAACTTCCTCACATTACCTCTTAATCTGCCCCTTCCAATTTCATATTATACCCCCTTGTTCTAGTACTTTTTCTACATTAGAAAAGGTCCTCCACCTGTACCTTGTTTATGCCCTTGAGGTACTTGAAAGTTTCAATCATGTCACCCTGCTGTCTCCTCTCCTCCAGTGAGTACATATTGAGGTCCCTTAGTCTCTCCTCATATGTTTTGTGGTGCAAGCCCTGCACCATCTTTGTTGCCCTTCTCTGGATAGTCTCCACCTTATCTATGTCCTTGCACAGGTGTGGCCTCCAGAACTGCATGCAGTACTCCAGGTGAGGCCTTACCAATGTTTTATACAATGTCATCACCACCTTCCACCTCCTGCTAGTGATACCCCTGCCTATGCACCTCAGCATGCCATTGGCCCTCCCTGCCACCTTTGTGCACTGCTTTGATACCTTAAGGTCATCAGAGATGATAACCCCTAGATCCCTTTTCTCTTTGGTGACAGTCAGCTCCTGCCCCCCCAACCTGTAGCTCTCCCCATGGTTCCCTCTACCCAGGTGCATTATTTTGCACTTCTTTGCGTTGAACCTCAGTTGCCACATCTCCGACCATCTTTCAAACTTCTCTAGGTCCCTCTTCATTTTCTGCACCCCTTTTGGTGTATCCACCCTGTTGCAGATCTTGGCATCATCTGCAAACAGGCAGACCTTTCCTTCCAGCCCCTCTTCAATGTCACTAATGAAGACATTGAACAGGACTGATCCTAGTACTGATCCTGTGGTACCCCACTGGTCACCTCCTTTCCCCAGATTGTATCCCATTTACCACCACCCTCTGTTTCCTACCTGTTAACCAGTTCCTAACCCAGTTCACCACCTTGTCTCCCATGCCCAGACTACCCATCTTGTTAATCAGCCTTCTATGTGGGACGGTGTCAAAGGCTTTGCTGAAATCTAGGTAGGTGACGTCTACCACCCCTCCCTGATTTATTTTCCTAGTCACCCAATCAAAATAATCTATTAGATTCATTTGACATGACCTTCCTTCTGTAAATCCATGTTGCCTCAGATCCTGAGCATCTCTGGATTCCATATGTGCCACTGTCCTTTCTTTCAGCAGTTTCTCCATGATCTTTCCCACTGAGGTGAGGCTGACTGGCCTGTAGTTCCCCGCCTCTTCCCTACTGCCGCTTTTGTGCAGTGGGACTACATGTGCCCTCCTCCAGTCCTGTGGAATGACACCTGTGTTGAGTGACTCTGTGAACAGGGCCACCAGAGGCACTGCTAGTTCCCTTTGCAGCTCCTTTAATATCCTCGGGTGGATACTGTCTGGCCTCATGGCCTTATCCACCTTCAGCTTTGTGAGTTCTTCCAGAGCTCTCTCCACTGTGAATGGACTGGTGTCCACTCCCCCCCCCATTGCCTCTGCAACCCAACCGTGGTCCTTGATCCTCCCCCTCCTTAGTGAATACTGAGCAGAAGTATTTGTTCAGTATTTCTGCCTTGTCCAGATCCCCCTCCTTACACTCTCCCTTCTCCCCTTTGAGCCTCACATTCCCCCCCAATTTTTCTTCTTTCACTGTTGTACCTATAAAATGCTTTATCCCTTTTGTTTACAGACCATGCTAAACCCTCTTCTGCATGTGTCTTCACCCTCCCAACAGTCTTCCCTTAGACATTCAAGGTACACCTCCCTGTCCTCCTCCCTTTGGCTCCCCTTGTATTTCCTGAAACTAAGCCTTTTAGCCCTGACTTTGTCCCCCACCTCTTTGGAGAACCATAGTGGTTTCCTTCTTCTTCTTTTCCCTTTGGCCATTATCCTAATGCATTGGTTTATCTCCACTATGCCTCCTTTCAGTTTCTCCCATTGTTCTTCCACCCCTCTATTACCCCTCCCTTCCCCAGGACTGCTTGTATACATCTACCCATTTCAGTGAAATCTGCTCTCCTAAAATCTAATACTCTGGCCCTTGTGTGGCTTAATTGAGTCCATGTCTCCATGCTGAACCACACCATATGATGGTCACTGGACCCCAACTGCCCTTCCACCTGTATTTCTTTGACTCTGTTCCCATTGGTCTATACCAAGTCCAGAACTGACTTGTCCCTGGTTGGCTCATGCACCAGCTGCCTGGGTCCAATGCCCTGCAGGGATTCTAGGATGGCTATGCTTCTGGCTGAATCAGCCACCTGGGTGCTCCAATCCATGTCCAGCATATTGAAATCCCCCAGTAGCAGGATTTCACCTTTAGCTGCCATTTTGTGTATGTTATCCACTAGTTCTCTGTCTACTTCTTCCCTCTGTGCTGGAGGTCTGTAGATCACCCCTGTGAGTATTGCTGTTCCATTCCCTGGCTCCATGATGACCAACATTACCTTGGCCTCCCCCTGTCTTCCCTGAACTTTTGTAGCCTTTATACCATCTCTAATGTACAGGACCACTCCCCCACCCTTTGTACCCTCCCTGTCCCTCCTGAACAGTGTATAGCCTGGTACACTGACTTCCCAGCCATGATTAGCAGAGTACCATGTCTGTTGTTGCTTTATGGTTCATCTTTTCAAATCCCAGCCATACAGTGCAGTGTAAAGCCTCAACCCCAGCACAAGGCATCATGGCTATGAAAATTACTGTGTGAAGTAAGCTGATAAAGCTGCAGCAGAACAGATACAATCTTCTGGACAGGCTTTTACATTTAGGCCAGCACAATCTGAGAGCGACAAACTACATACACATGTTCCATCCTGTTGGGCCTTCTCAGTGCATTGTAGTCACTGTCTAAGCCAAGCACCAGGTCAGTCCCAGAGGAGTTTAGGCATTTAGTGCACTCAGAGGTACATCAGCATACTGAAGAGGCAGTTTGCAAGTAGACCAGTCTGTAGGATCCATAAAAAGACATTAGGAAAGAGAAAAAATACCTAATTTGTTTGACTTCTGTGCATGTCTCTAAACCCCACACATACCCTCTACAAGGATTTGCATACCCATGATGCCTTGCACTGAGTTTGAGGCTTTCTTGTATATGTGTGAGGGCTGGAGAGATGCACAGAATCCAAACAAATTGGCTATTTCTTCTCTTCTATTATATATTCTACATGCAACTCTTCTTGCAAACTGTGTCTTTGCTGTGCTGTCTCAGAGGTGCTAAGTGCCTCACTTGCATTTACTTTCAGTGGTTTCTGGTCATACTTGTGGTACTCCGTACAGTTTATGAATGGTGCTCAATAGGTTCTAAGGTGGGGGGAGTGCTGATGATACCTGACAGGGATTGGTATTGGAATCTTCCCTCTTCTGTTTGAATTATATATGCCTCCTTTGGGTGAGTTACTAGGATTGAGTGTTTGGATTTCAAATTAAACTGATGACACTCGGGATATAAATATTATTTTTCAAAGCATTTATGGACACAGCCTGTGAAAGCAAGGAATATATGTGCTTACTAAGAGTGAATATGCAGATTTATACATTTTTTGCAACATGATTAAACCACTTTGGAAACACATTTTCATATCAAATGTTACACTATTGTTATTTATGGCCCCATGACAAAATTTCCTGCTAAGCATAGCACTGGGGTAATGACTGCCAGTGAGGCTCTGATTTGCATTTTCAACTTCCTTGGAGTTATTTGCACTTGTCTGAAATTTTTGTCCTGCACAGAAGGCACAATTACACTCTTTCTGAACTGTACTGGAATGTTGTGTAATGCATAATGATGATATAAATAAATGCTGTTGTCTGCACCTGCAGACGCTATACAGTGGACTATTATGGAGTCAGTAAGTGTCTTTGTATTTCAAGCATACCTAAACCTATCTTTTTGCTGGTCGCCATCTTAAAAATCTGAGATCATGGCTAGTTAGATAATTGGGAGACACTTTAGAATATAATGGTTTTTACCTTCATTTGTGGCATTTTCAGTGGTTTCATCATGTTTAAAGATTGTAAACACACTTCCTGGTTTCCAAAAATGTCATGCAACGATCTAGCCATAAGATGGCACCAACATGAGATGTGATGACATCATAGAAGTGAGACTAATAATATTGAGCCATAGAAGCCCTACTATGTGCTGGCCCATTTACAATATTAATGTTAAACTTGTAAAGCATACCAACATGCTAATCAGTACTTAACACATTCATCAGACTCTCTGACACACCTCAGCTAAGGTTTAGGCAGAAGCAGAAGGGAGCAGTGAGAAGTTTGAGCTGATCTTTGAGGGAGAGATGGAAGGGGGAAAGGCAAAGAGTAGAAGGGAGATTGCTCCCGATGGAAGGACGATGAAGGGAGAAAGCAGATTGCCCAGCAACATAGATGGAGTGAAGAGTGGAAAAAGTGTGGGAATCTCTAGAGTGCAGAGCATACGAGGCAGAAGGAATGGAAGAGAGGAGAGATAAGGCAGAAGAGATCCAAACCGATATTTAGAAATTAGGGATGCATAGTGTACGAGGTGATGGGAAGGGAAAGGAGGAATTGAGAGGGAAGTATAGGGCAAGCAGCGATGAGTATGAGAAGGCACATTAGCAGCAGAGTGGCAGAAGGCATTACATACAGTGGGGTTCCAGTCTGGCAAGGGAAGAAGAAGGGGCATTGCCATAGACCACATCCGAATAGTCAAACACCGGCAGTACCATTTTGGTAACAAGGTAGCGGTGGACCTGGGATGAAAGGCAATCCTTGATGTGGTAAAGGGCAGCAAGTCTGGGACAGGGCTTGCTGTGGATGGCATCGATATGGACCTAGCATAATGTAGTGCCTAGTGTATCTAGTGTACTGCCGGAAATTAACATTAACTTTCAGAACTAAAGAACTATTACTTCATATCCAGCACCCGCAGTTATTTTTCTTTCCCCTTTTGGTAATTAAAAGATTTTCTATCAGACAACATGTAATGAGATGTATGGAACAGTACTCTCCCTGAGGGCAGACATACTAAGTTCTGTTACTCCTTATACATCAGCAGGCCTGTGACCTCACTGTGGCATCACAACTGTCCAAGAAGTGTCAATAGCCTGTTAACAATTTGGTCACTTGTGAGGTCCAATATATGAGGTCAGAATGCTAATGAGATATAAGGAGGAATGGAATTAGATCTGTCAGTCTCCAGGGTAGAGTGTTGCCCTTCACATTGCTTCTTATTTATTTACTTCATTTTACCAGGAAAGTAGATAGGACCACTGACCCATTTTCAGTCATGCCTGAGGAATAGGGTACAACAATAGGGGAAACATACACATTTCAGTACATAAAGAATATAACTGTGATGGACATATGACCAGCTTGACCTATTCATTTCTTGTTAGTGTAGTTATGTTTCTTTTATAAGTTCTGCTATTTGGAAGTGAATACAAAAATGGCTTCCAGGTCACATGTCCAGGCAGGTGTTGTGAGAAATGCTGGCCAGCTGCTCAGTGTAAATTTCCCACCAGCTCATCTAAGCTGCAGACCCTGGCAGATGCTAGGGTGCAATTTCGAACACCTCAGACAAACAAGGACATTAAGCTGGACAAAGGATGTTCTAGGTGTGAAGGAGGCCATTTGGCTCAGATGATGTCATGCACACAAACACACACACACACACACACACATGCATGCACACACGTGGGTGGGTGGGGAACTGTCACTCATTGGAGACATCACTCCCCCACAACCTTGAGCACACAAATTAGGGGACTGGGATCAGCGCTCTCTTTCTCTCTCTCTCTCTCTCTCTCTCTCGCTCTGTAACACTCAACATCTTACAAAAGGGGAGCCCTGCCACAGGGAAATATGTTGGTGAAAAGATAGCACAGCCTAGGGACAGTGTCTCTGTAGCTAGTGGGCAGGTAAAGAGTTACGCAGGTAAGAAAAGTTCAGATTTTTCTAAACATCATCTGTCTGTGTAATGCTTTATTTTCTAGTTCTTAGTAACGTGTAAACCTTTTGTTTTACTGTAAATATATCCTGTTTGTAAATACTTGTAGTTCCTCTAGTAAAGAATCTATTTTTGAGAGAACCAGTGACTGCTTGTTTATTTAAAAAAGTAATTTTATTACTTTTGCTTGATTCTGTTTGCAGTCCTTCTCCAAAGGGCACTCTATTAATAGTTATTGTGTTGACCTTCCTGACCTTGAGCAGGAGGCAAAGAGTGGTTTCTGGATTCCAGATAAAAAATCAGGTGGTGGCAGAGTATTAGAAGTCCTCAACTAAAACTGCCCTGTAAGCTGGGATGACCTATGGGGTGGTTTTCATCACATTAACAAAATATAAACACACATGCATACATAAAATATGTACAAAAACTATTTATTTTCATAAATGTAGATCATTAACATATACATAAATAATATAACAAAGTATAAATACACATGCACACATAAAATGTGTACAAAGCTATACATTTTCATAAATGTGAACCACTAACTTAGCATCTAATACTATTTGGTAAAAAGAAAAATCTACCGAACAAATGAAAAATAAATCCGAAATGAAAAGCAACTACTGGCTACTTTAAAAAAATATTTTCTGTCTGCTAATTTTGGTTGTGCTAGTTCTTTAAGATAAGCCTGGACAAATTTCTGCTTGCCAATGGGATCACGGGGTATCCTGGGTAGCAGAATGGGTAGGAAATCCCTATGCACTGGTACATGTTTGCACAGCATATTTAATGCATCACAAATGCAAATCAGCCACTACAGACTAAAACAGAGCTGTGGAAAAATCAACTCTGTGGGCACATAATCCATGCTCAATGCCATATCAAGAAACAGAACTGCCCGGCCCGTTGGTGCTGAGGGCTGAGGCGTTGTACGCCATACCTCGTGCTACGCCGGCGACCCACGTTCAGGAATGGGCATGGGCCACCAGGGATTTTTCAGGGGAGGAGAAGGATCGAGCTGCAATGGACTGCTCTCCTTCTCTGGGGAGTGGGGTCATCAGGCACAGTACCTTTCTTTACTACCTAGATGGCTGTCTTCACTCGTTTCTTTTGTTTACATTTATGGTTCAACACAGGATTCTGGGAACATAAAGAATATTTACATATCTCACATTTCACTTCATTCAAGATAGCAAGGTATGCAAATATTGGTTATGTCCCCACAATGCACTGACCATGTCAACTTTTTCCCTGAAAACACTGATCGCAGTCACAGTACCAGTAACCCTATTACGGTGTGGATCATGCCCTCCTTGTGCTTCAGTGACTGTATCGCCTTGCTTACATTGGTCCCAGGATTTCTCCTACTTGATTGGGTGGCACTACATTAAGATTCTCAGGCACATACCTGCCTCTCCCCCTTGCTCCCCATGGGTTTACTCGAGTCCGCCGAGCAGCCCACTCCAGATTTCTGCGGCTAGTGCACAGTGCCAAGGGTGCTCTAAAGGTTCCCTGTGTTTGCTCTCTTCAATAGCAACACGGCATCTGTCCTGGAATAATGCTGTGTTCCTCTTGTGCCACCTGATGCAGTTCAGCCAATTGTGTTGCTTGTTTGCACTGCTGTGATTTTTGCCATGTTACAAGATAGGGTTACCACCTTTTAAGAAGCTCATAGTGGGAAATTTCTTATTGAAACATGATTTTTCACAGGACAATATGTACCTTGACCAAAGCAGCAGCCTTGTTTTCTCTGTATAATCAGAATTCAGGCTAAGTGTTGTAGATTTTTTTGGTTTTTCTAATGTTTCTTATTTTATGGTATTTAGTTAAGGTATTGTAGTTTTCTGTAACATTTAGAGGAAAGTTAGAAAATATTTTTTCTACTACAAGGTCAGCACATGTAGTATGTTTCATGTTTTTTTTTTTGCAGGACACAATTACCTAAATCAAGAATGTCCTGTGAAAATCAGGATATGTGGCAACCCTATCATATGAAAACAAAGTTGTATAAAATGCATGTCATACTATGCACATAACTTGTAATGACCTACACCACTCAACACACAACTAAAGCTATGCAGAATGCAGGACTCCACCTGCCTAATTTGTGTAGAATGGCAATTCCACTTTTGAAATGCTTTTGGAATATTTTTAATTCTGCAAAATTCTGAAAAGCATTTCTATGTAAACCACAGAAGAATAACACATAATCCTGCATTGTTTGTGGAAAAGGAATAGGTGGTTCATATAAACTGTGGAATACCATTGCATGGTTAACATTTTACTTGTGAAATTTTGGAACTCTGCTTCTGATGACATACAATTACAATGTTGCAGCTCCGCTTCTGATGACAATTATGTGCAGTTTCCTTAATTCCACAGAATTCTGTCAGAAGCAGAATTTTAAAATTCCACACACCTCTGTATACAGCTCTACAACCCTTCCCTAACTGTGTATCACCCACAGTATCCTATATGAGGCAACTTACAGATCTGTAACAAGTCTGCTGTAAGGACAGGGGGATGATGGTGGGGTGGGTGGAGATTAGGGCTGCAGTTTACAAATTTAGAATATGTTGGGTCTCTATGAGGTACCAGACCTTTCATGCATGGCTCTGTACCTGTAGTTTGGTCTTGGGTTATGAGGCTAGGGAAAGTTGAAGGGATATGGGAATGACTTAGGTTGAACAGCCCTAATTGTACATCTGCACACTTTGTGGGTAATGGGTTGACAACCTTAATATCACATTTCAAGACTTTGTGGGCATTGTCTTTGACAACTGTACTACGTCATTTCCATCTTTTGTGGGGTTTGAGCTTAGTGAAGCAGCAACCCTAATAACCCAAGTAGGCATAAATGTAATTTTTTGCTATGAGATAGACAGACAGACAGATAGATAGATAGATAGATAGACAGACAGACAGACAGACAGACACAACACCCCTTCCATCCACTACAGGGTGAGTTTTAGTGTACTATTTAGTTCTCCCCCAAGAGGGTCAGGCCTTATCCAGAAGGGAATAGGGCTGGTAGGCTCAGGTTTCAGTTGGAGGAACCCTGGATATAAGGGAGCTGTGCAGAGACGGAGAGAGGGAGAATGGGGTCTTTAGGAAGATATAGCTCAGGAGCAAGTAGGACTATGGGGATTATCCCTCAAGGGAGGCCCCAATGGTTTCTGAGTCTGGGTTGCAGTTCAGGTGGTCTTAGCACCTGTAAGAGACCAATAAAATGGGAAAGTAGAGACAGGATGCTCTGCTATATAGTAGGATGGCAGATTTGAGTATGTATGATGACCCAGGGAGTAAATCAGGGAGTAAAGCGGTTCAGTAAATGGGAGTAAAAGTTACCAGGAGGCCTTAGGATCCCAGTGGGGGCAGGAATAATAATAATTATTTTATTTATATAGCTCAATTCAAGTATCAAAGCACTTTACATGCAGCATTTTAAAACAATTCAATAAAATCACATAAAAACATACACAACTTCAATTAAAAAGTTCCGATTTCACAATACTTCAAATATTAAAAGCCTGTTTAAATAAATGTGTCTTTAAATTGGTCTTGAAACTCTCCACAGTCCCGCACTCTCTGATCTGACAAGGTAGAGAGTTCCACAGGGATGGTGTCATGAACATAAAAGCCCCTAAACCAGATGTCTTCAACCGCACCCTGGGAACCTCTAGCAACCCCTCGTCAGTAGAGCAGAGAGGTCAGCCAGGGCTGTAAGGAACCAGGAGCTGTTGCAGATCCCAGATGAGATGAATCAAGGAGGCTCCGGCTCATCTTAAGTACTGTACTTCTGTTGATTTGTAATTTTTGGTTGCTTATAGGTAGTATAGCACAGTGGTTAAGGGCACTGAGCTGCAAACCTAGAGACCTGGGTTTGAATCCCATCAGCCCCCACTTTCATACTGTGTGACCCTGAGCAAGTCACTTAACTTCCTTGTGCTCCCATGTCACTCCTGGAGAGAAGCTCTTGCTTAGCATGCCTTTCCTGGTTAAACAATTTTCCCTTTCTCCTTTCCTTATAGCTTTGCCATCCTTTAACCCCATCCTTTAAACAAGAGATTTGAAAAAATGAAAAGGGAGCAACAATTATTAAAATGAAAACCATGTTTTAAAATTGCTACTTCAACAAGCCCATTTCCAGGGCACCTATGTATGAGACACTTTTTGTAGAAAAATAGTGTTTCAGACAGGGAAACAGAGCCCTCTGAACAGCTGGGAGTGCTCCCTCTATCTACTGTATAATCATGAATAGAAGCCACTGTTTCCTACTTCCAGAGAAGTACAGTAGTGGTATTTTTCTTAAAATATGTAGAGCTAGGGGAACCTCAAAGCTAGATTGTGCAAACAGTTTATGTCAAATGTGAAAAAATTTAAAACTGCTCAAACGTGGTTGAATTCTGTTTCAAAACTAATTTGAAATTAAACTCTTTAGTTTGGGGGGCAGGTTGGTGTTGGTTCGAATCTCAGTGCTCCAATCAATTGCATTGGTACAGGAGGTTTGTATTGATTCAAATGCTGTCCAGTTTTCTACCCCACAGTGTATTCCTGTTTAAAATGAATCAAACTTCCAAATGTATTGTGGAGTTCTTCCATTGTTTTTGCATTAATTTCAAATGGAAAAATAACTTCTACCATGACATTTCTTAAAAGTATTAATCTTGTTGTTGAGTAGTGGTACAGTCGTGGCACATTGTATTGTGAACATGGAACACTGGTTTCAGGATCAGACTTGAACTCAGAAATACAAATATCTCGAATTGGGTACTTGGTCAGTGGAGGCCAAGTGAAAAACTGAGGCAATACGCTTTCCAATGGGTCTTACCTCCAGTTCATCATTCTGAGGCTCCACACTGCTTTCCTACATTTTATGGAACCTCCATAATCCATCTTCCCATCACTGATGTATATTATAGGAGTGGTACTGTGCCAGGTGTTGCTTGTGATGCAGCCTGTCAGGACATGCTTCTCCGTGGTACACTCTGACCCTTTTCTGCTATAGAGTGAGTGCTTCAGTTGTGTGCCGCAACTATTATCCATAGAATTAAACAGCAGACATGCTAAAACAGTTCCTAAACTGAGGGTCTCCCACACTCCAGTGCAACAATTTGCCTTCCTTCTGGCCTTGTAACTAAAGCACAACCCTACTGGTCAGTCCATTGAAATCTGTTGGTACAGTAGTGGATACAAATCTGGCTACTTGCTGCACTTGGCACCCTAGCATAAAGGAGAACTGCCTTGAATCTGTAAGTCTGTATTTTCTGAAGAAGATGTGTTTCTAATATTGGTTCACATTCTGTTTTTGTCCCATCTATACTAGCCTTTTGGTAATTGCAGTTGGTGTTTGTGCTTTACACTCTGGTGGTCAGTACCAGTTTAGAACTGCATGATGTACTTTATGTCCTTGTTAAAGAACTTAACACTGTTTTCACAATGAATTTGTGTTCTACTTTAGAACTCTGTGGTCCAAGTGGGACATAAGGTACATCATATAGTTGTAAAATGGCATTTACTACTTTGCATGAATCAGAAACACCCAGTGAGTTAACTAAAAGGTAAGTAAAGACTGAACAATAAAGGAAGGGGATGCAATACATAAATAATGCTTCTTCTGTGAAAAACGACTTACAGGTTCAGTGTAGTTCTCCTTTAAGTGTAACCACAAAAATAATGGTGAAAGGAGAAATGGGTTGCCAAGTTAGATCAAAAGGGAGAAGCATATATTTTCTCTAAACCATCTTATATTTTTTATTAATCTTTCTTCTGAAAAGTACATCTAATATTAACACATTAAGTGACACATAGAGCCATAGCATTGATTAGCTTGATTCATTCTGAAACTATTTATAAGAGCTCATTTTGGTGCTCTGTACTCAATAATATCAATACTGTTTCAGTGATGCTTCTTAATGATATCAGGGCTAACTTCATGGAACTAATTAGAACAAAATTCTCACTAAACAAATGACACTCAGGCTGTGATTAAGTTTAAAAATCAATTCTTTTGTTCTTAACCATAATACAGATGGCTTTCTTGAGAGCCCTTTTTCCCCATTATTGTGCTGATCAGATATTGAATGCATAGTCTGGGCATTAATCATGTAACTTCTGAGCACTTTTTAAGGACCTAGAAGCTCTTACGCAACATACAAAACAAGACTTTGGTACTATATACTGTCTTGCTACTTGATTAGGCTCTTCACTAAACTTTGGATGCCTCTAATTAGCAGATTTCTTTACCATGTTCAGTATGTAGTATTCTGTTGGCTTTCTAGTGAATGGTGTTTTAAGAGGTCTGCAGTGACCCAAAACATGAAACATTCTGACTGCTTATATAAAAGTATATAAATTAGGTTTTGTTGTACTGGGTAGTTAGGAATAAAAGAAAAATAGGTTTGTAAATTAAGTATTACCTTTCCCCTCATCTTCCATCATTAAGATATTACGTTTCATTTTTTTTAATTTTATTTTATTACAACTAGGATTACAAGTACCTTTGAGCCAGGCTCTTTTTACTTGTTATGAAATAGTAATGCCAACATACTCAAATATAATAATATATCTTCAAAAGTATAGCTATTATTTTAAGAAATTATATACTTTATAACCCATAATAATATATTGTGGAAATGTAAATAGAGTATTGTTAACTTTTCTTTGGTCTGTTTACAGAGATTCTGTGAGGTGAAAATAGTTTACAGATTCTGTGAGGTGAAAATAGTTTATATATATGAAGTCTATTAAAAAACATTAGTGTGCATACTGTATACACTTCTCTCTCTCTCTCTCTCTCTCTCTCTCTTTCTGCCGCTCCCTCTTATTGCTAACTTAAAACTCTCTAATGGGATCTGGTAAATAGGATGTCTGACTGGTAGGAGAGAGAACTTAATTAGGAGAGGGGCACTTCATTTTAGGGATGACATGGACTTTTGTGAGGAAACCAGTTATATTTGTAGACTCCCATAAGCAAATTAAATGCTGCGCTCCACTAAAATGGCATAACAAGTTGTGAACACTATTTGTTTCTGTCACTACAGAGCACAGATAAGGCTATATTTGGAATACTGCATGCAATTCTGACATAATATAAACAAGGTATTGTAATCAAAAAGTTATGGTTGAACACAAAGCAACTGAATACTTAAAGGAATGGACAGCATATGATAAAGGAAACATTTGGGCAAGCTTAGTAAGCTTTCCATGGAAAAATAAGGCTGATGAGAGATGTGATTTTAATATATAAATTACAAAGGGATTAGATATGGTAACTCAGGGGGACCATTTTCCACCTGATTAGGACAGCAAACCTCAAGGGCATACCCTTTACTTAGAGAAAGGTAGAATTAGGGGTAATGAGAGAAAGCATATTTCATCCAGAGAGTGGCAAGGCTATGGAACCCCCCCCCCATGTAAACATTAAAAGTGAGGAGTCTTGAATCTTTAAAACTCAAGGTGGACCAGTTTCTCATTGCAAATCAAATTACTGTACTGCATACAGGATTTGATTTATTTGAAAGAGAGAGTTGTGAAAAGCATCTCTGTAACTACATTATTATGTCTGAAAGGACAGGTGGATCACTTGCCTTTGAGTTCCCTGAGTTTTCTGCCACTGGTGATATTGTTAAAAATTTAGAATCTTTACTAAATCCCTTTCCCATTAAACAACTGTGACTGCTGCTTACAGTATTGAATGTTGTAGCTGCTTAGACAGCAGGAGGCAGACACAATGGACTCTTAGTCTTTTTTCCTAGCATGACCATTCTCTTTAATTTTTGTATTATGTCCAAATACACTCTGGAGCAATATCCAGCAAATGTTGGATCTGCTGATGGGTCTGGAAAAAGCTTTGCATTGTTAATGATTTATAGACCCCAAGGTCTGCCCTGGTCAACAGGTTGAACTGTCTTTGATCTTCCTCACTGTAGAAACATTTGTAGCTGGGATGATCCTTGGAAAACTAGTCACTGGTTTCCTTTTATTGGTCCATCATATATACTATACAAAGATATCAAAGTATGCTTGCTTTTTCAGCTACACAGGTCCTTTCATATAATAAAAAATGTATATGTGCTGTAACATCTGTATACAATACATATAGTGATCCACTAAATGGTATTACATCATACAAACTTTACAGTATATCCCAGAAAATAATTTGATTCAGAAATACTTGCTGGGTTTGGGATCCCACACACATGAATAATGGTTGAAAAATCTTATAAGGCTACTGAAATTAGAAAACCTGGTACACAGTTTAACATATATGAAATTACTACTTGATAAAAAGGAGACTTTTTCCTTCATTGTTTTATTATAAGGCATAGGGGACTTTCACTGACAAATGCAATAGTGTTGCTGCATATATGTTTGGGTGTCCTGGGTGGATGGGTTTTATATTCTTTGCAATGTTACTATATTTGTGGAGATGGGGTGCATGTGAATACCTTCAGTTGAATAGTCAACTCAATATTCATGTTCAGACTCCAAATATTGGGGTGTTTATGCTAAAAAAGAAAAGAAAAATTGCTTTGCAAAGTCAGTTCCCCTGAGGGTGGAGGATGACTGACTACTGAGGGGGTGTTTGGTGGCATATGACTAGCCCTGGCCACCTAGGAGAAGGGGAACAGGAATTTTAAAGTGTTTTTTATTCCATTTATTTCCCAAATATGATTACCCAAATAATGGGACTATTCTTTGTTCAGTTTTGAATAATGAATAGCTCATTACTTGTGGTACAGTTGGAGCTTCTTAAGTGGGAAGCCTCCATGGAGTGAGCAAGCATCCCATTTGATGGCTGTCTCTTTAAAACAAAGTTCAGTTTTGGAGGTAGTATAGTCAGCAAGGAAAGCACACAGAACTCTGTTAGCTTACTGCAGAGAAAAAGCTTTATTTTTGACAGTTAATCTTAGACCATTGCATTTAATTATTTGCAGATCTTCAATGAATATACTGTAGTTGCAAAATTACAGAGAGGTATACTCATCATGTCCCAGTTCAAAAGCGTAATCATCGGGTGCAATGACAGTTAAACTGAAGCCTTCACTGCCAAAGTATTCAGCGTCTGGGAAGAGATCAATGGAGGTGTTAAGTACTGTTTGAACACTTGGTGTAGAGGGCGCATATTCTGGGATAGCAGATGTACTTGCAGAGGTGGTAGGAGAGGTGGTAGCAGAGGAGCCAGCTCTGAAAAAGTCAGTTATCCTGCATTGCTTTGACTCGTTCAGTGCTTGTTTGGTTATTTTGTGCTCCACATACAACAAACAATCCCAGCAGAACACCTGCCCTCATTGCTGGCACCACTTCATTGCTGCGTGTAGACCGACAAGTGCCTCAGAGGTGGGCATGTTGAGGACTATGTTGTTCTGTGTGTCCGATGATTCATTGTCTAATGAGTCATCTCCTGCTGCCTTCGTAGTGATGCTGATGACTCCTGCATCAGTCAGTAAGTTCACTGACAGTGAGCTCATCCTGGTCCATGTCAACAAATTCGTTGAACAATGCTGCATCCATATATGTTGGAACTGGGAAATCAGCAAGACCAGAGTAAGGCTGGCTTTCATGCTGCACATCAGATGTTTCAGGTGTTTCATCTCCAAAATTAAAACTAGTTTTCCTGTAGCAGTTTGACACAGTTCTGGGCTTGACAGAACACCACAATTTATGAAGCATGTAAAGTGCATCAAAGAGATTAACCTTCCTTGCAATTCGGCAGCAAGACCACTCTGTCCCTCATGAATCATCTGCACAATCTTATTGACCAGTAAAGACCTATAGTGACCCTTGAAATTTTTAATTATGCCCATATCCATGGGCTGGACTATGCTTGTAGTGTTGGCAGGGAAAAACACAAGCTTAATGCAGCGCAGCCATCTCGTAAGCTCATGTGGGTAGCCACTACAGTTATCCACAAGAAGAGGAATCTTTCAGTGGTTGCATCTCAGCTCACTTTCCCACCCCATCAGCCACTCTTGGAAAATATCAAAAGTCATCCATGCATTACATGAGTTATTGTAGGTGACCAGCAGGACACTAAGGTCTTTGGGCAGGCATCTAGGTCTCCTACTCTTGCCAATGACCAGCAATTTTCTTTTTTCAGTTCCCGAGGTGTTGGCACAGCAGAGAACCAAAATGCTGTCCTTAGTCTTTTTGCCACCAGTGAGATTCATATCCCTCATGGCGTGCCCACAATCAGGGTACCCAGGGTAGAACAGATCAGTTTTGTCTGTGTTAAAGATGTTGTCAGCAGTGTAACATCTTATTAGACCAGGGAGGATCTCAGTGAGCCAGTTTTGTGCTGCTGCTGAGTCGACGTCCTGTTTCTCGCCATGCTCCCTTTTAAAGATGATCTGGTGCCTTGTTTTCTATCTAGAAAGCCATCCATCTCTGTGTTCAAAATCAGTGTGCCCCATCTGAACAGTGAGATCATGAGCTTTGGATGTCAGCATCAGCCCAGATACATGGGCTTCTTTGTCAATTGTCTGCTGAAAACAAAGAATGAGTGCATTCTCAATGGTACTGTCTTTCCCCTCCCATTTCTGTTTCTTGTGGGGGGTTGCATTGGATCGCCATTTGAACAGAATAGCATCTCTATGTTTGCTTATTCGAGCTGCCTAGCTCTTGAAAATTCAAAATTGAGCAGCAACAGTAGAAAGTGATGATGTGGGATTCTGAAGAGCTTCAAGCAGCTTGACCTTGTCAGTCAGAGGAAGTTCATTTCTTGGTTGCCACGTTCTGGAATTGATGAAACTGACATGCAAACTCCACTACACCTCTTTAATACCTTCATTAGGTGCTAATTTCTAATCTGCAAGTGCCGGTTAGGTGCTAATCACTTGCAAGCTGGAGCAGATCAGAGAGAGGATGACCAATGAGCATCCCACTAAAATGGATTTTAGTATTTTCGCCGTCTCAACAAAATGAAGTAGAGCAAGGCTAATTTAACATGTGAAAATCGGTTCCCATTACACTGTCCCATTTAAGTGCAGCGCCAGACTCCAAATGGCATGAGCCACCCACAGGCTGCTCCTGGACCCCAGCCAACTTCCCGAAAGGTACCTAGAATATTCTTCTGCCAAGAGCTTACCAGCCTACAGTGTTTACCCATCGACACTTTACGTCGACTGCCCCAGGGGAATGGGAGTCACCATGTACATATCATCTTCCATCAAATACTCTGTCTGTCCTTCCAGATCTTCTCCCTCTGCCTATGAATTGTTGCTAGTAAAATTATCCCTCCCCTTCTCCCTCCCCATCTTCGTATATGGTATCTACTGCTACCCAAACCTCCCCGTCTCCTCCCTTTCTTCCATCACTGAAATTCTCTCTACCATCTCCTCCCTTGCCACCCCTGGGGAACTTTTCATCCTGGGGACTTCAACATAAATTGGCTGTCCAGCGCACAGTCCAAAATCTGTAACCATGTCTCCTCACTAAACTTTAAACAACTTATTTCTGACCTAACATGTCTAAATCAAAAATCAGAGAAGCATACCCTAATTGACTGGCTGCTGACTTCTCACTCCCACCGTATCATAACCTTTGGTATTCTCCCCGATGCATTTCAGTGATCATCACATGGTCTACTGCATGTGAAAAATCCACCGTGCCAAGTCCCCTCCTGCCATTCTCAACTTCCATTCCTTCCACTCCCTACATCTATCCACACTCCAAAATGACCTGTCCAACATCGATCAGTCCCCAATTACCTCTTCCTCCTCCATTAACTCAGCCCTGACCTTTTTTAGCTCACAGTTTCTGAACATATGAAACCACCACGCACCTTTTAGAAATGCAAGAGTATGCGGGAACCAACTTCCCTGGGTCATTGCTGGGCACATAACATGTCAATGTGCAAGAGACCAAGCTTGGACTGTGTACCAGCACCCCCTCAATCTCCAGTGCTACTGTTCACTCCACAACACATATACCAGGCCATCCACCTCGCGAAGGCAGAATACTTCCAATCGTCCTTCCAGGAAAACATCAATAATCCATCCAAATTCTGGAAGGTTATCCATGCCCTGTTCTCTCCCCCCAACCCATTTCTCTTCTCCTGTCCTAAAAATCAGCACACAAACAATAGATGACCCTCCTTCTGTGGCCGCAGAATTCAACAACTTTTTTACTACCTGCACCTCCTCCCTCCTTGCTTCTCTTCACTGCTCTGCCTCTGGAGACTCCACACTACCCCCTTTGCCTCCTCCGCCTCCTCCACTTCCCCTTCTACACCTCAGTTCTCTTTCAAGCCCATGCACCCAAGAGGAATACCCTATGTGTTTTACTTGCCCTGAATCCATCCAAAGGAAAAAGTCCTGATGGCCTTGACCCCAAGCTACTTCAATTTTCTGCTTACTTTATTGCCTGTCCTTTAACTAATCTTCTGAACCTCTCTTTTCAGCATGCTACAGTTCCTGACACTTGGAAGTCTGCCACTGTGATCCCTCTTCCTAAAGGAGGGGACACCTCCAACCCCTGCAACTTCTGCCCTATCTCTTTGCTCCCCATTCTGGCTAAACTCCAGGAACATTTGGCCCTGGAACAACTCTCCTCCTTCCTCATTTCCTCCTCTTTTTCACCCCTTTCCAGTCTGGATTCCACAAAGACCACTCCACCACCTCTTCACTTCTACAGCTCACTGACTCCATTCTCTCAGGCATGGATCAGGGATGCATCACCTCTGCCATCTTTGTCGACTTGGCCAAAGCCTTCACCACTGTCTCCCACTCCCTTCTCCTCAGTAAGCTGACTGCAGCTGGCCTCTCTGATTCAGCCACCACTGGTTCTGGTCCTACCTCATAGGCCGGTCTCAATCCATCAGAGTAGGTAACTCCCTCTCCCCTCCACTCCCTATCACCACAGGTGTCCACCAAGGCTCAGTACTTGGTCCTATATTATTCTCAGTTTTCCTGAATGACCTCCCCAATGCCTGCACCTCCTCACGTATCCACATGTATGCAGACAACACTGTGTTGTTTTCCTCTGGGAACTCTCCCTCTGAGGAGGACACCAGCCTTCTGTTGGACTTTAACAATGTCCAACATTGGTTTAAAGCAAACTAACTCTCTATGAACGACAAAAAAACAGTATTGATGACCTTTGGCTCCCGACAAAAACTGGCAAGGCTGGACTCCACCCCTTCCTTCCACACCCTCTCTGGCTCAACACTGGACAATGTTGCCACATTTAAATACCTTGGCCTATGGCTAGACAAGAATCTAGACTTTGGGGTTCACATTGGTGACATCCACAATAAACTGCTTCCTAGACTTGGTGCTCTGTACAGACACCATAGCTACCTGCCCAGCAAGCCAGGACAGAAATCGTACAGAAGATGATTCTGCCTGTCCTTGACTTTGGAGACATTGTCTATAGCTCCACCACCAAAACCACCCTATCCAGACTGGATCCTCTGTTCAATTCCTTCTGCCACTGCATACTTGGCTGCCGTCCATGTACTCATCACTGTGACCTTTATTCATCACTCTCCTTCCCTTCTCTCCATGCCAGGCACCTGTCACACATTGCAAATTTCACTGATAAGTTCTGGCTTGGTCCTCTGCTGCCCTATTTGTCCTCCCTCTTATCGACCCCCCCGCTACACCCTCCATACCTCCACACATAGATCTCTTTCCCTCCCACCATGGTTCACTTCTTCTGGCCGCGCCACCTTCTCTTATAAGTTCCCTGATATCTGAAACTCCCTTCTACTTGAAATTCACTCTACAGAATCCCTCCACTCTCTTTGACTCCTCCTCCGGAAGCACACTGTTCATTGCTGTAACTGCACATAATACCCCCATGCCAAATAATTCCCCTCCACTACCCTCTTTCCACCCCCTTGCCTTCCACCTCTAAGTGCCTAATCATGCCTAATTTATTCTCCAATCACTACCCTTTCTGCCCCCCTTATCGTCCTTCACCAGTTCTAGGATACCTTGACCTCCTGCCCCTCCCCCAATTCTCCAACCCCTCTGCCACCTCCCACCCCCTACCTGCAAGATCTTGTCCTCTTGTAGGGTTCTAAGCATCCTGAAGGGGCATAGTTCCTGACTCCTCCACTTCACCTCCTGCTCCCCTCACTTCTCCACTGCTCCTCCTTCTCCCACCTCCTATCTGATGGATCCTGTCCCCCTTGCAGGGTTCTCAGCATCTTGAAGGGGCATAGTTCCTGTCTGCCCTACCCCCTCCTTTCCCCTTTTCTCCACCCCTCAAGTCCCCTCCTTCTCTCACCTTCCAATCTGTCAGATTCTGTGCCCCTTGCAAGGTTATCAGCATCTTGAAGAGGTATAGTTCCTGACTTCCCTACTCCCCCTCCCACTCCTCCCCCTATTTTCAGCACCCCACTCAGCTCCACCCCCCTTCTCTCACCTCCCAGCTGCCAGGTCCTGTCCTCTTCAGGGTCCCTCTGCATCCTGAAGAGGTATAGTTCCTGGCTGCTCTCCTTCCTCCTTCCTTCCCTTCCTCCCCCCATCCTGCCTTTCCCCATCACCACCGCTAGTGTTATAATTGTCTCTCTATTAGACCTACAGTATATTAGCATTCATTTGCTGCTAAATAGCACTTAGTAACTCGGTG
Source organism: Neoceratodus forsteri (assembly GCA_016271365.2). Taxonomy (NCBI): domain Eukaryota; kingdom Metazoa; phylum Chordata; order Ceratodontiformes; family Ceratodontidae; genus Neoceratodus; species Neoceratodus forsteri. The sequence continues at coordinate 1,058,419,728 of CM057456.1, forward strand.
CTCAATCTACCGCTGCTAGCACCTTCAGGTGTTTGTCCATCTTCTGACCATACTCTGACCGGGGTTGCCTGTTCTTGGTTTATCACTGTTTACTGTATTTGTAGTTCACTTTTGGTATTTGTACTTGCACTGTATGTATTTGATGTTGTTTGTCCACCTGCTATACACTTTAAATAATGAATTGCACTATGTATTGTAAATTGTTATGTTTCTGCCTGTTCTCCCCATCTTTGTAACCCCCGGCACTTCTGGAAATGAGCTGTTTACACCTCATGTTGTCTTTCCTGGTGAAACCTTTTCAAATAAACAAATAAGTGGACATCCAGCTTATCCACATCCCATCTAGCTGGCTTCAACTGTACTTGAGAGTTTATATTGTTTGCCTGCACAGCCCTACTGTGCTAGAATGCTCTGCGAACCAGAACTAGTTTGTTACTCTTTCAAATCTTGGTTATTTGTTCAAAAGCATTATGGATATGCTGACAAATAAAGCAGTTGGAGTGAATAGTGTTTCCAGCATTTTACAGATGCAATAAGTTGTTTTACTGTTATCTAATTTGCTCTTTTATTTGTTCTTTCTGTAGGTATCACGTCACCATAGCAATGGGAAAACAGTGAAGTCCATCACAGAGACATAATTGACATTTCACTGTGATGGTCCTCTGGGTTCCCAATGCTGCTGTCTCTGGGGTGTTCACCCCCTTCCCGAACCACACAGTTTTCCTCAGCGACAGCACAATGCCAGTTGGTGGCATTATGCTGTCACTGTATCGACGGTCGGCAAAGTTCTTGTCGCTGCGGTGACATGGAATCCTCTCTGTATGTTAGTGTACTATGTGCTATGAGTATAGAATAAGATTTATAGAGAATATGCAATAGACTGACCAAAAATGTGTAATTTAAAGTATCTTCAGTATCCTGTGAACACAGCGACTGCGATTGAGTGACTGCAAAAACAGTGACTCAATCACGGCACCTGTGTTCTGGGCTACCTGGCAGGGCAGTGACAGGATACCATGCTGGGCAAAGGAGGGTGACAGGAAGTACACGCATGCAGGGAGAGGGACCACACCACACGAGGGGCAGAAGGGGAGGGACGGTATGTGGGAGGTAGTATGGCAGTCAGCTGCTGAGCAGGCCATGTGGCGTGATGGTGAGAGTGGCTGGCTGGGGTTGGGAGGGTGCCGGGTTCAATTCTGAGGTGGGCAACACTTTTTGCCTTGGGGCTGAGGGTTTTTTTTTAAGTTTTACACACACACAACCAACATGCACCCTCCCTGGAGTTGAGAATCTTTAGTTAGGAGGGTGTGGGGGGGCACAGCTCCCCGCATATGTTAAAGTCCCATCACTGCCTTTGAAGTTGCCGCAGGTGTACATCAGGTGTCAGTGTACACTCACCTAAATGGCGATCACTGTTTGGTGATTGCCATTTTGACATGGAACTGTATCTTCATGTGTGAGGTGGCAGGACCATATCTCCCTGAGTAGATCCTGTTGACCCTGACTACCACATCTGGCCCATTGCATAGAGCTGATATACTAACTATGAATTTGGGGCTGAATTGCATTAATTCCATTGTGTACATTACAAATTTCCAATTAATCCTATTGAGTGCTTTTTCAGCATCCACAGAAATAGCCACAGGCTGAATGCCCAGTGCCCCCTTCCTGCCAATATTGCATTCATTAGTCTGCGTATATTATCCTGAAGGAATTTCCTAACAATAAATTCTGTCTGGTCCTGGTGTATTATTCTACCTATGTACCATTGTACTCTTTGGTCTATGATCATCATCAGAATATTCAAATCCACATTAATCATTGATACTGGTCTGTATGACCCACATTCCAACAAGTCTTTACCTGGTTTAGGAAAGGATCTTTGCCTTCCTCTAGTACTTCTGCATAAATCTGTTCTGGCAATGGTGCCACCTATTCCAGAAAGGTTTTGAAAAACTCTGCCAGCAACCTTTCTAACCCTGGGGATTTGTTATATTTTTAGTTGTATAATTTTAGTAGTTATTTCTGTTAAGATCATTTTCCATTTCATATCCTAACTTCAATGCTCCCCCAGTTGCAGTAACCTGATATGGTCAAAAAAGCACTGCATTTTTCATTCCATTTGTGGAATGGCTTCTTGATGATATAGTTATGTATCAAACTGGGGAAATGATTTGGTTATTTTGAATGGTTTCTCAGTTTTTCCCCTCTCCCTCTCCTGTGTCCTGAAGCCTCAGTACTGGCCTGTTAGTTACTTGTTACTTGTTAGTTACTCCCCCTCAGTACTGCTATTAAAATACCCCATCTGTTTGCTTCCAGTTTTTTCCCTGAGCCTTTTGGGTATGCCCCCTGAACAGTGACATTTCTATGGTGACATGCGTTGATATCAACAACAGCGTCATGCCACCGTAGAAGTACCTCGGGACAGGGAAATCCTTCCCCACCTGCACCCTCCCAACTGAGTCCGACCTAGACTTTAGAATCCAATGATATGGGGGTGGGGGCTGAGGCCTCCTGTGTGGGGTTTGGGGAGAAGCCCTCCATGAAACACATGTACATGCCAACTGCAACTCAAGGGCTTACATGGAGCCTGGTGTTGTGATGTCACTGCATGTTTCTGTCAAACCAGCATTGTAGAGCCAACATTTTGAAATAGGAAACCCTGTTAGCTCTCATTTTACCTTTTCCTGAAAATCTGTGTAGTCCAGCAGTCCTGTGTTTAGCCTCCAAACTGAGTTTCTCAGTGTGGAGTCTGTCTCTAGACTAAGTGTTACTTGAACATGGTCTGAGGCTATAATTTGTAATATCCTGCAGTCTTGCACTTTATGGACCCATTCCATAGATAATAAGAAAAAACATATCCTAGTATATGCATTATGCCAATGGGAAAAAAGATAATCCTTTCATGAGGGGTTAAGGAACATTCATACTTCTGTAAGTCCTATTTCTGCCATCAGTCGTGTTATCAGTTTACCTGCTTTATTCCTCCTATAAGTCCCACCCCTTATTTCATCTTTCTGTGCTGAAATGGTCGTATTAACATAGTCCCTATGATATACAACTTATTAGGATACATGACTATATCTTGAATAACCCTGTTTAGAAATGCTTTATTTTCCTTCTCCTCCTTAAGTGCATACATGCTGAGGAGGGGGCATTCAATATCTGTAGATACCATGTAATTTAACAAAGTATTATAGTAGCAAAAAGTGGTGAGACAACAGGGGAAAGGTCTGAGGGGCACCCTTAAGAACCCTGACTCAATAATATGAATGTCCACACTGTAATAGAACCAAGATACAGGGCAGATTTATTTAAGCATCAGCATAAACTTCATCCTCTTGGGACCCACCAGTGAGGAAATTCTACTCTGGAGCCACTGAGACAGATGTCAAATTCATTTACATCTTCATCTTCCATCCACACATACTACCATGGTGGGTTATGGGGATATAGGTACCCAATCCATCTCAAGTTCAACCCTGACCTCTCACAGTGGAGTCAATAGACCTATGACCTTACAACATATCTAGGGTGGCTATGTGCCCTGTCCACCAGGAGACCACAGCTGTGAACAGGATCTAGTTCACCAACTCACACCTCAATGGCACCCATGAGGTGAAGGCCCCATGAGGGCATACATATCAAACATATTTCTCCCTACTTCCACCCACACATGCTACTTTGGTGGAGCAGAGCTATTCAAGATCTAAGTACTTTTTGTTTTTTTTGAAATTCTCAGTTTATTCATTTTACATCATAACAAATGATATACAGAAACCAGAACACAGCAAGTAGAAAACCCACAGTAAACAAAGATAATACCAGTACATAGGTCCAGTATAGTTCTCCTCCTGCCGCCCCCCTGAAGGCGGCCACCACCAAAACAGAATGCGCCTAAGATGTCATCAACCTATACCTTGGGGCATTATATAACAGGTACCATTATCACTTGTACCCAGTCCAAAGACAGGGAAATAGCTTGGAAGGAAGGCAAACTAAGAGAAAAGGAAAAGGGAACATCAGAGGAGTCCAAATAGGGGGCTCAGTGAGGTACAAAGCGTAAAGTTTGCCCCATTTTTTTTGGAAAGTAGATATAGCATGCCTGGAACTAGCTATTAGTTTTTCCACCTTGAAACACTGGGACATTTCCTCCACCCAATCCTGGTAGGAGATCTCTGATTGATCTAACCAATGTCGGAGGACTAATCTTTTTACTGCTATTGAAATTAAGGCCATATGGTATTTTTTCTCTTTAACCTTGATATTGGAGTAGAAGCCTAGTATACAAATTTCAGGTGTAAATAATTCCTCCAGCCCCAAAATTGGGTCCAGGCTGTCACAGATAGCTTTCCACAATGGGGCAACTTTAACACAAGACCAAAGCACATGTAGTATGCTTCCCAGTTCCTTGCCACATCTAATGCAGTTAGCAGATCTAGACTTTCTGAATTTAGCCATTTTCAACGGCGTGTAATACATATTATTTAGTATGTAAAATTGTATGAGTCTGTTCCTATCTAAGGTAAGGAAAACATACATGTCTCTCCACACTTGGCTCCAAGACATGGAAGGCCCAGGAATAATGGATGCCCAAACACTGGAGCCGGTTAAGGCCTCCGGAACCTTAGTAAGCATAAGCTGTATATATAGGCTGGAGATACTATGGGGCTTTGTGACACAATTCCTGAGCTGTTCCAGAAAAGGCCTAATATTAGAGGTGGTTCCTCACCAAACCAAATTTCACCTATGAGGTGTCTCAATTGGTATAACTTAAAGATGCTCTGAGGGGATATTCAGTTTTATCATCAGGTCACCAGAGGAGCCAAGGGAACCCTGTATATAAAGGTCCTCCACTGCGCAATCCCGAATCTGCGGTAACCATAACGGTTCAGCCAATGAGACCCAATCTTAATATTAGGGTTAAGAATCAGTGGCTGAGCCGGATCCTTTGAGTACTGAATCTTGACAGAAGTACAATATTGGTTTGAGACTCTCACGGACAACCCCAACACTGAGTTTCTTATGTATTCTGGTAAAGCCGAGAAGCTGTAATAAAAAATGTGCTGAGGATCAATACTATATACCTCCAGAAGATCAAGCTCAAGCTTCAGCCATTTGGGCATATAATAGTTATTTGGAGGGCAAAGCCATTTGCCCATTTTAGTTAAATGGCTGGCCCAGTAGTAAAATTCAAAATTGGGCAAGCGGAGGCCTCCCTTTTCTTTAGGCAGACAAAGCTTAAAGAAGGATCTCCTGGGCTGTTTGCCTCTCAAATGAATTTGGTTAATATTGAGTGGACCCTTTGGAAGAAGGACTTAGGAGCCATATGTTTAAAAGGCTCAGGGGTAAAAATGCATGGAGTACATTCATTTTAATTATACTGATCCTCCTCCTATAGCTATGGGAAGGTTATCCCATCTGTTAAGGTCACTTGAATTTTGTCTACCAAGTCTTCTAAGTTAAGTTTCCTTATCGTGTCCTCATCCCGGGCTAGATGGATGCCCAGATACTTGAGATGATTCGGGGCCCATTTCATGCCAAACTGAGCTACGCTAGAGTGGAGCAGGAGTGAGTTGAGCGGAAATATCTCAGATTTAGCTAAATTCAATCTATAATTGGAAACTTCACCGAATTGGTTCACTATCTTCAGAACTTCTTGTAAAGATCTGACCGGGTTGGCAAGGTGCAGAAGGATGTCATCTGCAAATACCGAAATAGTCAGTGTTTGTTGAGCGATGACACATCCTTTGATGTTGGGTGAGGATTTGATATGCATCAGCAGAGGTTCTAGGTAAAGATTAAATAAGTACGGTGATAATGGACAACCCTGGCGGGTACCAGAGTGCAAGGGGAATCGGGATGAGAACACCCCGTTACAATAGACTCTGGCCGAAGGTGATCCATATATCGCCTTGACCCACTGAATAAATTTGTCTGGGAAACCCAATTTGTTTAAAGTAGCCCACAGGAATTCCCAATTGACTCGATCAAAGGCCTTTTCTGCATCTAAGGCAACTAGAGCCATGGGAACCTGGGAGTCCTGGGCTACACGAAAAATGTGTGAAAGAGTCCTCATATGATCTGATGCTGATCTCCCTTGGACAAAGCCTACCTGCTCCGTACTCAGAAGTGATTGCCAAACCTGCTTAATTCGCAGTGAGAGGATCTTAGTCAAAATTTTGATATCATAATTGAGCAGCGAGATTGGTCTATAACTGGCTGGATCTAGAGTAGGTTTATCTAATTTAGGGATTAGAATTATAGTAGCTTCTAACAGGGAAGGATCCAGTGGTTCAGAAGTAAGGATGTAGTTGAACAGGTTGAGGAGAGCAGGCGCTAATTCCTTGCAGAAAGATTTGTAAAAGTTGGGGGGTAGACCATCCGGACCAGGGGCTTTATCCAGGGTGAGGCTTTGAATAACCTCTTCCACTTCCCCTAAGGTTATGGGAGCTGAGAGTACATCACATTGACTGGGCTGAAGTCTGGGAAGGGGGTATTCTCCAGGAAATCTGTTACTTCTGAAATTGAGGTCGAGAGAGTCTTATTCCCATATAGGTCTTGGTAAAAAACCTCAAAGACCTCAGCTATGTCCCTTGGGGCCGTTTTGATAGATCCATCCCTCGCTTTTAAGGCAGGGATTAATCTAGAACTCTCTATTTCCTTAAGTCTGAGAGCCAATAGTCTCCCGGGCTTTTCTCCCTGATCAAGATATTTTGATTTAGATTTCAAAATGGCATATTCTGTTTTTTCTTTAATCAAGTCCTCATATTCATCCTTGAGTTTGTACAAATTCTCTAAGGCATTTTGGGAGTTGGTAGAGGAGAGAGCCTTCTCGGCCAACTTGATTTGATTAGCCAAAGAACTAATTTTCTCCTCTCTCAGCCTCTTCCTTCTGGAAGACAATTTTATGAATTCTCCCCTGAGAAAACATTTCAGTGAGCACCATACTAAATCGAATCTGGATACTGACCCTTGATTAATTTCCAAGAAGGACGAGATCAGTGACTTAAAGTGGAAGGTAATCTGTTCATCCTTCAAAATCTGGGTATTGAGCTTCCAAGAGGTATCTCGTTGCCCCGGGGGACTAGGTGAAAGTTTGATCCATGCCATTGCGTGATCAGAGATAACAATGGGTTCAATACCAGTGAGGGAAATATTAGCTAGAAGGTTGGTACTCGCTAATATGTAGTTCAGCCTTGACCAGGAATTATGAATTGGGGAGTAGAAGGTATAGCTCCGAGTAAAAGGGTTCAGCAATCTCCAAGGGTCCTCTAAACCTAACAAACTACATAGATCTTTTAGAGCCAATTGAGCAGATGAGGGGGGTTTCAGGGGTCTGTAGGTTCTATCTAGTGTCTGCGATGGTGCAATGTTCCAGTCACCTCCTAAAATATATGACGTTGGCAAAAAAACACTCAGTCTGTCTGCTAACTTCACTAGAAAATCAGAATTACCTCCAACAGGACCATATATAGCTCCCAGAACCACGTCTGTATTACAAAGCATCCCCTTAACAAAAACAAACCTGCCCTCTGGGTCTTGAATACATTTCTCTAATATAAAAGGCACATTACGCTTAATCATAATAGCCACCCCTCTACTACCTGTAGCCCAACCCGACACGAAGACCTGTGAGAAGCCCTTAGTCCGTAACAACTTAGTTTCTGCAACAGTAACATGTGTTTCTTGTAGGAAGAGAATATCTACACCAACTAAGGAGCAGTTTAAAAGTATTTGACCTCTTTTAATTGCCTCCCTCATGCCCCTGACGTTCCAAGTGGCAATTTTAATATGCCCTAAAGCCATTTATAACAGTAAGTGGAATGGTCATGTTCGGATTGTACCCCATGGCATTATCCTCCAGACTTGTTAGTGGTGACACCTTCCGTCCTCCCCCCGAAGAATCACCCCCCACCCCCATTATAACCATCCTCGAACAAACCAGAAATTGCTAGAGCAAGTAGGTACTACATTATTAAAGCTACAGCACACAGAGAAAGCCCCACCCAGAATACATCCATTATAAAGAAAGTGGTACCCCACACCCCTCCCCACCTCCCATACCTCCCTCCCTCGCCCGGAAAACTATTTACAAGTAACCCCCCATACAAACTTAGCCAAAGGACCAACCAGTTAAACCATACTCTCTGAACTCCTCCTCCAGGGTACCGTGGTCTGTCCCATATCCACATGAAGTTAGGATCATGGCCAGAACTAAAGACCCCATAGTGTTCATTACTGGGCCTATTAGACAAGTGTCTACACTTCTTGTCCTGGATTGACCAGGGTACCCCATTACCCCAACCGCGGTCGTGAAACAGGATCCCGAAGCGACACTCCTACCCGCGGCCCCCACCCTCCAACCCCCCGGTTAATTAAACGGCAGACTCGGTGAGGCCTACAGTATAAGCCGGTACAAAATGCTATATACAAAGAATTCCCAGCATCATCTACCACACCAGTATCAGCCTAATGCCTGTTGAACTGACAGGACCCAACAAGGAAGGAAACGGAGTAAATACCTGAGCGGACTCCATAGCCGAGTGCACGAACTGCTCAAAGTGAAGCATTAGGAGGGGTACAGGCGTCTTCCACCGGAAACCTAACACAGAGGAAGTGCAGGTCGGAAGCAGAACTGGCGGACCAAAACGGTCCGACCGCTAAAGGGTCCCACCGGAAACCCCTACCCACACTCGAGTACCTGGGTCATGAAGGAGACGAGCACACATGGCGCCATACAGACACAAGGCCTCGTAGGCCTCGCTGCCTACCCCAACCTCCTCATACCACCCACCCGGAACTACCCCACATCCCTCAAGACTCAGGTAAGCCCTTAAACAGAATCGTCCAGACGATATTCTAGACGAAGAAGAAAAGACCAAACGTGGTCAAACTTTAGCCTAATGCAGATTGATCGTAAAGTTAATAGGTAGTCACTCAGTAATATCAGTCCCTTTTGAAGAGATCTGGAAGCTTTTTTGGAGAGGTCGGATAATGCTTGTTCGGGATCTTCATAAGCATGCCAGGTGCCATCTAGGGAAACCAGGAGTTTTGCTGGATAGATCATTCTAAATCTTTTATCTGCTGCAATTAGTTTCTTGACAATCGGATGAAATGCTGCTCTTTTTTGTCTAATCTCATATGGGAGATCCTGGGTGATTCTCAGCTTGGTGTGGTTCCACTGGACGGATTCTAGCTCTTTTACTTTTGCCAAAACATGTTGCCGTTCGATATAACTTAGGAACCTGATAATGATTGGTCTGGGGGGAACCCCAGACGGAGGCTTGGGCCTTAGAGATCTGTATGCCCTCTCAATATGGTATTGCTGATTTATAGGAGAGGGACCAACTACTTTATTGAGAAATTGTTGAACGAATCTAATGGTGTCTCCCCCTTCTTCTGATTTGGGTAAGCCCAAAATTAGAACGTTGTTCCTCCTGCTCCTTCCCTCCAGATCCTCGGTCTTAGCTTGTAGTTTCTGGATTTGTTGCCTTAGCTTAATAATTTCTGGATCTGTTTTATTTCTCCAGTGTTCCAGAGAGGTTGTCTTTGCCTCCATATCACCCACCTTCCTCGATAGGTCTGTGAAGTCACCTCTAATTGATTTAATCTCGCTCGAGATTTCCTGGAGTGTTTCCTTGAAGGGTATCAATTCTTGGAGAAAACGATCCTCTGTTAGCAGGTTGCTTGATGTGCCAGTAGACGTTTGCTTTATTAGCTGCCCCAGGTTCAAATTTCTGGCCTTCTTAGATGCTTTCTCTGGCGATGCTGGAGGGGTATGCTTCACCCCAGCCGCCTTCATCTCGGAGTCCATCACTGTAGACTGACTTAAATTATTCAGAGCGCCACACAAGTCAGCTCAAAGGAGTCTGGAATGATCAGAAATACTTTTAGATTGCAGTGTAATTAAAGGAGCGTTGATATACCAGCAAAATTAAGTGGTTTTAAAGGTGGAGGGTGGGATCTCAGCAGGAAGCTGCCTTCAGTCACTCTGCATCACGTGACTCCAAGTACTTATAAAAAAGAGGCACTACAGCATACAACTGAGCCTTGTAGGAAAATGGGCACTAAACTGTTCAATTGGAAACAATCACATTCAGAATTGTTACACAGTTACACCCAACAATGCTTCCACATTTTGATTACGTATTGTATCTTCATTTAAATTTGAATTGCAAAGAGTTTAATGTTCTGTCTGTTACATACAATAATATATGTCGATTTATTTTGTCTGCTCCTTATCAAACTCATCGTTGTGATCGTTATTTACAATTAGGCTGGTTGTCACCTAGAGCAAGAATTGTTATTTTTTTGGTTGTTTGGTTTATAAATTCATTTTTTCCTCTGGTTCATTTCCTATAACTGATTTTGTTTTTTTTCGTCCAGTGCTTTCTAAACTTAAATCTGCAAATGGTGTACTATTGAATTCAATTTCTCATAAATACAGGTATATTTTGCATTTCTTCTCTATTGTAGTGCCCTCATTTTGGAGTGCCTTGCCTGTATTTCTCCACTCTTCATCATCACTTTTCTGTTTTAAGTTCATTTTTAAGCAATTTTAATTACAAAATTCTGTGTGTAAATGTGTTAATTCATTTTATATTGTTTGTGTTTATATAAGTTTGTTGTTTGTTATTAGTCTGTTATTTATTGTTACTTGTCTCCAGGTCAGACCTATAAAACGACTTGTCCACTGTCCCTACCCAGTTAACAAATAAATAAATACAAAACAGTCGCTGAGCTTTCAGACTTAAACTGGCAGCCAAGCTCATCAAAGCAGACAGGCACTACTACACAGAGGTGCACATTATACTCAGTAGTGATTAATTGCAAACATCACAGCACATAGCCACTTAAAGAGCTAGTGTAGCCAAAACAGGAAGACAGGAAAATATTATAAAAATGTTAAGTAGTAGTCAGTTGTAACGTTTTATTTCTGAAGTATTTTTTTCTTTTTACTTTTGCTCACCAGAAAGTATTCTGAGTGATAATATTGTGCTGGATGCATGGAACAGCTCTTAGCCTGGCAGCTGATACATCTAACTCTACTGCCCCACATCATCAGTATTGTGATCTCACTATTCATTCTCCCTCTGCCCTCACTGTACACTCATCATATTCGAATACAGTAAACAATGGTGGGTGCAGGGGAAGGAGGACTTTGTAGCAAAATGACAGGAGTTGTATGCGGAGACAAGTCTGGCGAGGGAAGTGGAAGAGTCAGTGCCATAGATAAATTCTGTGTAGGCAAAGACAGGGATCATCATTTTTTTACAAGTTCCCTGTGGGCATGCAGAGATAAGCAGTCCTTGTTGTTATACAGGGCACCAAGCTTGTGGCACAGTTTTGTATGGATGGCATTGATGTGGGCTGAGAATAGGGCTATGCAAAATTAAACTTCCGCCAGCAGAATTTTGGCAAAAGTCAGAATTTCACTTTCACAAAATTACAGAATGCACTTTGGCAGCTTTCAGTTTAGAACTGCAGAATAAATGTGCGAAGTGTGGATTATTGTATTAAACTGCAGACAAAAATTCCTCAGAATTGATCATTATCAGTGGTCCACAGTTTAGAATATTAATCCACAATTCATACTTTCATTTCACAGTCAAGTGAATCACTGAACTGTGGAATGAAAGTATGAATTGTGGATTAAGGATCAATGGCAAATATGTAAATGAGTTGTGCATATTTTGAGGTATTTTGTAACGTTCAATAATAAAAAATGTTGTTTGTTACAATATGTATCTGTCTCCTGTGTTTTGTCTTTTATTTGTCTTTTGTTTAATAATAGAAGTTTGAAATACAGAGTCTGAAAAATCTTTCTGCATGTATACTGCAATAGCACCGGATCTGTAATAATAAATGGGATGGGGGGATAGAACGATAGTCAGATTTTGCCAAGGGGTTTATGTAGATGGGTGAAGTGCCCATTCCTGGATCTATGATGCTGGTGTGACAACAAAGACATTGATGTCCTCGACCACACTGGGAATCCATTGACATCCCTAACTGCGATGTGACCCCAAACCGACTGGCACCACTATGATGCACAATGCGGGGGGGGCCGTGCCCCCTGCACCCTTACTATAGATATCTATTGCCACATCGCACAGATAGTGGAGCTAGGTATTTATTCTTGTCACCCTAAATTGTCTCAATGCAACCCCCCTGTCGCTGCTGATACAGGCACGCTGGGGGTTTCTCTGTGGGGGTTCGGTGTACCGGTGTTGCTGTAGCGATGGTACACTCCCATTCCTGTTAGTATATTATGAGCCATACTGCAAACATAAGTCAGCATAAGTCAGCAAAACATAACAAATGTGCAGCTTTCAAGATGGGATAATTAGGAGGCACAATATGGCCTTGTTCATGCTGCAAATGAGTGGTCAGCATCTCATATAGTTCCCTATCTATAGGAGGCTGATAAATCTTTATGTGGGAGACAAACAAGGGCCATGGAGCCCCAGTTATCAGAGGTGGAAATGCATATCCCCTTCTCCTTATGTGATCGAGATGTATAGGCCCCCCACCAAACAAATCCCCTCGCTCACTCCCCATTGTCTACTCCTGACATTTGGTCAGATGCAAAGCTCCAAATACCTGATAACCTTCCTTTTGACATTGTCAGCCAGAAATAGATAGGGAACTACTTGAGATGCTCACCATCCATTTGCAGCATGAACACAGCCATACTGTGCCTCTAAGTATCCCATCTTGAAAGCTGTACATTTGTTGCGTCTTGCTCCTCAACATTACACCTACACATGCTGACTTACATTTGCAATATGGCTCACAATGTGCAAAGAGGAATTGACACCCTACCTATCTGCATGAGCCCAGTGGCAGAATCTTGCTGTCATTCCACCTCCCTGTCCAGTTTATTATTACGGATCCAATGTTGTGGTGGCATACTTGCAGAAACATTTTTCATCTCCCAGCTGATATCTGTGACCATTGATATTGGGTGATAATAACCCCATTTTCAGCCAATATAATTCTGTGAACATACAAATATCCAATTTTTGCAAAGTATCTCCCTGTCCACGCATCTGATGTTGGCAGGGTGGTGAGGTAGTGAGGTGGTTTTGGTGGGGGGACAGACAGATCTATCAGTCCTTGACAGGCATTTGTGAGTAGGTTGCTATGGGGAGCTTTTAAACTGCTGATAATGCCGTTCAGTGAAAAATGCACTGTATATTATCACTATCTCATGTAGTACAGCCAAACTTGATTCCAGGGATAAGAAGCACTGAGGTACACTGCAGGTCTGACAACTGTGGAAAAAAAACCTTCATGTTCCAGACTACACCAGTACAAACTGTGGTAGATTATTTTCATAGCAGTTTCTGGATATAACTGTTACAGCTGAGCTCTTTTATACATCGGTAACATTACCACAGAGTGCCAGTAAGAACTTGCATTAAACATTTGCTGTGGCAAAAAAAGCACATAGTTTGCCATGAATTCATACACACACAGACCAAGAACAACAGCATTTTTATCTAATTTGCCAAATTAAATATTTATATCATTCACTGTCTGACTTGTAGAGGGACTGCAGAAATGGAGGATACCTGATAGCTGACGACTGAAACACAGTTAGGAGAGTACATGGCGCTCACGCTGCAGGTCTCTGTTCAGCTAGCTCATACTCTCACCTACTCTGTGTAAACCTGCAGAACCATCAATAAAGTAACACAAAAAGAGGAAAAAAGTGAAGTGTGGTCACGACATGCCTGCTATGACGTTGTAGCTGTTAGTGTTCATGAAGACTGCATGAATAAGGACAGAAATGCAATCTCCAGACTCAGTATTTCAAATTTCCATTATTAAACAAAAGGAAACAAAACACACATAGGAGACAGATACATTTTGTAACAAACAACATGTTTTATTTCTGCACATTACAAAAAAAAGTATACACAACTCATTTACATATTTGCTGTTGATCTTTAATGAATTATACTGCAGGAAGAAATTCCACAGACCTGATCACTGAACTGCGGAATGATTACATGTATTACGAAATAATTAATTCAACTGCAAAATAAAATTCCTTAGAACTGTCATTCTACAGTTCATGGGCCAGATATTCAAAACTTTGTGCTGGGCACAAACCATTTGCACTGGGTTTGCACCCCATTTGTGCAGGTCACCTATATTCAAAAGAATAAATAGTGTGGGAAAACTGGATTAGCGCCACACAAAATGATAATGTATGCACTGGGCAAAGAGAAGGGGCGTGTACATGAATACAGGCGCTGTGCTGTATTTAGCACATTAGCGCTATGCAAAGTGTGTTTGCATGACTTTGCACACCACTTAGTGCGGTGCAAATTACCACCCAGAAAAGGGTAGTCTTTACTCTGGACAAAACAAGGATAGGGGGCATGAACACAGAAACAACAGGCAACAAGGCTGTATGCAACAACAGCAGCATGGTGCACCTGGAGGAGACATGCTGCACAGAGATGGCCCTGTCCATGTCTCTGTCATCAGGCACTGGTCCTAACTCTGCTAGGCATTTGAGGGTGCCCCAGTCCCCAGTGGACACCTTGTCAGTGCATCTATCCAGCACACACTGCCAGTCCCCCATAGGGGTACACGAACATAATCCAGCACACACATGTAGCACTGAGGGGACGGAGGGTGTTGAGGGGAGTTGTACAGGTGCCCAGGATGCACCACATAGTAGGTGCCACCACATGGCTAGGGCCATCCACACAGGGCACATGTTCCAGTGACAGGTATGCCCCTGACATCAGTGTGCCTGTATGATGGCATGTGTCTGCCCACCCACTGTGGCACTTACCACATACCTGTACATGCACCCCATCACACAAGGCAAGCCATGTGTGTGTTACTGTGAGACTACCATGCCAGTGGCACTCACAGGGCAATGTGACAGGGGTGTCCACTGTCAGAACACACCTGCCAGCTGGGTCTGTCACTGTGTGATAGCAGCAGTCATTGATGCCTGACACTCCTTCGGCATTGCTATATCCCTCACAATACTGGCTACAATTGTACTGTAGCATCTCATACACACCTTAGCAGACCCAATAATATGTCTGTGGCATGCAGCACAACCACCCATGCCTGTGGTGCTAGTCCTCTGGGGTACAATAGTCTGAGCTGCTGTGTACAGACCCAGTCTTCAGCCACTGACCTGTTGTTCCAGTCTGACCTACAGGTGGAGCTGTGTGCATCCTAAAATAGTACCCCAAGCTAATGTGTTTGCTTTGGGCAAACATGTTAGCACTGAGCAAACATGTTTGCTGTGGGCAAACCTGTCAGAACCATAGCATGGTTCTGCAGTGTTTGACCTGCAATGTTGATTGCAGTTGCTATGCACCACTTCTTTGCTAGCACCCACATTGGCCACATAGTTCACCTTTGCCTTACTCCACCTCTGTGTGCACTGGGCTGCTGTTACAGTTTGCACTGTCCAGTTGCTATATTCAGAGCTGTCTTCTTTGTTGGGCTATTTTTGTACTGCATTCACAGCCCTGTTTGCCCACCTTTGTTTGCTCACTATATTCAGCACTGTTTGCCCCTGGGCTATTCCTTTGGATAGTACATGCTTTTGGCTGAGGGCTATATTTGCACACTGGGCAGTGCTATTTCTGCACCCGGGCAAAGTTTTGAGTATTGGGCCCCATGTGTCTTATTCCACAGTTCAGCCCAAAAAATTATGTCAAGCTGGATGAAAATCTGCCAAACACATTTGGAAGATTTCGACCTCGCCAGTGGTGGAAGTTTGTAAAATTTTGCGAAATTTACAAAATTTCACGAAAGTTCCACAAATACGGAATTCACAACTGTTGCCCAGCTCTAGCTGGGAAGTAAGCTTACTGTCTAGCCACATTCCAAGGTACTTGAAGGACTGAACTACTTCAAGAGGAGTGTTATCCAGAGTGGTGAGAATGGGGGGGGTCAGTAAGTCTTGCCAGTTTCTGAGTGGACCCAATGGTCATGGACACCATTTTCTTAGTGTTGACTCTGAGTTGGTTGGATTGGAACCAATGCAGAACATTGCTGAAGTCCCACTGGAGTACATCTTCCACAGCTGCAGTGGAGGGACTGGCTGTTTAGAGGATTGTGTCACCTGCATACATGTAGATATGTGGGTTGGGACAGGCAGAGGGACGGTTGTTCAAGAAGATGAAGAAAAGGATGGGGCCCAGGATGGAGCCCTGTGGGACTCCAGCCTGGATGGGAAGGGGATGTGACAGGGCACCTCCAACCTGTACCTGTTGTTGTCAGCCCATATATATATATAAATATATGTACATATATATATAGAGGCAAAAAAACTCCGTTTAATGCATTAGTTAGGGTTGTTCCACAGCGACAAAAGTGAGAAATTTGGAGTTAGGTTGAAAACCCCTTGGACCCTGCCCACCCCAATCGGCATTGGGGTGCGCATTGGATCGTTGGTCCTAACTCTCACCCCATTCTCCTATACTTCTGCTGCTTTACACATGTCATGGGGTGAGAGTTAGGCTGACGATCCCAATGTGCACCCAATGCTGATTAGGGGTGGTGGGGTCCAAGGGGTTTCAACCCTAACATCGAATTTCTCACTTTTGTCACTGTGGAACAACCCTAACTAATGCATTAAACTGAGTTTTTGCCTCTAATTTCCTTCTTTTGAGAATGATAACGAGTGGGCCAGGGCTCCCGCCACATGATGTCTTGTGGCATAGTAACAGGAACAGCAACACAAACAGAAGTGCTAACAGTGGTGCACATGGTAACACAAGCATGAATGAGAACAGAAAGGGTAATGCACATGGTGGCGTAGACGGGAACGGTTTGCCACGTGATGTGTTTTCACATAGTAACATGGTGCCTGCAAATGGAAATGTCAATGGGCATGGTGACGCAAAGTGAAACAGAAAGAGAAACAGTACTGTAGACACAAATGGCAAAAAATAACAGAAACACGTACAAATGAAAACGCAAAGGATAACGCACATGGTGGCGCAGACGTCAACGGTAAGTGAAACTGGTACGGAACCGCAAGCGGAAAGGGCAACAGTAACAGTAATGTAAGCACACAGGCTGGTTTTCCCAAAAACCTGCATAGAGAAAGACAGTGAGTACAAATAATGTATGCATAATAATGAGTATCGGAGCAGAAAATGAGAACTTGGAATATTAAATACGTTATATCTCAGGAACCGTACGACGTAGGAAAAAAATTTAAAAGTCGTATGATATACAACTGTCCTGGCTAATTTTGTAAGGGGGCTAAGTATTTTTCTGACAAAAAGTCTGTATTTCGCACCGTTTCCGAGATACGGGCCCTGAAAGGCGCGGCGAACGCCGTAATGTTATCCTATGGGAAAAAAACAGAAGTTCGGAGTGCCATAACTTTGCCTCCCTGTAATATTTTTTCACCAAACCATTGAAAGGCACATCTGTGGGCTGTTGGCTGTCTTCCTCCAAATTTCAGGAAAAAGACTGAACCGTTATTTTGCAGCAGGGTGCCAAAGGATTCCTGTAATGCGTCGGGCGCCGTAATGTTATCCTATGGGAAAAACCGTCAACTTTGGGTGCGTAACTTTGCTTCTGTGTAATATTTTTCAATACAATACCGAAGGCACATCTGGAGATGTCATCTGCGTTCTCCTCAAATTTCAGCCCAAAACTCCCAACCGTTCTTTTGCAGCGGTGCCAAAGAATTACTGCTATTTTGGGCATAGTGTAGCAAAGTAGTATCAGCATTTGCTAAAGTGTCAAAAAAATTTTTCTTGCGAGTGTGACACCACTTTGCTGAAGTACTTTTTCCAGAAATTTGAAAAACATATTTCTGGGGTGTTTTACCCCAAAATAAAGACATGGCTAGCATCCTCAGGGCCCGACTAGGTGAATACAAAAGTAATTAGGTTGCTAGAGGGTCTCAATTTTAAATGGCAAGCATTTTTCTGATCACTAACTGAAAACAAGATGGCAGATTTGCGACAGTAACAGGGCCATTTGCGACAGTAAAAAGAGCATTTGCGACACTGTCGAACTTTTTGCTAACTTTTCCCATTGACTTATTGTTTTTTGAATAACTTTTGAACCATTTAATATTTTTCCATGAAATCTTCGAAAGGCACATCGGGGACCCTGGCCGCACATTCCCTGAAGATTTTGGGCTGGTCGCACAAACCGTACGACCTGTAGGCGTGACCGTAGAATTCCAGAAAAGCATAAACGCGCGCACAGATCACGCTTAATAACTCCACAGCTGTATATCTGACCAGTACGACACTTGGCAGATCTCAAGGCCTATTGTTCTTGATTGTGTATTCCAAATTTCTGGCAAATCCATCAAACGGTTGCAAAGTTATTAAGGTGCAACATTTTGGGGTTTAACATAGAAATGGCTCCTCAACCCTAACTATAGTGGCACTACCGTGCCACTATAATATATATATATATATATATATATATATATATAGTTAAAGTCAACATTTTGGGCATTAATAACTTTGGACTCATTAAACGGATTTGCATGAAATTCAGTATGTATGGTGGGGCATGATAGATCCCTTGATTTGCTACATTTTGTTTCAGTCAGACTTACGGTTTTTGAGAACGAAAATGATGAAAAATGCAAAATTATCCAGTTTTGAAGACAGTTTTTGGAATGTTGTCTGTGGCACTGAGCGGTCATTGCGTGGTGTGCTGCTCTGCAACATAGCTTATTTGAAAGAGCTTCACTGGCCGAACATGCCGCTTTTCATTCCGTGAGAAAATATTGAGGCATTCAAAAGTTATAGCACTTTTAAGTTCCCATTATAAGTCAATGGGAAAATTTATATGGTTATTTTGAAAACAAAGAATGGGGTTCTGGACATCTAGTCTAGTCTCACGGTTCAAGAATTTACAGCCTCATGGTCAAATAATCTTTGCCCCCGAGAATTCTTTGATCGTGAAGTCTGCCATCTTGTTTTTAAATTCGGATTGTAAAAAATCAAATATCTCGGCTCTGGGGTCACTCCTGAAGTAAAACTTACATTGGTTTTACTCAGGGGGTTTTGATCTATCAAGCCATGCCTTTGGATTGGTGTAAAATTGTCAAAAAATGGAGTTATAAGCTTTTAAATGTTTTGATCGTGGCTCGCTAACGATCTTTGATTGTGAGCCTGCAAATTCTTTGATCGTGAGATTCTTTGATCGCGATCATGCATCGCGAGCTAAAAATACAATTTTCTCAGCTCAGGGGTGGCATAGGAACACTAATGAGGGTGGCTCTTGATCAGGGGGCTCCGTTCTATCAAGGTATGGCGGTGGTTTCATGTAAATCATCCAAAAACTTGAGTTTCACCATTTTTTATTCTTTGATCATGAGCGTGCAAATTTCTTTGATTGCGAGCTTGCAAATTCTTTGATCGTGAGATTCTTTGATCACAATCTTGCATAGTGAGCGAGGGATGAGATGGCTTTTTTGGAAAATGTAAATTTCTCAGCTCAGGGGTGGCCTAGGAAGACAAATGAGGATGAGTTCTGCTCAGGGGGCTTCTTTCTGTCAAACCTTGGTGGTGGTTTGCCGCATTTGTCTCAAAATTTTGATTTTCAACATTTTTTATTCTTTGATTGTGAGCCTGCAAATTCTTTGATCGTGAGATTCTTTGATCACTATCTTGCTTCATGAGCGAGGGATGAGATGGCCCTTTGAAAAATGCAAATTTCTCAGCTCAGGGGTGGCCTAGGAAGACAAATGAGGGTGGGCTCTGCTGAGATTCTTTTATCACAATCTTGCATAGTGAGCGAGGGATGAGATGGCTCTTTGAAAAATGTAAATGTCTCAGCTCAGGGGTGGCTTAGGAAGACAAATGAGGATGGGCTCTGCTGAGATTCTTTTATCACAATCTTGCATAGTGAGCGAGGGATGAGATGGCTCTTTGAAAAATGTAAATGTCTCAGCTCAGGGGTGGCTTAGGAAGACAAATGAGGATGAGTTCTGCTCGGGGGGCTTCGTTCTGTCGAACCATGGTGGTGGTTTGCTGCATTTGTCCCAAAATTTTGATTTTCAGCATTTTTTATTCTTTGATAATGAGCCTGTAAATTCTTTGATCCTGAGCCTGCAAATTCTTTGATCATGAGATTCTTTGATCGCAAGATAGGGACAAGATGGCCAGATTTTAAAATGCATTAGATAGGCCAATTTTACTAATCTTTAACATTATATATCTTGGACACGGTTTGGTCTTTTTACTTGAAATTTGGAGGGTGTTTACGGCATGTCATGTAGATGTCAATTACAGTGTTTACATGTTGGACAATTATTTGTTGTGGAGATATTGTGTGGCGCACTTTACGCTTTGTGGACAGTGTTTTGCATTGTTGTCATGCTTGAAATTGATAGGGTACCTAGTCTTAGTGTCATGGATGCACTTTTCAGTCATTGTGTCTGTAAAATGTCAACAAGTGCGAAATTGTGCAACTCCAATGAATGAAAATCTCAAATTTTAACATGTTATATCTCGGAAACAGTTTGGTCTTTTTACTTGAAATTTTGAGGGTGTTTATGGCATGTCCTGTAGATGTCAGTTACGGTATTTATGTGTCAGACAATATATCTTTTGCAGCGATATTGTGTGGCACACTTTACGATTTGCAGATGGTGTTTTGCATTGTCGTGGTGGCTTGAAATTGATAGGGTACCTAGCCTTAGTGTCATGGATGCACTTTTCAGTCATTGTGTCTGTAAAATGTCAACAGGTGCAAAATTGTGCAACTCCAACGAATGAAAATCTCAAATTTTAACATGTTATATCTCAGACACGGTTTGGTCTTTTACATTGAAAGTTGGAGGGTGTTGATGGGCAGCACACGTTTACAGGCCTGCGCTCCCACCAACTTCCACAATATTTTAGTTTTATATTCTTTCTCAAAAAGTAAGGAAACTCTATGCAAAAAACTGCGTTAATGCATCATTTAGGGTTAAAACAGAAAAAGTCGGGAAATGAAAAATCTTTAGGGTTGCCCCTCCCCCCACCCGCCATTCATCCCCAGATTGACAGATGATGGGGTGTTTCATTGGGTTTGTGAGGCCTAAATGTAACCCCATTCTTTTTCACTGTCCCTTCTCAATATGATTACACATGGAATGGGGTGACGTTTAGGTATCACAACCCCAATGACACATCCCGTCATCTGTCAATCTGGGGATGATTGGCAGGTGGGGGAAGGGCAACCCTAAAGATTTTTCAGTCCCTGACTTTTTTTGTTTTAACCCTAAATGATGCATTAACGCAGTTTCTTTCATAGAACATATATATATATATATATATATTTTTTTTTTTTTTTTTTTTATTTATTTAGCTTTTGTTGACCAGGTAAGTACACTAGACAAGACATTTGCCTATTTTCAGGTATGACCCAGCTGAGTACAATGAAATACAAGTTCATACAGAGGACAACATGATACAAGTTAGGCATTACACAGAATCAGGTATAACCAGATGAACATAACGCAAGCAGTCAGGAAACACGGTTAGAATAGGAACAAAATGTATACATAGAGTCACCATGGCTATAAACAGTGCATTATACAATTTTATACAGCTCAGAGCCCCAAAAGCAGAGCTGCAGTCAAAGGATCACCTGAAACAGAGAGTAAATACATTATACACAGAGCAGAACCCAAGCAGGCAGAATGCATCAGCAGAACCTGCGCAAGGGTACCAAAAGAAGGACATGTAAGTCCAGTGCAGGGTACCAAGGTTAGCTATGGCAGTTTAGGACAACCACACGCAGAGGAGAGCTTCAAGTAATTCCACAGGGAGCTCTGAAGGCATGAGTGGAGGGGGAGGATCAGACCTGGGTAGGAAAGGAGTTCCATACTCTGGGGGCACATGAAGCAAAATCCCTGTCCCCCATTTTTGTTCGAGTGGCAGAAACTTTGAGAACAGCAGAACCCAATGACCTAAGGGAGTAAAAAGAAGAGGCAGCCAGTTTGAGGAGCTCAGCCAGTCCTGGGCGGGTGCCAGTTCTGAGAACCTTGCCCGTGAAACTGCCCAAGACAAAATTCATGTGGTTCGGTGGGGAGAGCCAGTCAAGTTTGTTATACAGGTCACAGTAGTGGGTGAGCTGAGAGGCAGCAAGTGCAAAGTGGCAAATGTTATTATAGGCTATGTTCCATCTAGAGAGGTGAACTTTGGAGGTGTGTGCAAACAAGATGAGTCCATAGCAGAGAGAAGGGAGAAACACACCCATGGCCAGTGAAAGGCAAGCAGCAGAAGTAAGAGTGTTCTTTGCTCTATAGGCCAGACCCAGTTTGCAGTTGACAGCTCTGCATACATTTTGGATATGATGCCCAAGGTCAAGCTGAGGGTCAAGTGTCAACCCAAGGTATTTGATGGAGTCAGTGATTAGGACTGGAGTACCATCAATACCAGTAATACTCATATATATATATATATATATATATATATATATATATTCATTGCAAAAAACATTGTTAATGCATCAGTTAGGGTTAAAGTGATAAAAATGGGGAAATGAGATGTTAGGGTTGAGCCCCTAACCCCACCATCACCCCAACCCCATCCTCCACAAACTGACAGATGCCGGGGTGTGCCATGGGGTCATGAGGCCAACTCTCACCCCATTCCATGTGTAAACAGGTTAGCATACTACAGTAAAGGAGAATGGGGTGAGAGTTAGGCCTCATGACCCCATGGCACACTCCGGCATCTATCGGTCTGTGGAGGATGGGGGTGGGGGTGTGGAGGTTAGGGGATCAACCCTAACATCTCATTTCCCCACTTTTGTTGCTTTAACCCTAACTGATGCATTAACAAAGTTTTTTGCAATGAATTTCCTTACTTTTTGAAAAAGTGTAATATAACTAGTAAATGGTATGTGTTGGTGGGAGCACGGGGCCCACTCCCACCAAACTGCCCATTTGTGCATAATGATATGTGTCTATGGGAACATGGGCCCTCTGGTCCCTGAGCTCCCACTTGCACATAACTACATAGCCATACAGCAGCCCTATAGGGCAAGCAACATGTGTAACACTAATTTGCCAATATTTCAGCAACCGTAGCAGCTATGAAAAAATTCAAGTGTCATTGTAATCATGACAGCAAGACCTCCACAGGAGATAAGTCAATGAAATCCATATCTTGCATCATTTACAAGATACAGGCACCGAAAAGCACTGAAAAGGCACCCTTGGAACACGTTTTTGCCAATATCTTCGTAACCGTAGCAAATAGGAAACAAATTCCACTGCTGGTGTAATCTATGATTTCCAAACTTGTTTCTGCAGCTGAGGGTAGCAAAAAATCTGTATCTGGCTTTGTTTTCAAGATATAGGTGCCAAAAGGCATCATGGGTGCCGCAATGTTATCCTATGGGAAATTTCTCAACTTTGGAATGTCATAACTATGTAACCAATGCTATTATTTACACCAAATCAGCATACATCACATCTGTGGCACACCCCCTTTGCAACCTGCAAATTTAAAGCCAAAAGTCCTTACCGTTTCTTAGCAGTGAATTGGCAAAATTTTACAAATCCTTGTTAGTGAGCCATCAAAATCCCCGTTCATGAGCCAAATCTCCATTTGTGAGGTAACAAAATCCCCATTTGAGAGGCGATCCATGTTCATGAGATAGGGCCATCTGGTTTTCATCTCACGAATGGGGATTTTGATAGCTCACGAACGGGGATCACCTCACGAACAGGGATTTTGGCAGTTCATGCATGGGGATTCCTGTTCTCGAAATAGGGTCATCTGGTCCTTATCTCATGAACAGGGATTTTGACACCTCACAAACAGGGATTCAGCTCATGAATGAGGATTTTGACAGCTGACGAACAAGGATTTTTTTTTATGATCCCCATCTGTGAGGTGTCAAAATCTGTGTTCGCGAGCCAATACCCCATTCATTAAGTTTCAAAAGAAAATCACCGTTAGCAAGTCAATCCCTGTTCGTGAGATATGGCCATCTGGTCCTTATGTCACGAGTGGGGATTTTGACAGCACATGAAATGGGGATCGCTCATTTAACGAGATTGGACACCTCACGAATAGGATCGAAGCAAGTCACAAAGGGATTTTCAAATAAAAATGGCCATTTTAATAAACTGATTGAACCCAAACACATGGTTTTGTAGAGGGCATTGCCCTGAACAAAACCCATACATTTGTTTACACAAAATGCATCCATGGGGCATGTAACAACATTTTGTTTTGGGCTAAAAGTGAAAACAAGATGGTGGCTCACGAATGGGGATTTTTTTTCTCATGAATGGGGATTTAATGAATCCCCATTCATGAGCCATCAAAATCCCTATTTGAGAGCCAAAATCCTTGTTCGCGGCTGTGCATTTATCCAAGAGACTGAAATAAGCATGCTCAGAACCCAAGTTGAATAACTTTGGATTGGAATAATATTTTTTCAGCAAACTAATGCTGGCTTGCTCCTTTGGGCAAGCTCTTTCTACCCTAAAAAAATTCAGGCTAAAATCCAAAATGGTGTGGGCACAGGCCGATGAGGGAAATTCAGGAAAAATTGGTGAAAAAAAATTAAAAGCACACTTTTTTCCCTATGTGCTGTGCAAACTCTGCACTTCCAATCGAAACAAAACTTGGCAAGTCATTATATATATATATATATATATATATATATATATATATAGTGGCATGGTAGCGCTACTATAGTTAGGGTTGAGTAGGCTGATTAATGTTAAACCCCTATATAGTGGCATGGTAGTGCTACTATAGTTAGGGTTGAGTAGGCTGATTAATGTTAAACCCCTAACTTTGCACCTTAAAAGCTTTGCCCCATTCAATGGAATTGCATGAAAGTTTGCATCTATGATCTGGGGGACAAGGTCTCTTGATTTGCCAAGTTTGTTCTGGTTTGATGAGCAGATTCTAAGATCAGGACAGTGCATTTAGTTTTTTTTTTTTTGCTGTTTTTTTTTTTTTTTAGTCATCACTTAGCTCCCAGACAGTTTGGAAGTTTGGCCTGAAATTTTCAGGGTAGAAAGGTCTTGTCTCAGAATGGTGCCATCTCTTTTGGAGGCAAGCCCTTTCTAGACCTTTCTACCCTAAAAGGGCTTGTCCCATAATTGTGTCTTTCATTGGCTTGGTGAAAAATATTAATCTGTTCCCAATTTGTAAGGATTTGAAATCTCAGTTCTACAAGCAGAGCAACTTTCAGAGCAAGCCAACACAAAATTACTGACTGATGGCTAAAAAAACGAAAAACACATTTTTCCCATATACAATCAACCACCAACAGTTAAGAGGCACACTTAATATTTTTTTTTCTTTGAAGCAAGCCCCACAAAAAATACAATGAAGCTGATAAATTGCTTTCCTGGAAGCATGGAAGTACAGGGCCTGGAGGGCCATGCACGTCTGCAGCCAGATGGTTGTATTGACACAGGTCCCTCCTGCATGAATGAGGATACAATTCTACTGTCTCAAACCAAAGGAAATTCTTTGCAAAAAAAAACTGCTTTATTGCACCAGTTAGGGTTCAGATTAAAGCAACAAAAGTAGGGAAATGTGGTGTTAGGGTTTCCTAGCAGCACAGAAACATAGAAGCATAGAAGTTGATGGCAGATAAGGACCACAAGGCCCATCCAGTCTGCCCAATTTTTCTACCTTATGATTGTGCCATAGGCCTTTACTCTGTCGATGGCCTATTTATTCATACTCATCTGTATTGCTCCCTTATGCCTATCCTATGCATGTTTGAAGCCCTGCCCTGTATTCATATCCACCACTTCCTGAGGTAGGCCATTCCATGCATCCACCACCCTTTCTGTGAAAAAGAACTTCCTCACATTACCCCTTAATTGGCCTCCCTCTAATCTCATGTTGTTTCCTCTTGTCCTGCTATTTTTCTTATATTGAAACATGTTAGACTCTTTCACCTTCTTAATGCCCTTAAGATGTTTGAATATTTCGATCATATCGCCTCTCTCCCTTCTTTGCTCTAGGGTATACATATTGAACTCCATTAATCTGTCCTCATATGTTTTCTGATGCAGTCCCTGCACCATTTTGGTTGCCCTTCTCTGGACTACCTCCATTTTGTTAATGTTCTTGTGCAGGTACAGCCTCCAGTACTGCACACAGTACTCCAGATGGGGCTTAACCAGTGTCTTGTAAAGAGGGATTATTACCTCCCTCTTATGACTTGTGATACCCCTACTAATACACCCCAACATCCCTCCAGCCTTACCTACTGCTTAAGTGATCTGCTTGGATGATTTCAGGTCATCTGTGATGATGATGATGCCTAAGTCTCTTTCTTCCCTTGTGATTGCCAGCAACTCCCTCCCAACCTGTAGGTAGCTTCAGGGTTTCTTTTCCCTATGTGAATGATCTTGCATTCTTTGCATTAAACCCCAGTTGCCACAATTCAGACCATTTTGCCAGTTTTTCCAGATCTCTTCTCATTCTGCCCACCCCATCTGGATCATCTACTCTGTTGCAGATCTTGGTGTCATCTGCAAACAGGCAAACCTTACCCTCCAGTCCATCTTCAGTGTCACTGATGAAGATATTAAAGAAGACTAGCCCCAGGACAGATCCCTGAGGTACCCCACTTGTGACTTGCATCTCTTCTGACTGTATACCATTTATGACCACTCTCTGTTTTCTGCCCGCCAACCAGTTTGCCACCCAGTTGACCAACTTCTGACCCACCCCAAGCCTACCCAGCTTATTAATCAATCTTCTATGTGGAAAAGTATTGAAAACTTTTCTGAAGTCAAGGTAGGCAAAATTAACTGCACCCCCTTGATCCATCACTCTGGTTACCCAGTCAAAGAAATCTATGAGATTAGTTTGACAGAACCTTCCTGCTGTAAACCCATGCTGTATTGGATCCTGTGCTCCTGTGGATTCCAGGTGTTGCACTATCCTTTCCTTAAGGTGTGCCTCCATAATCTTGCCCACTACTGAAGTAAGACCGACTGATCTGAAGTTCCCTGCCTCCTCCCTGCTGCCACTCTTGTGGAGCGGGATCACATAAGCCCATCTGCAGTCTTCTGGGACTGCTTCTGTGTTCAGAGACTCACTAAACAGTTCTGCTAATATCTCTGCTAGTTCCACCCTTAGCTCCTTTAGTATCCTGGGATGTATGCCATCAGGTCCTATTGCCTTGTCCACCCTGAGCTTAGTGAGCTCTTGTAGGACCCTTTCTTTTGTGAAAGGACTTGTGCACACCTCCCTTCCCCATGTCCATGGTGCTGAGCTGTGGGCCCTGCCCTACCTTCTTCTTAGTAAATACTGAGCAGAAGTATCTATTTAAGATAGATGCTTTTCCTTGGTTCTCCTCTACACACTCCACCTTATCTCCATTGATCTTAGCAATACCCCCTCTGGACTTTCCCCTTTCACTAATGTATCTCTAGAAAGTCTTGTCCCCTTCTTTTACTGTTCGTGCTAGTGTTTCCTTAGTTTGGGCCTTTGCCTGCCTTACTGCCTTCCCTGCTTCCCTTAGGGAAGTTTGGTTTGCCTCCCTATCTTCATCCCACTGCATTCCCTTGTATTTCCTGAAGGCCAACCTTTTGTCTCTGATCTTTTCTGCTACTGTTTTTGAGAACCAAAGTAGTTTCCTCCTTCTTTTACTCTTGCTTTTCTCCCTAACATAATGGGATGTTGCTTCAAGTATTGCATCCTTAATGCTTGCCCATGTTGCCTGTACCCCCTCACCTGTATTTCTTCTTGCCAAGACTAGCTTAACTCTGTTGGCCATCTTATCAAAGTCAGCTCCACTGAAGTCCCATAGTTTTGCCTTGGAATGGGATGATTTAGTTCTAGTGGCCAAATTGAACCATACCATGTGATGGTCACTGGCCCCCAGGTGACCTTCTACCTGGAGATATGTGATCCTTTCCCCCGTTAGTCAGTACTAGATCCAGGATAGCCCTGTCTCTTGTGGGTTGTTGTACCACTTGTTTGAGGCCCTCCCCCTGCAGGGAATCAACTATGTGTCTAGTTCTGGCAAATGTTCCTGCTAGTACTGTATTGACCAATCTGTATCTGGCATGTTGAAGTCTCCCATTATCAGAGCCTCCCCTTTAGCTGTCATGTTTTTTATATCTTCTAACAGTAATGTGTCTATGTCCTCCCCCTGGTCTGGAGGCCTGTAGACAACCTCAGTTCATATGGCTGTCCCATTTCCTGTTTTCAGGGTGATCCACTGTTCTTCTGGCTCCTTATGTATATTCTGAATTTCTGTAGCTTTGATATTTTCATTGACATAAAGGGCTATCCCCCCTCCTTTGGCACCTCGGTCTCTTCTGAACAGTACATAACCGGGTACTGAAGTCTCCCAAGTGTGGTTACTGGCAAACCATGTCTCACTAATGGCTACTATGTCCAGTTTAGCCTCTGTCATTGTTGCCTCCAGGTCCGGAATCTTGTTTCCCAGACTGCGTGCATTTGTGTGCATGATTTTCCATTGGCCAGATTTCAGTGTGTTACTTGTGGGGAGAGGTCTGGCTTTTCCCCCATGTGTCATATGGGGAGCTAGTCCTTTTTCCTTACCTGGTGATGCAAATGAACTACTAACATGCTGAACTCTTGTTTGATCACTAGCTGAGGGGGAGAGGGGTGTTCTTCCCATTTGCTATACTGGATGCTGCACCCCTCTCCCCATTTGCTAGTTTAAATATTCTGCAAAGACATCAAACTTCTTCCCCAATGCACTGACTCCTTCCTTAGTCAGATGCAGTCCATTGAATTTAAAGAACTTTCGCTCCCAAAACTGTTGCCACTTACCTACAAATTAGTGTCCTTTTTCCTGGCACCAGCCCTTGAGCCACATGTTTAGTTCCCCTATCTTCCCTTCTCTGACCTTCCATCCATCTGCCCCCCCAGACCAGCAGGATCTTAGAGAAGGAGATGCCAGATGAAATGGATGACAGTTTGTCTCCCAGCCTGGTCAGGTGTTCCTTGGTCTCCACAACTGACCAGCTGGTGATATTGCTAGTCCCTGATGGCCCCCCTCATCCACCTCCATGGGGACTTGGTCTCTGGAGAAGAGTTGGGACTTAGTCTCAGCGCTCTTCCAGCCCAGCTCCACTCTCACCCCTATATATATTCTGGCACCTGCCTCTAGGTGTTGTGCCCAAAGTCCCCTTCACCCCTTCTGGGGGACCAAGGCACACCCTGAGTCCAGCCTCCTGGAACTTGGCTCGGCCTGAGGGGGGCAAATCTGAGTTCATTCCCACCCTCCGGAGCCGGGGTTGGGCCATCTCTCCCCGTTGGGACTTGGTCCCCTGGCCCTGCGAGATGCCAGTGTTGTGCCCAAAGTCCTCTTCACCCCTTCGGGGGGGCCAAGGCGCACCCTGAGCTAAACCTCCTGGAACTTGGCTCAGCCCGAGGGGGGCAAATCTGACCTCATTCCCGGCTTCCAGAGCCAGAGCTCTGGCCTGACACCCAGGCTCCCAGGCTCACCAGCCCGGGGAAAGCACCTCCGGCCCGGGTATGTTAGTCCATATGTGTACCAGGACATCAATGTTTTCTCCTGCTTCATGCATGATTTTAGCAATGCAGTCAGTGTCTCTCCACGCTGATATATCTGGGAGACATCTGACCATTACTCCAGGCCAGAGGTAAGTATCAACTCCCCAAATCATGGAGTCTCCTATGATCAGAAGTGTTTTGGCTGTCCTGAGTCTTGGCAAATCAGGGTTGGGGTCTTCCTTGGGGCTCTCAGCCTTAAAGAGGACAGGAAATGATTTCTAATTAGCAGCTGTTTATAATGTTCCTATTGTCAGAAATCATATTCATACCCCTAAATTATCCTTATGTAACTGCACCTAAATAAAAAGCAATGTGAAATATTGTATTTTGCTTTGTTTTGTTTTTTATGGGCCGCATTCTGTAACAGTTCTCTTTATAGAACCAGTGAACTGAAATTTTAACTATGTCACAGTTTGAGCTCAGAACTCTGAACATGATTCTTTTTTTTTATATCTTTATGCTCCTGCACTGAGCCCCCTTCCATCTGCCCCCCCCCAGCCCCATCACCCCAGCATCCACTGGACTTATCTCTCTTGCACTAGTGAGGTGCCAGCTAGCCAGGTGTGGAGCATGTGAGGGTCCAGCTTCATCCTGCTGGCTGATGTTTTTCTCCTCTGTTTTTTGGTTTCCCCATTCCCTGAGCATGGCGCAGCGATGTGCAATGATGCCAATGGCTGAGCCGCGCATGCTTCCGTACGCGGCACACCGGGCATCTGCCTCGCATCCACCCCTTTTGTGTGGGCCCACTGTGCCAGCTCCCAGCCACTGCTAGGGGTCAGGCAGGCAGTGGACTCCATCCCCACCCCTTCCTGGGAAAGGAGAGCTGTCCTTCAGACACTCTATCCTCTCTTTCCCCAGCTAACCCCCGGTGGCCTGATCACACCATGAACACAGGTCACTGGCATGGCAGGAGGTAAGACATGATGCCTCAGCCCTCCACACCACTGGGCCAGCTCCTAAACATGGTTCTGATAGGATAATAGCTCATACTTAACATTCTGTACACGAACCATGACACAGTAAAAACTCCAAAATTACTAGTGCCATGAAAAGAACCGTAATGGAATGCTGTCCATAAAAAGGAAATAACTGAAAATACAATTTTTCACATCAGTGCTTATTCAGTTGCAGTTAAACATGGATCATTTGGAAGTGTGAATTTCCTTTCTGTAAATAGGAGCATTATTAACTGCTGCCAATTAGCACACATTTCCTGTCCCCTTTAATGCTCAGCCCATTCTGATATAATCTTCAAACGTACAGAACTGTGTCTTCCCACATGTTGTCATCAACCTGTGGGCCCTGCCTGAAGAAAACAGATCACATCTGCACTTATTTGCTCAAGAAATGGAATGAACATTAAGGTTAAGATACCCAAGGGAGACCCCATCCCATGATTCATGAAGACTCAGGACAGTCAAAAGCGTAATGTTTTTTCCTTTTGCTGCTTGGGGGGGATGGGGTTGGAAGTTATGATTGTTACCGATGACTACAGAAAACATCACTGTCAGCTATATTCTCTATTACAGGATCATTCTATAGAAAACACAATTATTCCACTTTGTGTTTGTTTTGTTTTGTTTAAATAACATATTGGTACACTTCCCTATATTTGAATACTTTGTTACTGTACTTCACAGCCAAAATCAATCTTATTATTTAAGTTCTAGTCAAAAAATGTAATATTCCATACTGAGTATTTTAAAGGCTGTCAATAGGTCTGCATTTGTATTGCAGGCATCCTCCTTTTGGAATGCTCTAGCAGTAAATATTAAAGGAGTCTGCTCTTCAATAAGTCTTTATTCAAATGCCTTAATCACAACTATAATTGTTTTATGAACCTTAATAATTGAATCATTTGTCTGTATATTTCACTTACCATGTGTTACCTTGACATATATTGCTTCATATGATGATCATGGAAATGATAGGTATTCCTCTCATGATTCCTTGCTGGATAAGTCATTTTAAATAAATCTAATTTATCATACAGGCTGATATAGAACATAGAGAATACTGGATGGGCAACTGTGCACAACCAGTGTGTCCTGCCACAGAGGGGTGCTGATTCCCTCTGACCTCAAGAAAGAAGCTCGAGAGGTCTGTGGGAATCAAAATCCCAAGGTAACAGAACACACTGGTTATGCATAAATTTGCTCATCCTGTATTTTTTATAGTGTATAGTACTATATGAAATGTGTGCTTTGTGATTTTTTTCTCTTTCACAATTAAACTAACTTGTGCAGTCTCTAGAGGTTCTAGAATGCTGTTCTACCACAGAAGGGTACAATCACATTCCATGACCTTTGAATTGTGGTACAACAGCATTTTGAAAAGGATGGATTTCTATATAGAACAATGCTCTACTATACACTATATATAGAACAGTGGATGGGCGACCATCCACAACAAGGCTGTGTTTCCCTCGAGGGAGTTGATGACATAATTGTGACCTCGAGAGTGAAGCTCGAGAGGTCTCACTGATGTCATCAACTCCTGAGAGGAAAACACAGCTTTAGTTGTGGATGGTTGCCCATCCACTGTTTTATATAGTATATGGTTAGGGCTTATTTCTTTTTTTTTACATTGCTGGTTACCTCATGTATTTTTTATTTGGTGTTCCTGCTCCCACTCTATATCTTGCTGCTGCCTACCACTGGTTTCTGCTTCACTGTGCTCCTGCTGGCTGGGGCTTCTCTCCACTCCCCCTCACTCTTTCTGACAGTGGCATTGTTTAATTTTAAAAAATAAATGAAAAAAAATAGTTTCATGACACAAAGCCGTCTAAGGCTATTTGTGTCAGAAGCAGGAGGATCCATGGTTCTGCTGCTCCGTGCCCGCTTAATCGCGCCGCCATGTTTTTACTTTTTTTTTCTCTGAAGCAGCCAGTTGAGTCAGCCAATCAGG
This sequence comes from Neoceratodus forsteri, assembly GCA_016271365.2. Lineage (NCBI taxonomy): Eukaryota > Metazoa > Chordata > Ceratodontiformes > Ceratodontidae > Neoceratodus > Neoceratodus forsteri. The sequence goes on from CM057456.1 coordinate 1,058,452,151, forward strand.
AGGTAGGACAAGGCTGAAAAGTTATTGTACTGTCGATATGACGTCAGAACGATAGTACAACAAATTTTCTGACCTTTGAACTGTCCTACAACAAGATTTGAAAAGCCACTGATTTCAATGTGCAATAAGCCCTAACCATATACTTTAAACCCTTCTCAAATTGTTAATTGGCTATGGAATGGCTAGAGTTATGCCACAATCAAAGCTGTCTTGATATCTAACTATTAAGAATGTCTTGTGTACTGAATATTGAAGAGTACCAAAAAGTATTTCCAACTGACAGCTGTTTATAATTTTTCTATTTTCAGAAATTATATTCATGTCCCTATATGGTCCATGTTGAACTGTACCATAACAAAAAGTGATGTGAAAAACTGTATTTAGCATAGTTTTGTTGCTGCAAGCTGTTACAGTTCTTTTCATGGAACCAATGATCTGGAGTTTTAACAATCTCATGGTTTGAGTATAGAACTCTGAGCACTGTTCTGATACAGGTACTGTACATCAACAGCCCATACTTAGCATTCTGTACACAAACCATGACAGAGTAAAAACTCCAAATTCCTGGTTCCATGAAGAGAACTGTCGAGAATGTTGCCCAGATAAAGAAAACATTTGAAAATACAGCTTTTCCAATCACTGTTTATTCAGATGCCGTTTAACATTGATCATTTGGACATATGAATTTCATTTCTGTAAATAAGAACTGTATTACTATAACTACTGCCAATTAGCACACCTTTCCTATCCCCTTTAAGAAAATATACAGTACAATGCCAAATGAAACGAAGAAGGGTGGGTTTTTTAGTGTTTATATTAGTAAAAATAATTGATATGAACCTCTTTCTAATGTTTGGCTTTGCAAGAGCAACACACTTTAAAAGTTGTAAAATTATGTTTTCAATTTTTTTCAGTAGGATTACACAACTTAGTGTAGTGTCATGGCTAGGCAAGGCAAGGCAAAATTCATTTAAAAGATGCCCAATCCCGGAGGCTCTGGGTGCCATACAAATAAGTAAACACATATTCAGAAGTAGATCAATAAAAACACAGAAATAATTATAAACATATAAATAATAACGCTTCATGTAAACATTACCCATAGATAATAAACTAAACATCAGATTACCAATGGCTATAATGCTTGTGCAACTGTTGATAACTTTGGCTATTCACGCTCTCTGTTCCATGCAGAACTACCATCCTGTAGGGGTGCTGAAGACAGGAAGCCCTTGAGGAGAGTTCCACCCCTAGAGGTGCCACAGGAAGGATTTCCTTGGCTGAAGGCACCTTAGGAAGGAGCCCCAAGGAGAGAGAGGCTTGCCACTGAAGAAGGAGGAGGGGAGGCTGGTTGGGCACAGAGAAAGTGCTTCTGAATGAGGTTGGAAGGAACTGATTTACATAGCTCAGGCAGGGGGAGTGACTAGTTTGCAGCTCATTGAACTGCAGGCATAGCCTTTCAAAAAAATATATGTTTCAATATTGCATAAAGGTGTTAGCAGAATAAGGATAATCTCAAGAATTTCTTTTTGTTACATTTGTTTAAATCTGGATAAAAAACACTTTGTAAAATAAATGGTGATGAAATATTGGCAGTTCAGTGAAGAACAAGGCTCAAATGTGATATCTGAGAGCATTGTTGTATTTATTTTAGGGCAACAGGCTGTCCCAGTTGTAACTGTAAGAACATTCAATAGGAGCTCTAGGCTTCAAGGATTTTCAACACACAAGACTTCAAAAGAAAGAACAAACCATGCCAAGAACCTCATAGTAAGAAATGGCTATTCACTATTAAAATATATTGTATGAAAAATGGTGTTAAAGTGGACAGGAAATTATTTCTAAATGACAGCTGTTTGTAATTTATTTATTTATTTATTGAAAATATTTCACCAGGAGAGGCATGCTGAGCAACAAGATGCTCGTCTCACGGTGTGACTTGGGGGGGGGTACAAGGGAGGAGGGTATACATAAAACAATCAATAGGTTGAACATGGAGTCAAGCAATTCAAGCAATTGTTACATAGTTAAGTGTGGCTTTACAAACTTGTTACATGAGGAGACACTACATACATGTGCCACAAGGAGGGTGGCATAACATACTTGATTACACATCTAGAACTATACATACTTACATAAGTGCCTATTATCTAGAGATTAATTTGAAGTATAATGCACCAAGTTGGCAGAGAGAAATGGAAGCCTGAGCTTGGGGCCAGGGAGAGGTGACAGGTCTGGGTAGTATACACAAGGAAAGATGAGAAGGTTGACCTAGGGAAGACATTGACGGGGAATAAGAAGGGAGATAGCAGAAGTTTTATGAGAGGGTTAGTGCATGGGTTGTTTAGGGCAATTTATAAGCCAGTCATTTGGGTGAAGGCCAAGCCGCTGGTCAGGTGCGTAAGGTGAGGAGGGGATGGGGGGAGACAATCAGGCAAATTTATATTTATAGAAATGAAATTCATACCTCTTAATGATACATATTCAATTGTACTTGAACTAGAAAATAATGTGTATTTTTAAACAGAACAAACAATAGTCTCCTCTGACCATTTCCCAAAATTATTTTTTATAATATTTTATAATGCTTGAAATGATATTTTATAAGCTGCAACTTTTGAAACGTTAGGCTTAGAAATGTGTTTTTTTGTTTGTTTTTAAATAAAAGTTTGGAATTTGATAGACATTGATAGCTTATAATGATACAGTTCTCATCTGTTGTTACATATCTACATGTTGATATAATAGGTTATAAAAAACAGGATATTCAAAACATTTGTGAAACATTTTATTATATATTGATATATGGAAGCAGTATGAGCTTCATGTATTGGTATATCAACTTAGCTGACTCCAGGTTTTCAGTAAAAATTTTTCTAATACAAACAGTTCCAGAGTGAAACCATTTTAAAGACATCAAGTTCAAGTTTATTGATGGGAAATACTCCATTGAGTAGACTCATTTGCAATGAGGTTCCGGTCATAAAAGGGACAAGTTACAAAATATAAATCACGTTGACAACAAAGAACAATATTGGCATATGTACAAGAGATGCAAACAGTGACATGCCTGAGGCTTACATACAGTAGATAAAGTGCATGGGACAAATTACAAAAAAAATATAAATCACATTGACAGCATGTGGCATCATTATCATATGCAAATCAAAACAGTTCCCTTGGGTAATCACCAACTTTTGTAGAGTCCTTAGGTGGAGTGGGCCAAACTTCGGTATACTGTACATGCAACATCCAAATTTAAAGTGATCGCCTGCTCTTGCAAAGAAATGCTCTAACACCTTCTGATGTATTTTTCTTTTATTAATTTCAATGTATTTAGTTCTTTTCCAATGTTTCGCCTATAAAGGCTTCTTCTGGGAAACTATAAAATAAAATTGAATTTTTTTTATTATAAAATCAATCTTACTATTATGCTTTTTTTACATTCAATCTCAATGTCATTCTGTATTCTCAAACTGTACAATTCTTAATTCTAAATGTTCTTCTAGTTCCTTGTTCCACCACTATATCCAGCCACCATTATCTTTCCAAGTGTCAATTCAACACTACCTGCCTTTTATACGGTTTTCACAACTCCTCGACTGCTCAGTTCAATTCAGACAATTATTTCCAGTTTAAACCGTGCTCTTATAAAGCTATTATGAGTAAAATCAAGAGTGAACTCTTAGAAACAGTATTATAAGTCCTTGCCCTTTTTTTCGTCAGCACTATTATTATTGCTTCACATGTAGTGGGGAACAGGGTTTGAGAGTTCAGAGCTTCTGGAAATACTTGCACTAGGGTAGGGTTAACCTCTTCCAGTACAAGTTGGTAGTAATCAATGGAAAACCCATTCTCTCTTGGGGCCTTTCCTTTGTTTAAGGCATGCATGGCAATCTGTAACTCTTGCACTGTGATTGGCTGATCAAGAGCAGAAGCCTCTACTGGTGCAACTCACAGCGTAGGGAGTGTGCTGATGAAGGCATGTAAGCATTCCTTGGTCAGTGGGGAAAGCAGAGCGTACAGAATTTTACAGGAGGCCTGCATAATCAGATTCATGGGTTTTGGATTGGATTGAACCTTGCCCATGTTATCTCTGAGCCTAGCTGTGTTTTCCTTATCCTTTTGAGTATTTTTCACCCTGTAGGCCAGAAATCAGCTGGCTTTTTTGCTCCCTTCCCAGTAAGACTGCTTCAAGCGAAGAAGTGTGAGCTCACTCTTCCTGGAGAGGAGCTTATTCAGGCATGTTCTAGTGCTCATAATATTGGCCAGGGTAGCCTGAGAGGGAGGGTTTTGTTGCTTGTATTGTGATTATAATGATAGTATTTTGGTCTCCAAGACATGGAACTTTGCTTCCCTCTTCCTCCTTCTGCGGAAAGCATAACTTATTATCTGCTCCCTGACAATCACCTTGCATGCCACCCATACCATCCGTTTAGAGGTATTCTCTTCATGATTGATTTTCATCTAGGTCTCTGTCTCCAATTTTGCTTACTGGATGAAGTACGGATCATGCAGCAGGAGAGGGTATATCCACCAAGGTTTGGAATGGAGGGGAGGGTTACTCCACAACATGGCCAGTGACACAGAGGCATGGATAGAAATCACTAGTATCTGAATCTTAGTGGGCAGCATGTGATTAGTCACTTCTGGGGAAGTGAACCACGTATCAATTCAGCTGAATGATGAATGTGACGCAGAGAAACATGTAATATCTCTCTCTTGGGGATGAGCAAACTCCATGGGTCAACCAAGCCATGTTTCTTCAGTAGCTCCCCAACACCTCCCTTGCCCTGATGTGGGGTTTATTATACCCCATACTTCAGTCCACACCAGCTTCCATAAACAAATTGAAATACCCCAAAAACTGAGGGTGTGCAGAGGTATGAACTGTGATTGCCTGATTGAGAGAATAGAAAAAGTGTGAGTTATCTATGTTTGGGCTGTAGATGTTAACTAGGATGAGGGCACCCTGAGGTATGATGGCCTCCACTAGTAGCCAGTGACCATCCTTGTCTGTTGCTGTTTTGCCAAGAGACCATTGCAGATTTTTGTGAAGAAGAATCAAGACTCCCCATGTCTTCACTGATGCTGTGCTATGGGCCTCTAACCCTACCTATTCTTATCTGACTTTGCCAGCCTCAGAGTGACTGAGCCTCTGAGTGCAATGAGGCTGGGTCTCCTGAAGGAATTCAACCTGAGTGTGTAGTCTTCTTAAGTGGGACAGTACTTTATTCTCTTGACAGGGGAATTTACATCCCTCACATTCCAAGTCACAACATGAACATCACACATATTTGCTAGTAGCGTACCATCCAGAATAACAATGGGTTGACTGCCACATTCTACGGTGGGTGAAGGTGTAGCGTGCCCAGGGTCTAGTGTGCTGGGGCCACATTACAGTATTATATACATGAAATGCAACAGATAAAACTAGAATCACTATATACATAACTTCCAATAGAACAAACAATAGCCTAAACATGGCAAATATTCTCTTATGCTCATAACAGTGCCCCCCCCCACCCTATTAGTGAGACTGTGAGAGAGCTGCTGTAAAGTTGCAGGTTAAATCAGCAGAAAAGGTTGCTGGAGCTATCACAGCATGGTAGTTCCATAGCCCTCAACCAGAGGACTGTGGGCATGATGTCCGTAGTAGGAGTGACCACCTTTGTATCTCTGTGTTTGCAGCTGTACTACACTGTCCAGGTACCCCTGGGTTGTTCAGTAGCGGTGAATGGGGGGCATAGGCCTCATCCCTCTCATGGTAGAGAGTCCATGATCTGGGGGAGATGGGGGGTGAACACTTGAACTACTGGAAGAGACTCAGGCAGTTTAGTCTTCTGTCCTTTATTCCCTTCTTGAAAAGGGGCTATACACTGTTGGTCTCTGAGTAGCTGAATGCTTTAGCAGTAATGTGGTCAGAGATTCAGGCTGCAAGCCAAGGGGGCACCCCCTCCTCCCTCTTGATAGCCGTATTGCAGAGATATACCACCGCTAACTCTGCCCATGGCTGCTGCTTTTGAGTTGTAATACCACCATCAATATGATGGAGATGGAGCCCTCAGACAGACCACATGGAGGGACCCTTGTTTGAGGCTGTAGCCCATAACTATTAAAGGCTAAGAGTGCATGACTATTGTATTGTACACCTCCTTCCCATCTGACCCAGAAAACTGTTGGACAGTTAAGGACTGACCCTGTCCCCCCCAACCACCAGGGAAACCCAAATAGGAAGCTGAACAGGGAGCTACAACAGTGCACTATGTGCCTGTTGACTGGGAGCTTGTGGGGTTATGTGGTCCCACTATAGTCCAGACACTTCCCTGTTTGGAGTATAGCTTAATCTGGTTCAAGGTCAGTTGGCATTCATCTGTATCCCCCTCCCCCGGGTTGTGCCTGAAAATAGGCAGGATTTGTCTAGTGCACTTACCCGGTCAACAAAAGCTAAATAAATAAAATAAATAAATAGCAGTCAGTCCCCAAGGATTCTTCATGATGGCCAGCTCTTGCCCCCATAACAGTGCGGTACTCTCTTACTGCCACCTGTAAACTTAGTCTGCCCTCCCACAGGCTGCACATTCGTACCGCCAAGAAGTGTGAATGTTTATTTATTTTGTTGTTCGGACATAACCTTTGAGCAAAATGCTGTTTTTCAAAGGTTCCATGTCTTGACAGGAGGACAACACAGAAAGGTGGTTACAGAGTATGGGTGCACAAGTACAGAGACAAAAAATACAAGAAATAACAGCAATTGATCTGACTAGTTACAATTGTAAGCTATCTCATATAGAGGTACAGCATATTACAGTTAGTACAGCCCAAGGTACGTGGTTAGTGTTGTGAGTTTAAGAAACTAATTTAGCAGGAGGTAAAGCAGCCAGGGGAGGCATTATCTTTATTTCATATAAAGTCGGGGGGGGGGGGGGAGAGAGAGACTTAACACAGGCTTTCACACACTGTATGTTAATGCAGCCAAGAGGATGTGTGAATGTAGTGTGAGCTTCTCCAAGGAGGATCCCTACAAATGTGCACTTGTTTGAGAGGCAGCCCTCTGAAAGGAAAGCATGGCAAAAAACCTTCTGCAAGCCAGAGAATCAGAGACGAGTAATGCAGCAGCTTACTGCTTGAGGGGAGCTCTTCTCCTGTTTGGTCATACATATCGATAAAACCATGGTATTGGCTCCACATGTTTAACAATACATGACAAAACAAGCCTGTTGGAGAAGATAGTGAAATTTCTGTGTTTTGTGACATAACCCCTCCCCCCCACACACACATACGGGGTAGCTTTCCAACCTGCCCCCTCCTCCCATTGATTCCCACCACTGGAGGGATCGCTCAGAAACTCTATGTCCCTCTGATCCATGCATTCCTGTGCCCCCCCCCACCCAGGTTCTTCATCTATAGCGGGCATCACTATTCAAGTACAACTATAATGCAGTAGATGTACACAAATGTGAAAATCGATATCCGCCACATGGCTTTATCTGTGAGGGAAGGGAAAAGAGGGCAAGAAGAAAAAACAAACATGAAGTCATGTTTCCTACATGCAAGCCCTCAGAGTAAGTCCAAATTCTAAAACAGCAATGTCTGATAAGGCCTGTGAAGGAAGATACCTAGAGGGAGAAATAGGAGAGCAAATATGTTCAAGCATTCAAACAATCCCATTGTCACATAAAAGGATACTGATATTGAAAAAAGTATTTCCACTTTAAGTGTCTTGTAGTATTAATTGACTGGTGCCCTTGATAGGCCACTTCATGGTAGAGGTAGTCCAGGAGCCTATAAAACCCCATTCTTCTGTCACCTCAGGGTGGGGCAGTAGTTGAAAGCAGTCCAGGGGTAGCTGCAGTCAGCAAGGAATGTGGGGGCTTCATGTGGAGTACATCAGGCCCAGTGGACTCACTAACTGGGAGACGTGTGACTGTGACTACTAAGCTCACCACTGCCCAGGACTTGGGGAGTACATTGGAATCAGTGGCTGGGAACATCCTGGAGATCAGAGGTTGCGCAGCCAAGGATTCTTGTGAGGTTGCCTACAATGGGGCAAATCTGTTGGATCTGACCACAGGTGAATCAGTGAGGGAAGAAGGCAGTAAATCTTCACTCCTACTCCAGCTCCTGCTGTGAGGCTGGGACCTGGTCTGAGAGTCATTTTTTTGTTTGGGTTTTTGTTTCATCTCTTATGATGAGCAGCTGGGTACCAGGGGTGAGCATCCAGAGGAGGTGAGGGCAAAGGTAGTCCACAGCAGGGATACTTTGGTGGACCCATGCTGGAGGGCCTGGGTAGTGTCCATCTCTTGGTAGTGGATCCCTGCTCAAACATAGAAACATAGACTTTGACAGCAGATAAGGACTGCTTGGCCCATCTAGTCTGCCCATTTCCCTACCTACAGAATAGGCCGCAGATCCTAGCTAGCCAACAGCCTATTTCTTCCTACCCCCCACAAGAATTGCCTTATGTCTGTCCCATGCATTCTTGAATTCTCCCACAGTTTTAGACTCCACAACCTCCTCAGGAAGGCTGTTCCATGCATCCACTACCCTCTCTGTGAAAAAATACTTCCTCACATTGCCCCTGAACCACCCCCTTCTTTAAATTGTGTCACCTTGTTCTTGCACGTCTCTTTTTCTGAAAGATGCTACCCTCTTGGACTTTGTTGATTCCACTGAGGTACTTAAAAGTTTCTATCATGTCCCCCTCTCCCTTCTTTCCTCAAGGGTATACATATTAAGCTCCTTTAGTCTCTCCTCATACGGCTTCTCTTGCAGACCCTGCACCATTTTAGTTGCCCTCCTCTGGACTGCCTCTATCCTGTCTACCTCAAGTGGTGCATCCCTCGGGCCTGTATTTGGTGAAGTGTGTTTGTGGTCACATTTTTTGGATGTAGGCTTCGGCTGCCTTGAGAGCATCAAATTGCTGTGAGGCCCCATTATATAAAATCCGCAGTACTGCTGAGTAAACATAAGCTATAAGGTGCTCCAAGGTCCATTAAGGCTATATGAGCCAGAGTGTATGCCTTGCACCTGTTAGAGAGGTTCAAAGAGCAGTCCAGAAATATTTTAATGGTATGGCTGTACCACTGCAAAGTTCCTTTTTGTCTGGCCCACTGAAGATTGTTTTCATGATTCGTGTATCACAGGAACCATGAAAGAACTGGCCTTGGCTGCTCTCCAGGTTTTAGTAGGGAAGTCAGGGATTGATGAGTGTGATCGATCTGCAGGGAGGGAGGGCAGTCTGGGACCAGTAACTCAAATGGAGCTTGCTGCAGAAATGAGATGGAGCTTTTGCACTCTCAACCCTCTGGAAAGCCAACAAATTGGAAGTAATTTCTACACCCCATTTTTCCAAGTCGTCCACTTTATCTCATAGAAACTGGATCACTCAGTCTTGCTTACAGAGGTGGGCAATGAGATGTTCTAAGTTGACTTCCATGTATGCGATCCTTTGCTTGGCTACATGCCCTCTGTTGTCTAACTGGACCATATCAGCTAAATTGCACTGAGATGCTATTTCTAGATTGTTAATTTTGGTTATAACCTGCTCGAACATTTTTTTTATTTCTGTCATCATAGCTGCAGCCAGCCCAGGGTCGGATGTCACCATCTTGAGTGCTGAGTAAGGTTGATGAAGCAGGACCTGATCTCTTGCTGAAAAGTGAAGGTAGGAACACCCAACGTTAAAACATTTTTCTCCATTACATGTCTTAAGTGGAGCCCTGTCGAACTATGTGGGATGGATTACACTGGATTCAAGTTAAGGGTTTGCTGAGCACACAAGTTAGGCAGCCATCTTGGGTGCCTAGCCACCCCCCCCCCCGCTGTTGTGTGGTTTTACTTGTGTCACAGTCTTGCTACAGGTGCCTTCTAATGTCATAGTGCTCATGTTGCAGCTGTGTTTCAATTTAGAATTTCTCTACAGTTTGAGAGAAATCAGAATGATTAGAGAGAACAGTGAAATTTGCAACCAACATAGTCTCTTCCATACATTATAAATAACAGCATATGGTGGTGGTTGAGACACTAGCAGGGGAGGATCAAATGAGTTGTATGAGAACCTTTGCAACTGCTGTATTCTTCTTTTCCATAAATTGTAAAATTATAATAGATAATGTGCAAATTAAACTGACATAGGGCCAGGAAATGAGTACCAAGAAAAAAAGGACAATAAAAAGAAATACCAGTGTGTTTAAGAATGGAAGCAGGTAAAGGCAAGCTGAAGTGGCACAGTAGGCGAAAGGAGTGTGGAATGTATCCAAACTGGGCAGTAGGCAACAGATAAACTCTGTATAGTAGATCAGGAAACATGAACTGTCAGATGGAGGTAGAGACCGTTAGAGAGGTAAGAGAGTGTGGCAGGCTACTGTGGTGCTCTATGTTATGTTCCTTCTTGTCTAGTCATGTTGTGACCCCATTATTATGATGCCCTGAGTGATGTCTAGACATAATTTTTGGAAATCATACGTAGCAATTAAGGAGTTAGCAGTAGTAGCTCAGTCCATTCTTGCCAGTTTGTGTCAGAAGATACTGATTGGCATGACCAGACAACAAGGACCATGACACTGAGCTTCACAGTATGTACTATGTGCAGCATTGTCAAGTCCAGGACATATCATGAAGCTATGATTTGAGCGCATGTCAGGATAAGGAGGACTTAAGGGAGGAAGAGAGATTTGCCATAGGTGAGAAAGCCTATTAGGAAAAGGCAACTGCCCTACGCTTTTATTGCAGTAGTGGTGAAAAAGGAGTATGGGTCATAGTTCCTCAAACAGTAGTAGAAAGGAGAATTAGGGGTAAGGAGAGAGGAGAAATAACAAGCATGGGAGCCAGCCCAGAACTTACAGTAAAAACAAGATACATCATGCATGACACTATCTGGCAGTATATTAATTTATTTATTTATTAATTATATTCCAGCACTTTTGCAAACAAAGCCTTTGAAATCAAAGGAAGATTTAGTGGTTACTGAAAAGGAAGAGGAATTGTTTCTAATACAATTAAGGGTATAATATGGCTGTATAAGGGGGTTGCATACTACACAGTTCTCAATAAAAGAAAGTGTAGTTTTAAAATTTAGGAAAGTGAAAAAAATGTTTTAACTTTTTTTTTGTATTGGTATGAAAACAAACTGTAGTAATACAATCAGTTGGTTCAAAAAATATTATGGATACAGTGTGTTTCATATTTGTTGACTGTTGTAATAAAAAACATGCATCAATGATACATTCAATAAGTGGCTTCGAAATAGTATAGATACAGGAATCTGTTTAAAATAGTATTGACACATATAAACTGCATCAATAGGACTTATTCTTGCCAACATGACTCCAAGTAGCCCTGGCAGTTACAAAGTTAGACCTTTGAAAAAACAGTTTATTTTAAATGGGATACATTTGGAACCTTTAGTTCTAGATTTCTAGAAAAAAAATGTAAATGAAAGCTTGGAGCCAGCAAAGTTGATACAATATATCAATATATTGTGTTGCTACAACTATGTAGAGATATATAAAATGCTGTAAAAACATTTTTAAATTCAGTTTTTTTTACCAACATGTATGGACACATGAAAACTGCATTATTAAGATCCATTTATGTTGATCTGACTCCAAGCATTCATTTAAAAGAAATAAGATTTTAACTCCTAATGATTCCAAAATTAGAACTCTTGAAAGATAATTTTCGGGTGTGCTGAATTCAGGTAGAAAAGTTGGTGGTTGGTTCAGTTCCACTATATCATAATAGGATATGGTCAAACGAATCTTCAAGGAGAGGCAAGAATTGCACTCAGGGATAAAGATCCAAGATTTATTAATGGAGAACTGGGAACACACAGGAAGTAAACAACACTAATTAACCCTAATGTACAGCAGCTATACTTACACTATTATTCAAAATATGGTCTAAAAGGGTCCTACTGCTCTAAAAGGATCTCATCACTGTAAAAGGGTATTATTGCTCTGTGCTGGCTGCTAAACAATTCTTGTGACTGTCTAAAACTCTAAAAGACATGTAATAAGGAGGCAGTATAGCACTGTGGTTTAGGGCACCGAGCTGCAAACCTGGAGACCTGGGTTTGAATCCCACAGCCCCTACTTGCATACTCTGTGACCCTCAGCAGGTCACTTAACTTCCTTGTGCTCCCAGGTCGCACCTGGAAACAAGCTTCAGCTTATTGTGCTTTTCCTGGTTAAACAATTTCCCCTTTCCCTTGCTCTAATAAATAAGTGCAAGGGTCACTGAGCTTTTGGTGCTGTTCAAGTAATTCAAGCAACTGTTAAGGTCTTGTGATTTTCAAGAGCACTTAACATTTTGCGTAAGCTCAATTACTAGGAAGAATGGTCTGAAGGACTTTACTTCCTAGCAATAGGATTTTGATCACGTAAGACTTCAAAAATTGTAATCCACAAAGAGAATGTAAATTGGGATGCCAAAGAATGGTCTGAGGGGCCTAGGAGGCTGTCAATAGGATGCTGATTAATTAAGACACTAAGAAGAGTTGCAGCATGCTGGATCTATCAACTATGCAAGCTATTACAACCAGCCCAAAGTGACTTTTGAAAAGAGAATTTGGCATAGATTACTGGAATATGAATTCGGAATACTGGTAGATGAGCTTGAAGTGCTGGAAAATGAACTTGAAGGACTGGCAAGAATCACAGAATACTGAGAAAGTTTAAAATGTTGCTGATGAAACTCTGGATATCAGCGCAGAACTTGAAACAATTAATCCTCTTCCCCTCACCAACAGTCTACAACAGAGTTTTGCTGCAGTTGAGGCCTGGTTCACCAAACAAAAACTAATTTTGAACTATAAGAAAACCAAAGTAATACTCTTTGCTAGCCCACACAATAAATATAAAAATGCCCAACTACTTACCACAAACAATCTCGGCTCACCCCTTGAACAAGTCCACAATGCTACGTATCTAGGCATAACCCTTGACAGTAACCTGTCCTTTAATGAACATGTAAATATAATATCCGGAACTGTTAGCATCAGGTTAGGGCTTCTCTATAGACACAGACACTGGATGACCCAAGAAGCACTTCACCTAGCCATCACTAGTTCCATCCTTTCAATTATTGACTTTGGAATTATTATCTATGGTTCTGCCACCAACACCACATTTAGGAGATTAAGTGTTGCTCTTAATAAGCCTTGCCGCCTAGTCACTGGTGCACACCGCTACACCCACACCTGTGACCTTTACGCCGCAGTGAATTGGTTGAACCTCCAGGGTAGTGTCTTCTACCAAACTTACCTGTTCGCAAAGAAGGTTAATCTCGGACTTGCCCCTTCCTCACTTCTGTAGCTCCTCAGTAGGGCAAATCACCACCACTGCACCAGAAGCACATCCAATACCACCTTCCAAGTCCCTTTCTGCTGCACTGCACAAGCCCAATAAACATTTATGTATAGAGCACCCAGCTGGCTAAACAGCCTTCCACCTGACCTCCTTGCTGACTCCAAATTAGGACCCTTCAAAACCAAACTCTGGCAGCATTCACTGAAACTCAGCAGCTGTGGTTGCTCCACCTAATTACTTGAGTCTTTCTCCCACTAACCAGCACCAATCTTTTGCTTTCCACTATTCTCTATCACTCTTACCCTTATCTCTTCATACTCACCCTTAACTGTCCACCCATGGCCACATCCCAGCTGTTTGTTACCCCCAGCTTCCCCCACCAACTCTAGCTTAGTACCTAGTTCTTGGTTACCTCACCTGGTATCCCCAAAACTTCTCTAGTCTTACCCTCCCCCTGCCCAGCATTTAACACACCCCTCCTCCCCCATCACCACCCTTAGTAACTCCCCCTTAAATTTTCTGTCCCCTACTCTCAGTTAACTCCCCCTTGTATCCTACTCTCAGTCTCCTCTCCTCATCTCTACAACTATGTTATTTTGACTAGGACCACGTACCCTTCCCTGTACAATGCCTATTTCTGGCTGCTCACTTCCTTTATCTCTGTTGGGTTCTACAAATTCCCTTACTTGCCAACTTTGGACTCTGCAACTTAAAGGTCCATGACAAGGTCATCCCTATGGCTACTTTTACAAAGTGTACAATATCTGTAACCAGTTAACTCTTGATACCTATGCAGTACTTACTATGTATTTTTATTTTTTTCCTTTATTGTTTCTCTGTACTCTCATTCAGTCTCTTGTACCATGTAAATTGTACTTGTTTCCTTTATTTATGACATGGAGCATTTGTAAAACTGCCCCTGGCTCAAAGGTTGTAATTCCGAGACTTCAATAAATAAATAAATAGAAACTCTGGATTGTTAGCAAAGGAGGCTCAGAATGCCACGAACAGCACTAGAAACATGCAAAATATCCAGCAGAAAGACACCATTCTGCCCCTGTACAGGGCCATGGTGCATCCACATCTGGAGTACTGTGTGCAGTATCATAGTATCATAGTAAAAGCCAACAGAATAGGCCCCATGGTCTATCATGTCTGCTCAGAAGCTAGCCCCTCTACTGGGAGCTTGCTCCTCCACCCCCCCCAGCCCCAGAGGTGGCCCTCCCTGGCCTCAGCTTCCCTCTGTACCTGTCCCAACCCTTCTTGAATCCTTCCACTGTGGTCTCTTCCACCAGACTCCTGGGCAGTGTGTTCCATGGTTCCACCACCCTCTCTGTGATGAAGTGTCTCCTGTGCTCCCCTCTGTGCTCCCCCCTTCCAGCTTCCCTCATGCCCCCTGGTAGTTCCCCCCTTCTTAAGCCTGAACACTTCCCTGGCTCCACCCTTATTTATCCCCTTTACATACTTGAAAGTCTCTATCATGCCCCCTCTGTCCCTCCTCTCCTCCAATGCAACAGATTGAGTTCATCCAGTCTCTCCTCATAGGTCCTACCCTCCATGCCCTGAATCATCCTGGTCGCCCTCCCCTGGACCCTCTCCAGCAGCGCTATGTCCCTCTTAAGATGGGGTCTCCAGAACTGCACACAATACTCAAGATGCAGCCTAACCAGAGCATTGTACAGAGGGAAGATCACCTCCCTCATCCTGGAGGTAATCCCCCTGGTTATGCAGCCCAGTATCCTGTTTGCTTTTGCTGCAGCTTTTCGACAGTTCTGTGTTATTCATTTTGCTGTCCACCACTATCCCTAAGTCCCTCTCGCCCGATGTGACTTGCAATGTGGTCCTCCCCAGAGTGTATGCATGTCCTGAGTTTCTGACCCCCAAATGCAGCACCCTACTTTTCCCTGCATTAAACTTCAACCCCTACTTCCTTGCCCACCCTCCAGGGTATCCGGATCCCCCTGCAGGGCCTCTCTCCCCTCCTGCCCATCTGCCAGTGCTCCCAGTTTTGAGTCATCTGCAAAGAGACTCAACCTACTCCTAACACCCCACCCTATGTCCGAGACATAGGAATTGAACAGGAGTGGCCCCAGGACCGAACCCTGGGGGACCCCACTGATGACCCTCCTGGGGGAGGAGACTATCCCTCCAACCATCACTCACTGTATTTGCCCCATAAGCCAGTTTTGCACCCACCTGAGCAACTGCACCCACCCCATCCCCCCCAGCTTTGTTAGTAGGCCGTTGTGAGGTACCGAATTGAACGCCTTACTGAAATCCAGATAGAGGATGTCCACTGGCCTATGTCAGTCCAGGGCATCCATCGCCCTGTCATAAAACTCCACCAGGTTAGTCTGGCACAACCTCCCCGGAACAAAACCATACTGCCTCTCATCCAGGTGCCCCAACCTTTCCAGCTGCCCCCCAGCCTCTCCTTGATAATGCGCTCCATAACCTTGTCTACCACAGACATTAGGCCAACGGGCCTATAATTCCTCATCTCCTCTCTGGACACCCCTTGTGGATAGGCACCACATGAGCCATCTTCCAATCTTGAGGCACCCACTCTGTCATCAGGGAGATGTTGAAGAGTGAGGCCAGTGGAGCTGCCAGCACATCCGCCAGTTCCTTCAGCACCCTTGAATGCAGCCCATCTGGCCCCAGCACCTTCTCAGCCTTTAGCGACCGGAGGGTCTCTTTCACCCTATCCACTGTGATTTCACCCTCCCATCCCCCCTACTCTTGCATCCTTGCCTCCCCTTCTAGACACGACCTATTCCCTGCCCTAGTCTCATCCAGTCCTTCAGTCTCCAACTGACCTCCTGGTTCAGTGGGCTCCTCTACCCTCCCATTTGGTTGGAAAGATCCCCCACCTTCACCAGTAAAGACAGAGGCAAAGTACTCATTTAGCACCTCTGCTTGTTCCCCAGCTTCCTGTACTCACCCCCCCATTCTAATCCTGCTGATCTGTGCCCTCACTTTTCTTTTCTCCCCTTTGTATCTGTAGAACCCCTTCCCCCTTCCCATGGATACCCCTGGCCAGGTTAAGCTCCTTCTTCACCTTGGCCCCATTTACCACCCTGGTGACCCTCTTAGCCAGGAAATCATACTCTCCCCTCTCCCTAGCCCCCCTTGAGTGCTTTAAGCGCGTGTAGGCAGCCTTTTTCTCTCTTACCACCTCCTGCACCTCCCAGGTCCACCAACATGGCTTACTGGCCCTACATTGCTTGCGCCTCACCTTTGAGCAGGCCCTCGAAGCCTCCTGCATCCCCTTCTTAATGGTCTACCACAAGCTACCAGCATCCATGTCTGGCCTTATCTCATCCAAGCACCCTTTAAGAATCCTTCCTAATCCCTCAAAGTCCACCCCCCTGAAATCTGTTACTTCTATGTTAGTGCAAATTTCCTCTCCCCCTAGGAACATAAGAAACCAGACCGTGGCATCATCACTTCTTGCCAATGGGCTGCTCACCTCCAGGCCCCTTATCTGGTCACTATTTGCTAGGACAATGTCCAGGATCCGATCCTGCCTAGTAGGCTCCCCCACATGCTGGACTAGGAAGGCATCCTGGAAGACATCCATCAACCTCTGCTCCCTTACCACCAAGGATGTCATAGTGCCCCAGTCTACCCCCGGCATGTTCAGGTCACCCATGATCACCACCCTGCCCTTTCTGAGGCCACAGTGACCCCTGATGTTCTCAGCCAGATCATTCTCCAGTTCCGCTTCCATTGTGGGGAGTCTGTACTCTACCTCTATTTTTAATCTTTTAACCCCCCTCATTTGTAGGGTTACCCAAATTGCCTCCACATCTCCTTCTGCCTCCTTGATTCCACCATCTCCTATGTCATTTTTGACTATCAATGCCACCACCCCTCCCACCCCCTTATCCTTCCTAATCATTGTGTATCCCTCTAAATTTAGGTCCCAATCATGCTTCTGGGTGGCCCATGTCTCAGTAATTGCTGCCAAGTCTGCTGCAACCTCAACTACCATTGTCTGGAGCTCTGGCATTTTATTGCCCATGCTCCTGGCATTGATCAGGACTGTCCTCCACCCTCTCCCCTCTCCCCTCTCCAGTCTTCTCAGCCCAGCACAATCCCCTGTCTCTCTTCCACCCTCAGTTCCCCCTGGTCTTTTAATGCTATCCTTGATAACAAGGTGGGGCAAGAGAGTAAAATTAGGAGTGGTGTATAGACCCCCTGCGCTGGCGGAGGAGCTGGAGGAGAGTCTGGTGGCAGATGTTGGGAGACACTGCAGATTGGGCAGAGGAAGGGTGGTGGTGTTGGGGGACTTAAACATGCCA
This sequence comes from Neoceratodus forsteri, assembly GCA_016271365.2. Classification (NCBI taxonomy): domain Eukaryota; kingdom Metazoa; phylum Chordata; order Ceratodontiformes; family Ceratodontidae; genus Neoceratodus; species Neoceratodus forsteri. The sequence continues at coordinate 1,058,469,768 of CM057456.1, forward strand.
GGAACAGACTGGGAGACAATGACATCCTTGGTGGCCAGGGAACAGAAGTTGTTGGATGTCTTTCCAGACGCATTCCTAACTCAGCAGGTGGGGGAACCGACCAGGGAGGCGCTGGTACTGGATGTGGTCCTGGCAGACAGTGACCAGATTGGGGCCTGGAGGTAAGGGACCCATTGGCAGGGAGTGACCATGCCACGATCTGGTTCTGCCTGGACCTAGGAGGGGTAGAAGGCTGCACAAAGACAGAGGTAACTGACTTCAGGGGGGCATAATTTAAGGAAATGGGAAGGATCCTTGAGGAGCATTTGGATGTGATTAGGTCAGACATGGACGCTGACAGTAGGTGGGAAATAATCAGGAGAGGGGTGCAGGATGCTACCAGCACCTGTGCCAGAGTAAGACGAAAATGTGGTAGAGCCCGAAAACCCTGCTGGTGGACCAAGGAGGTCCAGGAGGTGGTACAGGGAAAGAAGGCAGTCTATAGGCAATTCAAGTGCTCAAAGAGTGAAAGGGATCGAGGGGAGTATGAACTGATGGCTAGAAGCGCCACTAGGGAGGTGAGGGCAGCTAAGGCAAGGAAGGAGTAGAACCTGGCCAGGGAAATTAGGAGAGGGAACAAGGAGTTCTTTAGATACCTTGGGGAAAAACGAAGGGTGAAGGGCAGATTAGCAGGATTAAACAGGGGATAGATGGGCACAAGACCGGGGGAGCAGGCTGAGGTACTAAATGAGTCTTCACCAGTTTTCACCAAGGAAAATGGGGGTGCTGCAGCATACATGGGAGGAGACAGTGATACTGAGGAGGGGGGGGACCCTACCGATTGGCAGGTCTGGGGAGAGGGGGAGGCATCACTGGCAGGAGGGGGGAAGGCTAAGCAGGGAGAAGAGGTAGTGGAGGTGGAAATCACAGCAGAGAAAGTGAGGGAAGCCCTCAGGTCCCTTAAGATGGAGACAGCATCGGGGCCAGATAAATTACATCCCAGAGTGCTGATGAAACTTGCGGATGTCCTGGCGAAACCCCTGGCGGAGCTTTTCAGCATCTCTCTGAGGACAGGGTGGGTGCCCCAGGACTGGAAGGTGGCACATATAGTGCCTGTATCCACAGGGGGGACAAGGGAGGTGGAGGGAACTACAGGCCTGTCAGCCTGACATCGTGGTAGGCAAGGTGATGGAGGGCATTGTCAAGGAGAGGCTAGGGGGGGACCTGGAAAAGTCAGGGTGCCTGGACGATAGAGAACATGGATTCATCCCAAGGAAATTGTGTCAGACAAACCTTGTGGAGTTCTATGACTGGGTGATGAGTGCCTTGGACCTGGGTAGACCAGTGGATGTCCTCTTTCTAGACTTCAGCAAGACATTTGATTCTGTTCCTCATGAGGGCCTGTTGGATAAGCTGGGAGAAATGGGGGTTGGGAACCAGATGATCAGATGGATAGATAATTGGCTCCAGGACTGGACCCAGAGGGTCATAGTTGGTGGGATAATCTCATCCCCAAGGAGGGTCATTAGTGGGGTCCCACAGGGATCAGTCCATGGGCCCCTCCTGTTCAACGCCTACGTCTCTGACATAAGGACAGGTATCAGGAGTGAGATGAGTCTCTTTGCGGATGACTCAAAACTGGGGGTGGTGGTGGATGGGGAGGAGGGGAAGGTGGCCCCACAGAGGGACCTGGAGGCTCTGGAAAGATGGTCTAGAAAGTGGAAGCTGAGGTTCAATGCAGGGAAATGCAAGGTACTGCACCTGGGGGCCAGAAACCTGTGCCAAGTGTACACCCTTGGGGGGGAATGCTACAAGTCTCGATGGCTGAGAGGGACCTGGGGGTGGTGGTGGATGTCAAGATGAACAACTCGGAGACTTGTAGGAGGGTAGCAGCCAAGGCCAACAGGATGCTGGGATGCTTTGCTAGGGGGATCACCTCCAGAAGGAGGGAAGTGATACTCCCTCTGTATAACTGCTTGGTGAGGCCACACCTCGAGTACTGCGTGCAGTTTGGAGCCACACTTAAGAGGGACATTAAACTCCTGGAGAGGGTCCAGAGGAGGCAACCAAAATGATTTGGGGCTTGGGGACAGGACCTATGAGGAGAGGCTGGAAGAGCTAAATATGTACACACTGGAAGAGAGAAGGGACCGGGGACATGATAGAGGTCTTCAGGTACATGAAGGCGTAAATAGGGAGGAGCAGTCAGGGTGTTTGAAGGAAGGAGGAGGGGCAACTAGAGGCATGGGTGGAAGCTGGAGGGGAAGATTCAGGGAGAAAGGAGGAGGTGTACTTCACTGAGAGGGTGGTGGAGCCATGGAATGCACTGCCCAGGGGCTGGTGGAGGCAGAGATGGTGGAGGGTTCAAGAGGGGGTGGGACAGGTACAGGGGAAGGGTTCTGGAAGCAAAATCCAGTGCAGCGAGAATATCCAGAACTGGGAAGGGAGAAGCCCGAAGAAGGCGAGGGGGGCAGCAAGGTCAGCTCCCAGGGTGGGGGCAGACCAAACAAGCAGACACGAAATACCATTAGGCCTATTCTGCTGGCATTTTAGTATGTTAGTACCCACAGCCCGCTTTGCATGATCTAGTCCTGAACCCTCAAGCTTCCTCACTGGGGCTTTCAGTCTTTCTATCCCTCCCCCCTTTACAAGTTTAAACCCCGCCTATCACCAATGAATCCAAAAAGTTTTAGTTTCAGGATCTCCCTCCCCACCAGGTTGAGATGCAGCCTATCCCTGGCATATAGTCCCTTGTCTTCCCATGTATCACCCCAGTCCCCCATCAATCCATACCCTTCTGATTTGCACCCACTCCCTGAGCCACTGGTTCACCGCCCCTCCCCCCCAAGTTTTTGCTTATTTTCCCCGCTTGCCCTTGGTACTGGCAGTATCTCAGAAAAGGAGATTGAGCATCCTATAGAGTGGCAAACCCTGGCCAATTCCCTGAATCTTGCCTATATCTCCAGTTCACTGTTCCCTTCTAAATCATTTGTTCCCAGGTGAACTAGAAAGTCTGGGGATCCTCCGCATTCCCTTGCCATTGAGTATAGCTGGAATTTGGCCTTATGTACTGATAGACCTGGGATACATTTAACCTTGACTGGGCTGCCTTTTCCCTCCCCAACCCCCTCCCACTGGATACCTCTAATCATGGAGTCACCCAGCAGGAGCACCTTCACCTGTCCCCCCAGTTACTAGCCCATTTGTGCCCTTCCATACTCCTTCTGTCTACATTCCCTGGCTTTCTCCTTGCACCCCCACAGCTTGGGTGTCTATATTTTGTGCATGCCCTTCCAAGCTCCCTCTTCTGCCTATGTCCCCCAGTTTTCTCCTCTCACCCCCTGCAACTTGGGGGTCACAGGTCTGTATGTGCCCTTCCAGACTCTTTCTCCTGACTATGGCCCCCTGCTTGCTCCTCGACCCTCCCACATCCTGAGCATCACTAGCTTGATTGTGCCCTTCCAGGCTCCCTCTTCTGTCTCCCTCTCCCAGCTTGCTCCTCGCTCCCCTCAGAGCCTGAATATTACTAGTCACTCCCCTTAACTCTTCCCAGCTTGGTCTGTTGCCATTGACTTCTCAACACAGGCCTCCTATTCCTGCTTTCCTTCTCCCTCCCTCACTCAGGTTCTGCAGTAACAGACCCTTGTGCCCTAGTGCTCTCTACATCCCCCTCTTCTGGAAATTTTGCTCTCAGAACTGGCCTACCCAGAGTGCTCCCTTCCTCACCCCCTCCTTGTCCGCTTTACCCTTCCTCAACTCTGCCCGGTCCTAGGTCCTGGCCTCATCCACCCTGACTCTGTTCTGTGCATCCCCCTCTGCCTTACCTCCCTCAGACCTGGGCTCCTGCCCCCCTCCCCACCCATCTGATGACCTGGTCTCACATTTCCCATGCCCTCCCCTTCCCTCCTTTGGATCAGGCCTCCCTCCTATCCCCTGCCCCACTCTGACACCTGACCAATCCCTCCCCATCATCCTGCACCCCCTGCCCACCAGCCTCTTCCACCTCATCATCCAGGTACAGCAGGGTAAAGCGACTTGCAAGTGTGATGCCTGCCCCAAGTTCACCCACTCCTGCCCCCCTCTCCTCCCCCTCCCCCTGCTTGGCTGTCTCTGGGCCACCCCCTCCTTTCGAAGTGAAGACCGTACACTGGTATTTTCATGTTTCTCCTCCCCAGAGTAACCATGTGGTCCCAGTCCTCTCACTCCCACCCCTATACCCTGGGCTATACCATTTTGTCCTCGCCTATCATCTTATGGTTCCTGCCCCCCTTCCCTCTCCAACCCACCCGCTCCCTCCTTCCATCTGCTTCCTGATCCCCTTAACCTCCTGCCTGAGGCCTTCCAACTGGTAACACACTGGGCATCCCCTAAACCTCCATGCCCAATTCAATATTATGGCTGCCCCACACCCCGTACACCCAATCACCCTCCTGCAGATACAGGCTCTTGCATCATTCAATCCCATCCTCACTGTTAGGTGTGGGCAATATGGGTCCCCCTCAGCAATAAAAGTACCCTTAAATCCATATACACTCAATCAATCTACAATCTAAAAGTATCCTCCAATGTGTATACACTCAATCAATCTACCCTTTTCCCAGCAGTAGCCAGCATATGCCTGAGCAATCAATACAAACAGTACCCAAGATACAGTACCCAGCACTACCCAAGCATCACCCTAATAGGATTAGGATGTTGCAAGGCCTTATGGGACTCACCCAATAAATGTAGGGCGAGCCTTGGGGCAGGTGGGTTGCTGGTTGGGTGGGTGGGAGTACCCCACAGGCAAAACACAATCAGCCAAGGAGTCCTCTGGCAGTGACACCTCACACAATCACCAACTTGTCTGCTAGAATCCCTTACTCCTGCCCAAACTAAATGTAAAAGCACAATAAATGGCAGTTAAGACCAGCCCTCAAATATGATTACAAACACACAGAAATCCCAGCTAAGAAAATCTTTCAAATCTACTTACACTCACAGCCACCAGCTAAAGGCTCCTTCTCCCTCTCCCTCTCCCTCTCCCCTAACTGAAGACTAACTGAGATGGCAGGTACACCTCACATTCAAACAGCACTAATTCCCTGTAATATGATGCCTGCACTTACAGGCCAGACAGCAACTTTTAAACACACAAACACCAACTTGTCTGCTCGAATCCCTTACTCCTCCCAAACTAAATGTAAAAGCACAATAAATGGCAGTTAATACCAGCCCTTAAATACAATTACAAACACACAGAAATCCCAGCTAAGAAAATCTTTCAGATATACTTACACTCACAGCCACCAGCTAAAGGGTCCTTCTCCCTCTCCCTCTCCCTCTCCCCTAACTGAAGAGTACTTGAGCCCTTACATAAGCCAGATGGAGGCAGTCCACCTGAGAGCTAACAAGGTGATTCAGAGGCAGCAAAATATCCCATATGAACACAGGCTGGTAAACCTGAACATGTACTCACTGGAAGGGAGAAGAGAGAGAGAGAGAGAGAGAGAACACATGATTGAGACCTTAAAATACCTTAAAGCAATAGTTCTGAGACTTTGTCACAGTGAGCCTCCCCAAATCCATGGAAAAGAATTTGAGCCTCCCCCAAAGACTGAAATAATATTGGGCCTCCCCAAAGAAAAATAACATACTGTACTTTGCGCGGTACACCATGAATAAACTGAAACCCCTTTGAGTACTCTGCTCACATTCAATTCTTTGTCTTATACTGATGTGGAACCTTTGAAAAAGAGCTCCTGTGCTCAAAGGTGTTATCTGAATAAAAAATAAATAAAATAAACAAATATTATTATTGTTCAGCTTATTGTAACCCCCCCCCAAAAAACAGGCTAACCTACTTAACTCTTGCTATTTTCATTCTTGAACCATTGTTACCCCTTGTTGCAGTACCTTCATGGGTCAGACTACTTTCTGTTTCCTCTCTATATGAAATAACGTTCCTACATACTTTGCCTTTCCCATCCTTCCCTGCTCCTAAGCAACTTCTGGGATTACTTGCTCCTTCCTGCTATTGCTCTTAGCACTTCTATGCTCAACCCTTGTATTTGGGTTGTTCTGCCATGAGTTAACAAATTGATTAATTACCACCATTCGTTATTAGCTTATTGTTCATATTTGTTAACACTATTGTTCATTGTGTATTTCTTGATTGTTCTGCAGTTACCTTTTGAAATGTATTCACTCCCTACCCTTCCCCAGGTACACCTGAAATGAGCCTTGGCTCATTCACCTTCCCTTGTCACCTATTAGTAAATACATAACATTCACCTACTATTATCCTTTTTCAGTTTACTTAATCTCTTCACACAAAATACATAAAACTCAAAATTTAAATACAGTACTTATTCAGACTTGCTTGAGCCTCCCCTGAAACAGGTTGGGGCCTCCCCAGGGAGGCTGGCCTCACCATTTGAGAACCCCTGCCTTAAAGGAATTAACAAGGTTGACATAGGAGATATTTTTTGCCGACGTGAGAATAGAAACACCAGGGGCCACAACTACAAGTTTGTCTGGGGGAAGGAAGGTACAGGAAGGAGACCAGCACGCACTTCTTCACTGAAAGGGTAATGGGAGGATGGAATGCACTGACAGAGGGGGTAGTAAATCACAGTACAGTTGGGATTTTAAATGGACATGGGACAGATTTAAGGGGAAGGCTAGGGTGAAGGGAGATGGTGGAGCAACATGTAGCATATGCGCATAAGCTTCACATCGAGTACTCTAGAGACCTTTGGGCCTTCTTCTGCTGGCCTTTCATGTGTTCATATGTATCTTCATAAAATAAATGGGATGCTGTTACTTTAAATAACTGGCATGGAGCAACACAGTCTGAGCACAGTCAATTGTTTGTACCAGATCATTGCTCTCCACAGGATGCTAGTTAAGACTTGCACTTGTAAAACTGGATTGTGATAAGTGTCCCTGGTTGCACTTATGAATTTTGAATAAATACAGAAGTTGCACTTTAAAATGAGGCTTTCAGGAATTTCTGCATTGCAATGTAAAATGAAATATCCATACAGCTTGTTTGTTTGTTTTTGCATTAAATTCAGTACGTTTGCATTTTGAAATATTCATAAAAGCTGCACTGTCACCTTAAAAAATGAATCATGAACTCTGCACTTACTCAGGCATCATGAATCACTGTAATCCCTTTAAGTCTCAAGTCTGGTGGGAATCCAAAGTCCAGCCTCTTGGAGGTTAATCAATTGGCTACCCCTTTAACCCTTAGGCTGCCTAAAGAATTAGAATGTAGAAGAATTCGGGACTGATACATCAGTCTATGGCACAGCAAGGGTTAAGTCTCTTGTAGGATTGGGTATATCAGGCTATTTGCATATCATAAATATTTATAAGGCTCCTTCCAGCCACTTCACAACTGGCTGATTTAAATAAATTAATACTAATGTGTCTGCTTCTGGGGACTGCCTTTTCTTTCAGGCCTTAGCTCTGCCTCCTGGTCCCCAACTGAACAATTTCCCTGTCAGTCTCTCTTTGATAGTGAGTGGGCCAATCTCAGGCCTGCTTTGTCCTAGTGCTACCTCTGTGTGCGGACATAAGTCATGGGACCTGGCATGCTCCTGCCACATGGGGCTTGGCTGCTCAGGAAGATGCCAACTGGCATGGTTTTAAAATTAAAAAAATAAATTTGCTTTTCTGGGTGCTCTGCCTAGTCAGTAAACCACCACAGCACAGATTTACTGCTGCTGCTGTTGGGGTAAAGGTAGTCCCTGGGAGACATCGCTGCTGTATCTGTTGCTGCTGATATGACTGAGTGTGGTGTAACCTCTGAACTTCTGTACCTAACGGGAGCTCGCCACACTTGACAGGTTGGGGTTGAGCTTGGACTGGAGAGACAAAAAGCAATGCACCTGGAGCTGACAGGAGACCACTGGAGAACACTGGACCACACCGGTAGGCTTTACCTTGTCCTGTATCACTCCACCCTCTCTGCTGGCCTTTCAAAACTGCCACTGCTGGGGAAAAAAGGGACCACTGACATTCCTGACCAGCCGGGGCATTGGGAGGGACCCTAGAGACTAAGGTCATTTTCCAGCCAGTCAGCTCTTTATTTATGCTGCTGCCTCCTCCTTCTTTTTCATTCAATTTTCAACTGCCTCTAATGTTTAAATCTGGTCTCTGGATTTCATGTAGAATTCCCAGATGAGACCGTCTTGAATGCTGGGAGAACATAACGGTTTTCTAACAGTTTAAAAACATTACCAGTGTGGGTGAAAACTGTGTTTAGGGGCTCCTGTAATGGTTTTATATGCCTGTAAGGTTACAGGAGCCCCAGTGTGGACAGGGCAGGTAATGGAAAAGTACAAGGGTCACTGAGTTTTTGTTGCTGTTCAAGGAATTCAAGCAGCTGCAAAGGTCTTGTGAGCTTCAGGTGCTCTTAATATTTTGGGTGAGCTTAATTACCAAGAAAATGATTTGAAAGGGATTGGGTTGCTAGCGGTAGGATCTTGATCAGTTAAGAGTTTGAAATGTGTAATACACAAAGAGAATATGAAGCTGGGTGCTGAAGAATGATGTTAAGGACCTAGGAGGCACATGATAAGAGTTTGATCAGTTACGACTTAAAGAGTTATAATCCACCAAAAGAACATGATGCTGAAAGCAGTCAAGGGGCTGAAAAGCAGGACAAATGCTATGAAGAATTGTAGAATTAGGCTGTCATTGACAGAAGACCTATGGAAGTCCACTGAAATGTTATGCCACTTCTGGAATGTTAAACTGTAGATCCTGGTTGTTTTTGGTGAAGAACCTATGGAAGAACACAAGAATCTTGTTCCACTTCTGGAATGCTGACCTGTAGAACCTTTAAAAGCAAAATCCCTAATCCATTGGGTGAGGGAGATCCCAACCTATTGAGCCAGGCTGGCTTCTACACTTACTATGGAACCTGTAGACTGTTGCTTCTGCTTCAGACTCTGGCTTGGGCTCAGAATTTTGAATATGACTCCGGTGAGTTGCAGCCCACTGGACCTAACAGTTGGCTATGCTAGCTATTATGAAGGCCCACATATCTTTTAAGACGTGAATTGGGCATAGCATGCTGAAATATGAACTCAGAATGCTGGAAGATGAAGTTGAAATGTTAGAAGATGAACTAGCAAGAATCACAGAATGTTGAGAAAGTCTGAAATGTTGTTGATGAAACTTTGGATATTAGCATAGAGCTTGAAACAGTGAAAGAGAACCTCTGGAACGCTAGCAAAGGAAGTACAAAATGTCCTGAACATCACTTGCAATGTGTAAAATAAATGGAACACTGTCACTTTCAGTAGCTGATATGTATCAACACAATCCCTGCACAGTTGTTTACAACAGCTCAATGCTCTCTACAAAATGCTCAGTAAGACTTGGATTTGTAAAACGGGATTGTAGTAAATGTCCCTGGTTGTACTTATGAATTTCTAATAAATATATCACTTTCACTTTAAAATGAGTCTTTCATGAATTTCTGCACAAGGGACATACAGTATTTTTTAAATCACAGACGAGTGCTATATTTACACTATCGAATTGTGGGTGCTGGGGGGAGAGGGATTGTGCTTCTGGCAGAGGGTGAGGGACAGGGGTGGTATTTTACAGGAAATGGTCTGAGGAGAAGGGTGGTGGGCTGTTTCTTTTTTTTTTAGTTTTCAACCAGGTATCCAAATAACAAATACCTTGCCCCAAATATTTGGCTGTTGAATACAGAATATTCAGCCAGATATTCGGGAAAAGGTATTCACACACCCCTTCTTCCCAACTGGCATTGATATCTCTGCTTCTGAGGACCATCTTCTTTTTCAGAATGTAGTTCTCCCTCCCAATACTGAACTGCTCCCATTTGTCCTGGCTGGCACTACTAAATAATGTGCTTTTGACATGTTCGTGCATCATTTAGTAATACCAGCTGAGAAGAATGGGAGAGGTTTGTATCAGTGTGTGCTCTCAAATAGTACGATTCTTTAGCTTGGCGAAGCATTTGTTTGACTAGGAGTGTATTCTCCAAACACCATGGTGGACCAGTATTGTTTAATGGACATGGGGCTTGTTTTTTTTTTAAAGAATATGCTTTACCGATTTTTTAAAACAACATAACAAACAAAAAGACTAACACATACACTACCAAGACATTATATACATATTTGTATAGCAAGTATATACAGGTGCCAGGATGGAAATGTGTTATAAAGTGGAAGAGAGCGTGCCGGATTGTGGAGGTGGTCTGTCCACCCTCTGCCACGATCCTTCCATACAGATCTTGAGTTGGCGGGCCTTGCCCTGGACTGTCTATAGGTCCTAGGTCTGGAGCTTGGGGGGGGAGGAGGGATGGCCCTGTTTTTGGTGACTGCTGCCACAGAGTCCTCCTGCATTGTTGGAATTTGAGAAAGGTGCAGTAAGACTTCAAATGCACTCCATTTGTGATCATAGCAGTGTAGGCAGTGCCAGAGGGTGCAGACTATCTTTTCTATTCTGAGGGCATCAAGAATGACATTGTGCCATTCCCTATAGGAGGTGATAGTGTCATCTAGCCAGTGTCTCAGGATAGTTTGTTTAACTGTAGCTGCTATAAGTGAGATATGGAATTTCCTGTTGCCAAACAACTGGTCAAGGCCCAGGTCCAGCAGGCAAATTTCAGGGGTGAAGGCTATGTCCAGATGTAAGAGATGGTCCAGGTGTTGGATAGAGGACCAGGGCATGGCTGCTTTGGGGCAGTCCAAAAGGATGTGTTTTAGGTTGCCAGTTTCCCAATTACACCTCAAGCAGAGTGCAGAGGGCAGATGCCCCATTTTGTGCAGCCTTTGAGGTGTGTAGTACATGTTATGGGCTATTTTCATCTGCATTAGTTTAAGGTTGTCAGCCTTGAGGTATCTGTGGATGTTACTCCACATTGATTTCTTAGTGTTGGGGTCTTGAAGGTTGGGGAACACTCTGATCCAGTAGGGGCAGGCATCGGACCCTTCTGAGGTCCGAAGCTCAAGGAGCTTCTGATAGATTTTCAAGGTGGAATGTTGTTGTGATGCCAGGGTGGTTAGCACTTCCCAGGTTGAACTGTTATAGAGCTGCCAAGGTCATGGTGGGAGTGCTGTGGTAATGGTGTGGTGCAGCTGGAAAAAGGTGAAAGGTGTTATGTGAGATTCCAGGAAGAGTGAGGTGTAGGTTTAATAAGATAAGAAAGAGCCATTGTGGACGAGGTTGCCTAGCAGGACTGGATGTGAAGTTTTGAGGAAGTTGTAAGGGATGGGCCTGTGTTGAATTTTGAAAATTGGGTTCCCACAAATTGGTTGGTTTGGTGCTAGGATAGGTTGGGTTTTTAAAATGTTATGTAGTTGTCAGCTGACCAGGTGAGATGTGCCTATTGGGGTGTTCTTGAGTATCGCAGGGACCTGGGAGTGTGCAATGTATGGTAGAGATTCAATGTTATTTGGGTTGTGTGGCAGAGATCGAGCTCAATTTGATGCAACTGTGGGATGTACCCACTAGGGAAAGAGGTGGAGTGTGCTGTGGTCCACCAGAGGAATTTCCCTGCGTGAAGAGCCAGGTAGAGGAATCAAAAATTGAGGAGTCTGAATCCTCCTAGCCCCTTGGGCAGGATGAGCTTCCTGTATGCTCTGCATGGTCTTTTGCTGGACCATAGGAAGGTGTTAAGTATTGATTTCAGTTTATCGAACCAATTCCTAGGGATGAATAGGTCCATCATTTCGAGTGGGTAGAGTATTCTTGGCAGGATGTTCATTTTATTTATATTGATTTTCACCCAGAGGGTCAGGCGTAGGGTCGACCACTGAGTTAAGTCCTGTTTAATAGTCGATAAGAGGGCATCTACAGTATGTTCCTTGAGTGAGTCTGTCACTTACTGAGGGTGATATGGATCCCTAGATACTTGATAGAATCCGGGCTCCATGTAATTCCCCATTCCTGTGAGTTGTTCCTTGTCACCCGGTGATTAAGAGGCATGACACAGGATTTTTCAACATTCAGTTTGTATCCAGAAATGCTCCTAAATTCCCTCAGTAAGGCATGGTTGGGTGGGATGGAGGAGGTGGGGTCCTTAAGGTGCAAAAGGATGTCATCAGCGTATGTGGAGATTTTGTATCTGTGCTCCCCGACTTATGTCCTTTAATCCTATCGTCAAGGAGGATCCTCCTGGTAAGAGGTTCTAGGTATAGGTTAAATACTGTAGGTAGGGGGAGAGTGGACAGCCTTGAGGGGTGCCTCTGTGGAGGGTGAAGGCATCGGAGGTAACACCATTGCATCTAATGCTGTACACCCTCCACTTCCCTGGTTCCCCTACCCCCTCTGATCTCTAGTAAGGGGAATTATCTACCCTGCATGCCCTTTACCTCAGTATTTACCATCCTCAAAATGGGACAAATTGTACTTGTATTACTTCCGCAAAATGCAACTATTGTTTGCTTGTTCTTACCCTTGTTGTATATGCTTATCTGTTCATCCTGTACCTGTTTATTTGTATCACCCTGCTCATTGCTTGTATTTCACATTGTTGTAATTCCCTTGCACTGTTCTGTAAACTATGCTCTTGTAATCTCCTGAGTCATGCCTGAAAATAGGCATTCCATGTCTAGTGTGCTTACCCAGTAAACAAAAGCTAATAAATAAATAAATAATGTGAGCAGAGGGATGTGAATATAGTAGCTGGATGATACTGATAAATGATTCAGGGAATCCAAAGTGGTGCAGAGTTTGAAATAGGAAGGGCCACAAGACCCTGTTGAATGCCTTTTCTGCATTGAGTGACAGCAGAATAGCTGCCTGTTCGGCATCTCTGGAAGCCGAAATTATGTGTGCCAATTTGTTCAGGTGGTCAGCCACTCTTTGGCCCTTCATAAACCCCACCTGTTCTGGTCTTATGAGACTCTCCCATACCTTCCATATTCTGGACAGCTAGTATTTTAGCAAGTACCTTAAGGTCTGTGTTGAGAAGGGAAATGGGTCTATAGCTAACCAGGCATTCCAGGCCCTTCTCGGGTTTGAGGAGTAGAGTGATCAGGGCTTCCTGTAAGGAGCCATCTAGATGTTGTGCTACCAAGGCCAAATTGTAAAAGGTGACTAGGGGCGTGGTTAGTTGCCATGTAAATGCTTTATAGAAGTTGTTTGAGAATCCATCCAGTCCAGGGGCTTTATCCAGGGGTAGTTCTTTCAAGGCCATTTTGATTTCAGAGAAGGAGATATCCGTACCTAGATCAGCTACTCTTTCTGGGAAGAGACGTGGAAGATGGGCAGCTTCCAAGAAGCTGTTGATCGCCTGTTCTGGGGCAGTCTCCTTTGCTGTGTAGAGGGCCTTATAGTATTCAGCAAAAATTGAGGCACTTTCTCTGGGTTTTGTGATGAGGGGAGCATTTTGGGACTTTCTGACTCCTTTGATTGTTCTGGAGGTCTTCTGTTGCTTGAGTCTTAGTGCTAGCAGCCTCCCTGCTTTCTCTCCCTGGTCTACATATCTGGTGTGTGCTTTGAGAATATCATGTTCCGACTGCTCTCTCAGGGTTTTGGCATATTGTGCCCTCAAGGTGTTGAGTCTTAGCCAGTCTTCGGTGGCAGAGTTTGCAAAAAGGGATTTTTCAAGTTTCCTAATGTCAGCTAGTAGTTGTTTGGCTGTGGCTTCATTTTTTCTTCTCCTTGTAGTTGCTAATCTAATGAGTTCACCTCATATTGTACATTTGAAAGTGCACCATACATTATGATAGCTGAATGCTGTATCCCTATTCTCTTGGAAGAAGGTTTTAGGGCTTCGTGCAATTTTTCTTTCATGCTAGGGAGCTAGAGTTGGTTGTTATTAATTCTCCATAAATTGTCCTTCCTCTGGGGGCTAATGTGAGGGGAGATAGAGATGGCAACTGGGGCATGGTCAGAGATTACTGTTGACAGAATTTCACAGCTGTGGGTGTTTGCAAATAGTGCAGAGAGATAAGAAAGCAGTCCAGTCTGGAGGAGGTATTATGTACTGGGGACTAAAATTTGTAGCTCCTCTCTCCAGGGTGTAGTGTCTGCCAGGCCTTGATAAGGCCCAATGAATCCTGTAGCTCTGTCAGTACTCTCTGATTCAGTTGGAGGTTGACTCAGCATGAGCCTGACCTATCCAAGGCTGAGTACTGGACTGTATTCTAGTCCTCTGCTAATATTATGGGAAGATGTTTGTATTTGGAGAGATCTGTGAACAGTGAGGTGAAAAACTGGGGGTTGTCCCCTTTTGGGCCGTATACTGACACCAAAGCTATTTCTGTTCTATGCAACATACCTTCCACTATGATGTAGCAGCCATCTGTTCCCTCCCTGATTTGCTTGAGCTGGAAGGGTGTATTTCTGTGAATTATGACTAGAGTTCCCACTCATTTGTTGCTGGTTCCTGCAGCATACACTTGACCCACCCATTCCCTTCACCATAGATTGGCTTTCGTGGTGAGAGTGTGAGTTTCCTGTAGAAAGGCTATATGTGCTTTCTCCCTTTTAAGGTGCCTAAGGACTTGGTAAAGCTTTTCCTTTGTCTGAGCCCCCCGAATATTCCAGATGATTAGATTAAGACTTTGTCTCATCATTAGGGGGTCTGGGTGTATGTGTGTGGGTGATTAGTTCCAGTTCTCCAATCTTTATGGTCTGCCTTGGATCCTCCGGCATGGCTCAGTGTGGCATCAAGCTTGGGGTTGTGTGGTCAAGACTGGCTGCTGTCCAGTGTCCCCCAGCCCCAGCCTGAGGCTAAGTCATCCTGTAAATGAAGCAAAGATTATAGACCTGGCTTGGTACAAAACAAAAAACAATAAAACAACCTATCCTAATAACATCTACTTCTAAGTTGAAGACATTATAATCAGAAGTCAGTGATGCCTGTGTGTGCCTTTTGTGTCTTGTAGGTTGAGGGCAGGTCCTGCTAGAGCTGGTGCCCCCCCTCGAGGAGGGTGGCTCCCAGCAGGGGCAGGTCCCTGATTTTTTTTTATCCAAATTGTGCTCTCATGAGGGTACTCCAAGTTCATGAGAGCTGACCAACAACTCATGAATGGATGGTAACAATGGTTGAAGTCCAATTCTATAGCCATTTGCCGGTGGATGAGATATCAAAAACCATAGGCTGTTTGAAAATGCCAGCCCTTTCTCAAGTGTACAGGCTGAGTGAAGGTTCTAGTTATTAAATTTCATCTCCCTTAGCATAGGGCACAGCAAGCTTTGTATTCGATGAGGAGTAGCAACCTGCAACATTATTACAGTGTGATTTGATAAGCAGAGAGAATCCACAGCTATTGAGTGCCTGTGAAGATATGAGAACACTGTCCCTCTATACTCTTAGACAGCCAGTATTGACTGAGCCTTGATTCTGGCCTCAAGATATATCACCCACCTAAGGCTGGCCATCTTTTTATTGACATTATCTGGTCACATGACAAAGTGCCTATTTTCCCATCTGAAGCTTTTATTTACTGACCATTAGGGGTCATTCTTGTCACCCCAACCTCCTATATTCTTCCGAGTCTTTCCTGCCTCATTTTCCTCTCTATTGTTGCAGTTTTTTCACATCCCTCTCCACCTTTGATGTCTTCTGCTGGTGCTTACTACCTAGTACCTGTCCCAGGACTTGAACCCTGCACCCTCTCCATAGTCTGTAGCCTTTTCACTGCACTATCTGGCAAGACATACTTCTGGTCTCTCATTACCTATCCTTAATTTGTTGTATTGCTTGTTTGTTTTTTGCTTTTCCCTCATTTGTCCTACCCTCCCCCTCATCTTTCTTTTCTCTTCCCCCTTTTCCTTTGAGAATGGGTCTTAATTTGAAACTCCTCATTGCTGCTTCACTCATTTTTTTCTTCTCCCATCCCCCTCTCCCTCTCACCCACTCAGCTCCTTCCTGCCCCCTTTATCCTACCCCACTCTCTGTCCCCATTGGTCCCACCACCTGTTCACTTCCTCCCTTTAGTGTTCACTCTATCCCCCCGTCTCACCTCCCCAACCCAGCTCCCCTACCCTTACACTTCTTTTGTGCATTCTTGTTCATCTTCTCCCTGTCTCTGTTGTGGTATCTAAGCCCCTAAACCAAATCTTTCACTGCTCACTGCGACTTAAACTCCTTAAATCCGCCTTACTCAGCCATGCCCTCCTCTTACTGCTCATGGCAAGTAATATTCACCCAAATCCTAGTCTTGCTCCTGCCACATTGCATTCTAGCAGGACTATAAAGGGGCTAAAGAGTGCCTCTATAAACATCTGCAGCTTGACATCCTACAGGGCTGGGTTGCAATGCAAAAAAAGGACTTACTGGTGGTCACAGAGATGTGGCTCTCACCTAATATCCCTGACTTAAACGGTTACACTATCTTTCGGGTAGATACAGTTGGGAAGAGGGGAGGGGGCACTGCCCTTTATGTAAAGAACTCCCTCCAGGGTTCTCTATTCTCTTCCTTCACCCATAAGCATGGTGAGCAGGTCTTAGCTGTCAAAGTAACATTATGTCTCTCCTCCAAATCTCTCCTAGTCTGCCCAGTCTGTATTCCACCTTGGGAGCAGAAACTAGCTTTCAATGCAGTCCTAAGCTACATCTCTCATCCTCCCAATCAACTGGAGGTTATCACTCTGGGTGATTTCAATGTTAATTGGCGGTTCTCTGCTGTTGCCCCCTATACGTCAGTGTCAGTGGCTCAGCAGGTAGCATACTCGCTTCTGAGGCCATAAAATCAGAAGACTGTGGGTTCTAGCCCCACACCAGGCACTTGGGCTAATATCCCAATACTAACACTGCAGTGCAGCATAGATACATACACCGTGTCTGCAGATAAGGGCCTTCAGCCCACCCAGTCTGCCCATTTAAGCTTGTAAGTTCACTTTATGTTTTCCTAGAAGTCTGTTGCCCCTTACCCCTGACCTTCAGAATTCCTTTATGTCTATCCCATGCATTCTTAAATCCTGTGATTGTTTCAGCCCCCACCACTTCCTCTGGCAGGGTGTTCCACTTGTCCACCACCCGTTCTGTGAAGAAAGTCTTCCTCATGTTTCCTCTGAATCATCCTCCCTCCAACTTCATCCCATGGCCTCTAGTCCTGAAACATCTTTTCGCTTGAAAATAGTGTATTCCTGCACCCTAGTCCTCCCTGTAAGATACTTGTATGTCTCTATCATATCCCCTCTCTCCCTCCTCTCCTCCAGGGAGTACATAGTCAAGTCCTTCAACCTTTCCTCATAGGACTTGTGATGCAATCCATGTACCATCTTTGTTGCCCTCCTCTGAACCTTCTCTACCCTGTCTATGTCCTTACGTTGGTAAAGTCTTCAGAACTGTACACTGTACTCCAGGTGGAGCCTCACTAGTGTCTTGTATAGTGGAGTTATGACCTCCTTTTCCTGCTGGTGATGCCCTGCCTATGCATCCCAGCATCCTATTTGCTTTACCTGCTGCCTTGTCGCACTGTTTCCTACCTTGAGGTCATCAGAGATGATAACACCAAGATCCCTTTCCTGCTTGGTGCATGCTATATCTTCACCCCCCAACTTATATATTGTGCCAGGGTTTTTGTGCCCCATAAGCATTATCTTGCACTTCTTTGCATTGAATTTCAGCTGCCAAACCCCTGACCATTCTTCAAGTTTCTGCAGGTCACTTCTCATTCTGTCTACACCCTCTGGTGTGTCTACTCTGTTACAGAGCTTTGTGTCATCAGTGAACAGGGAAATTCTGCCTTCCAGGTCCTGCGCAATGTCACTGATGAAGATGTTGAATTATACCAGTCCCAGCACAGATCCCTGTGGTACCCTACTGGTCACTCCTCCATCTGTGGAGTGACAGCCATTTACCACCACCCTCTGTGTCCTGCCACCCAGCCAGTTTCCTTCCCCACCACACTACTGTTCTACCCACACCCATATTCCCCAGTTTGTGTAATAGTCTTCTATGTGGCACAGTGTCAAAGGCCTTGCTGAAGTCCAGATAGGCCATGTCTACTGCCTTCCCTGATCCACCTTCCTAGTCACCCAGTTGAAAAATTCAACGTGGTTGGTCTGATATGACCTCCCCTTGGTGAAACCATGCTGCCTTGGGTCCTGTAATCCATTGACAACCAGATGTTCCACCAATCTCTCCTTCAGTAGTGCTTCCAAGACTTTCCCCACTACCGAGGTGAGGCTGACTGGTCTGTAGTTCCCCGCTTCCTCTTTGTTCCCACTTTTGTATAAGGGTACTACATCTGCTGTCCTCCAGTCTTTGGGTACCTCCCCTGTTTCCAGTGATCAGCTAAACAGGATTGCCAGAGGTTCAGCCACCACCTCTCTTCATTCTTTAAGGACCCTGGGGTGTACCCCATGTGGCCCCATTGCTTTATCAACTCTTATTACTTCCAGTTCCTTCAGGACCCTTTCTCTTGTAAAGGGACTTGTTCCATTTCTGCATCATTCCCACCCCTTGTACTCCCTTCAGACCCATTACCCTCCTCTTCCTCAGTAAAGACTGAGCAAAAATACCTGTTCAATATGTTAGCTTTACTGTTGTCAATCTCCACGCGGCCCCCATCCTTCCCCTTCAGTCTCTCTATCCCTCCCTTTGCCTTTCTTTTTTCACTTATGTACCTGTAAAAGGTTTTGTCCCCTCTACCCACTGATTTTGCAATGTGCTCTTCTGTCTGAGCTTTGGCTTCCCTTACTGACCTCCCTGCCTCCCTTTGCTTCTCCTGTTACTTCTTCCTATCCCCTTCTGCCTGTGTCTTTTTGTATTGTCTGAACACAATCTTTTTGGCTTTCACTTTCTCCACCACCTCCTTGGAAAACCATAATGGCCTCCTATTCCTTTTCCCCTTGCTAACCTGCTTAATGCATAATTCTGTTGCTCTTGTAATCCCCATTTTAAATATTGCCCACTGCTCCTCAACCCCTGATTCCTGCCCCATTCCCCTTAATGCCTCTTTCAAGCATCTCCCCATTTTCCCAAAGTCTGCCCCCTAAAATCCAGGATACGTGTTTTTGTGTGGTTTGGTTCTGTTCCTTCTGTGATTTCAAACCACAATGATTGGTGGTCACTGTTCTCCAGGTGCTCCCCCACTGTTACCCCCATCACACTGTCCCTGTTTGAGCCCAAGGTCCAGTATTGCCTTCTGCCAAGTTGGTTCCATGACCAGTTGCTTGTGGAAGGCATCTTGAAGGGAGTCCAGGATAAATCTGCTCCTAGTTGATGCTGCTGCTGGGATGCTCCAGTCCATGTCTGGAATATTGAGGTCTCCAACCAACACTATCTCACCCTTGTCTGCCATCCTTTGGATGGCTATCATCAGCTGTCTATCTGTTTCTTCCTCCTGGGCTGGTGGTCTATAGACCACACCCATGCAGATGGCTAGCCCCATTTTCCTTTCCAGCTTAACCCACAGTGTCTCTCCCCCATTTTGTTCCTCCTGTATCTCTGTGGCCCTTATATCATTTTTCACATAAAGTGCCACTCCTCCTCCCTTCCTACCTGCTCTGTCTCTTCTGAATATGTTGTAGCCAGGTATGGCCATCTCCCAGTTGTGGTTATTATTACACCGGGTTTCGGTGATGGCCACAATGTCCAGGTCTGACTGCACCATGACAGCCTCCAGATCCTCCATCTTGTTGCTAAGGCTCCTGGCATTGGCACACATGGCTTTCCATGATTTGACCTCCCTAGACTGTTTAGCTATTCTACTCCTGCCCCTTCCCTGGTTGTCCTTTATCCCTGGTTCTCCCTGTTGTCTGCTCCTCTGTTGAATTTTGCCTCTTTTCTGTCTATCCACCTCTTGGGCACTTATCGCCATCTTTTGCACATTGCTTTGTAGAGAGATCCACTCCTCCGGTTCACTGGTTCCACTGCTAGCTGTGGGAGGTGGGCAATTAAGTACCCTCCTTGCTGGCCTGCCACACCCTTGGCTAGTTTAAATGCTTGTCCATGTAGCATTTAAACTTATCATTGAGTGATTGGATTCCCCTCCAGGATGGATGCAGGCTGTCAGGCTTGAACAATCCTCCATCCCTTCAGGTGGGTACCCAGTCACCAGTGAATCCAAACCCTTCTTCACAGCACTAGTTCTTCAACCATGAGTTAAAGTTCCTGGTGCATGCATCCCTATGATCTCCCATGCCTCTCGCAGGTAGTACTTCCGAGAAGGTGACAGAAGTAGCTACTTGCTTGAGACCCCTCCTGAATTTCCTAAACTCTTCCTGAACTTCCTTTTGCTCCCCATTCACCAGGTCATTAGTACCTAATAATAATAATAATAATAATACATTTTATTTCTCACAAGCACCTTTCAGCCATCAAGGCACTTTACAAAAACATAAAAGATCATGATAAAACTCAAAACAAACAGTAAAATGGTCAGAGGATCCAAAGTTTAAACAGTGCCACCAAAAGCATGGCACCATAAATAGGTTTTCAGTGCCTGTTTAGACCCCCCTTCCCACAGTTGTGCACTCCCAAGCTGATGGGGTAGAGAATTCCAGAGGGTCGAGGTCACGTGCATGAATGAATGGGCCCCTGAAGATTTCAAGGACACCCTCGGGATCTCTAGCAACCCCTTATCAGCCAAACGCAACTGTCACACCGGGCGGTAAGGCAAAAGAAGCTCTTTCAGATAGTCAGAGCCCAGTCCATGTAGGGCTTTATAAGTCAGTAAACCGACTTTAAAGGTGATCCACCACCTAATTGGCAGCCAGTGCAGATCGCACAGCACAGGTGTAATATGAGAGGACCAGGAAGCTCCCGTCAACAATTGTGCTGCCTTGTTCTGCATGAGCTGCAGGTGGCCGATATCAACCCCAGACAACCCTAAGTACAGGGAATTGCAATAATCTAAGCATGAGGTCACAAAAGCATGGACCAAAGTAGGCAAGTCCCCGGACGGAACCAGGTGCTTAATCCTGGAGGTGTTCCTGAGATGATAAAAGAAAGTCTTGATGATGGTTGACACCTGAGCTCATAAAGTCAGCCCGTTGTCGAGCACTACCCCCAGGTTTCACACCCGTTCAGAGGACAGGATCTGAAAGCCCCCAAGAAAAATTCCAGAGAGCTGATCAGCCCATGACCCCTCTATCCGGTGACCCGAGTTCACTACCATCATCTCCGTCTTTCCAGGGTTCAACTTTAACCAGCTTGAATTCATCCAGTCCTGGAGTTTAGCAAGACAGGAATTAAATACAGAGACAGCTCTATCCTGGTTGGAGGCAAAAGACAGGTAGAGCTGGGTATCATCAGCATAACAGTGAAACCTCAGCTCATGCCATCTTACAATGTCTCCGAGGGGCAGCATATACACTGCAAACAACATGGGGGACAGCAGTGAACCCTGAGGAACCCCACATGGCAGGGAGGATAATGACATCCAGTTCACCCTCCCGTCTTGCCTTCCCAGTGATCCCAGGATCTTCCTCCCATCCCTCCATGCCGTGGCACCTGGAAAGCACCTCAACTCCCTGTCCTCCCCCTCCTGTGTTCCTATCTGGATCCCTCTTATGATGGTGTCCCCCACCAGGATTCACTTCCTCCTCCTCTGGGGTCCACTGCTCTCCCCACTGAGATCACCTACTTGGCTAACCTCCACATCCTTTCCTTCCACTTCTCTGGGTACCTCTATTTGGTTGTCCCCGTTTTCCAGTGTAGCATATGATTTCTTGAGTGGAATAGGATCTAGGATGTGTCTCTGCCTAACCACCTTAACCCTCCCTAAGCCCACTGTCATCCAAGTGCTCCTCGTTCATGGCATCCTTTGAGGCAGTGGCATTGGACTGGGTGGTCTCTGGATAGGGGTGATGGTACTTCTGACCCAGTTTACTTCTGCTCTGAGTCTGGCTACCTCATCCCACAGTCCAGAGAGATGCATGCAGATAAGGCAGCACCTCAGCATCCAGAAGGTCTGCCTGAATATGACTGCCCTGCAGCCACTGCATTGCACCACTCCCCACATTATACTGTACTTATATGGCTATTCCAGTACTTGTCTGTTACTGAAGCTCTCCTAGTTCCCTTTTTATTAATTTACTGTCCTAAAAATCCTGCCACTGATCCTCAGATACTTTTCTTTAAACAAGGAAAAATTAAATAAAAAATGAGTCAAAACACTTGTGCCGAGGGCAGGCTTCTTCCCCCTTATGCCCCTCCTACTCCACAACCCCTACTATCCCCTGTGCTTAGCTCCTGTCAATCAGATTTAACTGGGCATATAATTAAGAGTCGGGGCGGGGGGGGCAAAATTTGCAGCAATTAAAGGCAGCAAAGGAATACACCACCACTACAAGTACACCAAACTAGGTTTTAAATTTTCAACAGCCCACAAACAATTCTAAGTAAAGACAGCAAAGAAATTACAGTGTGACTAAAAGCCCACAATCTAAGTTTAAAGCAAAAATAGCAATGAACAGTTACTTTAAGCACTGAAATGAATCTGTTTCCTTCCCCTTCTGGGTTCTGGCTTCTTCATGAGGGGGGCGCTGCACTCCTGAGGTGCCATCTTTCAGATGAGACGTTAAACCGAGGTCCCATCTACCTGTTCTTTTGGTAGTTCAGGTGGATGTTAAAGATCCCATGGCACTTCTCAAAAAAAGAGTAGGGGAATTTTATTAAAGAAGATTCTTAACATCAAGATCATAAACATCTTATAATGTATTTACACAAAGCAATATCAAACAATGAAACTGTTTGGAGAGAAAAAAAGAAGAAACAATCTATTTTTACATCCTATTACATTTTTCTCAATAAGGATATACAAATGAATTCACTTCTAACTTATCCATGTGCCTTAAACATATTTATTTAATTATTTATTTACAGAAATTGTTTCATAAGGAAAAGCAATCTGAGCAAGAACTGCTCATCTCCCAGTGCAACCTGGAGGGAGGGGTACAGTGGGGAAGAGGACAAGGGTAGTCCAGGTCCTGACATATATACATACAATTACAATACAGTTGAAAACATTTGACAGAAATAGTTGGGCATAGATGACAATTTACCCTTACTTATAGTATAGTAGCTATTACATGGGAAAGTCATGCTTTATACCTTGAAAACATACAATTAGATAATACAGCTGCATATGTTTGACAGGAATAGGTGAGTGTGGATTAATACATATACCCTAATAGTCGAGAGTAACAGTTACAATGAGGAAATCCTGCTAAGTGCAAGCTAGCTAGCTCAAAAGTTGGGATCAAGTGCAGTAGTTGGGCATGGTTAGTGAAGTAGCACCATTGGGCCTATTGGGAGAAGAAATATAGGAGTGTCTGAGGAAGAATAGATTGAAGAGTTAGCTGCAGGAGCAGTTTACTGAGCAGTGATTGGCAAGGGCGTAGGACAGTGAGCGGATAGAGGAAGAGTGGTGAATTTCAGAGGGAAAAGAGTTCCAGAGTTGAGGGAAGCAGTGAGAGAAGGCAGCCTGGCCAGCTTGGGTCCGACGTCTGGGGACTAACAGGAGCCAGGAGTCTAGGGACCTCAGAGCATAGGTGGATGCCAGAGAGGGTGATAGTACGGAGGTCAGATACACTGGGAAGGTACCAAACCAGTTCTTCAAGATAAATATGGCACAGTGTATTAGGCAGTGGTTCTCAAGGGAGGGGAGAGCAAGGGAGCAGTACAGCTCACAGCGATGGGTGCAAGGAGGAGCGTCAAGAGTGAACCGGCAGAAAGCATTAAAAAGGGTATCCAGTTTGGATAAAATTGACTTGTGGGTGGCACTGTAAACAATATCACAATAATCAAAGGAGGGAAGTATCATCTTCTGGATAAGCTCACGACAGACCGGATAGGGGAGGCTAGAACAGTTCCGATATAAAGCTCCAAGCTTAGGGTGGAGTTTTGTTAGTATAGAGTCAGCATGGACTGCGAAGGTGAGGTGGCAGTCAAGCCAAACTCCAAGATACCGGAAGGAGGTGGCATCCTCCAGCTCTGACCCATCAAGGGTGTGGAAAAGTGGGAGGGAAGGGAGCCTGGCTAGTCATTGGGATGTACCAAAAGTCATAGTTACAGTTTTGTAGCATTTAGAGAAAGCTGGTGAGAGTTGAACCAGAGCTGGACTTTGTTAAAATCCGCCTGGAGGGAAGAGGCAACTGAGGCTGGGGAGGAGCCAGAAGAAAATAGGACAGTATCATCAGCATACATGTGGATTGAGGAGGCAGAACAAGTTTGGGGCAGGTTGTTTAGAAAAATAGAGAATAGGATAGGCCCAAGCACCGATCCTTGAGGGACACCTTTGGACATGGGGAGGGGAAGGGATATGGCATCCACAATCCTGACAGATTGAGTGCAGTCTGTAAGATAGGCACTGAACCAGGCAGTAGCAGATGTGATAAGGCCAGAGTCAGAGAGGCTAGATAGTAACAGAGTGTGGGAGACTGTATTGAAGGCCTTGGCCAGATCGATGAAAATGGCAGAGGTGATGAGACCTCTATCCATTCCAGATTGGATGGTGTCAGTGAGCCTTAGTAAAGAGAAGGCAGTGGAGTGATCTTTCTGAATCTGGACTGGTAGTGTGTGAAGAAATTTGAGTCAGCGAGATAGGAGGTTAGCTGGCTAAGCACTAAGTGTTCTTGCAGTGTCATCAGAGCAAGGAGGAGGGAGATTGGCCGATAGTTTGAGGTGGAGGAGGAGACTCCCCCTTTGTGGAGAGGGATGACAATGGCATGCTTCCAGGACAGAGGGACAGATGCAGTGGTGAAGGATAGATTTAGGAGGTAGGCAATAGGTGTGGCTATGGCAGAGGCTGAGAGGAACAGAAGTTTGGGGTCTAGTCCATCCGGGGAATTCCCATTTGAGGGGCCTAATGTTAGCAGTGCTTTTATAGCTTCATCCAGAGAGATTTCCCTGAAGGAGAAAATACCTGTATTTTGAGGTAGTTTTTGCCCTGTAGGTGGTGGAGATGGTGACATGGGGGGTAAGGAGGAAAGGAGTGAGAAAGCGCAGGTGGAGAAATATAAGTTAAACTCAGCAACGACTGAGATAGGATCCAAGAATGTGGAGTTGTTTACACTAAGGAGAGGTGAGGGCTTGGCATCTGGGGGTGAGAAGAGAGAGCGTATGATCTTCCAGAATTTGGAGGGGCTATTAAGGTTAGATTGGAGGGAGGCTCTAAAGTACTCTGCTTTAGCTAGCCGAGTTGCTCTAGTGCACATGTTGCGTAGATACCGGTAGTGGAACAGGTCCTGAGGTAGGGCTGAGGCTTTGAAGGCTCACCATGCTGAGTCACAGGTGTTCATACAAGCTGTGAGCTCTTAGGAGATCCAAGACAGGTGGGTACCGCGTACCCTAGTATGTTGTAGCGGGTCGTGGGAATCCCATATCTTAAGGAATGTGTTTTTGAAGTAAAGTAGGGTGTCATCTATCAGGCTGGAGGGGGGGAGGGGTGCCAGTTAGCTAGGACAAGGTCATTTAGGAGAGGAGCGAGGTTTAGGGATTTGAACAACCGTTGGACTAAGAACTTGGGGGGGATTTGAGACAGTGGATATTGCGAACAAGGTAGATGACATGGCGATCACTAATAGAGTCCTGTTTGGATGACTCTGTGAGGATGGGAGGTCAGAGCCCAATCGATAAGGGAGTGGTTACCTGATTTAAGGTTTAGGCGGGTGGGCTCAGTGATGAGTTGGGTTAAATTGAGGGTAGCAACATCCATCCGGGTTTTGTTGAAGGCCAGGGCTAACCAGTTTAGGTTAAGGCCACCCATAGCATATAATTCCCTGGTGGGTGCTCATGAACTGGTTTGTGTAAGAAGGTCAGTAACAGTTGTGGCAGGGATGCCTGGTCAGCAGTAGAGTCCAGCAATGAATATGGGCAGCAAGAAAGGTAGTGTGAGCTGGAGCAGCAAGAGTTCATACTCTTTAGGTTCAGTTTTACATAAGATTATTTCGTAGCATATGTCCGAACTTATGAAGATGGCTACGCCACCACCTCTCATGGCCCTGTCCTGCCGGGCCATTATGTAACCAGGGATTGTGACTGAGGAGTCGGGAATGTTTTTGTTAAGCCAAGTTTCAGAGAGGATGAGGAGATCAGGGGCATGTAGGGCAGCGAGAACTTGTAGCTGGTCAATTTTAAGTGGTAGGCTATGAATATTTAGGTGAAGGAGATGGAGGCCTTTGTGGAGAGGGTAACC
Source organism: Neoceratodus forsteri (assembly GCA_016271365.2). Classification (NCBI taxonomy): domain Eukaryota; kingdom Metazoa; phylum Chordata; order Ceratodontiformes; family Ceratodontidae; genus Neoceratodus; species Neoceratodus forsteri. Next base: position 1,058,495,825 of record CM057456.1, read on the forward strand.
TGGCAGTTGGGAGGGATGGGATGTGGGGTGGGGTGCCGGCTGGGGTTGATGTGAGAATGTGGTGGTGAGGGTCCCAGATTAGGGTGTATGTCTCCCGCTATGAGAAGGAGGGGGGTGAAGGATAGGTGTTGAGGTAGTATACGGAGGTAGCTTGGAACGGAAGAGCCCCGCCACGAGTGGGGGCAAGGATGGACATTTGTGTGGGTAACAGGGGTTGGGTGAGAAGCACATAAGTGCAGGAGAGTCCAGGAGGGATACAACCTTAAAAAGAAATATTTTTGATTCATGAAATCCAAGTAATATGTTTCCAGTAAAGATTAAACCTTTGTGTATCCAATACCCCATGCTCCTTCAATTTTTGCTGTAATATGGCATGCTCTATTTGTTTTATTAATACTACATTTGGTACACCAACATGTTGTAATGAATACTGACATCTATTTTGCCACATATAAAACTTTATACATGCAAAGATTAGATTCAATGTACTTGGATGGTATCTGCTTAAAAAACCTGTATAATCCCCTAGTATTAAACTTAGATATGATATATGATTTGCAGGCCCCACCGCCATCTAGTTGCTATATCTGACCAGAAGTGAACTGCAAATTGCACAATAAAAAAAATGTTCTTGAGTTTCCTCCTTTCCAACACACTCTGGCCTTATACACTGTCTCTCATCTATAGATTTATGCTTTAAGTTTCCTTTAACCCCCAACATCCCGTGACAACTAAGCCATTAAATATGCTACATATTCACCGGAATTCTTTTATCAACTAGTATTCTAAGTGCATATGGTAATTTAGATGGTATACATTTAGGAAAGTCTACTTGTACAGCAAAATTTCTCACCATTATTTCTTTGTATAAAATATTTCTGTTTTTCCCTTGCAATGTGGCTTTATTAATCTTCCACTGTCTCAGCTTTTTAACTGCAAGAATTGCAAAGGTAGGAAGAATAAGTGTAGCAGTCAATTTAGGGACTTCTGTCACTCATTTTCTGAAAAAAGGCTGATACATATATTGTGTTCACTTATTCCAAGAATGTTGTGTATGTTCTGTGTTATTTGGAAAAGAGGATATCATAAAAAATGAATGATAAAACACAATGGGATGTATCATCCCAATCCCACCTTGTTGTACTGACAAATAAGTAAAATCTCTTTTGCTAGGATTAAGTCTGCTTCCCCATATCATTTGAAAAAAATAACTTAATAATCTGGTTTCCAAGTCTATTAGCATTGGAAAAATATGACTCACATATAAAAAAATTGGTAATAAGAATTTTTTTACAACCATCACCCTTTTTTTCTTAGAAAAAGCCCAGGATTTCCACTGATTTACTTTTTGTTCTCCGATAACTAATTGTTTTTCCCAGTTATAGTATGCCATGTCGTTATTGCTAAAATATATGCCTAAGATTTTGACTGAAGAGAATAATTCAATATGCCCAACATATTTCTCCTGCGTGCCCCTTCCTATTTGGAGTCCCATACTTTTACTATAATTCATTTCTGTTCCATTAAGTAAAGAAAACCAATCCAATTTCTGTAGAGCTGCTCTACCTGACACAACATCCTTAACCATAAGACAAATATCATCTGCATAGACTGACATTTTTTGTGGTGGAAGAGATAATGCTGGAGATATTCCATATATATTTCTATCATGTACTGTTGCTCGCACTATTGGATCCAATACAAAAGTGTAGAGCAAAGGACTGATTGGGCACCCCTGCCGGACTCCTTGTCGTAAGGTAATTCCTTGGCCCAATAAACCATTAACTGCCAGATATATTTTTGCATTTGTATATAACAATTTAATTTTACTTACAAAATTTGTAGGAATCCCATATTTCTCCAAAACTTAAAATAGAAAATTGTGAGGTACTTTATCAAAGGTTTTTGACTGGTCCAGTGCTAATAGAAACCCTAACACTTTCTGTGAATTCCCATACTCACATGCATCCCTAAGTAAGCGGAGAATTTGCTGTATGTTTCTCTGGGGAATCGAACAGGTCTGTGCTGGATAAGTTACCTGCTGGGCTACAGTCTGTAATCTCTTACAAAGTATAGATGAAAGTATTTTATAATTTGTATTTAATAAGCTAAGTGGTCTCTAATTCCCCAAATCAGTTCTATCTCCTTTCTTGAATATAAAAATAACTGTTGCTGCTGTAAACTGTTCTATTTGAAACCCAGACTGCAACAGATTATTATAAAAGCTTACAAGTAAGTCAATTAACTCCTCCTGAAAAATTTTATAGAACTCGTTAGTGATATCGTCCTCACCAGGAGATGTCCCTTGCTTTAGGTTTTTTATTGTACTTAATACTTCCTCTGTAGTGATTGGTATATCTAATTTGTTTGAAATATTACTCGGAACATGTTCTATAGGAAAATCTACTATATCGTCCCATTTTGCCTTAGGGGAAAATACTGTACCAAAGGTACATTGTAAATATTGCTGGTTAATATCTAACAGTTCTGTGTCAGTGACTCTCAAACTTCCTTCCCTATCTTTTAAACCTTCCATAGATCTGTTTTCTATGTTTTGTTTACATGCTGTAAAGGTATCTTTATAGGTCTGTTGCTGTGTACCAAATTTCATTTCTATAAATAAAGAGGCTGCCTTATCATACTGGTACTGCCTCATTTTATCTTTTATGTTATCAGTTTGGTCCTTTATCCTCTGATCTGCAACATTAGGAACAGTCATTCATTTATAATACTGATTCCTGTAATTTAAGTACTGCAAATAATCAGTATTACTTTTATCTCTTCCTTGCTTCAGAAAACATTCATTTATTTCTGTTTTTGTATCTATCCACCATGACAGCCAATCTTCATAAAAATCTGCTACATATTTCCTATGGATTAATAATTCCAGCATCTGTTACTTAATATTTTGTTGATCTAGCAGTTTAGAGTTTAATTTCCATCGTCTTTTAACTGAGGGAAACTTGGGTGGAATCTGTCCTAAGGCAATGTTGCAAATTAATACCTTATGATCAGAGAATTCACAATGGTATAACTGAAAGGTTTGAGGAGTCAAATGTTTTGATATGAAGACATAATCAATCCTAGTAGTGTAGAAACTTCTCTAGTATGTATAACCTCCAGCTTTATACAGCTCTCTGTATGCATCTTTTAAGCCAGCGATTGATACTGTATTAAGTAGTGCATGAGAATCACAGTAAGTTTTTTTCTGCACCTTATCCTTAAATCTGATACCTGTACTACAGTTCATATCCCCTCCCTATACTACCTGTTTTGACATAAATAAATAATGTTTAATTAGATTGAATAACTCCACCCTTGCTGCTTTGATTTGGGGAGCATAAGTGTTAATTAACCTAAATGTAAATTCTTTATACAAACAATCAATAACTATAGCTCTCCCAGGTACCAAATCTACTAATCTGGAAACTTGAACATTTGTATTATTAAATAAAATCCCTATCCCATCAGCTATATCTGTTCCAAAAGACCAGTATGAAGGACCTTCTCACCACCCTTTTTTTGCTTGGACAATATCCTGTGCAGTTGTGAATCTGGTCTCTTGTAAAAAATAATGTCTGCTTTCAAACTCCTGCAGTACATTAAACAAGCCATCCTTTTTTTATAGCTCTTTATGCTGCAGCAGTTGAGGGATGCTATCTTTACAGAGGCCATGAAATTTATGTTATTGGAAACATAACCGTATCCTTCTTTCCTTTCCTTCTTTTCTTTTACTTTGTTTCTAAGACTACTCTATCGATGTCTTCTTCTAACTCCATTTCAGGTACTACTCCTGAGACTGTAGACATATCGGATTCAGAATCCCCCTCTATTTCTGTAAGAACTTGGCAAGAGTTTTGTGTATGGACAGCATTACTATTTTCCATCTGTCTGCTAGCAGCTCGAGTCACTCTTCTAGCATTGGGGAGTTGAAAATCAGACATGGGTGGTGGCATGGATGAAACACTTCCCCCTCCTTTAGAGGTACTGGGTGCTTCATCTAGGTCCTGATTATTTGAATTTGGTGTCTCCAATATGTCAGGCTTCTCCCTCCCTTTCTTGTTTCCTGAAAATTTATTTTGTTCTGTATGCTTTTGTACATCAGACGAAGCTGTTGTTTGTTCAGATTCTCAGTAGTGTCTCTACCTGAATGATGCATGTCCATTTCTGTATCTGCATTTTCCCTTGCTGGAAACTCTAATTCTGAAGGCCTATAATGTTCTTGGGCCTGGTTAATCAGGTGTTCTTTATTAGGGCCTCCCTGCCTGTTCTGCTCTGCCCATGGACACTGATGATATGCATGTCCTAATTCTTCACAGAGATTACATTTAAAAGTATTCCTGCACACTTCACTCCCATGGTCAAAATCCCCACACAGTGCACATTTGACCCTATCACAAACACTACTTAAATGTCTTCTGCTACCACACTTATAGCATGCCTTAGTTTGGTGGGGATAAAAGTATATCCCTCTGTCTTTGTCCAAAAAAAGGCTGTTTGGGATATGCAGTACCTCATTTTCTATGACATGCAATTTAACTTTGAACCTCCATGCCCCTGTTCAGATCCTTTCTGTGTCTGATAGCTTCAAGGGGACCTAACACATTGCATTTCTGTTCTAACCAGAACTGAATGTCCCCCACATTTACCCCTTCATTTCAAAACATTATATTTACAGTTTTAAATAAAGGTTTTGTTATAGGAATAACCCAGAAAGGAAGCCATAAAGGCAAGGTTTTGCAAGACTCATATTTAACCCAAAACTTATCAAGTCCAGAAAAATGTTTGAAGCTGATATCAAACGTGGCCTCTCCATGGATGTTGATGAGGGCATAAATATCTGAGGCCTGAAAATCCATCATTTCTTTTAAAAGTTCTAACTGGATGGTCTTGCAAGACACCACTATAATGAAGACATACTGCATTCCTTTGTGGTGTTTGTTCTAGTTTATTATTTTTAAATAAGTCTGAAAAATGAGGATTGCGCCCTGTATTTTCTCTATGCGGTGATGGGGGGGGGTGCAATCTGAGGTTCCTGAAGTTAGTGAAAGAAGTCATCCGATCTGTTTGATTTTTTTCCTGCGAATCTGAGGGGGCCCCCTGGTTTACACTTGTCAGGTGTAGAAAAGGATATCCAGTTCAGGTCCAGAACCCACTTTCCATCTGGAAGTTGCATCTGAATACTGTGATTCTCATGCACTACTTAATCCTGCCTGTGTTAATGCTCTTTCTTTTGTCCAAGGCTCTTCAGTGACAGTCACCTGTTGTGGTTGAAAGGCTGACATTCCTACAAAGTGGGTGTCAGCCTTCGGGCTCAGTGCAAGCGGCCTTACTTCTAAGCCTCTAAGCAGACAGGCCTTTCAGTCACATCCATCGGTAAGCTGCTTTCTTCATGAGGAGTTAGATCAGAAAGCTCTTTCCCTTTGATTGCGGTCAGGTTTTTACTGCTGGCATCCAATTTAGCAAGTTCCTCCACTGCATGTTTATTACCATGCATACTGTATCTCGAAATGAAAACTCTCACATTTTAATGCTCTGAAATTCTATATTATCCCCTTAAAGAACAGCCACCTCAGTCGGGGATTACACTGAGGGCTGCACAACCTTCTCCTCCACTCTCCGTTCACCATCTGCCATTCTGCAAGCACAGAGCAGCAGCTCCCCCTACAGACGAGATGGGGAGTTTTTATTGATAAATCATATATTGCATACATTATTACATAAAACAAATCAGGTAGAGAAAAAAAAACATAATGAAAAATTTACATAACAATCAAGAACAAATCTGAAGGGCACCAAAAGAAAAACTATCAAAGAAAAATAAACATCTAATAAAAGGCAACGCACACAGAATAATAAGTGAGATAGGAAAAAATGACATCAGATCCAAACCGATTCCAAGACGTTTGAATATGAAGAGGATAAAATACTATTCAGTACATCATGTTTGCCCTCTAAATAATAAAATGTTGTCACTTATATTTTATAAATATTTGAAAACTCTTCCACCATTTATAAACTTTATCTCCAGGATAATTTAATAAATCAGTTTTATACACTGTATCCATTGCTTGAGCAACTAAAAAAATGAAATATTGTGTATGGCATCGTCTTTTGATGGATTACCCATTGACATCTTGCTTGCCATAAATAAAATCTTAAACAACAAAGTAATACCATATATGGTTCTAGATGCAAATGACTATAACCATAGGGGAGGAAACCTAATATAAAGGATTCATAAGTCAGACTCTGAAACCAACCCATGTTCCATCTTGAGCTTAAAAAGGACCACAAAGGTCTTGAATATGAGCAGGAAAAGAAAAAAATGATTCATAGTTTCTTCAACATTAATACAGTCAGAATAAGGGCAATTCATTTCCATCAAATTCTTATGTTTTTCACTTCCCCTTACATTCAATCTCCTATATACTGTGAGCTACAAAATTTCCCACATATGTTACGGAAGTCTTTTGTTGACAAGTTGTTTCAGTATTTGTGGAGAAGAGTCAGGAGGGCAATTCTTAAAACAGGGTTCAGTGGGATACACCTGAGTTAGAACATTTTGATAAAAAGCTTTCCTAGTACCATGTGAAATGGACATTCGAGGGATTTTCCGTTTAAATAGTTTTTGGACTGCAGGCTGAAAATATTCTGGAATATGTAACTGTTAGTGCAATTTAGGGGCCACATTTTGCCATACTGCGAAATACTGCCCTAAAACAAGTTTCACCAAACCCTGAGCTCCGGTAGTGATAGGGGAAATACCATAGTGCCCCGGATGAAAAAGAAAAAGAGAGTGCAAAAAAATATAATAGGTTCAATCATACCTAACCCACCTTTCTCCTTTCTTAAGTAAGTATAACATCTTTTAATAGGGTTAAGTTTATTACCCCACAACATTTGGAAAAACAGTCCATATATTTTAGTTTTGAGAGAAAGTGGATGTGGAAAAATGTTAGCCACATATTGTTAACTGAGGGATAATAAATTGTTTTAATATCTGAATTCTTTTAAATTTTGATGATTTCCAGTGCTGCCAGTGTTGTATTTTACATTGTACTTTATTCAATGCGATCTCCCAGTTATCTAAGGGAAGATTAGATGGCCCAAAATTAATACACAAAATCTTTAAAGGAGCTGTGGTCAAGGTAATACCTTGTATCTGACATAAGGTAGGATCCAGTACCTACAAGTAAGCTCTTACATTTTGCAAGATTAAGTTTAGAGTTAGACTCACAGGCATAAAGATTAAATTCATGTAAAAAAAGGGGGATTTGGTCATAATGTGAAAACAAAACACAAATATCATCTGCATATGCCTGCAATAAAAAGGGTTGCTGACCGTCCGACCCCAATAAACCTACCCATTTAGGTGTACTGATCAAATGTTGCAATAAAGGGTCGAGATAAAAAATATACAGTAGAGGACTCAGGGGACACCCCTGTCTAACCCCAGTAGAGATTGAAAATCCTTGAGTTATATGCCCTTTTATAAGAACCCGAACATGGACATAAGAATAAAGTAATTGTATTTGTCTAATAATAAGAGAAGGCACAAGTCTTGAGTGCAGCAAACAGAAAGGAGTGGCTTACTCGATCGAATGCCTTTTCTTGGCACACTGAAAGTACGCACCCAGTTGATCCAGTAAGGGAAAGTTTCTCTATTATATCCCTAATAATTATGAGGGCATCATGAATTTTTCTGTTAGGGAGTCCACAAAATTGTTGTGAAGAAAGGACTAATGAAGCATATTGCTTCAATCTAGCATTAATAATATGTGTAAGTATGTTATAATCAGTGCTTAACAAAATAATGGGTCTCCAATTTTGTATTTTTGTCCTGTCTCCTGATTTATATAAACATACCAATAAACCTTCAGTAAATGATTAAGGGATATTATCAGATTGGAAAAAAATCAGTGTACATATTCTAGACAAAATGCAATTTCAGAAGCAAAAAGTCTATACAACTGATTTGGAAGACCATCTAGGCCCAGTGAAGTGTTTGCCTTAAGGGTTTTTATAGCACCTGTTATTTCTTCTACAGTAATTTTATTTTGGAGAAGAAGTGCTTCTGCTGGAAAGGTCAGAACCTGTATACCTTGTAAATAATCCTGTATACTGTGTTCCAAAGGTGGCTCAGATGGAAGTAAGGATTGGTAATGTGCTTTGATAATATGCTCTATGTCACTAACTGCCTCAATTTTGTTTCCATCTGAATCAATTGAAAAATCTATGGTCATGTCGTCATGCAGCTTTTTATATGCTTCAGAGGGGAACCCCACTGGAGTTTTCCAGGTGCCACTATAAAGCATAGCCTGAATTGTTCTAGCTCTATCGTATTGATAAGCCTGCATATCATGTTTTAGTTGTGAAATTTGGTCTGAGTAATCATACTTAGTAAAATAAGAGATAGTGTAGAGATGTTGTAATTGTTTACGGAGTGATAAATATTTCAGGAACCTGTGGTTCCCGGACTGTTTACCATACTTAACAAACCATGACTTTAAATCTGCCTTGGTGTCTGACCACCATTCCCCGATATTGGCGTACAAACATAGTACTGATAGTCTAGCTGTAAGCAGGGACATAATACATTTTTTAATCCAAAAATTATTCAACACTGAAATGTTTAACTTCCATCTATGTTTAGTTGCAGAACTCCTAAAAATTGTTGGCATGGTCAAACTCAACAGCAAATGGTCCAAAAATTCTATAGGGGCTGTTTGAAAAGTTCCTCTAGACAAATGATTAGAAAGAATACATGATCTATCATGGTCTTAAATTTGTTCTGGATATACGTAAAACGAGAGCCAGTATTATAAACAATACAGTCCAGCAGGCCTGCAGTATCAATAACTTTAGTAAGCATCTTAGTCACAATAAATATTTTTCCTTTTCCCATTAGGTTTCTGTATCCTGGAAATATTACAATTAAAGTCTTCTCCAAAAAAAAAGTTATATAAGAAGTAACTAAATATGGCTATATAGTTTGCAGCAGTGCTACTCTATCAGCTTTAAGTTGTGGACAATACTGTAAGTAGAAATCAAACAACACGCAATAGTCTTCCAAACTTTGTCTATTAATAGTACTCTTCCTGGGATCAAGTCTACCAATTTTGTTAAAGAGAAATCATAAGATCCCAACAAAATTCCTACCCCATAAGCATAGTCAGGGCTAAATGATCAAAAGGAAGGGCCCCATATCCATTCTCTTTTATAAAGCATTACCTTTTCCCTGGAACACATCCAAGTTTCTTGAAAGAAAAAAACATCAAATTTAGAATCATGTATATAGGAAAAAACAGCTTGTCATTTTATACTATTCAGTAAACTACATTATGGACATTCAAGGAACCAAAAGAAAAAGAACCCATCAGAAAAGGAAAGTGCAGTAAGGGACCAATTATACAATCTTTTTACATTTTTTTTCTTTTTTTTCCCTTTGTAATCACCTTGTTCTACTCCTCTAGGAGGCTGATCAAGTACCACTGATTGAGAGTCAGAATCCCCTTGCTCCATCTCGGAGTCAACCTCGAGTAAGAACAAAGCTGCATAAGCATTATTTGATTCAAAGGATGCCAGGGCAGGTGGGAGGGAAGGGGTTTTAATTTTAAATTCCTAGTAGAACGTCTTCTAGGCAAGGGCTGTACCACTACAGGGTTCAAAATCCCTCCATCTGTGATGTTAGATTCAGTATAACAGACAGGAACAAGTAGCGTAGAGCAAGGTAAACACTGGGGTCCTGGGCCTCCTGGGGAAGAACCTGAGGGGGTTGGGGTTCATCTGGGATAACAATGATGTCAGGTGCATCCAGAATTGGAGAGGAAGAAATAGGAGGGGGGGATAGGAGGGGGGCAGAGGCTGGGCTAGTAGAAGAAGGCACTGGAGGAGGATTTTTAGGAACAGCGGCAGAGTCATCAGTGTGTTGAATCAAAAGCTCAGGACTAATAGAGGTTGTCCCTGTCCTAAAACAAGGAAACCCCAAATACCCCCTGAACTATTGACCCATTGCCATTCTGTCAGCTATGTCCAAGATTCTTGAGAAAGTTGTAGCCTCCCAGCTATCCCAGTATCTACAGAACCACAACCTCCTCTCCCCGGCACAACATGGGTTTAGGAAAGGGTACATCACGTCCACCGCCCTCGCTGTAGTCTCCCCGTTCATCAGAACTGCTGCTGACAAGGGCAACCTCACTGGTGCCATCTTTGTGGATCTCTCCAAAGCCTTTGATAGGGTTGATCACTCACTCCTCAGCTCCACTCTTCTATCCCTCAGTCTCTCCCTTCCTGCCCATACATGGTTCCTCAACTATCTCTCCGGTAGGCAGCAGTACACCAACTTTAATCGGACCCTTTCCAACCTCTCTCCAGTTCACTGCAGGGTCCCACAGGGTTCCGTCCTTGGCCCAACCCTCTTCTCCCTCTTCATTAACGAGCTACCATCTGTCACAGTCCATGGGCATACCACCCTGTACGCAGATGACCTTGTCATCTTGGCCATTTCCCAGGACACCGCCACCATTAACTCCCAACTAAATGTCAACTTCAAGCACATTCAGGCCTGGCTGGTGGAACACAGACTTACCATCAACCTCAAGAAAACCCAAGCCATGCTTTTTGGCTCACAAAACAAGACAAAATCCTGCACCACTCCCCTTCAAATCTTCGGGGCTGACAGCTCCCCCCTGCAGACAGTGGCCTCAGTCAAGTACCTGGGGGTCACCCTGGACCCTCAGCTCGATCTCTCCCTATACATTTGGAATGTCTGCAAGGCTACTAATGGTAAGCTGTGCCTCACTTACAGAGCCAGAAACTGCTTAACTCCAGCTGCTCACATGGCCCTAGCCGGAGGGGTTCTCCTCCCTATGCTCTGCTATGGGCTAGTAACCTTTGCCCCGTACCTAAATCTAGCCTCCTGAAATGGGACACAGCCTATAACAACACCTGCCGCTTTGCGCTTTCTGCCCCTCCCCTCACACACCGCTGTGATCTCTACGCACGCCTGGAGTGGCTCCCTCCAGAGAAGCACCACACCTTTGTACTTGGGAACTTCATCGACAACATCATCAGATCGGCCACTCCTTCTGCCCTTGCCCTTCCCCTCAACCCTGTCACCCCACCCTACCATCTTAGGTCGAGGGCAGCACTTGATCGCCTGGTTCCTAGGACCCGCTCCCTTACAGGGGATCGAGCCTTCACCACTTATGCCCCAAAAATCTGGAACTCGCTTCCAGCCCTCACCCAGTCCTCCCCCTACCACCCCTGTTTCAAAGCCTCCCTTAGGAACTTCCTGAAGTTATCCTCCACATGTCCCTGTAACTCGTAGTGCACTAGTGACTGGTATGCTGGGTCCACTGCACTTACCCTCCAGTATTGGTTGTGACTGTCAGTGCTGGACACCCTCTTACCATGCTCTCCCCCCACCCTCCTTCCCTAAGGCCCTCACCTGATCATCCAGACACCCTCCCACCACAGTGTACCCCCATCTGTCTTGCCCCCCACTCCCTGCTGGCACTTACTCCTGTTTGCACTAACTGTACCAGTTATGTATTATGCTGCTCACTGCTGTGCTCTCCCTGTATGTTCCACAGCTGTATTTATCATGTGTTAATTCATTTCTAATGCTGTTTTGCTTCCTATTCATTCCCGGTTATGTCTGTTATTTTCTCATATGTTAAATTTGCCTTTACTGTTAGCCACCTACCCAATCCCTGTCAAGCCTGTTATCTCACTGTATGTAACTTGACTCCTTCACTGTTCTTGTATGCTTCTACCTATGTAACCCTCCCGGGTCGCACCTGAAAATAGGCACTTGGCTGTCTAGTGTGCCTTACCCGGTTAACAAAAGCAAATAAATAAATAAATACAGGAAGCTTTATTTTTTGCAGCCCAAGGACATTTTCCAAAAACATGACCATACTCCTTACACAAATCACACTTTGTATGGTTAGCACATTGCATAGTGATATGTCCCAATTCCCCACAGTTGTCACAGCGAGCTTTGTCACAAGTGCAGAACAAGTGTGTCCTGGAGCCACATTTATAACAAGATTGAGGCTGCCAAGCATAAAAACACACACCTTGGTCCCTACCCAGCATAAAGGAATTAGGAATAGGTTCCATCCCAGAATCAGAAAGCCTTAATTTAACCTTGTATTTCCATCCCCCTGTCCAAAATAATTCTGTATCTAATATAGCTTCAGGCTCACTTAAAATATCACATTTTTGGGATAACCAGTACGTGATATCATCCACATGGACCCCCTCATTGTGAAACATGATGGTAATGTATTTTATAAGTGGTTTAGTAAGAGGAATCACTAAAAAGGGGGTCCATGTGGGAGAAAATGTTACCTGTGAATAGCGTTCCCAGAATAATTCCAATGCGTAGGCAGTTTGAAAACTTACATTATAATTATCCTCCCCTGAAATATTTATGAATGCATAGACTTCCCTAGGTGAAAAATGCAAAGATTCTTTCAGCAAGTGTTTCCCCACAAATAACCTATCTGGTCTTAAAGCAAGCCCCCCTTTATAACGGATGCAGACTGCATTCTGCCTAGGAGCTGCTTCTTTTTTAACTTTAGAAAATAAATTTGAACGAAGAGGTTTTTGGGTTGGTGGAATGTCTGATGTTGTCTCCTGTAAGTCCACTACAGGATTTTTAGAAGAAGAAGCATGTTCAGGCTGTTTGGGCGTCTTTTCTTGCTGTGGGCCTATATTCATAGGGCCTGGAGGAAGTCCTAGTAGGATTTGTTTCAGCCCTTCTGTAACAGTGTAAATTACTGGAGGCTTAGGCCCAGAAAGTTCTGCACCATTTTGTCCAGACACCTGTGGTTTCCACTCAGGAGAAGTTTGGGAGAAATTCAGGGTTGGATCCCAAGCTGGGTTGGGCAACCAATTCCCTCTGGGTGTCTGTAGCCAGCCTGCACTTTGCAAGGCCTTCTAAGGGGACCAAGTATCATCAGAAGTAATTGGTACAGGGTAGTTAGTTCCAGGTTGTTCAACCACTTTATGTAAAGAAACAACAACAGATTTACTCTGCTTACTGTCAGAATCCAGCGTAATATTTCTTTTTGCAGAAAAATGTGCAGCTTGTGTTCCTTTTAAATCTTTAGAAACATCTGGTTTCATTGTAATGCCTTTATTGGCAAAAGGAACGGTAGTAACCCCGTCCTGAGAGACCAGACTTGATTGATAAGTTACTCCCTGGACTGTAGTCAAAGGATTTTCAACCCCATAAGGCCAATAGGTTGTTTAAATACAAAGCCAGACTCCCGCATCATATGCGTAGGATTTATCAAATGTGCATCAGTTTGAAAAGAATTAGAGACTCCCTGTTTCATCAGGGGAGTTACTGGGGAATCCAACTGCTTCTCCGTGGTAGTTAAGACCGAAAGAGGGGAAGAAGAGTCCAATACAATGGGCTCCAGGCACACACCCACATTGGTGTTTGAGCTGCTAGCCCAAGATTCTCCATCCAAAGGAAAGAAAACTGCATTAGTTTGTCCATCTATAGGTAAAGAAGGCTGTCGGCGCACGCTTTTCACAGCACTCAACATGCCAGTCTGTATTTCGGGAGATAAGACAGTAGCAGGCAAAGAAGAAGCATTCTTGTCTAATGACTCACCTGGCCCAGGCGGTGCCTTTGAAGTGACTGCGTCAGATGGTAGTTTGACAGCCAGAGTGGGAGTTTGAGGTGTAGATTTCATAGCAGGAGCTTCACTTTTTACAAGCTGATCGTCTCGTTCATTTTGCTCTTGCTAATGCCATTCCTCCACACAATCAAAGATTTTTAGTGACTGGAGTTAGGTTTTTGGAGTCCTTCACCGTAAAATTTTCTCTTCCATCAGAAGTGAGATCTTCAGTTGACACAAAAAAAATCACTCGCTTCTTCTTCAGTTTCAATGAAGTCAGATACTTCCATGACAGCACAATCGGTCTCTGGCACATTAAAGACAGGAGAGGAGACCTGCTCTCCTACCTCTGCAACATCCATTCCATCCAGAGTCTCGCTCCAAGTGGCCGTCGTAACGACCGCGTGGCGCCCCTGTGGCGAGTAGGGGAATTTCCCCGGTACCCTGGCCAAATTTTCTCCCATTCACTAAAATACCACCAACAGCTTAATCTGGTTCAAAGTCAGTTGGCATTCATCTGTATCCTCTTCCCCGGGTCGTGCCTGAAAATAGCCAGAATTTGTCTAGTGCACTTACCCGGTCAACAAAAACTAAAAAAACTAAATAAATAAGGATGCCATTGCAACACTTGATCTCTCCCAACTCAACCTCCCCAACTAGGCTTGATCATAAAACAGGGATGTCCACCATTATTGACCTCATCTTTACAAACTGCCCTAACAGACTCTCCAATGTCTCCGTTCTACCTGATGTACTTAGTGATCACTCACCAGTACTTTTCATTGATCCTCAAGGGCAACAAAATCCCCTCCCAATGTCACCAATCAACACTGCCTAAAAAATTGAATGCTTGATAAACTTAAAAACTATCTGATCAATTGTGACTGGTCTTCACTGGACTCTGTGCCTCACATTGATGAGGCCCTCTCCTATTTTATTTGTTCCTTCAGCTATGCCTGTGACCTATTTGCCCCCTCACAAAGAGTACTGTCAAAGTTCGGGACTCACCGTGGATATCTAAGGCCCTCCTGGATAGAATGCACCACTGGGATAACCTCTGGTATAAGGCCTTTGATTCTGGCTGACCCTCAGACAGGCAGTTGTATAGGACTGCCAGGAATCTATGCACCAGGGAAATAAGACAGGCCAAAGCCACCTACTACCAAGAAACCCTCACATCCACATGGGGTTCAGAACACAAGTTCTGGAATAACCTGAAGGAACTTAATGGGACCTCTGTGTCCCCTCCTCCATCCCTGCTTAACATTGATGGTTCCCCTACTTAGGACCCACTGGTCATTGCTGACTCTCTAAACACTGCTTTCTTGGACCTCAGCAGCATCCTCCCCCATGACGTCTTCGACCCTCTTTCTCCCCCACCCCTACCTCCATCACTGGCATCCCCCAACTTCCATTTCAAAACTATTTCTACCCACAAAGCTAAATTTCTTTCTGTCCAAGGTTCTAGGTAAAACTCCTCATAGTGGTGATTCTCTAGATCTTAAGCTCATTCATCTCACCATTGATGCAGTCCCCTCTCCTGTCACAAAAATCTTCAGTCTTTCCCTTTGTCTTGGTCAGTTCCCCTCTCATTGAAAATCTACCGTTATCACTCTTATCTTTAAAGGTGGTGACTGCACCCTTACAGGAAATTACTGACCCATCTCTATCCTCCCTCCACTTTCCAAGGCTCTCAAAAAAATTATTGCTGAATAACTCTCTAACCACCTAACTAAACACAACCTTCTTTGCCCCGAACAGCATGGTTTTCAGAGCAGCCACAGTACTACCTCGACCCTCCTGGAATACTCCACTTTCATTCACCAGGCACTAGACTGGGTCACCTAGTTGAGGACACTTATTTGGGTCTGTGTACATAGACCTGACAAAGGCATTTGCTACTGTAAACCACTCCCTCCTCATCAGGTCCCGCCTCTCTCCGGGGCTATCACATGATTCCTCCTCTTGGTTTTAACAATGCCTTCTCCTCTTGCCTCCCTGTGAGGTCTGGTGTCTCTGAATAAAGCCTGTTGACTTGTCATGGGCTGCAACAAGCACACCCATACTTGTGACCTCTATAGCCTGTCTAAATGGCTTAACTTTGATGGCAGGTTAAAATATCAGACCTGCCTGCTTGTCAAAAAGATCGCACTCAGCCTTTCCCCTCCCAGGCTCCTAAATCTCCTTCAGACCTCTCCCTCGCAAAGACCCACTGGAAATTCATCCAAAGACTCCATGCTGGTTCCCCACTGTAGGACCTCCCTTGGTCACCGAGCCTTCTATTATAGGGCTCCCCTTTGGCTAAACTCCCTACCAGCTGCCTCTTCAACTGTATCCAAAGTCGGCCTGTTCAAAACTCTCCTAAGGGATCATATCATCTCCTCCAGCTCCTATGATTCTTTCTAACCTTCCTTCATGCTTAACTAAATTTCTCTTCCTTATCTCTCCCACATCCCCCTCTTTTTCTCCCTCCCCACTCCTTCCTTCCAAGTTTTATACTATACCCTGCCCCTCCTAGTACCCACTAGGTCTGGCACTATTTACATAATTCCTGTCATGTTCTTTATTTGACTGATTATAAAACTGTGTTTGACTGACCTTGGATAGTTTTTATCCTGTATAGTTATTGTTATGTCTTGTTTGTACCAAATATGTTTGTCATCTTGTATTTCACTGTTTTGTACCTCCCTGACGTGGAGCCTTTCCAAAAGAGTCTCTGACTCAAAGGTTTGTAATGCCGATACTTTTAATAAATAAATAAAATTCACAACCCCTAGCACAACATTCGCACTGAAGCAGCCTGCTATTCAGCATACAAAGCAACTCAATTTAGGTTACAGCATGACAGAATTTCCTGGGGAACAAAACAACCTATAACAGTTTAACCCCTTTAAAGGGGGACCCAAGAGGATTCAACATTATATCCTCTATCCCCCCCATCAACTCTCCTGTGTCTGTGAGGCAAGGGAAACCAGATGGTGGTTTAGTGCAAGGGTCAGGAAATGGTTTGCACAGATCTATCCCTGCCTCCACCCCCATTAAAAAAATCTGAACCCTATATATTATCCGAGTAATGCAGGGTGACCGAGGTGTGAGCTGGGCTGGTTAGCCCTCCCCCTTCCCGCTAGCCTGGGCATCTAGCTTGTACTGGAGGTTAGTCAAGGTACCACTTTTCCCAGTGCACAATTATTGCCTGCCCTCCGCTCGCCTGCACGGACCTTGGTCATGCGGCGGGGTGGGGGGGCACCACAGGTAACCCACCCGGGATGGTGGTGGTGCAACTGGAGGCAGATTAGTCACCCTCACAGTCCTCACAGAATCCCCTTCCCCTATTCCCCCACAGCGAAGGTATTCACTTGACATACAGTAGTCTTATAAACAGGGGATTATGCCACCATGCTTTGCTTGCATTATAAACCGTGCATTCTGGCTAACTGATAATTAGATCCCTGGGAGTTTGCTAGGGTTACAGTTGTAATACTCATTCATGTGTCATGTAGGTGAGTAAAGCCTTGCCTGTCACAGTGTGGAACAAAGATTAAGACTAACTATGGGTCTCCTGCCTGTCGTTAGGGTCTCAAGGAACTAGGAACTGGAGAAGGATGTAGCCCACCCCTCCCCTCCTCTGGTCTTGCAGGAGTGCCAGCCCTGAGAGCCATTGGTTCTAGTGCACCGCCAGACTCTGTGCAGAGCTGCTCTGTTATTTCTTTGGCTAAGGTGGAAGCCCTGAGCTGTCTGCCACTGGTACATACTGGGGTTCCCTGAGTTTACTGTGGGGGGACCATATGATCTGCTTGAGAGTTCGACCAATACCTGCCTGGTCTGCTCTCTTCTCCATAGTTTGGTGCTGGGTTTATCAGGGGTCCGGAGGAGGGTCTATGCCCTTCTCTGTAGGTGGTTATTGGGTTTGAGGTGGAGAATGCCGAGATGATTTCTGAAAAGCTAGTTTGTACGGGTTGACAGGCATTAGTGGGTGGGTAAAGGGAAAAAAGGGTGTGGGGGGGACAGTTGGAGCCATGGAGGACAAAATGTACTTATCACTGCAGGAGGAGCCCATAGCAGAATGGACCTGTAGAGTTCTCTCTGTTGCCTTCTAAGGGTCTGCCTGCTCAGTTTAAGCACTTAGCACTTCTCTCAGTCATCTTGATTGGTCTAAGTTGCCTGTTTACATGTTTGCCTTGGTTTGGGGAGGGTGGGCTGGCAGGTGAGCACTCCTAGGTACAGTAGGTTGTGGCTGGGACAGAAGCAGGGGAGAGCATGGAGCCCATCCGAAAAGTCTGGAGTGTTCAGAATCCAGGGTGTTGGGAAGCCACCATGAGGTCTACTGTGGATGAAGGTGGAAAAAGAGGTGAGGCTATAGCATAGTCCCCGTCATAGTATGAGAGATTCTAACCCAGTGGTTGTTGTGGCATGATGGTTTCTGACCCCTGTTTGGTTATGGAAACTGCTTGTTGAGGCTCCATTGGAGATTGCCAGGGGGGTAGTCAATTGGTAGCCTGTGTGAGAAGGGAGGTTGGGTAGGACACAGAGGCATACCAGAGTGATCAAGAGTTGTGGCTACCTTACATAATTGTTAGGGTACTTTTTAGCCCACTCAAGAATCTCCTGTCACTCTTGATCTTTTATTTATTTTATTTATTTATTTATTGAAGAATCAGTTTTACAACCTTTGAGTCAGCGACTCGTTTACAAAGGTACCTCATCAAAAAGGGGGGGAGACAACAAGTAGTGATGTAATTAGGACAGGGACTACATACAGGTGAGATACAAAAAACACCTGGAGTTACAGGCAGCAACTATACAAGTACAAGCATAAGTTGAGCAATATACATAAGTTAATTTGCATATTATACATCATATACACATCAATTAATAACAACATAGTTACAGACAGTATCCAGTCATCTAAGGGAACCAGGGGGCACAGAGCAAAGGGCTTGGTTAGGTCAGCTATCGACATTTGCAGCATCGACTGTCAATAATGTGTTGACGGAGGGCAGTTTTGAACCGGCCAATCACGGGGATCTTAGAGATAGCCTCAGGAAGGGAGTTAAACCAGAGGGGGGCTTTATGATGGAAGGATCTTTGGCAGCAGGAGGTCTAGCCCTGGGAACTATGGAAGGTGGCTGGCGCTGGAGTTAGCGGTAGGCAGGGGCCAGACAGCCAGCTGCAGTGTAGCAGAGACCCTGGCGGGCAAAGCCCCGACATGGATTTTTTAGCCAGTAGGCAGGTATGGTATTTCAGTCTTTCATCAAGAGTGAAGTGTTGGAGGTAGAGTATAGGCAGGTATGAGTTCTGCTGTTGGCACCTGTAAGGAGCCTGCAGGCTTTGTTAATAGCAGTCTGTACCTTAGCTAAGGAGGGGTCAGCCTGGCGCGTATTGGAAGTCCGTGAGTCGGCCAGAGACAGTACCGAGGAGGAAATGGCTAATCTTAACGCAGATT
Organism: Neoceratodus forsteri; assembly: GCA_016271365.2. Lineage (NCBI taxonomy): Eukaryota > Metazoa > Chordata > Ceratodontiformes > Ceratodontidae > Neoceratodus > Neoceratodus forsteri. The sequence continues at coordinate 1,058,514,911 of CM057456.1, forward strand.
CCGGGAGGCAGTCTTTGTATGTAGAGGAGCCCATCCTGGAGTTCATGGCAGATGACAGGGCTTTTAGGTGGGCGGAACGTAAGGCCTGGGTCAAAGGTGATGCCCAGGTACTTATAGGATGTTACCTGTTCTAGAGGAGGAGCTTGCAGGTGGTGATGAGAAGGGAGTGTTCTTGGCGCTGTTTTGCCGGTGTGAGAACAGCATGGACTTAGTTTTCTTCAGGTTCATGACTAGTCGATGGTTACTGAACCATTTTCGGTTTGAGGAAGGCGCTTGCAGTGTGCCTTGGAGTAGGAGCGGTCAGGGTGAGATGCTAGATCACTGCATCATCAGCATAAAGCAGTATTTTGCTGGGACAGGAGTTTGGGAGAGAGTTTAGGAATAGACTGAAGAGGGTGGGTCCGAGGATGGAACCTGCGGGACCCCTGAGAGAACCGGCAGGTTGGAGGAGAGGGTCCCGCTTAGTATAGCTCTTGGGACCTGTTTTGCAGGTAGCTAGAGAACCAATTCATAGGCCAGATGAGAGTCCCAGTCGGGATAGGGAGTTTAACAGCAGGGGTGGCACACCGATCGAAAGCCTTAGATAGGTCTATGAATACTGCCCTGCAAGACACAACCCTTGTCAAGCGCTGGAGTGTAAGTGGTGGGGAGAATTCCAGAAGGGCTTATGGTTGTGCTGTGGCCTGACGAAACCCATGTTGCTCTGGACATAAAAGGTTGTGCTTAGATAGATATTCCAAGAGCTGTGTGGATACTATTTTTTCTAACGCTTTGGATGGGGGGGGAGGAATGAGATGGGCCTGTAATTATTTGGTACCATGCGATCCCCAGACTTATGAATGGGGATTACTTCAGCATGCTTCCAAGCATCCGGGAATTGACCTAAGCTTAAGGATTTGTTTAGGATAAGCGTGAGGGGGATTAGCATGACATCCAGTGTAAGGCGGAGTATCTTGGAGTCAAGAGGGTCATCACTAGGGTTATGAGAGTCGAGGGATTTTATGAGAAAAGGTTTGGCATCACAGGGTGAGATTGTCTGGAAGCAGAAAAGTGGCCTTGAGATGTGTGAGAAGGTGGGCGTGGTGACCGGGTCAAAAAAGTGGGCCGGGAGGACTGCACTTAAGTCCGTGAAAGTTTTGTTAAGGCAGTCAGCAATACATGTTAGGTCAGTCGAGACAGTCCCGTTTATGTCAATCTGAGACAGAAGGGGGAGCGGGTTTTACCATTCAGTTCTTTAATGTTGTCCCAGAAGGCTCTGGATGAGCCCCAGGTGGACGCCAGCGCAGCCTGATAGTATTTAGCTTTTGCCTGCTTGATGGCCCAGGTGCACTGGTTACGGCAGCAGCCCTGTAGGCTTGTCTGTCAGCCACTCTACCAGAGTCATTGCAATGTGCCAGAGATTATCCCACTTTTTAGTTGCTGGATCAGAGCAGGGGATATCCAAGCAGCAGACCGCTTTTTTTCCTGGACGTGGAGATGGGGCAAACAGATCACAGGCGATGGTGAAGGCAGTAGTGAGGTAGGTTAGTGCAGAGTTTATGTCTGGAGCACAGGCCACTGGGGTCCAGTTGACTTGTGCAAGGTGGCGCTTGAGGTTGTCAAGACCCCTGGGGAGAAACCCTGCGCCGGGGTGGTGCACACAGGGCTGAGGGTGGAGAGGACCAATGGCAGATGACGGGGAGTGGTCGCTGAGAGAGTCCGCAAGACACGTATGGAAGCCACTTTATGTGGCCGGTTAGAGAGGATTATGTCCAAGAGGGAGCAGGTTCCAGTTGCTTTGTTAAGACGAGTGGGTTGAGTGGACCAATTGAGACAGGTCAAGGGCCGTAAGTTCATCCTTTATAGTATCAGATGAGGAACTGAGCCAGTTGGAGTTTAAGTCACCCAATATTAGTTGTTCAGCCTTCTGGGGTAAGGAGGATAGATAGTGAAGGAGGAGAGACCCAAGTTTTTTGTATTCGGGGTATGTAAACCGGTGGTTAGGTAGAGGGGCCACGACCAGGGTAAGGAGTGATTTTGAGGGTAATGGCTTGCCTGGGTTGAGCTCAGGGGTAGGGAGGCATGGCCCAGGACCGAGTCACGCAGATAGATAGCACACCCCTCCCCGCCTGCCCAACCTATCAGCCCTGAACAGGGAAAAGCCTGGTAGAGAGACAGCTGAGTCAGGCATAAGTGGGAGAGCCAGGTCTCTGCTAGCATGAGGATGTCCGGGAGGTTGTGAACCCAGCATTGGAGGGCAGCTATTTTTGGGAGACTGCATATGTTCATGAAAACAATTGAGACCGCTACCACAGGTGGGCTTAGGCGTGGCAGCGTAAGCGGCCCAGGGTTAGGGGTGCACATTGCCGGAGAGCAGGAGCAGCAGAATGATTAGGCTTCATAGGGTGGTGGTGGTTGGTGAGGAAGGTGCATATGCAGGAGCCAGACCAGCAGGGATGTGCACGGGATGGGAAGAGAGAAGAGAGCCGGGACATGCCAACGAGGAGATTGACCACGTGAGAAAGGTGCATGGTACTGGGGATAGTGCACAGGAGGTGGGTGGGTGGGGGTTGAGTGGTAGTCGAGGGTTCGGGATGGATTTAGGGGAATGGTATGGTAGTCCAGGGTACAGGATGGAAAAGGGGGGATGGACAGGGGTGTAGATGTGCAAAAAGCTGAGGGAAAGACAGGGAATTGGGAGTGGGGGGATAGTGGTTCGGAAGGGGGCAGATCAGATGGAGATAAAAAGGGGTCGAGGGTGAGCAGTGGGTCTAGTGGTAGGAGGAGTACCAGAACAGCAAGGGTCATAATTGTGGATGATACAACATTAGAGAGAGTAGGAACTGAGTGCAGGCTCCCTCTAGTGCTGGAATGGTATAACCAGCAAATGGGAAAGTCGACTGATTGGTTCTGGATCCCCATGTGAGTAGCTCTATAAAAGGGAGAGCCGACCAAGGGTGGTGGTGGGGGCGGTGGGGAGCCGAACGCACTAGCGTCACGGGCTAGACCTGGCACTTGTAGGAGAGAGGCGATTCAGAGCGCGAGCCTGAAAGGCACCAAATCCCAGCAACAGCACAGTGCAGGTTAGTCCACAGCCAGGAGAGCTCCCGACGATCGCGACTGCAGCAGGATAGGAAATTACCTTGTGTTCTGGGCAGGAGGGCTTTTCAGTTAGGCCCTCGCGACCTCCTGGTCCTTAGGGGGGGGGGTGAATCCTGGCAGGGAGGGCAGTACCGCAGCCCTCGCGACCTCCGGCTCCTCGGGGAGGGGGCTCAATCTGTGGAAGAGGGAGAAGAGCAAGGTTAAGTAGGCAGGTATCAGGGGATTAGCAGGAGGGGCGGCAGTCTTGGGGAGAGAGAAGAATAGTTCTCAGAGCAACAGAAAGACTAACTGGAAAATGCAGCAGTTACAATCACAAAACCTCTTCCTGGATTTTTTTTTTTTTTTTTAGTTTAAAATTACTTAAACAGGCTAGCTAAGAAGGTACAGTGCAATTACAGCAATAGTCCAAACCGAGACCCCTGGCACTTGTAGGAGAGAGGCGATTCAGAGCGCAGCCTGAAAGGCGCCAAATCCCCAGCAACAGCACAGTGCAGGTTAGTCCATAGCCAGAGAGCTCCCGGCTGATCACACTGCAGCAGGATAGGAAATTACCTTTATGCCTGGGCAGGGAGGGCTTTTCAGTTAGGCCCTCGCTGACCTCCTGGTCCTTAGGGGAGGGGGTGAAATCCTGGCAGGAGGCAGTACCGCAGCCCTCGCGACCTCTGGCTCCTCGGGGAGGGGCTCGAGAATCTTGCGTTCTGGGCAGGGAGGGCTTTTCAGTTAGGCCTAAGTGACCTCCTGGTCATAGGGAGGGGTGAAATCCTGGCAGGGAGGGCAGTACCGCAGCCCTCGCGACCTCCTGCTCCTCGGGAGGGGGCTTGAATCTTATGCTTCTGGGCAGGGAGGGCTTCTTTGCTTAGGCCCTCGCCACCTCCTGGTCCTAGGGAGGGGGGTGAACCTGGCAGGGAGGGCAGTCACGAGCCCCCTCACCTCCCTCCGCCTCGGGGAGGGGCCTCTAATTTATATGAGCCCAGTGGGTGTGGGATCTTTCCCCCGTGAATCTTCTCAGAGATTGGAAGCTGTTATCAGAGAGGTTCACAGGATCTAAAAAGCTATTTATTGAGGTTAGTGCTCACTGCAGCTTAGCTTGTCCTCCACAGAGTTCTGTACGGGAGTGTGAATTAGTGTGAAACAAGGCATCATGCTTTGGACATATGGAGCTGTGGAATGTTGCAGATTGTTGACATGAATGAGGCAGGAGCAGTTAGTTTGGATCAAGCGGGCTTATCAGGTAATTTATGGCTATTAAGCTGGTGGGAGATATCTGGTTGGGAGGAAGAAGAAGGGTAAACAACATCACGGAGAGAGGCAGGGAATACAGAATCTCCAGGAAGCCATTTTGATCTTTGTTTGCCTCCGATAAAGTTTATGCATTCTGGATTGATCCCCTCCACTTCCAGCTCCAGTAGCATGTTCACCTGTGTCCATTTATTATTAGTCTGGTTTGGGAGAAGGGTGCACTTAAAGCAGCAGTTTCTCTTTGGGAGCCATGCCATTGTCCCAGAGAAGGGAATAAATATGCAGAACTTGTGAATATGAAAATGGAAACTGGCAGGGTTTGGTATTGTAAATATCATTAGAGCCAGCTGTCCTCAATGGGTTTTCCTATAATGGGTTTTTGCCCTGATGTGTTTTCATGGATGTGTTCATAGGCGGCTGTAACAGAGTCTGAAAATATTTAGGCAGTTCTCTTTTGGCAATTTCTGCATTTGGAAATTCCATGCTGCCCTTATCAGTAGTGACAATGAGGCAGGTGGAGTGCAGCATTCTAAAAGGGATTCAGGTGTGATGGAGGGCTGCCTTGGTAGACTGGTATGCCTGTTGTTTGTCCCTGACTGCCGGTGTGACATCAGGGAAGATAAAAAACCTCTGTCCCTTCCATAACAATGTGCCTTTTTTCCTTGCCTGTGAGAGGATCATAGCTTTGTCTTGGAGATTCTGGCAGTGTGCAATGATGGCTCTGGGTCTGGTGTTACCTGGATGCAGGCACTGTGCTCTGGCAGATCAATGAACCCATTCTAGTTGGTATGTGGTGTCAGAATTTAGTGCCCTGGCTACTTCGGCTAGCAGTGTCTGAACAATGAACAGTAAGTTATTCCCTTCTGCAGCTTCAGGTATGCCTACAAGGACTAGATTATTTTTCCTGTAGCGTCCTTTCTGTTCTTCTATATGGTCCTCCAGCCTAGAGAGCTTTGCCTCCTAGCATGAATTTCTTGTTCATCTTTTGTTTGGCAGTCCTCTACTGAGCTAACCCTGGCTTCAATGTTGGCCACCCATGTTGTCAAGGATTCCAGCATAGGCTTCATAGTCTTGATGTCAGAAGCCAGGTCACAGAAATCCATGAAAAAATGTTCCAGTTTGTTCACAAGAGAGGAGCTGGCTTCAGGGTCAGAGATTGCATTCTTGATCATATCGTCAGGTTTGGGCTGTTTAGCTGCTTGAGTGGGTAGTTGTGTAGACGGTGAGTTTATCTCTGTTTGGTGCTGATCCAGAAGGTCCATTTCAAGATATACTGTAACTGTATATTTCATTTGGGGGTAGCTTCAACAAACACAATTCTCAGTGGTGGTTTGGTTTTAGGCGATTTTGGACTATTTGCTAAAGGTATTTAAAGTCAGTTGCATGGAGTTCTGGAGAGGTTGACCGCTCACTCTGAGCACATCACCTGACTCCCGACTGGGGGCTTGTTAAAAAATCACAACTCCGGCACTCATGCAAGCTGGCTGAATGCCAGGGAGGGGGTATCTGACATTGCGAAATACACTGGAACTGGCTTTTTTTTTTATCCATGGATGAAATAACAATAACTACATCTAACTTTGCATTTGAAGGGGACCAGCAGCACATTCTCATCAAGAAGACATAACCACTAGACAACCAGGCATTTCAAAACTTATCTTGTACAGTGCATTAGAGAAAGGACACTTTTGGAAGGTTTATGGAAATAAAAATAACAAAACCATAGCCTAACATGTGTACTGATGAAAATAATACACATGGTAAGTCATCATTTTGATTATTTGGGTGATACTTATGTTACAAAAAGGGTCCATACAAAGTGCAGGTTTAGCACTGTAGAGTGCAGTGGGCCCCTCTGCCTCTCACTCCAGTGATGTAACTACGCGTACGTTTGGCAGCAATTTTAGGGATCAGTCAGGACAGTTTTTTTTAAATAAGAAGGTTATTGTTTACATTTTTTAAAGGCTATGAAACTGCATTTATGTTAATTATATAAATGCAGGTTTAGCATCAGTGTAAACAGCAGCCTTTCCTTTACTTGTCTATGAAGTTGGATTTTGGAATATTACTTGTTTGCCTCTGAAAACCCAGTTTTCAAAAATCACTTGCTGACTGCACCATTTAGGCTGCTCAGACAGAAAAAAATAAAACTCGCCTGGGGAGTTGGCTTCCTTCACTCCACAGTTTAACTCTAATTTGAAAACATGCTACCTATTGTATTATGTAAAATCAAAAACATTTAAGTGTTAAGTACCAGCTGGGTCACACAACTCATTTAGTGTGGTGGCATCATTAAGTCACAGGAGCTTCACTCTCAGGCCAGTGATGTCACCACGCTAACTCAGTGTGTGAACCAGCTTGTTTTTAACACTTAGGTGTCAGTTATTCTCTATATAATGTTGTTAGTCAGAAGATTCTAGTGGTTGTTTGTGAATAAAACAATATTGTCAAGTTTATTTATTTCAAAATCAGTGTACCAGGAAAGGTACACTGAGCTGAGACTCATTTTCAGGTGTGAGCTAGAGGAAGGCTATAAGGGGAAAATTACAAACAGGCAAAAAAATGGTATGGACATTACTACAGTGCAAATAAACAGGGCATAGTACAGATGGAAAACAGAGCAAAACTGAAAAAGAATACATACAGTATAAAGTAACATTAAATTACATGAGTGATATGTACAGGAGTGCAAGATAAGCAAGGTATAGTGGGCAGCAACAATGAGCAGAAGTTGGTGTGCCAGGAGAAGAGCAATGCAAAGCAGCAAAAGGCTCTGAATATGGAAGTCAGTCTGGCTAGAAATTAGTTTAGAGCAGCACTCTATACAACATCCCAATAGCCAACAAGAGGGATAATCATTTTCAAAATTATCTCTTATCTTGCTGTAGGGAGAATCTTTTATATTTATAATATGTAGAACCAGGTACACTCACAGTACGTATTCAAACAAGCATTGACCAACACCAATCATGTTTGCTTGCTCGTAGTTGCTGTGTAGCTGTTGGGCACAAACAGCATAGCAGTTCGAATTAAGACAAAAATAAAAATACAACTTTTAATAGTGAAAGTGTCACGATTGGAGATCAAGAGGTTCACAAATAATGTTGTTTTCTTAGATTGTCATAGAATCATAGAAACAATTTGAGTTAGGAGGTAGGAAACCTACTGATGACTCATCACATATCAGTGGTACCTTCTGATATATTCCTCACCCATATGAATATCTAATCATTTCTTAAACATATCCATGGAACCACTAGTAACCACGGATTCTGGCAAGGAATTCTACATGTTCACCAGCCTTTGGCTAAACCATCTTTCTCTCCTCTCTGTATTATAGTTTTCACCTCTCAATCTAAGTCCATTTGATCTTATTACTTTAGTACTTGTGTGCTTAACCAGCCCTGTACTTTCCCAGAGTAACTTATTATTAAGTGCACTAAATACAAAGCACAAGTCTCCCCTAATTCTCCTATATCTAAGGAATACATTTCCAGCTCCTTTAGTCTTTAACCATATGGTTTATGTTTTACATACATAGAAACATAGACTTTGACTACAGATAAGGACCACTTGACTCACCCAGTCTGCCCATTTACCCTACCTATAGGATAAGCTGCAGATCCTAGTTAACCAACAGCCTACTTCCTCCTACCTTCCACTAGAATTGCCTTATGTCTGTCCCATGCATTCTTAAATTCACCCACTGTTTCTGACCCCACAATCTCCTCAAGGAGGCCGTTCCATGCATCCACCACCCTCTCTGTGCAAAAATACTTCCTCACATTGCCCCTGAGCCGTCCCCCCTCTATCTTCAAATTGTGCCCCCTTGTTCTTGCACATCTCTTTTTCTGAAAGATGCTACCCTCTTGGACTTTGTTGATTCCCTTGAGGTACTTGAAAGTTTCTATCATGCCCCCCCTCTCCCTCCTTTCCTTGATGGTATACATATTAAGCTTCTTGAATCTCTGTTTGTATGGTTTCTGGTGCAGACTTTGTATCATTTTAGCTGCCCTCCTCTGGACTGCATCCATCCAGTCTTATGTTTTTGTGGAGATGGGGTCTCCAGAACTGCACACATTACTCCAGATGGGGTCTCATCAACTGTCTGTACAGAGGGATGACAGCTTCCTGTTTTCTACTGGTGATGCCTCCCCCTACACATCCCAGTATCCCCCCAAGCCCTCCATACTGCCTTCTCACATTGCCTGCCTACCTTTAGGTCATCTCATATGACTACCCCCAGGTCCCTTTCTATTTTTGTTGTTGTTAGTACCTCCTCCCCCCCATTGTGTACTCTTCCCCTGGGTTTTTGTTTCCCGGGTACATTACTTTGCACTTCTTTGTATTGAATCTAAGCTGCTGTACTTTTGACTGTTCCTCCAACCTTACAAAGTCCCTTCTCATCCTTTCCACCCTCCCTTGTGTATCAACCCTGTTGCAGATCTTTGTGTCTGCAAAGAGGCATACTTTTCCCTCCAGTCCCTCTGCAATGTCACCTATAAAGACATTAAAGAGGACCGGCACCAGTACTGAACCCTGCGGGACCATGCTAGTAACCCCCCTATCTTTGGAGTGAACTCTGTTTACTATTACCCTCTGCATCCTGTTGCCCAGACAATTTTTTACGCAGGCTACCACCCTGGGACCCACTCCCAGGCTGGCTAACTTGTTTATTGATCTTTTGTGTGGGACTGTGTCAAGTGCCTTGCTAAAGTCTAGGTAGGTCATGTCCACAGCCCCTCCCTGGTCTACTACTTTGGTTACCCAGTCAAAGAAATCAATTAGATTCGTCTGACATGACCTTCCCACTGTGAATCCTTGCTGCCTTGGGTCCTGTGCCCCGCTGGCCTCTAGGTACTCAACTATTCTTTCTTTCAGAAGTAATTCCATCATTTTCCATACCACTGAGGTCAAACTAACAAGTCTGTCATTTCCTGCCTCTGTCTTGCTCCCACTTTTGTGAAGGGGAATTACATCCACCTTTCTCCAGTTCTCAGGTACTACCCCATCCTCCCATGATTTGTTAAAAATGGTAGTCAGTTGTGTCACTAATTCTCCCCTTAGTTCTTTTAGAATTCTGGGTTGAAACCGGTCAGGCCCCATTGCCTTGTCCGCCTTGAGTTTTAAGAGTTCTTTCAGGACCCTTTCTTCTGTGAATGAACTGGTATCGACCCCCCTATCCAGAGTGCTTCTATTGTTTGGTTTAGGTACATTCCCCTCCTCCTCTTTTGTGAATACTGAACAAAAGTATTCGTTCGGTATCTCTACTTTTTAACTGTCACCATCTATTTATTAAGCCTCAGTATCCCTCCCTTGGTCTTTCTTCGCTCACTAATGTACCTATAAAAGGTTTTATCCCCCTTCTTTACCGAGTTGGCTATCTTTTCCTTGTTTGGGCCTTTACTACTTTGACTGTCTTCCACGATTCCTTCTGCTTAAATTGGTATAGTTCTCTGTCCTGCTCCTTCTGTGATTCCTTATACTTTCTGAATGCTATATTTTTCTCCCTGACCTTTCCCACCACCTCTTTTGAGATCCATAGTGTTTTTTTTCCTTTATTTTGTTTTGTTTATTTGCTTCACACAAAGGCTTGTTACCTCTGTGATGGCAGTTTTGATTTTTCCCTATTGTTCCTCCACCTCTCCTTCCTGCCCTTTTGCTAGTGTATTCCTTAGGCACTCTCCCATTCTGCCAAAGTCAGCCCTCCAAAAGTCCAGTCCCCTTGCTTTTGTATGGCTTGACTCTATGGCTGTGTTTATTGTGAACCACACTGTCTGGTAGTCGCTTGTTCCCAGATGGCTACCCACTTTTAAATCCAAGATCCTCTCATCATCCCTGTTTGAGAGTACCAGGTCTAAGACTACTCCCTCCCGAGTGGGTTCCAACATTAGCTGCCTGAGGAATGCCCCCTGTAGGACATCAAGAATGACTCTGCTGTTCGATGTGGCTGCAGCAAATGTGCTCCAGTTAACATTTGACATATTCAGGTCCCCCGTCAACAATATCTCCCCCTTTTCTGCCATTCTAAGGATGCCTACTATCATTTCCTCATCCAATTATTCCCCCTGAGACAGGGGTCTGTATACAACCCCTGTGCAGATTGTGGTGCCTTTTCCTGTCTCCAAGATGACCCACAGTGCCTCCTTTCCTCCCTGTTTACCCTTTAGTTCTGTTGCTTGATCCCTTCCCTTATGTAGAGAGCTACTCCTCCTCCTCTTTTACCCCCTCTGTCCCTCTTGTAGATTGTGTACCTCGGAATATTGACATCCCAGTCATGGTTCTCTGTATACCAGACTTCTGTGACTGCCATGATATCCAAGTGTTCCTCTTCCATTAAGGCCACTAGTTCAGGAAGGTTGTTACCCAGACTATGGACATTGGTACTCATTGCCCTCCATTTGTTGATGGCCTTACCCCTTTTAGCCCTATCCATGTATTTACTACCTTACCTTTTTCTCCATTTACCCCTGTCCTGCCCCCTTTTGACCTCTCTACCATGGTTTTAACCTCACAAACTACCCTGTTTTATGGGGGGAGGCTGGGAATTCCCTGCTCCTTTTAAGTGCCTCTCCCCTTGGCTAGTTTAAAAGCTTGCCAATGAAGCATTTAAACCTATCACCTAGGATCCTAGTTCCCCTCCCGGACAGATGCAGACCATCATGCCAGTAAAGGCCTGTATCCCTCCTGGTGGGTATGCCCCATGTACGCCAACACCAACACAGCAAACTACATCCCTGTCAGCAAAATCGACACTTTGCTGACAGGTGGCTGTGTTGGTGTGCCCTAGACAGGGGTCTCCCAGTCCTGCACCCCCCCAAATCAACTCCGACTGGAGTTGAGAATCCTATAGACGGGAGGACGGGGAGCAGAGTCCCCCACATGGAGGGTTCAGGAGGCAAATCCCCAACAATTGAAAAAACAGACTGAGAGACACACTGGAATCATGTAAACCACAACTTGTGATCGGCATGATTCCAGTCAGTGAGATGCCGGTCAACAAAAGGATTGTTGAACTGGCATTGTAGAGCCCCTCCAGGTGGACCCCTAGTCCCCAGTGAAGCCAAAACCCTGTGCTACACACCAGTTTTTCAACCATTCATTGAATCCCAGGGTGTGGAGTACCCTAGCCTCACCCATGCCATAGACAGGCAGCACCTCCAAGAAGGTTACCATGCATGCTACTACTTGTCTAAGGCCCCTTCCCAACTCCACAAACTCCTCCTGCACTGCTCTGATACCATTCCCAGCTAGGTCATTTGTCCCTAGGTGGACAATGACATCCAGCTCCCTCTCCCATGCAGTTGCTCCCATGATCCTGAGGATTCACTTCCTGTCTCTCTATGCCATGGTGCCAGGCAGGCATCTTTCCTCCCTCTCCCCTCCCTCCCCCATTTCTACCCCCTAACAATTGAGTCTCCCACCAGGAGTTGTTTTCTTCCTCTGTGGGATCCTATGCCACCCTCCTGTGGGTCTCTTTTGTGGAGATTCCCAGCATCCTCCTTGGTCTCCACTATGGATGCCTCCATAGTGGGACAACACTCTGCTGGAAAGGCATATGAATTGTGGAGAGGTACAACTGGAGGGCTGCACCTCTGTTCCACCACCCTCACCTTCCCTAAGTCCACCATATTGAATTATTTATTTATTTAGCTTTTGTTGACCAGGTAAGTACACTAGACAACTTATATGCCTATTTTCAGGAATGACCCAGGAGAGTACAATGAGATACAGCTACAATGAGATACAGGTTCATACAGAGGACAACATGACACAAGTTTGGCAGTATACAGCGCCAAAATAGAATCACATAAAAATAACCAGTAAACAGTAAGCACAGTTAAGATATGAACAGGAATATATGTACATAGAGACACCAAGGCTAGAAACAGTACAATTTTACAAGATATACATGGCTCCGAGCCACAAACAGAGCCACAGTCTGAGTTTCTCCTAAAACAGAGAAAAAATACATTATGTGCGCTTCAGAGTCCAGTTAGACAGGCTGCATCAGCAGGAGCTGCAAGAGGGTGCCAAGAATGACATGTGAGTCCAGGTGCAGGGGGACCAGAACTAGCTATGGAGGTCTAGGACACCCACATGCAGAGAAGAGTTTCAAGTGATACCACAAAGAGCTTCAGATGCATGCATGGGAGGGGGAGGAGTGGACTTGAGTGGGAAAGGAGTTCCATAGCCTAGGGGCACACGAAGTAAAAATCCCTGTCCCACATTTGCATGAGGGTGATAGGGACTTTAAGAATGCCAGGGCCCAGAGACCTGAGGGAGTAGGTAGAAGAGACAGCTGGTTTGAGAAGCTCAGCCAGCCCTGGGGGAGTGCCAGTACTGAGAACCTTACCCATGAAGCAGCCCAGGACAAAGTTCATGTGGTTGGGTGGGGAGAGCCACCCGAGTTTGTCATATAGGTCATAGTGGTGGGTGAGGTGAGGGGCAGCAAGTGCAAAGCAGCAAATGTTATTGTAGGTTGTGTTCCATCTAGTGAGGTGAACTTTGGAGGTGTGTGCAAACAGGAGAAGTCCATAGCAAAGAAAGGGAAGCAACACTCCTCTGGCCAATGCAAGGTGAGCAGCAGATGTAAGATTTTTCTTTGCTCTGTAGGCCAGACCCAGTTTTCCATTGACAACTCTGCATACATTTTGGATATAGCACTCAAGATCAAGTTGGGGGTCCAGTGTCACCCCAAGGTATTTGATGGAGTCAGTGGTTAGAAGAGGGGTACCACTGATACCAGTATCACACAGAGGGGCAGGGGAGGCCTTAATCTTGGCCAGGGACCCAAAAAGCATAGCCTTAGTTTTGTTTAGGTTGAGGACCAACTTGTGAGTCGTTACCCAGGACTGGATATTTCTGAAATCCTCATTCAGATGATGGTTGATGACCCCAATGTCCCAGGAATGGGTGAGGATGACCAGATCATCCGAGTATAGAATAGTACTACAGTTGGTAGCAGTAGATGGTAGATTGTTGACAAATATAGAGAAGAGAATGGACCCCAGGACTGATCCCTGGGGGACACTACAGGTCACAGAAGTGGTGCTCGAGAGGACCTTGCTGAATTTGATAAGTTGCTGCCTGCCCAGGAGGTAATTACTGAACCAGCTCAGGACAGGTGGGGACAGCCCAAGGGACTGAATTTGAGAGCAAAGTAAGACATGGTCAACTAGGTAGAAGACCTTGGATAGGTCAATGAATATGGCTTCTGTGAGTTTGCCCTGGCACATGGCAGTCCGGATTCCAGAGGAGACAGTGACAAGGGCCGAGGATGTACTGTGCTCTTTTTGAAAGCCATGCTGCACAGAGGACAGTAGCTCGTGGGCCTGGATATAATCAATGAGTTGCCTAGCCACAACTTTCTCTAGAAGTTTACTGATAGCCGATAAGATGGCTATCGGTCGGTAATTGTCAAGGATCTTAGGATTGCCCTGTTTGAGAACAGGGACAATCCTCGCCACCTTCCAGATGTCAGGGATGACACCAGAGACAAGGGACATATTGATGATATGGGCCACTGGGAAGGCTGTAATCAATCAATCAATCAATCAAAGTCTTATTTTAACCAGGTGATCACCGTTGAGCAAGCTCATTATCGAAGTGGACCTGGGTTTGTCAACAAGGAACAAGGGACAATATACATGGGATGCAAGACGCAAGAAAATAATAATAATAAAAATAAAGTGAGATATAATAATACAGTATATACAAAGTAGCAGCAAGTAGAATTGACAGTAGTATATGTTTGGAACAGAAGATACAGCTAGTTTTGGGTAGGACACAATTTTTCATATAAGTGAAAAATTATACATATCAGGTGCACCAAACATAAATAAAGCCTAATATAAAAAGATATATAGTGATACAGTATAGAGAATTTAGAGCTGGAACCAGGGTCAAAGGAATGTGGAAAGGACAGATATGGGGGGCAGAAAAAGGGGAGAGGGAAGAGTCAATTATAGATGTGATCAGTCTTTTAGCAGTAGTAATTAGAGTGTACTTGGACTTATAGGAGTCACTATTTAGGGTAGACAGGCACAAGACTCCTTATTATGATGTACATATAGAGATTTAAAAGCTGCTAGGCTGATGGGGTGAGTTAATTTCAAAGTTTTTTGCAGCTTGTTCCACAGTTGAGGGAGCACAAAGCTGATGGCTGCTCTGCCAATGCGAGATTTTGCTTTGTAAACACAAAGGTAGATATATGAGGTACTTCTCAGGGCATACTTCCCCAGAGTGCAAAAAGGTAAACATACAGAGATATACTGGGGCAGTTTATTTGAGATTGCTACGTATGTCCAAACTGCAGCATTTTTTTGCGGTCTGTAAGCAAGGGATGACATCCCACTGCCATGTACAATGCACAGTGGTGGATTGAGTAAGGAAGACCCATGATAAATCTTATGGCTCTGTGATAAAGCATATCGAGTTTGGCTAGGGTACCTTCAGGTCCCTGACTATATAGAAAATCTGTGTAATCCAATAGGGAAAGAAAGGTAGTTTGAACCAGGTTCAGTTTAGCATCTCTTGCCAGTTCTTCTAAGTGATCTGTGAAAGTAAGACTATGGTCTAACCAGACCCCCAGGTACTTGAACTTTGGTATGTAGTCCAACCGCTCACCTAGAATGGTAGTGATCTGCAGGAGTGTCCCAGCAATTGCAGGATTTATTTCATTGTGAAGGGGTGAGAGGAACATTGCTTTTTTTTTTTTTTCCGCATTTAAGAGCAGTTTCTGGTTTATAAGCTGATGTTGCAGCAGATTAAATTCATTCTGAAGGGCTTTACAGGCCGCATCAGGGATGGGGCTATTAGCATAGAGTACCGTATCATCCACGAATAGATGTATTTGTGCTTCTTTAATGGGAGGCATCTACATTGTTAATTTAAATGGTGAAGAGCAAAGGACCAAGAATGGAGCCTTGCAGTACACCCTTCAATAGGGGTTTTGGTGGAGAAACTTCCCCTTCTGCCTTTACTTGTTGAAGTCGTCCCAAGAGGTAGTTGGAGAACCATTTAAGGGATAGGGAATCCAAACCAATGTTCTGGAGGGATGACAGAAGCAGTCTGTGATCAACAGTATCGAACGCCTTGCTTAGGTCCAAGAAAACTGCGCAAAATTTTTTTTTGTCTAATTCAAGCTGCCAGTCATTGTCACCTTGGCTAGAGCAGAGATTGTACTTTGCTACACTCTAAAACCAGATTTTTATGGTTTTCTGATTCCAGGTACTTCCGAAGCTGGGCCTTCACTGTTTTCTCCAGCATCTTTGACAGGATTGGAAGTAAGGAGATTGGCCTGTAGGTATTGAGGTCACTAGGCTCTCCTGACTTAAACAAAGGGACCACAAGTGCATTTTTCCAAATGGGCGGTAGGTCACCCTGGGAAAAGGATAAGTTGAAGAGATGAGTAATTGGGACTGCAAGGACATGGTAGCCAACCTTTAAGAAGTACGGTTCAATGAGGTTGGCCCCAGCACTTTTCCCACTGTCCAACTGAGGGAGACGATCTTCGACTTCTTTCAGGGAGGTAGGCTGCAGAGAGAAGGATGAACTGGGGATGTTTTTTTCTTGTGTATCCAATCCAAGTTGTTGGTGGAGGATATTTGCAGGAGAGGAGTCAAAGGCTAGCCCTGCAGTGGCAAAATGATTATTGAGAGCGTCAAGAATAGACGGTCTGTCGGAGATGACAGTATTGTCGATCAATAATTTAGTAGGTAAGGAATTAACAGTGGTGTGACCTTCAATGTCTTTGATCATCTTCCAGAATTTGGAGGCATTTCTTAAGGAGCTCTCCAGCTGTGAACGGTAGAAATTAGCTTTGGCTTCTCTGTTCATTTTGGTGCAGAGGTTCCTCGCCCTCCGGAAAGAATTCCAGTCATTTTTTAATTAGTTTTCCTAGCAGTTCTCCAGAATACATCCCTACTCCACAAAGCATCTTTCAGGTCTTCTGTAAACCACTGACAGGATTTGTTTCTGGCACAAACTTTTACTATGGGAGCATACTTGTTGAGAGCCCCTAGCACAATTTCTGAGAAAATATCATAAGCTATAGTCAGGGACTTGGCTAGATAGAAGTCCTGCCATCGCATGGAGTCTCTTAGCTCTGATATATACCCGTGGAGATCAAAGTTGTGTATGCACCTTTTAAAGGAGAATTTTGGTGCAGTTGTGGATTTAAGAGTGGATCTTACACACTCAATGAAGCAACGGTCGCTAATATCAGAGAAAAAGATGCCAGCATGGGAGAATAAATGGGGTTTGTTAACTAAAATGATATCCAAGAGAGTACTGTTATTAGGGTTAAGCTTGTTAGGATGAGTAGATTAATTTATTAGCTGTGACAACCCAAGGGAATCACAGAACATTTTAAGTGGGGTGGATGCACTGGAGAGCCAGTCTAAGTTGAAGTCCCCTAGTATGATATACTCTGAAGATGCCGAACCCAGGATGTTTCTGAGATGTTTTAACAACTGTAGTCCAGCTGATGGGGGTCTGTAGCATCCTATTATACATAATGAGACACCGGTAGCAATTTCAATCTTTAATGACAAGCTTTTGAATTCTTTTGGGACAGAGGTTGAGTCAATTATGGAGGCAGGGAATTTATCCTTGATGTAAATGGCTGCCCCACCACCTCTGGTTTGTCTGTCAGCTCTGAACAAAGAGTAGGAGGGGATGTTAACTTCGTTGTTACTGGTCGCCAGTCAGAGCCAGGACTCCATAATCACCAGAACAGAAATACTTCTTAGATGTTATGTCATAAAGTAGCTATTATCCATTGGTTACTTGAGTGATGCTACAGCTAGGCATATTTTTGCCTTAAATATACAGTATGTATAACATAACCTGCAAGAACTATTTACATTTTACATTAGTTGCCATATATGATGGAATGTCAAGATGTCATGATTTCTGAATGTTTATGGTATGTGCTTCAAGATTAGCCCTGGGTGTGGGAGGGGGATGGGCATCTTCCTTTTACAAAGTAGGTCATTCATGTAGGACTATTCTATCCCTGTCCAGAGAAGAGGGAGTTGAGCCTGATGTGGCGATGCTTTGGACTGTGCAGTGTGACTCAGATAATGATTAAAGAGAGACCAGAGTTTGTTGTATTGTTGTCTGGAATTAATAGCCAGGTGAGACATACGCTCATACTTGGCCATTTCAGACATATAAGCTAGAAACTCACTAATGGTGGGGAGGTCTGTTGTGCACCAGCTTTGTGTCAGCAGCCATTTGGCCTTTACACTGGTGAGAACTTTCAGATTATACCCTGATTTCAACAGGAAGGGCACCTCAGGACTGGAGACCAGGAGAAAGAGTCCTAGTGACAGTGGGATGTGTTTTTGTATGATCTTTTGCAGAAAATCAACTACAGTAGTAGCCACAGACATTGCCAGCTATTTTCAGATATTTCACGAAATTTCTGAAGAGTTTCTCTCTGCTGCCCTTACTATGGAAATGCGGAAAGCAGGAGATATTTCTGGAAATATCACAGAAATTTCAGGAAATAGCTGGCAGTGTCTGTGGCTGCTACTGTATGTGTGCCAGTAGTAGTGCATGAGCTTGGGGCATGACCAGAGAATGTGGAAGAGATCGCCCTTGGATTTTGCCACACCTCCAGCAGTGATTAGTGGGGAGCAAATGAGCAGCATGTAGCACAGTCAGTGTATTGGACGAATGCATCTCCAGTGCCATCACAGCCTTGAAGTAAAATAATGGACGGGAGGTGAGGGCCACCTGTGGGGTGGAGGCCAGGCAACCTCTGAGGCAGCGGCAGTGGACCTGGTGGTCCCTGAGTGGGGGAGGAGATTTTCCAATCCCCCGTCAGGTACTAGGTGGGGGAGGAGGTTTCTCTACTCCTTGCCAGGATGGCCTGGAGATGGGCAACCTCCTCCCTCAGAGCAGAGAGGTGTCTGCAAATAGGGCAGCATCGCAGCCTCCAGAATATCTCCTGGAAGACTGCCGCCCCACAGCCAGTGCATTGCATCACTCCTCACATGTCTCTCTCCCTCCCTGTTGAAATTGTGTTGTTTTTTTTTTGTTTTTGTGTTTTTTGCTATTAGGGAACCTCACTTCCCCTTAATAGAGTAACCCTTTTCCTAGGGACTATGTACTAGGAACCCCGTAAGATTTTTAATTTTTTTTGCAATAACAATCACAAGAAGATATCCTCCCAGCTTATGCAACACTGCCTGGCTGCCTTCTGTGGTACACCCCATCCTATTTTGTGTCTGAGCAGGAAGTTGTCACACTTCCTGACTAACCCCATAAAGCTAGCTTAGGTGGGAGAAGGTAGAGTTTGGGCAATCCACTTGTTCTGTGCTGTGAGGACAATCAGAGCAATGCAGTTTGAACCTTCTGAGGCTTTGTCTGGCTCTAATGCACAACTCGACTGACTTCAGGAATGAAAGAACACACCAGTGAAAACGTAAATGTTTGTTACAGAAAGTCACCAAAATACTATAAAGCTACAAATAAGGCACCAGATTCACAGAAAAAAATAAAGAATCAGCAGTATTTTAATCCCTCTGTATATAAAGTAGAAATATACAAAAAGGTCAGCAGTATTGCAGCCCCCTTCTTGATTAAAACAAGCAAAATCTAGTGTAAAATTAAAAGTAAGACCTGCTTTCTTCAGAATTTGAGCAAGATTGTGCCTTCCTCCAGTTTTCTAGTTCCTAGTTCAAGATTGTGCATCCTTCCCAGCTCCAAGTTCAGTTTCGCAAAATCAGTCTTTACCTTCCAAAGATAAGGCTTTTCTACTATACTCTGTTTTCTTTGTCATCCTTCTTTGCACCTTCTCCACTAACATAATATTTCCTACACTTTGTGGGGCACAAAAAGGTGCACAGTATTCCAGAAGAGGGCTAACCAAACATGAACATAGTGGAACAACCACCCTTGCGTCCCTACTTTTGATGTTTTTAAATATATAATCAAGAATTTTGTTGCACCTTTTCACTGTCTCCTTGGTATGCAGATCAAAAGATAATTTATGTGTGATTGTTATACCCAGGTCTTTCTTGGAAGTGGCTGTCTGAATTACATGACCATTTAGTCTGCATTCGCCCATTTGGGATATTATGACCAAAGTGTAACATTCTACACTTTCCCTCATTAAATCTTAATTTACATGTATGGGCCAATTGCTCCAAATGTCAGTTGTGCCTGTAATTGTAAAACAACTTCAGGGTTGTTTACAATAGCACCAACCTTCATGTCGTCAGCATATTTGCATACCCAGGTGTTATCAGATGTCCTCATTGTTGAGATGTATATATATTGAAAAGTGTGGATCCCAGTACGGAACCCTGTGGGACCCTGCTTGTAACCCTTCCCCACTTAAAAAAACTACACCTGATGCAAACACACTGATGCCTATCTGTTAGCCAGGAATTGACCCATGATATTATATTTGGGTGTAATTTGATGTCAGATAGTGTATCTATCAATTCTTTATAAGGAACGGAATCAAAAGCTCTGGAATAATCCAGATACTCCACATCCACTGTTAATCTGTTATCTATAGCCCTGCTGACTGGTTCAAAAAACTGCAAAAGGTTGGTTAGACAAGATCTGCCCTGGCAGAAGCCATGTTGCGTTATGTCAACCAAACCTTCCTATTTTATATGATTTTCAATTTTTTCTCTAATAAATTGTTCTAATAGTTTACCCAGAGTGGATGTGAGGCTAAATGGTCGATAGTTGCTCATGTCATGCTTATCCCCATTTTTAAATATTGGGGTAACTTTAGCTTCCCTCCAGTCAGCAATGGTTTTAACCTCCTCCAATGAGTAACTGAACAGCACTGTAAATGGGCCTTACAGTTCCTCCGCCAACTCCCTCAGCAGCCTTGGATGCATCCCATCTGACCCAGCAGACATACAAGTTTTAATTCTCTGTAATTTCTTAAGCACTTTGTATTTGTACAGTCTTATGTTTTCATCAGTTTGTAGTCTCCCTGTGTCCCTATTAACTGTTCTATCTTTTGGTTGGAAAACACTGACAAAGTAATTGTTGAATTTTGATGCCATTTCTTGTACAGTATGAATTAGATTGTCTTCATCCATCAAAGGCCCAACTATTTTTTGTCCACTCCTGAGACTGCCAACATATGAAAAATTGTTTTTTGTTGTCTTTGATCGTAACTGCCATGTTAATTTCTGCTTCAGTTTTGGCCTTTCTTATTAACTTTTTACATTTATTCACTAACTTTTTATATATTAACCAGTTTTCTTCTGTGGGTTTATGCTTATATTCTGTAAAGGTTTTTTTTTTCTGTTTCCTTATATTTTTTTTTATTTGTGCATTAAACAACTGAGGCACTCTCCTTGTTTGGTTATACTTATGCATTTCAGGTACAAATTTAGAAATGCAATAATCCAGTTTGTTTTTTAATTTACACCAAACTGAGTGCTAAGCCTGTGAGCTTGAATTTTCAAAATAGAAGCCCTGAGATTTAAAAATTGGGGTATGCACAGCATAACCATTTGTGCTACTCTTACCTCTGTGCTCCTCCCAGCACCTGTGATATTCAGATGGATAGCACTCAACAACAGAGGGCACTATCCAGCTGAATAGTGGTCCATGTCGGTGCAGTGTTAAATGAATCTGTGCTGCACTGACAAGGAACAGGGCTGCACATGGCCCATGGGGGATAATGCTGCCCAAAATGGGATAGTGCCAAGTACCTTGTGAGCCATATTCAGCTCACACATGCAGAGGAGTCCGCTGGGCATGAAAGGCATGAAGGGGCTATTTGCATGCCCATTATGAACTCATTTGCATGGGGTGCAGCAGCTCCTTAGCAATCCAGTCTGAAAAAGGACAGCCCTGCTGGTTCAGTTGTTCCCACACCCTCTGAACCCCCAGTATAGTTGTATTATAGTAATCCCTTGTGACCAGTGGTTCCCCCAACCCCCCTGATCCCCCAATATATTTTATTTAGAGAACTCACGCACCCCACCTGACCCACCCTCTCACATCCCATCTCCCCATACCTCCCTCTCACCCCAGTGTCTAGTGCACTCACAGCTAAATAGGACTACCAGCACAGCCCTCCTCTCACCTCCATGGCCTGCCACTGTATGAACTGTCAGTGAGCATGCATACTGTAGAAACAGCTATTTCTACAGTATGCACACTCACTGACAGCTCATGTGGTGGTCAACCATGAAGGCGAAAGGAGGGCTGAGCTGGTCACCATACTGAGCTGTGAGTGCATTGGACATGAGGGCGAGGAGGTGCAAGGAGGTGGGATGTGAGAGGGTGGGTGAGGTGGAAGGTGTGAGACTGTCTAAGGGGGACCACTGGACCACCATGGAGCTTACTAAATAAAATATACTGCAGGACTGGGGAAGGGGGAACAACTGGACACCAGGGATTGCTATAATATAAATGTATTGGGGGATGGGGGTAGTTCGGAACAGGTGGCTGCAGCACAGCCACCCTGCTTTCAATGGGTGGGAGCATAGACTTAGCACCCAGTTAAGAAGTGTTTTTTGGCAGCAGTAAACAGTTCCACTTGGGGGGGCATTTTTCATAGCTGCAAAACTTTAAAAATGCCACTGCGCCAATATGCATGAGTGGACCCCCGCATTTACATTGGCACAGCAGTATTTTAGCTTCTTGGTGCTGCCAGGTTTGGGGGGTATTCCAGGGGCCTCTAAATATGACCCCAACTGCAGTGCTGGTGCAAACTTTTTTTTTTTTTTTTAGTCTTTGGTAACTGGGTAAGGCCCACTAGGCACAAGTGCCTGTTTTCAGGGGTGACCTGGGAGCACTGGGCAGTTAAGTGACTTGTTCAGAGTCACACAGTATGCAAGTGGAGGTTGTGAGAATCAGACTCAGGTCTGGTCTGCTGGATGTACCAAGCTCATTTGCTCCTCATTCCTCTAGCCTCTAGGCTATACTGCCAGCCCTAACTTAAGTTAGTGATGTCACAAATGACATTCATGCTGGCACTAACTTTTGAATATCAGGGATACTATTTTTTATTACTCCAGCATATGAACAAAACTGGTGTCATCTATCAAATTCCACCTGAAATGCATTGTCATGAAACAACTGTGAAAACGGGTTTGGGAAGGGGATTTAGAAAATGACACTACCCATGTTATGAGGTGGGGTAAACAAAAAGGTTATGCTGAAAATGTGGGTTTAAAATGTAAAAGAAATTGCCATCTTATGAGTAAATATTGAAAAATGTCAATGCTTCTTCATAAAATTGTTGTTTTTTGATATTTTGACCCCAAATTTTCAACACAGTCTTTTAATCACCTCACTGTATGAACATCACAGGTGTCATTTTGTAAATCCTTTCCAAAAGGTGATTTAGTGGAGCGACTGTGAAAGCATGTTTTGGAGGGGTTTGAAAAATTACACCTTTCTTGTTCATGAGGTGGGGTAAAAAAATGGCTATGTTGAAAATTTGGGGCTAAAGTTTTAAAAAATGATGAAGTTATTAGTAAAAGTTCAAAATGCATTACAAAGTCAATAACTAGACTTACTTTATTTTAAGTCAGTTCTCGGTTGGGTGTGGTAGGGAGAGGATCAACAGCAGCCACTAAGAGGATTACTTGACTAAGCCCTAGTGAGGTAAGTGAAAGATTGAGGGTGTGTAGGGTGGTGAATGCTGAGAGGGGGCTTGGGAGAGAGGGATCCATGATGCTGGTTTGACAACAAAGTTGTCGACTGACGTTACAGCGACAGGTTATGTCCACAATTGCGGTTGGCATAAAGCTGTCCAAAGAAAGTTTATTTTTCTTTTGGGGGGCTTTGCCCAGAACCCCTCATTCAGGGGACTCTTCCCCCTGCACCCCCCATAGTAAATATAATCAACTCCAAGTCAGAGCTGATTCGGGGAAAGGGTACAAGATCCCAAGAAAACAGTGCTGGGTTCCACAGTGACATTACAGTGGCAACAACAAATTGTCCCTGTAATGTCATTCGCTGTCATATTTTTGAAGTGGTGTTGGCATACAGGGGTAGGGGGTTGAGGACTAGAAGACACCTCTGGATTTTTTTTTCAGGTTAAAAAAAAGGAACTAACAAGAATGGTTTTCTTTTTTCAGGGACCTAACATAGGGGATTGTACATCCCAGTGTCAGTGTGTTGTTTGGTGGCACTGGGGATTGTGCACCCTGGTGTTACAGACTGTGGTGGTGGGGTTTTGTATGGTGGCACTGAGAGCTGGGCAACTCCATGTTGTGGACTGTGGTGAGGATGGGGGTGCTGTTTGGAGGTACTGGGAGTTGGGCACCCCAGTGTCAGACTGTGGGCAATTGTTCTTTAGTGGTATTGGGGGATTGGCACCTGGCATCACACACTGTGGTGGGGAGTTGTTTGCCCACACTGGGGGTTTGTCATCCTGGTGTTGAGTGTGGCAGGGGGGTTGCCTGCTGAGCACTTAATTGCCCTTTCTCCTGATGCTGCCACCAATTGCTTCTGGTGTGGGTCTATGGCATAGCAGAAGAGCTTTGAACTGCTGTGCTCCACTTCTCAGAGCAACACAAAAAAATAAAAGTACTTACCCCATTCCGCTGAGGGTGGAGGGTAAAAGTGAACAACAAATGCCATTGAGCACCAATGTCAGAGAACCAGCACCTTTTGTATGGGGGGCAAGACACAGAATAAGTGAAGCTAGGCAGCATAGCTGACATGGCAGCCACAGGCAGGAACAAAATATGGCTGTTGTGCAACGT
Organism: Neoceratodus forsteri; assembly: GCA_016271365.2. Taxonomy (NCBI): domain Eukaryota; kingdom Metazoa; phylum Chordata; order Ceratodontiformes; family Ceratodontidae; genus Neoceratodus; species Neoceratodus forsteri. The sequence goes on from CM057456.1 coordinate 1,058,538,943, forward strand.
ATCTGCCATTCCCATGAGACAGAGAAGCAAAGCACTGTACAACATCAGATAAGTAAGTAGTAAATAAGGTTTTATTTCTTAAGCGCCCTTTCCAAGGGGCTCAGTGCAATGTACAGGATACAGACAAGAATTAAAATAATGTTGTAAATAATAAGTTAATAGATGTATGAAATCCAGCATAAAATAATTACAGCAGCTAAGCTAGCAAAAGGAAAAAGGTCACTAAATCCCAAATGCCTCTCTAAACAGATGTGCCTTTGGACCCTGTTTGAAAGTTTCCACCAAGGGGGCCTCCCTCAATGACCTTGGGAGTGAGTCTCACAGGGCCAGTGCTGCTACCTCAAAAGAACAATCTCCTGAGGTTTTAAGCCAAGCCCTGGGAACCACTAGGAGGCCCTCCTCAGTGGAATGGAGAGAGTGCAAGGGACAGGCAGGAGTCAGAAAGTTACTCAGTTAGCCAGGTCCTGGTCCATATAGGGCCTTATATATAAGTTGACCCAAACTGAAGGTGCCCCTCCACCTCACCAGCAGCTAGTGCAGATCACATAGGACTGGGGTCACATGACAGGACCTCAGAAGGCCCATCGGAAGGCCCATCAGCAACCTGGTGACCACATTCTTCAACAGTTGTAGGCAATGCAGGATCACTCCACTGACCCCAAGGTAGAGAGCATTGCAATAGTAGAGTCTGAACATCATGAAAGCATGCACTAGTGAGGGCAGATCATCTGGTGAGATTAAGACTTTAATCCAGGCAATGTTCCTGGGGTGGTAAAAACCACTCTGAACAACAGATGACACCTGAGCCTCAAATGTCAGTCCATCATCCAGGATCACACCCAGATTTTCCACCTTTGCAGATGCTGTAAGGGGGGGGCTAGACCAAGAATAAAGCCTGTTCCCACCACCACACTAATCATATCCTGCCAGCAACCAGGCTCAGTCACCAGCACCTCCATCTTATCTGGACTGAACCTCAACCAGATAGAGGACATCCAGTCCTGGATCTCGGACAGATATTTATTTAGCATCACCTCTGCATCACATGTCCCCAGTGAAATTACATATACAGTTGGTGGTCATCTGCTTAACAGTGAACCTCCACACTACAATGTTTAATGATCTCACCTGGGGTAGCATGTACACTGCAAACAACATGGGTGAGAGGATTGAGCTTTGGGGAACTCCACAGGACAGGGAATTCAGGTGGGAGAAGAAGCTCCCTATCACCACTGTCTGCATCCTGTCTGTAAGAAAGGATTCAAACCAGCTGATAACAGTTCTGGTGAGTCCACAGAGCTCCCTTAGATGATCCAACAATACCACATGGTCTACAGTGTCAAATGCTGAGGAGAGATTGAGGAGAATAAGAATTGATCATTCTCCTCTGTTTCTAGTCCTAAGGAGATCATTATGCACCTTGACCAATACAGTTTCAGTACTATGTCCGAATCTAAATCCCAACTTGAGGGGCTCATAGAGGTCAAAGTCCATGAGGTGTACCTCAAGCAATATTTTCTCAATAACCTTATCCTAGAAGGGAAGGTTAGAGACTGGTCTATAATTCACCAAGACGTCAGAGTTGAGAGATGATTTCTTCAAGAGGGGCTTCACCAGTGTCTTTATCAAGGTACTAGGGAACATCCCCCAAGAAAATGAGCACCAGGCTATCTCAGCAAACACTGGACCTATGGACTTGATGCATTCCACCAGGAGGCAAGTTGGGCCCGGGTTCACCTCACAATATGTGGGCCACAGCTTCAAAGTCATCCCACAGACTTCTTCCACCCCTACTGGTCTAAACTCGCTCCAGGCAAGGAGAGTGCTTGCAGAGACAATCATCTCACTACTGTGGGGCTGAGACTGCCCCATTGGGGAGATCCTGGACCTGATGGAGGACATTCTGTCAGAGAGGAACAGAGAGAACTCCTCACACTTGACATCTGAAACTACTCTTCTTGGCTACAGGCAGGCTGGGTAAAGTAGCCTTTCTACAGTCCAGAAGAGTTAAGCCAGTCTGTTCCTCCCTGCAGCAATCTCCCTTGACAGAAATACTGCCTCTTATGGGAGGTTGTCCTTTGATACTCACCATAGTGAGTTCTCAAAACCAGCCTGTCCTCCTTGGACCACAATCTCCACCAATGACACTCCAACCTCTGACTTCTAGTCTTCATCTCCTTGAGTTCCCCATCAAACCAAAGGGATCTCAAGCTAGAAGATCTGGGTCATATACAGATCAGTGTGACAGAATCAAGGGCTGAGGTGACATCCCTATTATGGGCCACCACAACCATACTCAAATGAGCTACACAAGCAGCACTCACTTCTGAGAAGTCTATTACTGCCATCAGTCCCTCTAGGGTCAAGCCCCTTAAAGGGCAGTAACAGACCAACTCCACAGGGGAGGGACTAATGTCGGGGGCCCCAAATGAGAACTGTACTGTGCAATAATCCAACCACACAATCTGATCAATCTTGAGATCAGTCATCTCATGCCCCCAGTGAGAATACTAAGTCCAAGGCATGACTGTGGCCGTGGGTCACAGAAGCAACAGTTTGTGCAAGACCCAGTGAAGCCATCAGCTGGAGGAAGTCTTGACCAAACTGTGATAGTTCATCATGTCTGTTCAAGCACTGAAATCACCCAGGACCTCGGTGACTCCAACACAGCACTCTCTCAGCAACGAAGTCTGTGACTTTCTGCAGAAATTCCCTCTCACACCCTGGAGGCTGGTGCATGAGAAGGATTCTGCAACCTGCACCTGGTTCCCCACACACAACCATGCATTTAAACAATTAAGGAGCATCCACTGGGTGCACAGAGAAGTTCAGATCAGATCTAAAACAGATGGCCACACCCCCGCCCCTGCATTTCCTCCTCAGGCAGTGCACTATGGAGAAGCCGGCCAGGATGGATGCTTCCAAAACTGGACCAGCATCATCTCTCAGCCAGGTCTTCATGATGCAAGGCAGATTGATTGAGTAGTGGTGGAACAAACAGCATGGGAAACATTGCTAGTAGGAACAACAAACTACAAGGAAACCACTTGCATTTTCAAGATTTTTTTTGCACTTGCCCAGCTCCCACAACTTTCAGAGGAGGCCTCGTATCCCCTCCTATTCCATCCACCTGGGCTATGCTATTCAAGGCTGCTCCTACCCAGGCTTCATTATGCTCAGGGGCTGGGGGTGTTTATGATTTTTTCCCCATTTTCTCCCCTTAACCCCTGAGGAAGCTGGTGCAAAGGACATATGTCCAGGCAGATGATGTGCTGATGCATGCAGTTGCCAAGTGCCCAGAGCATCCTCCCCTCCCCAGCTCCAGAGAGCTGCCACTGCCCCTGTAAGACCATGCTTCTATCGGCCCCCAGGAATGTCGGATGCATGAGGCACCCCAGTAACCCACCCCTGGAGGAGGAGAGTGTCCATTGGGACTCTCAATCCTCCATCCCCCCGGCCCCCAACAACCCTGAGTCCATTCCCAAATCCGGGTCACCAGCATAGTGTGAGGTATGGCATCCAGTGCCTCAACCCTCAGTGCCACCTGGATGGCTATTTTCAAGCTTTTTGATTAGCCAAGTACTTCAAAAACAAAGGCAGCAGAAAGGGGGACAGTGGACAGAATTAGGGTGGAGACTGGGGAATTCTACAGCTGTGATGGGTGGAGGAAGGCCAAGCACCTAAAAGCCCTCTCACTGCTTGGACAATCACAATATATTTGCTAGCTATTGTCAAGCAAACAAAAAGAGAAGAGACTATTACAGGAAAACACAATGGGCAGGATTTTCAGATGGCTTAGATCGCAGCAAGCATTGCAATGATCTAACAGGCTTTTCTATTCTGTGTGGCAGTTGCCACAAGTTAGACCAACTTTTTCTGGTCTAATGTCTGGCAATCCTGGGAGCCTTTTTTATGGAGTCTGTGCCAGATATTTGGTGCAGACAGGCATAAATCTTGAAAACTGCTGCACCTGTGCCTGAGATTGACCCTTCTGATCTTAATGATCTATTTATTTAGTTAGTTATACCTGTCTTCCCATGCTGCTATGAAGTCTAACAGAAAAATACAAAGTTTTAATGAAAATGTGTTCGATAATAAAAAATGGAATGTCCTGAATTTCAAATTTTGGGATAATTTTATGTAACTCAGTTCTGCAGATGCCAGCGGACAATCTGTGGCTGGAAACATTAAAATCATTTCACAATACCAAATCCTTGTGAACATCAAACCAAGTTTAGCTCTTTAATATAATCTCAAATGGAAAGTTATTTTTTCTGAGGCATTGGCCAAATAGACTAAAGCTTATAGTGAGGCTCTTAGCCTTAACATGCCCAACATTGCAAATTATAGATATGACATCAAACCGGTTATGATATATACGGTGTCATATATCTGTGAAATTATTATTAATTTGCTGGAGGACCTGGCTATCAATTAAAAAGGCTATCAATGTATCTTTACACAGCATAAAAAACTGGCACCAACTCATGCCTGTAGCACAGAAAAGTGTTTTTAGCATAAACGGCAATGCGGAAACAGGAGTAGGCATATGCAAATCTGGCTGGATTTATCCTGCACCATGGTAAATCTAGCTGCTTTTTTGCCATGTTGTGTTAAATGCTTTTAATTTTGGAGCTGCACAATAAATTCTTGTCTGTGCTACAGGCATGAAACGGTGCCATTTTTGTTGTTCTTTTAACAATTGTTTTTATCAGGCAAAATGGTCCCGGATAGGTCTTTTTTTGTTGTTTTATCATCCGTGTATTACACCATTTTTTGAAATGTCTGAAACAGAGTAATTTTATTGGCTAATGAATCTTTTAACCCATATAATTGTCTCACCAAAGTTAGACTGAGGTGGGACTTCCAACCCAGTCAAAAGTATTTTTGAACAAAATAACACACTGTTTTTAATGTATTTCTCTGCTTTTTAAAAGCCGCTTTATAACTTCAGTAAGACATGATAGGGATGTGTGACTATGGCCAGTAATCACATTTCTAGGGTGTTGATAAAGGCACTTGATTCACCCCTTGCCTAACATCACACCCAACGCACATGATTATTGACTCATAATTACACACCCTGGGCTCAATTTTCAAATGGCCCCAAATCCTGCAAACCCCAGGTGCAATGAACATATGGCGCATGGGGCTTGTGGCATTTGCCTGGTCAGGGATCGGGATTTCTGGTCTAGTTTGTAGAAATCTGAGGTACCTTTTGTATGGAGCTTGTGCCAGATATTAGGTGCAAGTTGCCATAAATTTAATAAAGTGTCACAACTACACTCAACCTACCAAAATTGGGTGCAGTCATGGCAAAGGTTACGGTGCAGCTGCGACAAGGACAGGGTTTGACACAGGACTTGACAAAGCCCTGCATCAGTGTTTGAAAACTGAGCTCCCTGTCATGTCTTACTGCTTATAAGCTACATCTACTCGGAAGTAAATTGCAGCACATAAAGCCATAGTTTACAATAACAGGGCTGCAGAAAAACGTGCCCACTCACCATTGAAAATCTGTACCCGAACTTGAATTTTTTTAGTTCATTTCACCCTAAAAAATGGGTTATCTGACAACTGGACTGAACAATGATGAGAAAAGTAAACCTGTGCATATGAGAACTATGCTTAATTAATCAACTGTATGCCACTCATCTTTTAGTGAAAAATGTAAGGAAACAATTGGGTGCATCATTACAGAAAGCTTTCAGCAACCATTAAAAACTTTACATCTCATGTAAAAGCAGTATCTGGTTCATAGTCTTTATAATGTTAGCATTCAGGGATCCTCTTTATAGGTGAATGATGTTGTTTTCTGTAACACAAAAGGTATGAAGGTTTGAACATGAACAGTAAATATCCTATATTTGATGTATACAAAAGAGAGCAGCTCAGTCACCAGGTGCTCGTACCAACCACTCGTTTATGGAAAAAATAAAGTAACCGCACTCAGGAGACTGTTATGCAGTGTTCCTAAATAACTTTAATATGCGAAAAAATGCCCATCTTACAGCCGTGCTCACCCATGACAGAGACTTCAATGTTTCATGCCTCCGCATTTTAACAAGAAGCTAAAGTGCATAGCAAAGTGACCAATTTAAATAGTGAATACAATCAATCATAATTAAGTGAATAATTGAAAACCATCACAGTTTGCACATAAATTACACTAAAAAGCACACTTAAAGCCAGACATTGTTATTCAGAATAGCATAAATCAATTTCATCATTGCTTCCCAATGTTTTACATGCAATCAATAGATTGTTTTACTAGCATACATATTGCATCTTATGGCAATACAGTACATTAATCATTGCTACTACTAGGGAATAATTAATTTAATCATGCTGGATATTCAAAAAATCTTATTATTCATTCATTTTTGCTTATTATTAAACATGAAAAATAAAGATAAAGCTATAGTCCATTAATATAGATTCCTTCAATCATTGGACATCTTATTTATTTATTTATTTAGTTAGTTTTTGTTGACCGGGTAAGTGCACTAGACAAATATTGCCTATTTTCAGGCACAACCCAGGGGAGGGGGGATACAGATGAATGCCAAGTGACCTTGAATCAGATTAAGCTGTTGGTGGTATTTTTAGTGAATGAGGGAAATTTAGCCAGGACACCGGGGAAATTCCCCTACCCTGCTGGGGCTCTGTGGCCAGTAGAGGGCCGTGCTGTGTCTGCAGGGAAGGTGGACCTCAGTTTGATGGAGGTAATTGAAGAGGATGGTTGTGTGCTTGAGGCACAGGAGCTTTTGGTACAACCCTCAATATCTGAGGGAGAAAATGGATACACGCTGAATGAGGTGAATACGATTATTTTGGAAAAAGATGTTTCTTCTACATTGGATATGGAAGATGTGAAGGCTGAAATACGTTTGCAGAATGAGTTGGAGCAGAAGAAATCACAATTGCTGAATCTTATTTCGCTGGCTGAAAATGATTTTCAATCCTGCTGCCAGCAGCTAGAGGTGGAACGGAATAAGCGGAAGCGTTCTGCGGCAAGTCCTATGCAAGACGGAGGGAAGCGGACACCTTTAGAGGTAACACCCTCAACTTCGTTGGAGTCTCGACCTTTGGTTGCAAATGGTTCTGATTCATTTCATGGCGAGACTAATATGAGCTGTTCTTTACCTGATTGGAATTTGGGAGAAGCCTTACAACATGCAGGATGGCTATGGTCGAATGGTCGTTGGATTCCGGATCCGCAGTTGCCGCTACCTGGGTCAGTAAGTACAGGGGTTTTGACTAAGGAAATACAGGGGGAGGTGTCGAGCTTTCCCATGGATAAAGAGACTTTGGCAGAATCTCCAGTATTGGCCCCTCAGACATCATTACTTATTAAACAAGGTAGCACTGTAGGTAATAACAATATGCTGGATTCTGTGGGTTTAGGAAAAAGCCCTGAAATAGAGAAAGAAATAGATGAGACACACACAGACTCTGTTGTTGTTCCTTTGGAAGAGTTATCTACAACTCATACAAAAGGGGGAGATTCCCTTCTACAGAAGGACTCTAGTCCACAAACTTATGCAGGACTTTTTCGAAAACCAGCAGAGGCAGCAAAGCGGCGTTTCTTGGTTAGACTCAAATATAAAGGGAAGGCCCCTGTAGTCCCAGACAGAGTTTGGGTGGGGAAAATGCTCTTAGTTGACTCTTTAAGTTTTTCACCATCAGAGGTGTATGCATTCATTCACCCCCCGGAGATCATTTCTATGATGTTGGTTTTGTGACAATGAAGTCATTAGATAAATTTTGGAAAAAATATTATGAGGTGAAAGATACTGAAGTCTGGAAAGATTTTATAGCTATTCCTGTTACTAAACCTACTATAAAAACAGTCACTGTTCTCTTTCGGATTGAAGGAGTTAATATTGCTAATATTATCTTTTGGTTGGAAAAAAAATGTTCTGTATATGATCAGCCTAAGCCTATTATTGATGAAAATGGTTTTTGGAATGGGGGGTGGACAATAAGGGTACAGCTTCACCAAATGGAAGACGGTATTCAACATCTTCCGAGCTCCTTTTTTTTAGGTCGAGATAGGGGTGTTGTTTTTTATGCAGGTCAGCCTAAAAGCTGTTATAAATGTGGCTCCTTACAACACCTGAATACTTCTTGTGATCAAGTAAAGTGTTTTTTGTGTGGGGTACTGGGCCACACTGCTGCGCAGTGTACTGCTTCACCTATTTGTCATTTATGTGGGGATGAAGGCCACACTTTTGCTGAGTGCCCGTTGGCTACGTATGATAATGATGCTTCTTCTAACCAAGAATATTTTCTGTATCAAGCCAGGAGACCGTTTCAGTCCACTGAGTTAGAGGTAGATCATTTATGGAGAGGTACAAGGTGAAGCAGAGGACGTGGAGGGGCTAGGGAGGATAGGAGGAGGATTCCAGTACCACCTGTAGCTATGCCCTCTATAGTTAAGGAGTCTTCCCAGGCTACAAATATGGAGTTTAGTCAGTTTATAGATCCTTCCAGGTTAGAAGAATGGGAAACCCCCTTTGTGACCCCACAGGGTTCTCCACATTGAGGTATTAGGAATTTGTTCCATCAGGGATCAGTCCTTTGGTAGTTCCCTCAGTAAATGGAGAAATTCCTAAATCTGTGCTGTCCGACCAAGAAGGGGCCCAGGCACTGTCTGAGGTAGGGAGTACAATGAAGCTTGAGAATCCAGATTCTTCCCTGTCACCCTTGCCCCTCTCCAATAGATTTTCTCTGTTTTCCACTTGAGGTGACCAAGTGGACAATGAAAGTCCTTTGCCAGATGTAAGTGGGAGTCAAGAATCTTCTGTGGAGGTATTGGGTGGGCAGAAATCACCTCCTTGGAAGGCACAGAGCTTGGAAGGGAAAAGGAGGATTACTAGATCAAGTGGGAAAATAATTCATCCCCTCCCTGAGCCATCTTCTTTACATGTAGCAAGTTTAAATGTTAATAGTATTAAGCCTACATTTAAACGATTGGCAACTTTTGGGGTATTATCACAACTAGATTATGATGTCTTTCTTTTACAAGATACAAGATTGCATACTCAGAGAGAGGTTTCACAGGCTGTTATAGATTGACCTTGGGGACAAACTTTTTGGTCTATGGGGGAAGATAACTATTGTGGTATAGGGATATGTTTCCTGTCAAAAGATGTTCAGATTCTTCATTTAGTAGATGTTGAACCAGGGAGAATTTTGTTATTGGATGGGGTTATTAATAAGCTACACTGTAGATTAGTTTTGTTTTATGGGCCACAGACTAAGGTACAAAGAATAGCTTTGTTGACAAAAATACAACCATATTTGTACATTAGTAGACAGATTTTTTTTTTTGCGGGGACTTTAATATTAATTGTCATGAATGTACGGAATGAGGTAAGCAATATTGTGACAAGTTATTCTTACAGAATGTTCTTTCTCAAGCAGGTTTAGTGGATGCACATGTTAAAGGGGGTTTACAAGGGAAATCAACTTTTTCTAAGGGGCCTTTACATTCTAGGATAGATTTTATCTTTGTGCAAAAAACTTTGACAGTCATTAACACTATGAATATACCTGTAGAAATGTCTGATCACACTCTTATAGGGATAGGTGTTGAGAATCCACCTAGAAGGGTGAGAGGTTCTGTAGTGTGGCGACTCAACTCTTCTCTAATAGTATTGCCAGGTGTAGAAAACGATTTAAAGATTATTATTCAAGATAAAATTACAACTCTTGACTTATATGAGAATATTGGATGTTGGTGGGATGATCTTAAAAACTGTTTGATTGTTTTTTTTCAGGCTGTAGGGAAAATGAGGGCAAGAACAAGGATGGAGGAGTATCTTCCTTTTAGAAAATTGTTAGGGGATTTGTTATCCAGACAAGAAGAGGAGAAGGAAGTTTTCACTGATGAAATTTCTCAGGTTAAACATTCTATGTTTAAATATCAATATAATAGATATTCCTCATTACATAAAGAACAGTCTTTTGGGACGCAAGGGAAATCTGCATATGTTAATCCCTTTTTGGCCTGTAGGGATAGGAGAGAGAAAAGAATTTTTGTTACCTTAACAACACCTTCAGGTGAAAAGGTTGAGGATAATGCAGGTATAATGTCAATAGTGGATAATTATATTGAACAAAAATTTGGGACACCAGTGGGAAACTCTGATAAATTTCATCAATTGTTTATGGCAGCCAATCTTCCGCATTTATCTGAAAACTGGCAGTAAGTATTACTTCAGGATTTTACTTTTCAAGAAATAAAAATGGTAATAGATTCTTTACATAAAAATGTTTCTCCTGGTTCAGACGGTTTATCAAGTGAGTTATACAAACTTTTGTGGCGTTTGATGCCATCAATGTTGGTATTGTTATACAATTTTTTATAACAGATATGATTTTGCTTACCCAAATGTATGAAGGTTTAATGGTTTTTCTATATAAAAATGGAGATCAGGCTGATATTAATAATTGGAGGCCACTGACATTATTGAATGTTGATTTTAAAATTTTTTCGAAGTTATTAGGGAATAGATTGTCTTTAGTGATGCCAGATCTTATAAGTAAGGATCAATATTGTTCTGTTTCAGGAAGACGGATTACTGAAGCATTGTTGTTAATTAGAGAAGTGATGGAATGTCAAAATGAATTGGGTTTGGTGGATTCAAATTTAGGGTATTTGGTGAGTTTGGATCAGGCCAAAGCTTTTGATGAAGTTTCGCATATTTATTTATGGAATTGTTTAGAAGCTTATGGTATTCCAACTTTATTTGTGCAATGGGTAAAATTATGTTATGCGTTGGCATATGTATTACCATATGAAAATGGGAGGTTGGGTTCCAGACATTCGATTTTAAAAGGAATGTGTCAAGGGTACCCGCTTAGTCCCCTTTTATATGTTTTTGCATTAGACCCGTTATTAAGATTAGTGGCTCGGTCTCCTAGAATTAAGGAAATAGGAGGGAAGTTTACAAAGATTGTAGCTTATGCAGATGATCTTTGTTTAATTTTAAAGGATAGTGAGTCAATTAGTATAGCGTGTACTTTAATAACAGAAGTTGGTAGTATTACAGGAGCCAGAATTAATTTGGAGAAAACACATTGTTTGTGTTTAAATGGATTTCCAAATATAAATACAATGGTAGGAGGATTTCAAGTGGATAGGGCTCCGTGTTGTATACTTGGGATATATTTTGGGGGTTTAGATATGGCAGAGTTTAATTGGCAAAATGCTCTATATAAAGGACAAAAGATGGTAGCAGGTTGGAATTGATGGAAGTTATCAAAATTAAAAAGGATTTATATGATTAAGACTTTTCTGCTTCCTGTTTTTTTATTCTTAAGTTATAATTTTTTGTTACCACGACATTTAGAGACTCAGTAAATGGGTTGTTTTTTTAGTTGTTTTTGGGGGAGTCATTTGAATCCCATATGTCGGAATGTTTATATTTACCAGTCCAAGTGGGAGGGGTTAATATGATTCATCCAGTATTATTTTTCTTTACGGTTTTTCTACATTGTAATATTGTACCTTTAATGACTGACTGTTCGCATGATTGGAGCCTCTTTGTAAAACAGCGTTTGTCTGGAGTTTTTGCAGACTGGAGATCGAATTCTTTTCATCATAAAAACAAAAGGCGGCCAAGATTGGCTAAGCGATGGGAAGGTGTGTTTGATAAAATTAAAGCTTGGAATATAGGTTGGTCATACAGTTAGGAAAGCCCTTTATGCAAATGTTTTACAAAGATGTTTTTTTGCTTCTCCTTTTTCTGGATTTTCGGTGTTACACCAACAAGAAATTGTAACTTACATAATGGATAAGCGGATACCAAAACATATTTGGGATGTAGTTTGGTTAGGACTACATAATAGGGTGAATGTTCATAGTAATCAGAAACATAAGAGTTTACAGGAACGTTATTGTCCGAGAGAATGTTGCCAATTAAAATTAGAAACCATGTTGCATATGTATTTTCAGTGTCCATATGCGCTTAGTTTCTGGGATGTGGTTAAGAATCGTTGGAAAAATAGTTTTTTTATACCAACATCCATGGAATTATTGTTCTACGGTATTTATGAAGGTTCTTTGTCAACAGATAGTCTTAGTACTTTAAGAGTGATACATGGGCATTTCTTATATTGGTTATGGATTAGTAGATGTAGGTTGTTACAACAACAACGGATTTCTACTGAGGAGTTATTTTTTATGTTAAGTTCAGATTTACGTCATTTGAAGCAGACAGAACAAATGCAATATAATATTGTTTTTTGGACTTCTTTATGGGAGAGATATGGCTTTATCTGATTTTGTACGATTGTACACTTATTTTTGTTTGATTTTATTTTCTTTTCCTGATCTTGTATGATATTACTTTGTAAATTGTATATTAGCTATGATTTAAAAAAAAAATTCCCTACTATTATAGTGGGGCAGTGGGAGAGAGTTGGTTTATACTGTTTCTACTATGTTTAGAGTATTTGTATGAATTAATACTTATTTATGTTTCTTGATTTTTTTTCCTTTATTGGAATAATGTATGATGTATTAATGATTTGTATAATTTTATTATGATTTGTTCAGATTTCAATAAAAATTCCCCTACTGTTTGGCCAGTAGGGGGACAGGCTATCTTGTTGCAGGATGGCCACTACGGGTGAACGTTTGGAGGAGAAGGTTGTGGATGCTACAGGCAAGGAGGCCGTGCAGCTCACAGAGACTGAATCGCAGATACTTTCTTTTCTGGAGACTGACGGTGAGGAAATCTTTCACAAAGCAATATCAACAAGCGAGGCTTTTGTTCTGATGTCTAGTTTTTCCAAGGATGAAAGAAATGACGGGAGTTCCTTGATGGCTGAGACAGCGGAGGCTCCTGTATGTTTAAATATTTCTAGCACTACAGCATTCCATTCAGCAGCTGATTCCCTGGTCACACGAGATATCTGGGTTGACACTCAGAATGCGAAAGTAATTGCAAAAGAGCTTAAGTCACATACGAGTGAAGCACAGCCTGTTGTTATGGGTGGAAATACTCAACAAGTGCTTCATGTGAATAGTGATGTAAATTCAGGAGCGGTGAAGAGCCTAGAGCCATTGGAAGGTCCGTTGGCTTCAGTCAGTGAAAAGTCCGCTCCTACTATCTCTTCTAAGCCGCTACCGGTGAGTACTCCTCAGACTAAAACTGTCATTAGAACAGGGAACCTAAACAAAGAGACGGGTTTTATGTTTAAGCCTGCAGGAGTTGGAAATATGATTTTGACCTTTCAGTACCCTATAAAATATCAAACGGACATAAACAATCAAGATGGGGTAACTGAGTTTAGTTTCAGTAAAAAGGCAACTCCACATGTGGATTTTGTTAATCAACACGCAACTTCTAAAATAAGAATGGACAGTAATGAGACAATTTCAGAGGTGCCTGTTGCTTCTTCCGACACAACAATTGACCCCCAATTTCATGACAAGACTTGGTCTCCACAGGGCACCCTGTTAGCAGCTGGCTGGGAGAAAACGGCAAATGGAGTCTGGACTCCTTACCTAGCATGGGACCCAGTGCTTGATCTGCACAACGGCTCTCCTGGGTGGAAACCAGGTGGAGCACAAGATTTGGTAGCAACAGAAGGGTATGTATACAACAGTTCCCTGCACAAAGTCATACATGAGGGACTTGGTGCTAAGGTGGACATGAGAAATAATGATAAAAATACTGTTTTGACAGCTACATCTAGTGTAAAGAGTACAGCTGAAAAACCTTTAATGTCTGCATTAATTACTCAGGTGAAAAGAGAGGCTGCACCTAGATGCAATGCCGTACGTATCAGATACAAAGGGGGTCTGGCTGAAAGACCGGACAGGTATTATGTGGTAAAATTGCTTATAAAAGATTCTCTCCGTTTCTCTCCCAGAGATGTGTTTGCTTTTATTAACATCTCGGGAGAAGACAATTATGACATCAGCTTCCACTCTGCTTATTTATTAGATCTGTTTTGGGAAAGGTATGGCCAAGTGAAGTTCTCCCCAACATGGACTCCCTTTTTAGTTATTCCACTTACTAAACTTTTAATTAAACACGAAACAGTAATGTTTAGGAATGAGGGAGTCTATGTTGAGGATATTACTTATTGGTTATCCCAGAAATGCGATATTCAAGGGGACCCGGATCCAATTTTAGATTCAGAACAATTCTGGACAGGAGGATGGAAATTCAAAGTTAAATTGTGATAGTCTGAAGTGGGGGTAGAGCATATCCCCAATTCCTTTCTGTTGGGAATGGATAGAGGGGTTTGTTTCTATAGTGACCAGCCCAGAGCCTGTTATAAATGCAGTTCAAAAACACATCTTTCTAGCACATGTGATCGGCCAAGATGTGATAATTGTGGGGAGGTAGGTCATGTCACAATGCAGTGTGCTAATCATACTAGATGCGACCTCTGTGAAGAGTACGGGCACGCCTTTAGAGAGTGCCCCTGGGCAGTTAAGAACAAAGCCTCTTGTGGAAGCACTGATTTGATCATTCAACAAGCCCAAGAGGCTGTGGAGGGATCGTCATGTGGAACTACTGGAATGCCCCCCCCTTACCTCAAAGACCAGTTGATATCCACCCGGTGGCGATGGTAACTCTTCCATCTCCTCCCCTCTTCCCCGAGACAAAAATTAAACCACTTAAAGTGGAGAAAACAGTTCAGAATGCAGATTTATTAAAGCCAGTCTGTTATAAGGAACCAGAAGACAAATCATTAGTTGTTTCAGCTCAGCAGTTGCCATTACCTCCAAGGAGGTCTAGTAGGAACTTTAAAACATTTCCACCCCCTGTCATTGAGCCAGTTGAATCACAGAATTCCTATGCAGCCCTTTTTCCTACATAGAGAGACTCAGAAATGGAAGTTGGGGACTCTGACTCCCAAAAATCAGTACAGGATATTTCAGGAGCACTCATAGAAGATTATAAAGAAAAAAAGAAAAGAAAAAAATGAGGTTCAGTTCCCCTAATTTGGTGTTTGTAATGGGATTCCTCTGGGCTTCATTAAATACACACAGTATATTGAATAATATCAAACGTAAAGCAGTTTTTAATTTGTTGCACGATAGGAATATTTCTATCTGTTTTCTGCAGGAGACCTGGATGTTTTCTAAAGAACAGATTTACTCCTTTAAAAACGATTGGCCATGGGGACCTTCCTATTGGTCATTCGGTAGAGAGAAAGCAGACGGTATTGGGATTCTTTTTAACTCTTATCAGTTTGTTCTTTACAAACTAATTGATTTAGTCCCTGGAAGAGTATTAATTAAAGACGGTAAATGGCACTCTAATACTTACAGGTTGATTAATCTTTATAATCCCCAGATGAAAGCAACTAGAATTTCCTGTATGAAAGACATTCAGCCTTACTTGGTCACCTCTTTACCTAGCCTTTGGGGAGGAGACTTTAATTGTAATTTAATTTCTAAAGGAGTTACTTCTAAACAAATTTATTGTGATACGAATTGTCTGAAGTCAATCATTAAACTGGCAGATCTTACTAATTGCAACCAGTTTGATAGCAACGGCCCTGGATGTACCTTTTTTAAGGGGAATAAGGGGTCTATAAAAGATTATTTATTTACTTCTAAAAACATTCCTGTTAAAGCATTTAAAAGGGTGCCCATAGAATTCTCAGACCACATGTTGCTCCAGGTGGAGGTAGAAGCTAATTTTAAGCAGTATTATCAGGGAAAAAGATGGAAGTTAAATACTTCCATTTTACAGGAGCAGATGGTTATAAACTCTATTAAGATAATCTTAAATGCCAGATTATCGGTAGGTTTCTTGTATTCAGATCTAGGGGTATGGTGGGAGGAAACGAAAAAAGATTGTATTACATGGTTTAAAGGATACGGGACACATCAGAGGAATTCTAATTTTCTATCTTATTTGAGGCTCAGAGCTCATTTGCAACATTTAATTTCGGTTGCCAATTCTTTGAGGCAGGACTTTTCATTACAGATTAATAATATTAGATTACAAATGAGACAATTGCAATATGATAGGGCCAGAACTTTGCAAGCTCTATTAAATAACCATATGAAAAAAGTCTGTCATAGGGGGCCCTTATTTATTATGTAAAACAATTAGAGATTCTTCAACCTTAGATTTTTTGGAATCAAATTCAGGTAGAGTAGATGATATACAGTCAATCAGCACTTGTATTGAAGCACATTTTCAGGAGCTCCAACCTCAATCCGATCCATCTACTCAAGAGATTAACAATTATTTAGGTCCTTCACCCCCCCCCCCTTAGGTTTAGATCAGGAAATGGTTGCTAATATGAAAAAACCTTTTTCACCTCAGGAAATTGAGGTGGTCCTTTCTAACCTTAAAGATAATATTTCCCCAGGTTTGGATGGATTATCTAATCCTTTTTATAAAGCTTTCCATACAGAAATGGTAACTTGTTTATCTGTAGTATTTAACAAATTCATTGCCGGGGAACCTATCCCGGGTTCTTTTTCCAAAGGGTTGCAGATCTATATTTTTAAATCTGGAGATAAAGAGAACATACGGAACTGGAGACCAATTACTCTGTTGAATTCAGATTACAAAATTTTCGCCACCCTAATCAATAATAGACTCAAAAAAAATGGCAAATTTAGTCATTTCACCAGTACAACATTGTGGATTAGCTAATAGGAGAATTCAATCAGTACTTACTATAATAAGGGATTTGATTGAGCACTTGACTGATTTGGGTAGTACTGGCAGTCTGATTTCACTTGATCTTGAGAAAGTTTTCGATAGGGTTAACCATTTATTCCTGTTCACAATCTTAGAATATTTTGGAATTCTAATGGAATTACTTAATTTAATAAAAAGTTTGTATGCATCAGCTAAAATATATCCCATTATTAAAGGGACAGTAGGGACAGGGTTGGTGATTAAAACTGGGGTTCACCAAGGCTGTCCATTAAGTTCATTATTGTACATTTTTTCATTAGAACCCCTGATTAGAGCAATAAATATCATCCTGAAGTGGGAGGGTTTTAAAATTCCCTTCACAAACACTTTCCTAACAATACAAGCATATGCAGATGACGTATGTCTATTCTTTAAACATTTAGAACAACTTGGAGTTTTCTTTCAAGCGTTTCAGATATATGCTAATCTCTCTAAATTAACTATTCAAAATCAAGAGGTTTATTGATGGGATGTACTTATCAGACCCCCATACAATACAAAACTATTAAAATAACAACTGAACCCATTGGTATTTTGGGGGTTGTTTATGAAACACAAAATCTTCCAGTCGATAATTGGGTAAAGGTTTTGGATAAAGTGGAAAGGAAAATAAATAGATGGAAACAGTTTCATTTTAGCAAAATAAAAAGAGTACAGATATTAAAACAATTTATTTTGCCATGTTTACAATATATAGCTGGAATTTATCCCCTGCCCACCCATTTAGAAACAAAACTATATAGTCTTTGTTTTCAGTTATTATGGGTAATAGGCTTAACCTGATTAAAAGATGTTATACATATCTGGATAAAACTAAGGGAGGTGTAGGAATGATTGATCTGGTGGTTTTTTGCTTTACTTTGGTTTTGTTTCCCCATTCATTAAAAAATAGTGTAGGTGTCCCAGTTAGGTATGAGGGACTGTGGTTTAAGGAAACAATAGGACATTATTTATCAGCTTGGATGCATTGTGCACCAAAATTGAACCCTCATATTTCCCTTCTGGCATTTTTTAGGCCCGCCGCTCAGAAACTCTATAAATGGAAGATAACAAAAAACCAAATTAGTGGGTGCTTCTCTCAGAATCTGTATAAAGAGGTTATAGCCCTCATCTACCCCATTGTTCCTGGTTTTAAAAATTGCCCTTCAGCCTTGAATCATAATGTAATAAATCAGTTAAATAATCCTAGATTACCTCCCTATATGTGGGAGACACAATGGCTAATTATGTATGAGCGTTTAAATATTAGGTGGACAGCAAAATATAAGGCAAAAGAAGAGAGGAACTGCCCATTTTTAGAATGTATTAACCAGGAAGAATCTACGGAACATTTTTTTCTGTATTGTTCCTTTTCAACAACACTATGGGCCTATTTAGCAAGGAAATGGTCAATGACTTGGTTAGTAAAACCAACTTATGATTTATTAGTAATTGGAAATTTCCCTCCAAAGTTAAAGAAATATGAGAAAGGTCCTCTATGGGTGTTTATTGCTTGTTTACAATTCTGTCTGTGGCAAGTTCGATGTCAATGGGTTTTATATCAAAAGAAAACCTCAGAGGAAGGGTTTTGTCTGTATGTTACTAATGAACTACAAAAAGTATACCTTACAGATATACAAATGTATAATGTAGAGAAAGTTAATAAATGGTGGAAAGGATTTTCACATATTATTAAGTATAAATAGAAAGAACGCTTTTCCTTAAGGAACAAAAAGGAAAAAAAAAATTTAGAAATAATGTCTATAAGAAATTGTTCAGTAATTGGATGGTGGATTTCCTTTATCTTTGGTTGTCTCTGGTTTTCCTTTTTTCTCTTTTTTTCCTCTCTCTCTCTATCCTTGTGATTCTGACCTGTAAATAATGGTAGTTGTTTATTCTATGAAATAATTGTATTATGCTGTATTACGCTTTATTATAAAAAAATCACCCCTACTCTTTTTGATAAGTGCCATGGGATCTTTAACATCCACCTGAACTACCACCAATCCAGGCAGATGGGACCTCGGTTTAACATCTCATCCGAAAGACAGCACCTCAGAAGTGCAGCACCCCTCTCATGCTGCACTACAGTGTCAGTATTGGGATATTAACCCAAGTGCCAGATGTGGGAACTGAACCCACAGCCCTCTGATCTCCCGGCCTCAGAGGCGAGTGCACTACCTACTGAGCCACTGACACTGCATCTGCCATTATATATAGGATAAAGTATGGGGTGCAGTGTGTTAAAAGAATTTAACACACACCTGAGTTGTTGGATGGCACATAAACCCTGAAGGGCGAAGCCCGAGGGGTTTATGATTGCCATCCAATAATGAGGGTGTGTGTTAAATTCGAGTGAAACACACTGCATCCCATATTTTGTTTTATATAATTGAAGGGTGCCATTTTTTTCCTGTTGAGGTTTGAGTGTGTAGTCCGCAATTTGAAATCTAGTCATTTTTTTTTTAATTTTACTCAGGGAATACAAGGAAAATGAGAAGGTTTAGTATGCAGCAAATGGCAGTGAGGAGGTGAGTGTTTATGGACAGTGCTTTGAAAGAAAAATGGATAGTGTGAAGCTCGAGTGCATTTGAATGGGAAGGAACCGCATGAATGCCATAATACCTACTCAGGTATTACGGTATTTAATACAAGTTTTTTCCGATTGATAAAAAACAGAACCCAGAAATTATATACATATATACATTTATATTTCAACTGCAGCTTAGGGTGCACCCTGCTACAACACGGAATCCGCCACACAGGGAGCATAACAGGAGAAATTCATAAATATGGAGATATTTCAAATTTGTCAATTAGTCCCCGAGTCATAACATTAAGCTTAAATATCCAATAGCCCTCTCTACAAGACAGTTTGTGGTGGGTGAGCATGGCTGTAAGATGGGCTTTTTTTTGCATATTAAAGTTATTTAGCAACACTGCTTAAGTGTCTCCTGAGTGTGGTTACTTTTTTGTTCTATCCTATATTTGATATTTACTCAGATACAGAACATTGTTGATATTAATTCAATTTGTGTGATTGCTGGAAGTTTTCTGTTTCTGCATTTTATTGTATAGCACAGTGGTAGTGGTAGTGTGGGATTACCAGAAGAGATTTTCTTTTCATAAATAAACAATTACAACTAAGATAGGGTTTTCTTTATAAATAAAAACATGTTTCCGTTATTTTAAAGTGTGGTTGGGGAGCTACTAACAGATGTTTAGGTTATTCTTCACTAAATAGATTATTAGGTAGCCTTGTTAATGAAAAAGGCTGCTAACTTCATATTTCAAATATTCTTGACTAGATTAACTTAGGTTATAATTTAGATTCATATAGCACGTTCACAAAACAATTTGCATACCAGTGAGTTGGACATTGACAGTACAGTGACCGTACACAGAAAAATTAAGCAGACCTTATGTGGTTGACAACATAGAAACATAGACAAAGATGGCAGAAGAAGACCAATGAGCCATTTCATCCACCTGTAACACCCTATCATGCCACAAGACCTTTTGGCAATACAGGGTCTTTGTCTACACTATCTACCCCTTGCTCCCTGTTTTACTACAGTCCTCCAGAGTAACTACCAAGCCCTTAACTCTGTCCTGACTGTGTTTGACACTATTAATGGTTTTGGCACCTACTGCCTCCACTGGCAGACTGTTCTATGGCTCAGCCACTCTTTTTGTAAAATAAAACTGTCTCTACATCTGTCCAGACCCCACTCCCATTAGCTTCCACTTGTGACCTCGTGTTCCAGATCTGATACTCTTGTTTAATAACTCCTCACAGTTCACCTTGTCCATTCCTTTCAGGAACTTGAAGGACTCTATCATATAACTGTCTCTTGTCTGGCCTGCAGTGAGTATGTGTTCAGTGCCCTAAGTCAGTCCTCATAGGATCTACCCTGCTGACCTTGAATCATTTAGATTACCCTACTCTGCAGCCTGTCACTGTTTTTCCTTAGCTGAGGATTCTAAAACTGGCCAAGGTACTATAGATGTGTTGTCAACAGTTATCTATAGCAAAGTAGTACCATCTATTTCCCCCTGCTGTCAAAACCCCTCCCAATATACTCAGCATCCTGTTTGCCTTAATGTTCAGTAAGCCTTGTTATACTGGCTAGATTGTTTAAAGAGCAGCTAACATGGTCTGGGCAGGCAACTCATTCCAGGGAGTTGCCTGCCCAATGACCTAAATGAGCTAGTTTGAAAACTTTTTTAAACACTTTAAAGACTTAAATTTTATGTTAGTTTGTCCAGTTCATAACTTCCATGTTCGAGCTGAATGACTGCCGAATGATGCAGCCCCGCACAAAAAAACAGCACTTTGATGATGTAGAGTAGGGAACAAGGCTGCAGACACTGTATGTAGTAACTAATAGGATCAGAGGAGGGGCCTGTCTGAATGTACTAACATTATCTTTTCTGGCAGTTCTACATGTATGGGGTTATAACATATGTGATATATTAGCCTCATACATGTAGAACTGCCGGCAAAGATAATCTTAGTTCATTTACACAGCCTCCCTTCCCTGATCCTATTAGTTACTACATACAGTACCTGCAGCCCTGTTCCCTACTCTACATCATCAAAGTGCTGTTTTTCAGGGCAGGGCTGCAGAACTTGGTGGCCGCTTGGCTCGTACGAGGAAGTTCTAAGCTGACCAAACTAAGGTAAAATTAAAGTCTTTAAACTTTATAAAAAAGGTTTTAGACTAGGTCATTGAACTAATCAGGCAGGTAACTCCCTGGAACGAGTTGCCTGCCCAGATTGTAAGAACATGTCAGCAGCTCTTTAAGGAAGTCATTTATTATAACTTCTAGGTCCCTTTCCTCAGAAATAAAGACCAACTTAACTGCTGCCATTCAGTACTCTGTTCTGGGGTTCTTGTTCCCTATGTGCATCACCTTGCAGTTTGTTGGCATTGAACTTCAGCTGCCACACCCTGGACCACCTCTCCAGCCTTTGCAGATCCCTCTGCATCTCCCTTACCCCCTCCTCACTGTCAGTCCTACCACAGAGCTTAGTGTCATCTGTTAAGAGGCACATCTTGAACTGCATTCCTTCTGCTTTGTCACTGATGAACAAATTGAAAAGGACTGGACCCAGGACTGATACCTTTGGCACTCCACTGGTGACCTCCTTCTACTCAGATCTGACTCCATTTACCACTACCCTCTGCTGTCTTCCTTACAACCAGCTTCCCACCAATCTATGTCCTTTGCTAACTCCCCCCATATAATTGTGGACCATTGCTGAACTGCTTTTGTTGAGAATGGAAAGGTTGGTCAGGATACCAGGGTAGTCCTTTTGATGAATAGTACATGAGGGCTTTGACTTCCACTCAGACAAGTGTCAGAAATAGACAGAAGATACCTTGGTGTAACAATTTATCTGAAAGATGGCATGATGTGAGCCCCAAATCCCTGGTGTGAGAGTCCAGGGGCAGAAACAAATTCTTAAGCCATAGCCGTGTTGTCAGTGGGGTAGCAGTTTCAAACAAAATGTGTAAAATGTTCCCTCTTAAAACTCAACTTATGTTACAATAGCCACTGTTTTCTGGCTTAAGGGGGTACTAAATGTTATTTCACCAGATAGATGGATCAGTTACATATGACTTGATTTCATGACCTTCTGGCCTAAAGGAGAGTGTGCAACTAACAGAGCCACACTGATAGCGTAAATAATAAAAATACACTTTTTTTAAAACATCTTAAACTGCATGCTTATCTCTTTATATTGCTTTTCTTTTTCAGGAACCCACCATGGGATCTTCTGTATTGTATTAGCATTGCAAACCTACACTGCCACTAATGCACTGCCTAAGGCTGTACACAAGAGTGCCTTTATTCAACAGCCATGTATTGTTCCAATAAGAAATGGATCCTTGTATACCTACAATGCCACAGAAATAGGGCTCTGTCTGGATACCTCACTGAGTCTGCTGTCTAAGCCAAGGTCGATGAGTCTACATGATGGAAACTGCCTTAAATTCTCAAAGAGAGGCTTCTGGATTTCATAAGCAATGCTCTCTAGAATGAAATGCACTTCTTGTTTTCTTTGATTGTATGTAACTATGTTTTACAGTGTAATTTTCGTACTGTACATCTTAGTCATTTACTGGGCTGCCAGTGTTTTCTGTTAAAGAAAACAAACCTAGAAAACCAAACATTTCATCAGTGATGGCCAGGCAGGAAAACTGAACACTTGCCCAGACCAGAGTCAATAGTGCTGAATATTGAAGCAGTTAAAAAAATTAGAATTTGTATTAATAATATTGGTTAAGATGTTTGGGAAATGCAATAAACAGATCGTCTTGAAAATATTCTTTAAATGAAATACAACTGAAAAAATCAGTATGATACTGTTCTATGACCAATGGATCTAGGCAGTGATGAAATATACAATTTGCTTATGAGTGCATGGGAAAATGTTCTTAATGTGCAATTTAATCAGTCTGTTAGATTTTATCCCTTTTAGTTGAAATTGATTTGCAGGTGGTATTTATTACCCTAGCTACTTATTCTAGGAAACATGCTGCCAAGCCAAAGGTAATTTTGCCAAAATGGCAATTGTTCTATCACCTAGTAAAATGTAAGATTGTACAAAGTACCTCACATTAATCATGATCTTTAATTATACTCCCAATAACCTAATTAGTTAAAAAATAATTAACAATATAGTATTTTCCAGAGCTTATAGGACTAACATCCATTGGCCATCTGTGGTGCAAAACTTTAAACTTGGTTTCAAAATAATGGTACCATAACCGCTGGGTATCCTCATCCATCCCCACTGGCCAATGCACGATCATAAATCTTTTGGCTGCCAGAGGTCAATCCCCCTGTCTCCAGCCAAAAACTCTAGTCTGACACTTCTCTAGCAGAGAGAGGAAAGCAAAAAACCAAAACGCCAAACACAGGCACATCATGCAAAAGACAGAAAATATCAAGGATCAACACCAGCAGTCAAATGCAGTGTCAAAATAATAGAGGTTTACTCAAAAACCAAGGGTACAGATATTATGCAGGTGAAAAAATAGCAATACAGCCAGGTACCTATAACCCAAGCCCCCAGCAGTCTGCAGGTGATTGATAATGTAGATTAAACAGGAAGACCTAGAGTCCCCCCTACTAAAAAAATGCAAGGGCTATAATACACAAACATGTGGTGCTAGGAATAACAAATCAGCATAATTAGAAAAACCCTCCCCAAATCTGAAGGAACACAGGTGATTCCAGCTTCTGTAAAGAAACCAGGTTGTCTATCAAGGGAGGGCCTCTGAGCACTATAAAGGTTGCAGGTATAATCACCTTTACCAGATGAGTAAATACCATTATCCACTGCCACCTTTCTAGTGCTCAGAGAACCATAACCACTGGGTTATTTGTAGCAGCACCCAGGAAAACCATGGATGGGATAAACAAAAGATGAATACCATTAGGAAGGACACCCTACAGCAGTCTGAAACACTGCTCTGCCAAACCTGGCTCTATTGGCAGAAGCCACATCAAGCCGGTAATGGCAGACAAAAGTATGAACGGAAGACCAAGTGGCCGCACAAATGTCCTGCACAGAAGCACCACCCCTTTCAGCCCAAGAAGCAGAAAGGACCCTGGTGGAATGAGCTCAAATGCCACTAAGAAGGCCCTTACCGGCAATCTGGTAAGTTGCCGCTATGGCCCTCCTGATCTAGCCAGCAATAGCAGCTTTGGACGCTGCCTGGCTCATCTTAGTACCAGAACAGAGCACAAACAGGCAGTCCAAATGCCTGAAGGCTTCAGTCATCGCCAGATACCTCTTAAGTAAAGAAACCATATCCAGACGGTGGGAAATTCCCTCTGGATTCCCTTCCACCCCTGGCATAGTTGGCAAATGAATGGCCTGTTTCAAATAAGAAGGCAACACAACTTTTGGTGTAAAGGAAGAACTGGTACCAGAGACACCCGGTCACTATAAAATATGAGAAAAGGTTCCCAGCAGGAAAGTGCTTGCAGTTCCCCCACTCTCTTGGCCAAGTACATAGCTGTGAGGAACACAGTTTTAATGGTCATCCAATAAGGGGAGTCGAGAACAAATGGAGGCTAGTCTAGGCCTTCCAACTCCAAGTTGAGCTGCCATGGGGGACATGTGGGACAAACCCTGGGAGTAGAAATCTGCACAGTTCACAGAAGACGGACCACCTCAGGATCAGAACCCACGGGCCCCTCCTCTGGCAGGGAACCCCATATCACAGATATTGCAGAGGCCTGTACTCTCAGCGAGGAATAGGCCAAGTCCTTTTCAGACCCATCATTGAAGAAGTCCAGAATTTGGGGAAGGCCTGCCACTGAAGGAGACAAGCCTTTAGCTGCACACCATTTACAGAAAATCTGCCAGTTTCTTTGATATGTCTTATTTGTGGAAGTTCTCCTGGATCTCAATGAGCAATCCACCACTCTGGTGGAATAGTCCTTCTCTAACAGTCTTGTCCTTTCAGCATCCAAGCCATCAGCGAGAGATCCTGTGGACTGTGGTATAATATCAGACCCTGCCATAGCAAGTCCAGATGCAGAGGCAGGCACCAGGGTGTATCTATCAGCATCACTTGAAGTACAGAGTACCACGATCTCCTCAGCCAGTCTGGTGCCACCATCAGAACTGCAGATCTCATTTCCCGGATCTTGAGTGGTACTTTGGTTATCATCAGAACTGGTGGAAATATGTAGGCCTTCTTGAAACTCCACATTGCTGTCATTGTGTCGACCTCTTCAGCCTGGCTGTCTGGGAAGCGTGAGTAAAACCGGGACAGTTGAGTGTTGTGCCCCGAGGTCATGGAAGCCACCTGAAACAGCTCCCACCTCTGGTCGATTGTCTGAAAAACCTGAGGATGTAGCTGCCACTCTGGCTGGTCCAGAGTTACTCAACTGAACCAATCTGCCTGTAAATTGTGCCTCCCAGCCAGATATGTGGCTGAGATGCTCTTTAGATGTTTCTCCACCCAGCACAGGGTCTGTAGCACCTCCTGGAATATGGATATGCTTCAGGTCCTACCTTGCTTGTTGATGTATGCCATGGTGACCTGATTGTCCTGACCAGAACTAACTGACCCTGAATCTAAGGGGCAAAGAATAAAAGGGGGCCTGTACACTGCCCTCATCTCTAGCACATTGATAGGCAGATGCAACTCTGTCTGGGACCACCTGTCCTGTGTCACATGATGCTCCACCATGGTACCCCAGCCAAAGAGGCTGGCATCCATTGTGATGGTCATTGACTGGGGTGGCACCAGTGTTACCCCCGACATTAGATTCTGCCAGTCCATCCACCAGTTGAGACTCCAAAAGATGTCCAGATTTGGAGCGATTTTGAAGTCAAAATCCTGGGTGGACTGGTCCCATGCGTCCAGGACATACTTTTGCAAGGGGTGCATATGTAATCATGCCCCCAGCACCATGGCTATCATAGCTGCCATGAGGCCCAACAATTGCAGGTATGTGCGTACGGGTTTGTATGGTTGGTCCTGTATGGAGCCCAGGAGCCGAGTTATGTTGTTTGCCTTGTCCTTTGTCAGGTAGACCCGGGCCACGGCCATGTCTGTGCAGGCGCCCAGGTGAGTAAGAACCTGTGTAGGCTGCAGCTGGTTCTTTTCCCAGTTTATGACCTATCCACAGTGTTGTAAGCACTGGAGCACTGCTTCTGTATCCCTTCTGGCCTGGTCTGGGTGCCTGGCCTGAATCAGCCAGTCATCTAGATATGGGATAACATGTATGCCCTTTTTTTGGAGGTCCTCTGCTAGAACTACTAGCGTCTTCATAAAGACCTTAGGTGCTGATGCCAAATCGAATGGGAGGCATGTGTATTAGAAATGATGCCCAAAAATCTGGAATCAGAGAAAACAGTGGTGTTGGTTGTGGATTGGGTTATGCAGGTAAGCATCCTTGACGTCTACTGAGGCCAGAAAATCACCTGGCTGAATTGCCACCAGGGTTGATTGGTGAGTCTCCAATTTGAACCTCTTGTAAGTTACAAACTTGTTGAGGAATTTGAGGTTGAGAATGGGGCAGAGGCCCCCTGCCTTTTTGGGGACCATAAAGAACATAGAGTATACCCCAGTGTCCCACTTGTGAGCCGGAACAGGGGCTATCACCCCACTCCTGGTGAGATTGGCAAGGGCCAGCTGAATTGCCTGTACCCTTGTGGGGTTCTTGGGCACTGGGGAAATCATCGGTCTGTGTGGAATTGTCTTTTGAGAAAACTCTATAGCATAGCCATGGAACACGACTTCCTGGACCCAGTGGCCCTTTGTAGTGTGGTCCCATTGATCGGCGAACAACTTTAGTCAGCCTCCCCACAAGGGGGCAGTCCACCGGGGCCCTTTTCCATCATTGGTTGTTGGCAGTGGAGCCACTGCCAAACCTGTTTTCCTTAGTCTCTCCCCCCCCCCCGTTTTATTGAAATTCCCCCTGAATTTGTTATTCCGAGACTGAAACTGGGATCTCTCTGCCCCACCCCTCTGGGTCTGGGTTGCTGCCGCTTTGGTCCGGTTCCAAGCTCCTCTAAATCTGGAGTGAAAGGGCTGGCTGGAGGGGTGGAAAAGGTCCTTTTTCTCTGCCACCTGCTTAGTCCCTGCTCTGTCCTTAAGGAATGGGGTGAGGGCTTCCTTGAACAGGTGGCCCCTTTGCAGGGGAGCTTCATCAGGGTCACCTTCAACTCAGCATCCGCCTGCCATAACCTGAGCTATAACGCTCGTCTGGCTCGGTTTGTCAAGACAGCTGCCCTGGCGTTAAACTCGATGGAGTCCAAGAAAGCATCTGTGAGATAGCGCACTGCCTGCACTGCGCAGTTCACCTGCTCTGCCAGCGGGGAATCTTCCAGGAGCCCATCTGCGATGGTTTCCACCTAGTGCAGGAGTGTTCTACTGGCATACCACATCACTGTTTCTGCAGATAAGACCATCCCCATCACTTCATGGACCCATTTTAGCAATTCCTCCACCTTCTTGTCCATCGGGACTTTTAGCACTGTGGCATTCTCTACTGGTATGACAGTATGCCTGGCCAGTGCAGACACCAGGGTGTCTACCTTTGGGGCTGAATGCCAACCCATCTGATAGAACTCAGTGAGGGAGTAAAATTTCTGCATGGCTCTTTTTTCCAGGATACTGGCTGGCTCCAACACCTCCAGTTCCTTGGTCAAGATGGCATAGAGAGCTGGGCAGACAGGGAAGCACTGCTGTACTGACTTTGATTAGGACAAGAGGTGGGTCTGAGGAGGTGTGAGGCTCTTCTTGCTCCACCAGGATCTGCAGGACTTCCCGGATAAGGTGAACCAGTGATCACGTTCTCCTGTGGACACAGCTTGCCTGATGCCTGTCTCAGATCCTGTTCCACCTCATCTTCCTCCAGTGAGCCTGGATGGTCTTCTGCCTGCCTGCATTTCTTCCTTCATGGCTGCAGGCTCAGTGCTGTGCCTGTGCATTTTTTTCACTGCTGTTTGGGGCTCGCTTATGGGCTGCTGAGCTTGCAACGTCTCCAGCCACTAAAACAGCAGGCCTGCCTGTGTGGTGTTCAGCATGAGCAGGGCCATGGGAGTCGCTGGTTCTTCATGGATTGTCACCACTTCCATGGAATTCTGTGGAGTGTCAGACTCAGTGATAGTCAGGGCCCCTACTTTTCTGCGGCACAGTGGGACCAAGTTCTGAGGCAAGACTACCATTTGCCGCAGAACTTCTGCCGCGGTGGTTTGTAATTTCTGCAGAAGTTCTGAGGCACTAACAAACTACCACATCACAGTGTCAGCTTGTCATCCTGACTTCACTTTCATGGCAGTGGTTATAGCAATCAGGATGGTGGAAAGCACAGTAACACTAGTTCAAAAAATAACAGATTTATAAAAACAATTTTATGCCTAAAAAGGCAAAACAATTGTCTCTCCCTTAGGTCCTAGCCTGTTGCATAAATGATATATGCAGAGGGGATCTTATGTGATAAATAAGGTATTTCTATGTGCATGCTATCTATCCCACTAATGAGGTTTCCACTGTCTATCACTTATATATTTGTATGTGCTTTCTACACCACTCATGAGGTTCCCACTGTGTATCACTTGTTTATTTATATGCAATCTGTAACATACATACAGATATGCATGTGTGTGTGTGGTGAGAGAGATAGAGATACTGTATATATGTGTGTGTGTGTGTGTGTATCTATTATAATTTTTTTTAATTTCAATGAACTTGCATCATCATTCATACAGGTCCCATTGGAAATGGAATAGAAGAGTTATTGCAAAACTCATTTTTCATGTCAACCTACTTTCCCTGACACACTGTGTAACACCATCAGGCCATGACATGCATGTGAACCAATTGTGAGATACAGCTCTCCGGCCCATCACAATGTGTCCACCATGTGACAGAACACTGCACTATACCTTCCCAGGCCCCGAGCAGTGATGTGTTCCACCAATCCTTGTGCTGCCCAGCCAGCTCCCAGAGCTAATCTCTGAACCTGAGCTGCTGACACGGAAACACAGCATACTACCCTCTGGCCCAACAGCTGTCCCTGCACACATTTCTCAATAACTTTTAGATGATTCTATCAACCAATGACAATATGTAATCAATAACCCTGGCAAAATTGCGTACAGTGCAATTATTTATTTAACAAGTCTATTCTTTCAACAGGTCTACACATTATTATATTTCACTTTTCTGGGCATAATTACTTTATTTTTCTTAAACATTTAGACAGTTAAATTCATTTTGCCAGTTATTCATTTCAGATAGCATCTCTATACCTTAAAGGCACAAATAGGTTTATAAAAAGTGAGGTATGGACTTAACAGGTCTGTGCTATTGACAAGGTTTTGTTTAAGTTGGCCATAGTGCAACAATGTAGGACTGAAAATTGTATTAGGCTGTAGTGCAGGTTGAGCAAATATCACCATGCACGATGTGCTGTGCCACCATCTCTGGCAGTAGAAGCTGTGGTAGATAAGTGACTGTTCATTTCTGTTGCAGAATGCAGCCATTTCATTAGCTAATGTATGATGTTATAGCAATGATAAACATCACATTCTGAACATATAGGGGTTTTGGATATAAAAAGAGGGGAAAGGAACCAAATTCTATGTATAAACAGAAATATTAATAAAAAATCACCAAGAAGAGTGAATTCTGAGGCACCGCAGAAGTTCTGCGGTAGATTGCAAGTTCTGCGCAAAATCCTGCGGCACAGAATTCTAGGGCCTTGACGATAGTGCACACTGCACACAAAGCTTCCCCCACATGTGATTCTAGAAGCTTCACCCTACATTCTATGCAGGCAGACATAGCAATGAAGGTTGGTGATGACTCCCATCTGTGTGGGGCAGACAAGAAAAACTGGATCAGAAACATGTCTAGTGGGCATTTATTAGCTTACAAGAGCAGCAGTCGATCTGCCCAGCCCAGACAGAAAGATTGTTTTGGAACAATGAGTATGTGCCTTTAAGAGGAGACAGTGACCCTACACAAAACGGCTGCCCACATGGTGGGGGCATCCAATTTCTCCTGTGCTTTTGGCTGCCCTCCTCAAAATGGCGGTCTCAGTTGCCCTCCATCAACATGGCCACCGATCAGCGAGAGTTCACAGGAAGAGCTGCAAGATTTGCTTCTGTCTCATGATGTGCACCCCCCCAGAACTCTCCACAGGTGGGAAATCACCCACAGACATGGGTCCGATTACATTAGGTGGCCCACTGATCAGCACGTCACTTTTGTGCCTCTCCTGCATGGTGCTGGATCTCCTCGGTCTCCCCATACATGAGGCGGTAGAACTCTGTTGGTCCCATAGTCTCGTGAGAGCCACCATGTTGCTCCCTGAGACTTGGGACAAACAGAGAGAGATAGCACCGCTTGAATGCATGGGACATGGGGCGATCTGGAGCTATCTCTAACTGGCGCATAGTGCTGTACAATGGTGCCAAAAACTGTACTGCTTGCGCTCCCCCATCTCTGGGATGCCAATCAGAGCAAAAGACATAAGGAGTCATCAGGAAGGATTGTCATCCTGGGTTCTCATGGTGCTGCTTGCAGGTACCCTCTGCTTAATCCCTTGGACAGTGATGCCTCATACTTGGGAATTCATGGGAGGAGGGGAGCAGTTAGCTCCTGGGAGGCATCCAGCATCACCATTCTTTGTCGGGGACACTACTAGAGGGTCCTGAACCTGGGAAGGAGGGTGAGGCAAATGCTATGTGAGGATCTGCCTCCCCTGGCTCCTACCCCTCAGTGTGCAGCATAGCCTGTCATCTGCTTGAACACCAGGGTGATGGCTGCTAAGTCCGAGGGTGCTTGACAGTTACAAGTTAAATGGGGCTCTGTTTCCTTAGCTTAGGAGGTTCTGTGTCCCTAAAGTGGATTGAACCTGTCATCCATTGCTTACTGAGCTGTTTCATTGCAGTATTATATGGATGTGGCAAATAGAATTCATAAAAAAACATTTTTGTGTGTTGATGCAACTAACAAAGAATAAGGAAAAGAGCCTGCATCAGAAACAAACACACTTGCAGACAATGTGCCTAAGCTAAATACAGTAGTAAGAGGTAGAACAATAAATTAGGAAGGCAATACCTGTAATTCTTAGGGAGCAAGATCAATCATGACCAGCTTCCAGAGATGCACTAGTTAGACTGGATTTTCCAGCTGGAGACAGGGGGATTGGCCTCTGGCAGCCAAAAGATTTACGATCATGCATCAGCCAATGGGGATGGATGAGGATACCCAGTGGTTATGGTTCTCTAAGCACTAGAAAGGTGGCAGGGGATAAAGACATGTACACAACACCACAGGAAATGTATTTAGAAGCCCAAGGAGTTACCCTAGTCAGTAACATAACTAACTAAATAAACCAATGGAATTTATAATGGGGACCATGCTATTCTTTACTATCCAAATCTTCAGGCAATATTGACGAAACATAATAGTCTAGTACAAAGCCTATTATACAGGATTTTAACTTAGAGAATTTGCAAACATTTACATGTGCCAAACATGCAAGGTCAATATTAAATGGATACACATTATATATCACATAGGCTCAGATGGAGATTTTTAGTCTTGAAAACTTATTAAAACTTAGGCTCATTTTGTACAGCCAGTATATTGTCAAGTACTGATAAAAAGTAAGATTGTACCCTGTAGATTATTTTTACTTTCTACTCCTGAAATTATTATAACTTACTTTCATGTATAGATAAAGGAGGTAAAAAAAAAATTATTTACAGCCCATTAGTTTTGGATGAGTGGTAGATGGATTTTGTAAGTCAGACAGTTGCCGGCAGTGAAATGCAGAATAAAGAACATATTTACCTCAGTAACAGAGCAAAACAAAGTGCTATTGACAGTTTAACATAGTTCATCTTCCGTAGAATTTCCAAAACTCATGGTTATTCATCTGCATAAACTCGAAAGGATGTGTTGCTTATGGGATTAATAAAACAATATTTACTAAAGAAATCACACCTATAATTGGAAAGAATTTACTGGAAAAGTATGCTCTGCTGCTAGGCACTGCAAACCACAGATTGTCATCAGAAAGTAATAATATCAACTGGAATTATCAGTCCTCAACAAGACATTATTATTTCTTTCTCATTGCAATGTATCTTTCAGAACACAGGTGCTATATACTACATATGCAAATTCCTACTAGGTAAGCAAGAAGGCATGCTCCAGATGCTCCCGGTCTTTAATGCTGAAAGGTTTCAGTCTTATATTTATGAACCTTGGAGAGTATTATTTCATTATGTGATTTAACAAAGAATATTTTAAACTGGCTTGGATGACCCTAATATTCATTTAGGAAACAGAATTTCTAGGCACACAACTCATTTTCCCCCAGAGCTAAACAGAATATTTAAATTGTCCAAACTATATAAAATCTAGAAACAACAAAATATAAGCTTTCTTGTAATAGTGAATGCTAATTTCTTAATAAATAATTTTCCCAATTGCATTATTGGAAAATATTGCATCCACACTGGATTTACTGGATATTTAATTTGGAGGCCTGCCATAGTTCAAGCAGACTCTTAGCGTTTCCTATCTAGCTTGATTTAGAGCAGGTCTGTTTAAATTCTAGCTATAGTAGATACCAGTACTCACCTACTGTCTTTGTGTTCATTCTCCTCCTACCTCTACTATGCCATGAGTACTCTCCACAGGGAGTGGTCAATCAATCCATCATCTTAACCTTGTACCACATTTTTCAAACTCCAGAAATAGCAGTCAACTTTGCATCAGTATTTTGCTACAGTTGGGCGTTGATCTGTTTGAGAGCTTTTCCTTGTGCATAAGAGCTTTCGTGACATATATATGATATTTTCATGACTTACAGTTACAGAATGTTTGAAATATTTTCCTAATTGAAAGTGAAAAAATCAGTACTAAGCTTGGTGCTGGTAGATGTTGTTAAAACACAGCTGACGTCTATATCTTCAGAGTAACCTTTTATTTTTTTTAGTTTAACACTGCAACTATTTATTTGACATTTATTCTTATTAAAGATACTGTTTGTGTGCAAGACTGTTATTCATAGGACTAAACAATTTCCATATGACTTGGAATCCTCAAAATAATGTTTTCAGACCAATGAGAATCCTCATTTCACTTTTCACAGAGCAGGATCATTGGCCATGTTGGATTTCCTCACCTGATATATGCAGTGAAGCACAGCTATATTTAAAGCAGTTGTGCATACTATGGAGAAATTGGTGTCCCTATACTCTTTTAGTCAACATTAAAGTCTCCTTTTTGTCCTCTTTTGTAAGATGCACTTCCCCCACTTTAAGTCTACGCTAGCATTTAAAAAAAATCCTCTGTCATGATTAAAGGAGTGCCCATTTTAATATGACTAGCCAGAGGTTGTTATCATTATTCTCAGCTGTTGCTAAAAACCCATAGTTTAACTTCACTTTTTTTGGAGACTAAGATGAACTAACATGCAATGGACACAGCTCACTAACCTTATGGCGAATGAGTGATCAAAAACAGCTGAAACTCCAGTTCCACCTCCAGTGCCCTTGCAGGCCTGATTTCTCTCAGCCTTGCTAGTGGTCATAGTCCTGATGCCCTTGACCCCAGACTCCACTATCTTTCTGCCCCCCCAATTGCCTCCCCTCTAACTGATCTTTTTAACCACTCATTCCACATAGGCTCAGTTCCCATGGCTTGGAAGAAGGCTAAAATCATCCCCCTTCGCAAGGAGGGAGATTCTTCTGCTGTGGGTAACTATCATCCTATTTCCTCCTCCTTACCCTTGCTAAACTCCAATAACCCCTTTTATTTTCTCATCTCTCTCCTTTTCTTGTAGCCTCAGCTTTTCTTAGCTTGTACCAGTATGGTTTTCACAAATTACACACCATCACAATCTTCCTAATATGTTTCTCTGATTTCATCCTCAAAAGATAGATCAAGGTCGTGTCACTTCTGTCACATTTGTTGACCTTACAAAAGCATTCAACAACATCTCCCACCTGACCTTACAAAAGCATTCAACACTACCTCCCACCCTCTCCTGCTGAGCAAGCTTGCCAGACTATAAGCTTCAGCAGTAAACTGTTTCTGCTCATACCAGTGTGGGAGGTCTCAGTCTGGCTCAGTAGGTGATGCTCTCTCCCTCTTCTATAAAGTCCAGCATCCCACAGTGGTTTGCCCTTGTTCCAGTCTGGTTCTTGACTTTTCTGAATGACCTACCGAAGGCCTTTACATCCTCAAACATCAACCTGTATGCAGATGATACAATCCTTTTTGCATCTGGCCCCTCTGCCCCTGAATTGGTAACCACACTTCAGCATGACTTCATTGATGTTCACCACTGGTATCACAGCATCCAACACACCCTAGACATCAAAATGACTTTCTCCATGACCCTTGACAACAGACAGAATCTGGCTGGCATCCAGTCACCTCCTGTCTTCACAAGACTGTATGGCACCCAGCTAGAGGTAGTCTCCCCTTTTAAGTATCTGGGTGTTTGGCTTGACAGTCACCCTGATATCTTGGTTGATATCAACACCATCCATGCTAAGCTCCTCCTTAAGCTAGGTGTTCTATACAGGAATGAAGCCAGCATCCCTGCCCTGCTAGATGAATAATTATCATAAAAATTATCTTCCCTGCCTTTGATTTCAAGCATGTGGTCTATAGTGGCAAGCCTACATCCGCCCTAATCAGACTGGACACCCTGTTCCATTCTTTCTGTCACTTCATTCTGGATTGCACTACTCACATCCATCATTGCACCTATTCTCCTCCTTCTTTCTTCTCTCCCTTGAAGGCTGGCATGTCTTGCACTGTGCCACCTTCATATCCAAGTTTTGGTTTGGATCTCTCCCCTGCTATCTCTCATATCACCTGTCCTGCTCTCAGCTATACTCTTACTCCATCCACTTGACTGACCCTTGCTCCCTTTCATTCATTAGCTCAGAACTTCAACTGATCAATCTGCTTTCTCACATAGACTTCCCCTACCTTGTCCAAACTTCCTCTCCTATCGGATCTGCATCCTCCCCATACTCCTTGAAGAAATTCCTTCTGGCCCACACTTCCCATGTCCATACCTATTCTCTGTTGCTTTCACTCCTCCCCGATGTCTTGTTCTTTTTTCATATTTGACTCATCTTCACCAATGGTATTTATTGCAATGTTTCCATGATACCTTATTACAGTCTCCAGCTATTTATTATTTTTGAATGATTTCTTTTGCTGTTAAATTGCCTTTCACCTCCATTTGTACCCTTCCTCAATTATGCTTCTGGAATAGAACTGTAACAGCTCAGTAGGCCTTTCCTGGTAAAACTCTCAATTAATTAATTAATGAAAACCTGTGACAGCCATATTAAAAGGTACCCTCATTTTATTATTTCAAATGTACAAAAGCATGCCAAAGCAAACTTACAACATGGAGAAAAGGTGAGCTACAATAAAATGAAAAGGTGTAAGTCAAAAATTTGACCAACACAGATCCAGAGATTAAAACGTGACCATTTGTGAACACAAATCTGCCATTCTGAAACAGGTAGGCTACTGTATATGTCAATAAGAACCCAATGAAATGCAAACTCCTGCCTGTTTTACACATCTAGATTGCAGAATAAAATGCTAGTTGGAAAAAAATATCTATATTTTTTTAAATTAAATTTAAAATGGATGCTCGAATGAAAATGTTTTCCCTAACTGCTGTTTCCAACACAGTTAGACTGTGTGCTGCAAGTGAAAGAGCATAGATCTGGAAGGAAAAAACTGTGCCCAAGAATTATAAAAAATAACCATGGGGTGGTGTGCATGCTCGATTTAATATACACCCATGTAGTGTGATGCTGTTATAAACCCCTAGAGCTTCACTCTTGGGGGTTTATGTAGCATCAAACACCTCAGGTGAGTATTAAGTTCTCATAATGCACACCACCCTATGCATTATTCTCTATTTAATGCATGCTCCAGCGAAGTCAGGTACAAGGCTGACGGTGGAGTGTCCTTATTTATTCAGTTTTGTATATGCCAGGTGAGTGCACTAGACAATCAAATGCCTATTTTCAAGCATGATCTCAGAGAATACAAACACATGACAATGAAGTATCACTATTATACATCAAATACAAGGAAATAAGTGCAGTTAGTACATGGCAGTATAACAGCCACAAACACAGTATCAGAAAAGACATAAAATAATACAAAATACATTTCACAAAGGTTACATGAGGCACAGATACAGAGGTATTTACAATTATATCAGTTGTCTGCAAGACAGTACCAACAAGACTTATGTTCCTTATGACCTATGACCTTATGCTTCTGGGAAGTGCATTCAGATCGTTTAATGCACACCCCGAAGTGGCTTATCACACTTATAAAATGGCTCACTGCTCTTATGTATTGTATATAAAAGGGAAACATTTTTATTATGATTTTTTTTACATAAAATCAATACATTTTAAATAGCAAAATTATATACAAGTTACAAGAAATAGTCCCTGATTTGTAGGTAATGAGCCTCTTTGCCTTGGTAATGAGATTTAGCTTCTGACTATGCATCCGCAGCTTTTTAATGCATGGATGGATGCTGTCTTTCAGCCAATAAGGTTTCAGAATTTTTCCTTACCATTTTATAATCTAAGTTCTATAACACACTCCAGGGTGCAATATGTGTTAAAGTATATACAGTAGTAGGCATCTTCAGATGCATGCCGATGAGCACTCCACCTGTTGCTTTGTCCCTCAGGCAACACATTAACATACTATTGTGGTAGTGTACAGGATTTTAGAGTCTGTCTTGTATGCCCCTCCTACCACACATCAATGACTGTACCCCAACTAAAGTACTGACAAATATGCAATATGAACTGCCAGAATGTTACTCCTGCTCATGCTATATGATCTCAAGACTACTGCCCTTCAGGAATCTGTCTAATCCTGCCCCTGAAACCTGAAAAGTGATAGCTAGCTTCCACAAACTCACCAGGTTGACCAGTCAGCACTTTAAGTGCCCGCTATATGAAATAATGCTTCTAATATTTCCCCATATCCTGCTCTACCCTCCCCCAGTTTAAATACATGCCCTCTAGTTCTGCTTGCAGTCATCAGCTCAAGCAGCTGTTAATGTTCCATGCTATCTGTCTCTTTTAGTACTCAGAAGACAATGTTCATGTCCCCTCTCAACCTTCCATAGGGTAAATAATTTGAATATAACCAATCTTTCCTTGTAGCTCTCACCACACTAGGTAACAAGTCAGTTTGGCAGCCCTGTGATGGGCCCTCTCAACCTCATTTCTGTACTTTGGTTGCCTGACTTGCATGCAGTACTCGAGATATGGTCTCACCTAGGCGTGGTATAAAGGGAAGATCACCTCACTTGATGTAGTTTTCCTGCCCCCACCCACATAACTGTTACAGAACATTGCCTGTCTGGCTTCAGTTTACTATCCATAGTTACCCATATCCATGTCTTCTATTGTTCTGTCCAGTGTTGCACCATACAGGGCATATGTGTGACCCTGACTACTTGCTTCCAGGTGGAGTACGTTACACTTCCTAACATTAAAAATGAACCCCAATCATAAGAACAAACTAACATACAAAAAGTTCCATCAGAAAAAGACCTAGTGGTCTGCTTGTATTGCAGTGTCCCAGGCAGCAACTAAGGGCTCCACCTCCCCCCCAACTAATACTCCCTCTATACTGGCCATTCCCCCTTTGGCCCTTACCTTACCCTTTACCCTGTCCAATACTTTTTTGAAGTCTTCCACTGTTTCTAGTGGCACCACTTCTTCAGGGAGTCCTTTCCACCTGAAACCACTGTCTCCATGAAGAAGTAATCCCAGAACTCTCTCCTGAATCCCCCCCCCCAGCTTAAGTCATTGTCCCCTCATGATTTTATTTCTCCTGGATCCCCCCCAGCTTAAGTCATTGACCTCTCATGATTTTATTTCACTGAGCCTTAAGAGGCTCTCCATTTACACTTTGTTAATGCCCTTCAGATACTTAAAGGTCTCAATTATGTCCCCCTCCCCCTTCCCTCCTCTGTGGAGTACCTGCTAAGGGCTTCCAGACTTTCCTTTTATGTCATGCCCTGCTGACCTTGCACCATCTTTGTCGCCCTCCTTTAGACAGCCTCCAGCAGATCAGTGTTCTTCTTAAGGTAGGGATGCCAGTACTGCACTCTATACTCCAGGTGTGGCACTACCAGTGACCTGTATAATGACAGTATGACTTCCTCCCAGCTGCTGCTGGTCCCCCTGGCAATACAGCCCAGCTCTCTGTTGGCTTTAGCAGCTACCTTCATGCACTGTGAGGAGTGATTCAGGCCACTGGTGATCAACACTCCCAGTCCTTTCCCTTCCTCAGATTTGATTACCAGGACCCCTCCCAGACTGTACTCCATCTTCAGGTGTGCATACCCTTACACTTCTTTGCATTGAAGCCCAGATGCCATATTCCAGACCACTACTCAAGCTTGGTTGGATCTCCTTTAGGTCCTGGATCCCTTCTGCTGTATCTGCCCTGACACAGAGCTTGGTGTCATCTGCAAACAAGAAAATCTCTCCCTTTATAAAAAGGGTCTCAGAAATGCAGCAATCTGATCAGCTGTCAGCATTCTGAGAGCCTTACATTACTCTCTGTTGCAATGTCATATACAGTCTGATCACCATAGTGCATGAATTCTTCCTGTCAGCATTTCATTTTCTAGCACTGCTGAATGATTGGGATGAGGCATTCTGATTCCGAACCATTATTCTTAAACAGCTGTTGGATGAACTATTTTATTAAAAATCTCATCAATGAAGGAAACATTTGAAAGATACTCTTCTAACACTTGCCCTTCGGAATTAGTTTTTTTTTATAATAGCAATAAGGTATGCAACTCATTCCATATTACGCCCATGGGGTGAATAACGGGCTGTTAATCATATCTCTGGTAATGCCTTATTGCTTAATTTTCAGTTTTTCCCATTGGATGTTCAGGTCCCTCTCCAATACATTCCCTTTCTCTGCTGTTTTCATTATTTTGGCTAATTTAGTGTCATGAGAAAACCCTGCCAACTTGCTGTTGACCTCCTCCTCCAAATATTGAGGAATATGTCAAAAAGCAATGGGCACATCACCAACCTGTAGTTGTTCACCTGGTGCACAATGTGGTAGCCAGAGATAAATAGTTATATACCTCAATTCTTTATATCACTATGAAATTACATTAAAACTGATGGGAAGTTGCTGTGATATAGTTATAGTAGATATACTATATAGCTCCTTATCTCTGGCTGCCACTGTGCCTCCATTCTGCATAGTGACCATCCACCACCTAATCAATTTGCAATCTGCATACAGTATGTTCAGTGAATCAAAACAGAATGTTGAATAATATAATAAACTACTATTTTGTATTATAAATATAATAGAATTGTAGCATCTTATGATTTGCCTTATATTAGTACAGCACTGGCAAGCAACTGATTTGTTCTACAAAATGTTGTTTTCAAACAAGCTGTACAACTACAGGTTACACTCTGGCATGATGATTACCTCTTTGCTTCCAGAACATAATCTCATCCTACAACTCATTTTAATATGTATTACAGAATCCCATCAAAAAGTTATAATCAGTGTCAGGGTTTTAACGTAATTAAGCTATCTTTCAAAAAGCTCAGTAACAAAAATAGAATAATCCATATTGCCAATGCAGGTGGAGACATTAGATGTCCCTTTTATACAACTATTATTACGTTATTCTTGTGGAAAGCTCTTAATGATAGTCATGCATGCTTTCAAATTTAATTTGTTCCCAAGATCATGGAACTGGATGTATGTTGGAGAAAACACCTGTACTAGTGACTGGCTCTCAGTAACACTTGTCCCAGTGGTACAAGCTGCAACTCATACTAAAATCATGGGCTGTTTCTTTATGGCTGTATGGATTCTGCAGTTTATTAGGTTTAATATTGGGCTTAATAAAAAAAATGACCACATTTGGCTCTAACCATTGCCATAACCTGTGTATGTAGTATTCTGCTTAGAGGATTTCACATCTGGGCATTTTGCCTTCAGCCTTAGGCAACTTCACATTTCAGGAGCAACATTAACTCAACTAGGCTAAAGTGAACACTATACATTTTGATGTAAAAAATGAATTATATGTGCCTTCTCACCAGATCTGATCAATGTGGAAGAAACACTTCTTTCACCTTAATTGTTCACCTGAGAACATTTCACATGTTAGGCAATGTTTGCTGATTAGGCTAAATATTTAATATTTCTGGTGAACATTATTGGATTAGTTGGCAAATACTTCAAGATCTGTATAAATATACCAAATTCAATGGTGGAAGCCAATTTAGTGATCAATTTCAAACATGGATAGGACAGGCACATGTAAAACCTAGAGAAGGGGGGATGAACATGTAGAGAAGGGGACACTGGGGCACAAGAGTCCCAGTAATTCTGGCCCGATCTCAGATCAGACACAGACTTGGGTAGGAAATGGGCAGACTGGAAAGACGAATGAGTCTCTTTGCTGTTAGTATCTATGTATCTATGTAATATTCACACATTTTTCACTTTCACAACAACTTAACAAAAACTGAAATGTTTAATTTTTGCTCCAATAATTTCACAGAGTGAGCACTTCTCACAGCTCTGCTGAATTGCT
Source organism: Neoceratodus forsteri (assembly GCA_016271365.2). Classification (NCBI taxonomy): domain Eukaryota; kingdom Metazoa; phylum Chordata; order Ceratodontiformes; family Ceratodontidae; genus Neoceratodus; species Neoceratodus forsteri. The sequence goes on from CM057456.1 coordinate 1,058,579,799, forward strand.
TATGAGGGCTACTCCAGCAGTGTCACAAACGACCATCTAAGTTTTTTTAGTAAGCAGCAACAAAGAAATGGATGTCAAATTTCATAAACAACAAATAATTATTTTTTTTAATAAAATGATACAGTACCTGATTCTGTACTCTAGCCATCAGATGTCCATCACTTGTGGACCTGGCTGTCTTATGTACAGTACACAGCAAGTAGAAAAAGAACATATATTTTTTTAATTCATTGTATGTACACACACACAGACACACACACACACCCCTCCAGCTTCATCTTTTTTCAGGCAGGCCTTCCTGATTGCTTCCCTTCAGGCCTCTAGCACATGCCCATTTGCTTCAGGCAGCACTTCTGATCCCCAGTCTCACCCCATAGGACTTCCCATCAGCAGAGCACAGGCTATGGCCATGTTTTAACAAGTTCAAGATGGAAATCAGAAGGAGCTGGGCACAGTGCCATGTCCTGTGATGTGGGCAACAGGGCTGCCATCATAAATGGTGTCCATTGCATTTTCTTCCCTGTTTGGTCTTCACACACCATCCAGTGTGCTCATGTTAAGTTGCCCCAATGCCATCCTGTGGAGGGAGCTGACATCATGTGGTCACCCATGATGCCAGTGCTCCTCAGGGTCCGCAGAAAGCACTCAAGCAGTCGAATGACTCCCTGGGACCCTGAATACTCTGCCTTCACAGCACGCCCTAGGCTACTCTGGCTCAGGACAAGGGAGTCAGGAATGAGACCTGAACCTGGGTCTACCATGTAATAATGCATACTATTACATCTCACATGAGCATGCTGAGCAAAGAACAGTTCTTCGATAAGCTACTGATAAAGATCCGATGCAACAGCAGCTCCTGTCTGGCCACTAATACTAATCCTAATCCCCTCGTACTGCTTCTTAGATAAAGGTGTTGCTTGTTGGTATAACATGTTTTTAAATGTGGTTTGTCTGCTGTAACAAATTGATGGATAAGTGAGTATTTCAACAAATGAAAGTAGGTGTTCCATATGTTTCAGTGTTGGGAAATGCACACAGTATTTATGACCTTCCTTGTAATGTACTGCTGATTAATCCAGACAAATATGTATTTAAACACTCCTTACAAATGAATGATTTGCTGCCTTACAATCATCATGTGGCTGCTGTCAGGAGGGACTGCAGAATGTTGGGGTGCATTAAAAGCAGACCTGCAGAGCAAGGAATTAAATCCTGCCACTTTGCAAGATCCTGTTCAGGCTCCGCCTGGAATAATGTGTGCAGTTCTGTACCACTCAATACAAAAAGCACATTGAAACAATCCTGAGGATGCAATACAGGCCATCAAAATGATCAGTGGTATGGGGTACAAAAGCTATCAGGAGAGGCTAGTGGTCCTTAACATCACAGTGGAGAAAAGAAGGCTGAGAAGAGACATGATTTTAGTCTTCTACACACTCAAGCATAAAAACAAGATTGAACATATAAAGATGTTTGATCTGGTGTCCTCCAGCAGGTTGGGGGTGACACGCACTGAAGCTCAGAGGTGAACAATTTAGAGGTAACATTAGGAGGCACTTTTCTCCCAGAGGGTGGTGAACCTGTGGCACAATCTACTAATACAGACAGTGGATAAGAAGACAGACCAAGCCTTCAGGGCAAACCTAGACAAATTTCTGCTTACCAAGGAAATCAATGGATACCCTACAGTGTAGAGTGGGCAAGGAATCCATATGAATTAGTATATGTTTGCACAGAATCCTGTTTTTAAATCTCAGCTTATGAATTACCTTAAATTATGTTGCTATGTTTATCTTCTATGTGTTATGTAAATCCCAATAGTATGACACAAAATCCTCCTCTTTACTGGGAAAACAACTGCCTCTAATCATAATGGTATGCCCACTAAGCATTTGCCTTGGTCTGAGGGCACAATATTTGTATATGCATTATAGCTTATCATATGTTGTTCATATTCCTTACCATTCATATGTGCTGGCTCTGTATATCTTTTCAAATTAAGAATTTACCAGTGATTCTTAAAGGCACTTAATGATTGTTATCAAGAAATACTGAAATGTGCCTATGTAATCCAGGTAGAAAAATCATATTGTAAAGTATATCATTAAAAAAGATTCAAAATTAAACATGGATGTGATTTTCATGTATAGTCAGTTATCAGAAGTGGGTATTGTGACTTAACTATTACAGTAAGTTAGAAAACATTGTTTGTGGGCCCTATTCACTAACATCAGTGAATACTGTAATAGTAAAATTACCAATCCCTTCTGTGGGTGTCCCTTTTTTGGTCTACTGTAACTAGATTCCTGCTATACAGGGTCAAGGTACAATGTGCATGCCCAAGGGGTTGTAGGATTCTTTGATAGCTACCATACTTTTAAATTAAAAAAGCCCTGGAGCACAAGATGGCAATTGACAATTGTTTGTATTTGTGTTTCTAATTATCTTGGCTTGCACCATAAGGGTGTTTGGTTAACACACATATCTGTCCCCATGTTGGTGCAAACAATATGCACCTCCTGCATGTTTGTTTTGGCCCTTTGGAGCTTTAATACAATATATATATATATATATATATATACAAAGAGATGGCATTTTTTCCAGTCACACCCCTTATCGACCCCTTTCCCAAGTGAGTGGTAAGCTCATTGGTGCCACATGCTCTGGGGTAATAAATACTGCAGCAACAATACGTAGGCTCCAGAGGTGTGTACTGCTGCTTTATGTGGCTCCAGAGCCACCCCACAGTTGAGTTTAGTCAATTAAGTCCTTTAAAATATACTCTCCAAACCTACTGGTCAAAAACAAACAAGTTTTGCATGTTGTGGAGGAAACCAAAAGCCCTGGGTATAGTGTTTCCATTTGTAGTGCACTATAGGTTTTGTATTATATCTGGCTGTAATGTTTGTTTTCATTGTGATGTAATTTTACCTAATGATTACAAACGTAATGGATAAATGTAACATGGAACTGTTTGTGTCACTATATATACTATGGATAAAACCCTATGCACAACTGTGGTATCTATTTGCTAAGTCCTGGGTTTTTGCAAGGTGGGTGTTGAATATTTTGCTCATCCTGTGTATACTTGATTCCTTGACAAAACAAATGTTATTACAAATTCATTCAGTGAAGCTGTTTCATTATGTGCCATATGTTTCTGATCAAAAAGGAATTACTATATATCATATTGTGATGGAAGAAAAGTTGAGTTGAAAAAATAAATGTAAATGCAAGAAAATATTTTCAGTGCTCTGTGTATATTTGTAATGCATACAGTGTACAGTGACTAGTTAGGTGTGATTAACCTAAAACCAGTACACCAAAATCATTGTTACACACATGCTGTTATACACAAGTATGTATAACAGACATTACGTCATGTTTCTAATCAGCTGTTCTGAGTCCGTTTCACTTCAGCAGCTGTAACATTGGCTTGAACTTGCTTGCTAATAGACACCAGCTAGTTCTACAAAGGAAAAAACTGAGACTGCTGTTCCACCCGACTTAGGTCACATATCTTTAGACAGTTGCTTGTCTTTTTTGCCAATGTTTGATATGTTAAGTTAAAAACTGCCTCTTTACTGCATTACCAAAAGTTGGAATTCACCCTGCTTGGTGCAGCACAATATCATTTTTTTCTCTGAAGGGGCTTTCAACATGATGTATCCTTTTCAAACTAGTTAGATTTTTTTCTAGTTGAGCAAGTTAAACAAGTTCTTCTGTTATTAATGTTAAAAGCTGAACATAAGTTCAAAGTTGGACTTCCAAGTTTTATGTTGGAGCAGCATAATAAAAATGTGTTGCAGTAATGCGGACAACATTGTCACTCAGATGTACCAGTTAGTGAAGAACTGGCAATTATAAACAATAAAATATAAGCAACAGTGATTCAACTTGATTTTATTTTTTACACACCCTTGTTGTGTAATACCTATATAAACTAGTCGACCTTCAGTCTTGTGGTTTAGGTGGTATTACGCACTTCGGGTGTTTAAAAAAAATTGTTACACACTGTTGCCCATGCATTATTCTCCATGTAATGCTATTAGTTCATTAGCATGTTTTCTGACTTGTCTGCATATTAAAAAAGTGCTGAGAGAATTTCTTCACATCCATTGTTGTGGAGGGGGAAGGCAATCAATATTTAATGTTATTCTTTTTTTACTTGTTTTGAAGATGTTTTGGAGCACATACATTTTTTTGCAGTTACTGTTACTATTTGAACCTGAACTGCAGATTAGAATAATATAGCTACAAATCTATAACCTTTTTAAATGGACATTTAGCCCTTGCATGCTACTGTATTTTGAAAGGTTGCCCCTAAATTACAAAGCAGAAGCTAATGTTAATTTGGAAATGTTTTCACTGTGCCATTTTTGGTAGCCATGTGTTCTGACATCCTAAGCATCTTTACTCCAATAGGTTTTGTTCTTCCAACCATTTTTCAAATTGAATATATTAGTAGTTTTCTAATTAGTAGTGGGGATACAGACTAAAGATAATAGCCGTAGCAGGTCTTAAAAAATGTTTCCCTGAGGTTTCTCCTCAGCTGTGAATGCTGTATTCAGATTTCAGATATCAGTTAAGAAGGGGGATAAAACCTTTTACAGGTACATTAGGGAGTGAAGAAAGACCAAGGGAGGGAAAGTGAGGCTTAATAAAGGAGAGGGGAGGTGGGCAAAGCGTGCCAGTGAAAAGGCAGATACTGAATGAATACTTCTGCTCAGTATTCACGAAAGAAGAAGAGGGGGGAGGTACCTAAACCAAACAATAGAATCACTCTGGACGGGGGGGGGGGCAATACCAGTCAATTCACAGAAGAAAGGGTCCTGTAAGAACTCTTAAAACTCAAAGTGGACAAAGCAATGGGGCCTGATGGGATTCACCCCAGAATTCTAAAAGAACTAAGGGGAGACCTAGTGACACCACTGACTAGCCTTTTTAACAAATCATGGGAGGCTGGTGTGGTACCTGAGGACTGGAGGAGGGCGGATGTGAGTCCCCTTCACAAAAGTAGGAGCAAGGCAGAGGCAGGAAACTACGGACCTGTTAGTTTGACCTCAGTGGTAGGGAAAATGATGGAATCACTTCTGAAAGAAAGAACTGTTGAGTACCTAGAGGCCAGCTAAGCACAGGACCCAAGGCAGCTTGGATCCACAGTGGGAAGGTCATGTCAGATGCATCTAATAGATTTCTTTGACTGGGTGACCAAAGTAGTAAACCAGGGAGGTGCTCTGGATATTGCCTACCTAGACTTTAGCAAGGCATTTGACATAGTCCCACATAAAAGGTTAATAAACAAGTTAGCCAGCCTGGGAGTGGGTCCCAGGGTGGTAGCCTGGGTAAAAAATTGGCTGGACAACAGGATGCAGAAGGTAACAATAAACAGAGTACATTCCGAAGAAATGGGGAATACTAGTGGGGTACCACAGGGTTCGGTACTGGGTCTGGTCCTCTTTAATGCCTTTATAGGTGACATTGAGGAGGGGCTGGAAGGAAAAGTATGCCTCTTTGCAGATGACACAAAGATCTGCAACAGGATTGATGTACAAGGGGGTGGAAAGGATGAGAAGGGACTAGGAAAGGTTGGAGGAATGGTCAAAAGTATGGCAGCTTAGATTCAATGCAAAGAAGTGCAAAGTAATGCACTTGGGAAACAAAAACCCAAGGGAAGAGTACACAATGGTGGGGGGGTACTAACAACAACAAAAATGGAAAGGTACCTGGGGGTAGTCATATCAGACAATCTTAAGGTAAGCAAGCAATGTGAGAAAACAGTAAGGAGGGCTGTGGGATACTTGGATGCATGGGGACAGACATCACCAGTAGAAAACAGAAAGTTGTTATCCCCCTGTTCAGACAGTTGGTGAGACCCCATTTGGAGTACTGTGTGCAGTTCTGGAGACCTCATCTCCGCAAGGACATAGACAGGATGGAAGCAGTCCAGAGGAGGGCAGCTAAAATGGTACAGGGTCTGCACCAGAAGCCATATAAAGAGAGACTAAAAGAACTTAATATGTGTACACTTGAAGAAAGGAGGGAGGGGGGGAGATATGATAGAAACTTTCAAGTACCTCAAGGGAATCAACAAAGTCCAAGTGGTTAGCATTTTTCAGAAAAAGAGATGTGCAAGAACAAGGGGGCACAATTTGGAGACAGATGGAGGATGGCTCAGGGGTAACGTGAGGAAATATTTTTTTCATGGAGAGGGTGGTGGACATATGGAATGGCCTTCCTGAGAAGGTTGTGAGGTCAAAAACAGTGGGGGAATTCAAGAATGCATGGGACAGTCATAAAGCAATTATAGTGAGGGGTAGGAGGAAGTTGGCTGTTGGTTAACTAGGATCTGCAACTTATCCAATAGGTAGGGAAATGAGCAGACTAGGTGGGCCAAGTAGTCCTTATCTGCTGTCAAAGTCTATGTTTCTAAATGGAGCAAGCACATACTTATGAAGATTGACAGCATAGTACTACTCCAACCAACTTAGCTTTATCAAGGTGTGCTGCAGAAGAAAACAGGAGACCCCATATTCAGCAGCACACAAAGTGGCAAGCTTAGGGATTTGTGCTAGCACTACTCAGATGTGGCACAAAAGGAGACATATTGAAAACTGAGCTCTTAAGGTCTGAGCAGCACTAACAGGTTTCCAGTACACCCACTGTGATCATTGCACAAAGTGAAGCCCTAACCCTTGTGTGAGCACAAATAAACTACAGGAGTGATCACGCTAAGTACCTCTGCATGGTGAGAAACTTGACACTTCTGTAAGGCACAAACCTCTTAGTACTGAAGTGCTGAACTGTGATATTTGAACATAAAATATGAATGACCATCCTCAACATGCACAGCACTAATGCAGCATAACCTGATTGTTAGCATATCATTACCTAAAAAGCTACATGTCAGTATCAAGATGCATTGCTCTGCCCACTGAAGGGAAGCTGTCGATTGAAGAGGACAACAGAACTAGCCAGTTTCACATGTGAAACGGGTGAGATGCTCAGTCAGGGTCTGCTACATAACAATACCCCTTGCTCTCCCTCTCCCTGTCGGCATGTATATTATCCTGGGTATCCCCTGGCATCACCCACCTTCACCCTGTCACCATTCATATATTGCCTGTCATCCAGTGGCACCCCATCGCACTCCATGTCCCACTTTATGAGTCCTCTGGTGTGTGATAGTACCCTCTCCCTCTCCCCAACCCCACTGAAGAGTTCCTTGGCATCCAGTGGCATCCCTCAGTTGCCTCTCCCATTTAAGGATTCTATGGCATCCAGTGGCACCCCCTTCCTCTCACCATCCCTATTTAAGAGTCCTGTGGTGTCTGGTAGCACCCACTTACCTCTCCCTGTCCCTATTTAAGAGTTCCCTAGCATCCAGTGACACCTCATCCCTCTGCCCATCCCCATTTAAGAGTTCCCTGGTGTGCCCTGGTATCCCCCCCCCCAGAGCCCCCCAAGCCACTATCCTGATCCCATTATAGTGACTGTCACAAACTCGCCTCTTACCTGCTCAGTTGGCTGCTGTCTGACTCACACATACACTCTATTTATATACCAGCAGGTATATCAGTATTGTAGTTGTAATACATCTATGCAAAATCACCAAGCTTCCATGATTTTTCAGGGACATCACACAGCTATGTCAATATACCTACTGGTATATCAATAGTGAGGATTGGTGAGTCAGACAGCAGCTTAGCTGAGAAGGTCTGAGGAGGGTTTGTGCTGACTGCCATCACAAGACTTGGGGAGGGTTGGAGTGCTCTACAGGTGGGGGTGCCACTGAAAGCCAGGAAATTCTTAAATGAGGATAAGGAGAAAGAAGGGTAGGCCAACATACATCAGGGAACACTTAAATGGGGACAGGGATAGGGAAGGGTCTATCACTGGAAGCCAGCCAACTAACTTTTAAATGGGGCAAGGTGAGAGAGGAAGTGCTACCAGAAAATAGGGAACTCTGAAATGGGGGATGCAGAGAAGGAAGGGGTGGTCTGCACTATTTGTGTGTTATTAACACATGATTTTTGGAAGTATTAATTGGCATTGCTCAGACAGGCTTTCAGTGCCTCCAAAACATTTCTAACATGCCAGTGAGCCCTGTATGCTGGACTCACACCCTCATTAGCATGTCCTCAGGCAGAATATTAGTGCTCATGTGCTAGCAATTTTGCACTGTTCTAACTGTGGTTTGAATATGGCACTTACTGCACTAATTACCTCTCCAACACATAAAGTTCAGTTTGTGAATCACAAACCTGGTTTGTGCTGCCCTAACTGTTCAAATGTGGGGCATAGGATCTTTTCAATTCTCCAAATAACATGTATTGTGCCTTAGGGGTATAATGGAATGATTGGATCAATTGGTATCCTTATGGTTGTGATTAATATAGCTGCTGAATATGTTATTTCAGTTTGTGTATCATCAATTACTGATATTTGCCAAAAACTGAATGCAGATAGGTCAAGTACTTGCACCCTTCATTTACACATAGACAAGACTTGAAAATAAGTTGTTTTATTATGGCTACCACTGTGCACTGAAAGTAAATGCATCCAGACACTCTAACATGGTACCAAACAACTACATGGAAGTTATTTAGTATGTTGGGTTGATGACTTTGAAAGCTGGGTTAAGGTATTTATCTGCCCCAATAAAGTACTTTTAAACTATAGCTGCAAGTCTTTGAAAATAACATGGAAGATTTGAATACTTAAAAAAAAATCCTGCTCTATTCTTAAATAAGATATTTCCATTTTGTGCCTATGGCAAAACTCTTGAAAGCCTTTAAATGTGTTTTTCACAGAACTGACAGAACTTTCAACAAAAATTTCATGACTCACTAAATGTACTAAAATCTACTGTTATTTTGTTTCCAGACTTGAAAAGGTGCTTTTTTTAACTTGTGTAAATTCTAAATAATAGTACCTCTCTGTGCGTATGTCTATTTAAAGTGATAATTGAAGGAGTAGCTACAGAAATAATAAACTGCATTTTGAGTAAAAAAAAATATTTTAGAAATCTTTATTTTTGTATTAAACTATATATTAATTGGCTACTATAAATATCTGTCTGCAACTGCCTTTAGTAAGTCAGCATCTAGTAAATGTTAGACCATTGAAAGCTTAATTTGTAGGGCTGTGGGCGGAGTCTACAGCCCTATTGGGATCGCTCTGTAGCTTTGAAAATGGCCAATCATGGAACCTTCCATTGGACTTTTGGAAGTATCCTTCTGAAAGCCCAACAGAGCTTGAATCCCTCCACCATGATCAGCTGCTACAGAATAACAGCTGCACTATTTTGGCTGTTACTTCCACATTCCATGGTGTGAACTGAGCATGCATGACTCGCGAGCATGTGCAGTTCTGCTGGTGCGATCATGTGAAAGGCATAATGCCATTCTCTGCCTTCAGCCACCGATGCAGCTGAGAACAGTCCCTCCTCTTTGCGATCACCGCTGAATGCAGCATCTTTGTCCTGCTGCCTTCCCACAGAACTGGCTGGGCTCCTTCCCTTCTGCCACCAATGCAGCCAAAAACCATCCCCCTCCTCTGGGTGCAATCGCCTCCGATGTGGCAGAAACCGGCACCCCCCATCACTCATGTGGTACACTGGGTACACTGGGAGCCCACCCCAGTGTGCCCAAATGTCTGCTTTTCTTTTTTTTTCACCTGTAAATAAAGAAAATAGTCCCCGATGTGGTTGTCCATTTTTTTATGTGGCACACTGGGAGCCCTCCCCAGAGTGCCCAAATGTCTGCTCTTTTTTTGGTTTACCTGTAAATAAAGAAAACAGTCCCCCGACATGTTTTTCTGTTTTTTTATCTGTAAAAAAATAAAACTGCCCCTCGTCGTCGTCCCAGTCCTCCTCCCCAACCTCCCACTGCGCACCTACCCACCTCACCGCACTGTCATCTTCTCTGGACTGGGACATGTCTGCGCTCTTCAAAGCTAAACCACGAACTGAAGAATCAAAGGTAAGCATGTTATAATGCCATTCAATGGGGTTTTCAACTTATTGTGATAAATAAGCCATTTTGGAGAATTTTGACCCCAAATTTTCAACAAGGGGTTCTTGGGACCCCACTTCTTGAAAACTTTTATTGTCATTTTGTTACTCAGTCCTGAAAGGAGATTTCACGACCACTGCGCGGAATCACTTTTCAGAACCCATTCATGAAATGACAGTGGCACTGTTCATGAGGTGGGGTCCCAAAAAGCCCATGTTGCAAATCTGGTGAAATAATTCCAAAAAAATAACTGCGTTACAAGTATGCATTGCACAGTTTCTACACACACTCCTAACTTTGCCAATTTTTAATATTTTCCCTCCACATTTTCAACATTGCCATTTTTGCATACCTCCTTTTAAACAGTACAGCTGTCATTTATTACATCCTGCCCAAAATGTGTTTTCACACCTGTGGCACAGAATGGCATAGTCATTCTGTGAAATCATCTTTCAGGACAAGTGAACAAAATGACACTGGCACTCTTCATAAGAAGGGGTCCCAAAACAGCCATGTTGAAAATTTGGTGCAACACCTCCAAAAAATGACCAAGTTACAACCGGGCATTCAATAATTTCTATGCACACATATAACTTTGCTCACTTGGCAGCTCGTCACAGCCCTATTGGCTCTGGCCAGAGTTTGTTATGTTTGCTTGTGCACTCAGTACAAGGCCAACACATTGTTACAATACATGTCAGACATGTGTCACCGTCAAGCCCAATACAGCTCATGCTGCCGTGGGCTCAACAGTGACAGCCCAATGATTAGCAAGGCTGGTCACTATGCTGTTCTTGGCTTGCTGGGTGGAAACTTCATGTAGTTGAAAGGAAGAGTTGCTCCAGTCCAGACAAACTCTGTCCTTTCATCACTGTCCTGCAGCCAGCTGACAGTCATTACAATCAGCCTGCTGGCTATAAGCTTGCTTTTTGACTGTGTTATGTCTCCAAACCCCCACTTGCTCCCACCTCCCTCCTCCCCCTCATAGCCCCCTAACAATACATTTAACACCTCGACCAGGAAAAACATTTGCAGTCCATAGAGGAGCAACTTATGCTCATCTTTGGTCCAGGTATGTGAATGAATGGTGACAACCACCTATAGTAATACCTGATTGGGTCGAGCATTACTATAAGAAGACGTCACCATTCATTCAAAGATCTGTGTTTGTTCTAGTCTCATGTTTGTCATCCCTGTGGTAACACTGCCCCTAATTTTTCCATAATCATTATAAGAAAGAAGAAAAGCTGAAAGTTAGTAATTAAATCTGATCTCTAATGGGAAAAATGGCCAAACTGAGGAAAAGAAAGCCAACTCAGTTAAGAAGGGGGATAAAACCTTTCATAGGTACATCAGGGAGCGAAGGAAGACCAAGGGAGGGATAGTGAGGCTTAATTAATGGGAGGGGGGTGGGCAGAGGGTGACTGTGAAAGGCAGAGATACTAAACAAATATTCTTGCTCAGTATTTACAAATGAAGAGGGGAGGTACCTAAAACAAACAGTAGAAGCACTCTGGATACAGAAGTTGATACCAGCCCATTTACAGAAGAAAGGGTTCTGAAAGAACTCTTAAAACTGAAGGTGGACAAAGCAATGGGGCCTGATGGGATTAGTCCCAGAATTCTAAAGAACTAAGGGTAGAACTAGTGACACCACTGACTACCCTCTTTAACAAATCATGGGAGGATGGGGTGGTACCGAGGACTGGAGGAGGGCAGATGTGATTCCCTTCACAAAAGTGGGAGCAAGGCAGAAGCAGGAAACTACAGACCTGTTAGTTTAACCTCAGTGATAGGGAAAATGATGGAATCACTTCTGAAGGAAAGAATTGTCGAGTATCTAGAGGCCAGAGGGCACAGGACCCAAGACAGCATGGATTCACAGCGGTAGGTCATGCCAGATGAATCTGATAGATTTCTTTGACTGGGTGACCAAAGTAGTAGATCAGGGAGGGGCTGTGGACATGGTCTACCTAGACTTTAGCAAGGCATTTGACACAGTCCCACACAAAAGGTTAATATACAAGTTAGCCAGCCTGGGAGTGGGTCCCAAGATGCCAGCCTGGGTAAAGAATTGGCTGGAGAATAGGAAACAGACAGTAATAGTAAATGGAGTCCACTCTGAAGAAAGGGGGGTTACTAGTGGGGTACCGCAGGGTTCAGTATCAGGAGCGGTCCTCTTCAATGTCTTTATCAGCAACATTGCAGAGGGACTGGAAGGAAAAGTATGTCTCTTTGCAGATGACACAAAGATCTGCAACAGAGTTGATGCACAAGGTGGGGTGGAAAGGATGAGAAGGGACTTGCAGGTTAGAGGAATGGTCAAATGTATGGCAGCTTAGATTCAATGCTAAGAAGTGCAAGGTAATGCACCTGGGAAACAAAACCCAGGGAAGAGTACACAATGGGGGTGAGATACTAACAACAACAAAATGGAAAGGGACCTGGGGGTAGTCATATCAGATGACCTAAAGGTGGGCAAGCAATGTGAGAGCAGCAAGGAGGGTTGGGGGATACTGGGATGCATAGGGATAAGCATCACCAGTAGAAAACAGGAAGTTATTATCCCTCTGTACAGACAGCTGGTGAGACCCTATCTGAGTACTGCGTGGCAGTTCTGGAGACCCCATATCCAAAGACATAGACAGGATGGAAGCTGTCCAGAGGAGGGTAACTAAAATGGTGCAGGGTCTGCACTGGAAGACATATGAAGAGATACTTAAGGAGCTTAATATGTATAGCCTCGAGGAAAGGAGGGAGAGGGGGACATGAGAGAAACTTTCAAGTACCTCAAGGAATCAACAAAGTCCAAGAGGGTAGCATCTTTCAAAAAGAGGTGTGCAAGAACAAGGGCACAATTTGAAGATGGGGATGGGGCGGCTCAAAGGTAATTTAAGGAAGTATTTTTTCACAGAGAGGGTTGGGTGCATGGAGCGGCCTTCCGGAGAAGGTTGTGGAGTCAAAAACAGTGGTGGAATTCAAGCATGCATGGGACAGTCATAAGGCAATTCTAGGGGGTGGGGGTAGGAAGAAGTAGGCTGCTGGTTAACTAGGATCTGCAGCTTATCCATTAGGTAGGGACATGGGCAGACTGGGTGGGCCAAGCGGTCCTTATCTGCTGTCAAATTTTATGTTTCTATGTTTCAGCTTCTGGCATTCTGGAGGGGAAAATAACATGCAAAATCCTCACGTCCTGTAATTAGGATGGCCACTTAATTGGGACAGAAAGTCTGCCTCCAGGTCATCCCAATTAAGCATTAATAAGAATAAAAACAGGCACTAAGCAGTTAAGAAGACATGCTGAAAACGTCAGATCATAGAATAGTTCAAGGTAAGTTTTGTAAAAAACAAAAATCAGTTTAAAGAACTAGTTATTACAGGTTCTATATTATAGTGCATTTAAAGACAGTTTCAGCCTCTGCCTAAGCTTTTTCACCTGTCAAAGGAGTCTTCCTCTGAAGACGAGATTGCTCTGCAAACCAGCAACAGTAGATAGGTGTGCTCAGTGCAGACCAGCATTACCAAAGTAGAGCAATGGTCATCTTTACAGAACCACAGTTAATGGGAGAAGATGCATATTCTGAAGGTTTGCATCAAGGGTTGCTGTCGACTTTAATCTGAATTGTTTGTCATAGCGAATACACTAAGCAGTCAGTTTCCACTTCTGGAGATAATTCAGAATTTGAAAGAACATAGAAACAACTAGAGGGTGCATTTGTATGACCACCAACCCCCACCAATATGACACACTCAAAGGTTTGTTGATGTTATAAGGAATATCTACATTTTCCCCAACCTGTAACATCATGTTGTTAAAAAAGAAATCAAAGAGGAGCTGAGACAAAAAAAAAAGTTTGCTAATGCCAGATCTGTCCAGTTACTAATTTATAGTTGTTTGAGAGCAGTAGTTCCTGAACAACAATGAAATCACTGTTTTGCTGCTGTTACTTGGTTATAAATGCCCAGTGCACGGTTGCAGGGACGTTGCCCCTGCTCTTGAATGTCTTTTACAGGAAAGACTGAAAACATATTTATATCATCTTGTCCTCCTTCAGTGAAACTCTATACAAACAACTAAAAGTGATAAACGGCGGCTATAAAAACACTTTACATTGGTAGGGTACACAGGCACAGGCGGGGTGGGGTGGGTCACTGAAACAAATGAAGGAACTGGCTTATAGCATTCCTTTTTTCTGCATTTTACTGCTGACCACATTCACAACACTTTTTAACCTACAACTCACAAAACAAATATTACTACTCTTAGTATTGAACATGTGCCAGTCTTCACTGAGGATTTCTAATACAAGATATCAGTTCCAGAATTTAAATCATTTGATGTGATTTAATCTTAAACTGCTGCTGTCTACCATCCTGAAACAGCTCGCATGATTCATTTTCTGGTACCTTGTATCAACAGAAATATATTTTGTACCACATCTCTCTCACCAGCAAAATGCAGAAAAATATAAATAGGCTGTTAAATGCAATGTGTGTGTGATGTTGCTCATGAATGAGCAAAAAAACTTGTCACACACAAAACATTTCAATGGGGAATGCCAACTTACACTTCTGTGGTCACATGCACATTTTCAACAGAATTAAAGGATCTCAAGCTTTGATTTTATATTTGCCTATAGGTCCAATTCATATTTCTTAAGCATTTTCTAACACAAGTTATTTGTATTTGGGCTCCTTTTGTAAGTCTTTATATGATATTGTTCTGTAAGATTTGATGACAAAGCAAAACATTGCTCAGGAGTTTTGAGAAATGTTACCATTCCTTGTCACAAATAGATTGTTAAATAATTATGTATACATACATCAGGAAGAATTGCTTTACATAAATAATGATACCTGAGATGATCCTTGATTTTGGTGGTGCCTAGCCAAGCTATAGCATCCAATAAATAGCTGATCAGGAAAACAAGAAGAAGCAGCACTCCCCAACCCCAGTCACAACAAAAAAAAACATGCACACAAGTCCCCTTTTCTGTTGAAGAAAGGTGCTTCTTATTACAAAAGTGCAAAGCACTGCTGTGCAAATCCAGTCCACATACTCACCAGCCTGACTGACTGACTGACCAGCCAAGCTTCACAGCTGATGATGCTCACAGAATGGGTCTGAAAAGTTAAGTCACTCAGTCCTGGCTCATGACGCACTGTGGATTGGATTTTCACAGCAGTGTTTTGCACTATTGAAATAACAGTAGCCTTTTTATAGCAAAAACTAGTATTTGTAAGTTTGGGTGGCTGGGGGTAGTAAGTATTGCTCCTTTTTATATGTTTGCTTGTGCTTTTGCAAGAATCATTTTGTTACAGTGAACAGTCAGCTTTTCAGAGGTGTGAAAGAGTCATATCCAATGCAGGTCAAGCTGAATTGGACTCATCCCTGCCAGACCAATGACCAGGCAAGCTGCCTATGACACTGCTCACAGTTTATGGGCAGAAACTTTGTGTAGTTGAAAGGACTGAAGCGCTCCAATAAGAGAGCACTTCAGACCTTTTATTTGTATAAAGCTGGCCAGTGAGCAGCCCAGCGGCTTTATGACTTCCTGTAACATAGAAACATAGAAACATAGAACATAGACTTTGATGGCAGATAAGGACCGCTTGGTTCACCTAGTCTGCCCATTTCCCTACCTAGAGGATAAGCTGCAGATCCTATTTAACCAACAGCCTATTTCTTCCTACCCCCCACAAAAATTGCCTTATGTCTGTCCGATGCATTCTTGAATTCTCCCACAGTTTTAGACCCCACAACCTCCTCAGGAAGGCTGTTCCATGCGTCCACCACCCTCTCTGTGAAAAAATACTTCCTCACATTGCCCCTGAGCCGTCCCCCCTCTATCTTCAAATTGTGTCCCCTTGTTCTTGCACATCTCTTTTTCTGAAAGATGGTACCCTCTTGGACTTGATTGATTCCACTGAGGTACTTAAACGTTCCTTTCCTCAAGAGTATACATATTAAACTCCTTTAGCCTCTCCTTGTATGGTTTCTCTTGCAGACCCTGCTCCATTTTAGTTGCCCTCCTCTGAACTGCCTCCATCCTGTCTATGTCCTTGCGGAGATGGGGTCTCCAGAACTGGACGCAGTACTCCAGATGGGGTCTCACCAACTGTCTGAACAGGGGGATAACAACTTCCTGTTTTCTGCTGGTGATGCCTCTCCCTATACATCCCAGTATCCCCCAGCCCTCCCTACCGCCTTCTCACATTGCTTGCCAACCTTAAGGTCTTCTAATATGATTACCCCCAGGTCCCTTTCTATTTTTGTTGTTGTTACTACCTCCCCCCCATTGTGTAATCTTCCCCTGGGTTTTTGTTTCCCAGGTGCATTACTTTGCACTTCTTTGCATTGAATCCAAGCTGCCATACTTCTGACCATTCCTCCAACCTTGCCAAGTCCCTTCTCATCCTTTCTATGCCTCCTGGTGTATCAGCCCTGTTACAGATCTTTGTGTCATCTGCAAAGAGGCATACTTTTCCTTCCAGTCCCTCTGAAATGTCACTTATAAAGACATTAAAAAGGACTGGACCCAGTACTGAACCCTGTGGTACCCCACCAGTAACCCCTCTTTCTTCAGAGTGGATTCCATTTACAATTACCTTCTGTGTCCTGTTGTTCAGCCAATGCTTTACCCAGGCTACCACCCTGGGACCCACTCCAAGGCTGATTAATTTGACTACTAATCTTGTGTGTGGGACTGTGTCAAATGCCTTGCTAAAGTCTAGGTAGGCCATGTCCACAGCCCTTCCCTGGTCTACTACTTTGGTCACCCTGTCAAAGAAATCAATTAGATTTGTCTGACATGACCTTCCTGCTGTGAACCCATGCTGCCTTGGGTCCTGTGCCCCACTTACCTCTAGGTACTCGACAATTCTTTCCTTCAGAAGTGATTCCATCATTTTCCTACCACAGAGGTCAAACTGACAGGTCTGTAGTTTTCACCTCTGTCTTGCTCCCACTTTTGTGAAGGGAATATCAGCCTTCTTCCAGTCCTCAGGTACCACACCATCCTCCCATGATTTGTTATAAAGAGTAGTCAGTGGTGTCACTAGTTCTCTGCTTAATTCTTTTAGAATTCTGGGGTGAATTCCATCTGGCCCCACTGCCTTGTCCACCTTCAGTTTTAGGAGTTCTTTCAGAACCCTTTCTTCTGTAAAAGGACTGAGATAGACCCCCCTCTCCAGAGTGCTTCTGTTAATTGGATTAGGCACCTCCCCCACTTCCTCTTTTGTGAGTACTGAACAGAAGTATTAATTCAGTATCCCTGCTTTTTCACTGTCACTCTCTGCCCACCCACCATCCATTCTATTCAGCCTCACTATCCCTCCCTTTGTCTTTCTACACTCCCTGATATACCTATAAAAGGTTTTATCCCCCTTCTTAACTGAGTTGGCTATCTTTTCCTCAGTTTGTGCCTTAGCTATTCTGACTACCCTCCCTGCTTCCATCTGCCTTAACTGGTACAGTTCTCTGTCCTGCTCCTTCTGTGTTTCCTTATACTTCCTAAATGCTATCTTTTTCTCCCTAACATTCACCGCCACTTCTTTTGAGAACCATAGTGATTTTTTCTTTTGTTTTGATTTGTTTATTAGCTTCACCCAAAGGCTTGTTGTCTCTGTGATGGCAGTTTTGATATTTCCCCATTGTTGTTCCACCCCTCCTTCTAGCCTGTTTGCTAGTGCCTTTCTAAGCCACTCTCCCATCTTGCCAAAGTCAGCCCTCCTGAAGTCCAGAACCCTCACTTTTGTATGGCTTGACTCTGTAACTGAGTTTTCATGAACCACACTGTTTGGTGGTCACTTGTCTCCCAAATGGCTACCCACTTCTAGATCTGAGATCCTCTCACTGTCCCCATTTGAGAGTATGAGGTCTAAGATTGCTCCCTCATGGTAGGTTCCAAACTAGCTTTCTGAGGCATGCCATGAAGAGCATCAAGAATGGCCCTGCTTTTGGATGTGGCTGCAGCAAGGTGCTCCAGTTAACATATGACATATTAAGGCCCCCCATCAACAGTATCTCCCCTTTCTCTGCCATCCTAAGTATACCTTCTATCATATCCTTGTCCATTCCCTCCTCCTGACATGGGGGTCTGTATACAACCCCTGTGCAGATTGTAGTGCCATTTCCAGTCTCTAAGGTGACCCACAGTGCCTCCTCTCCTCCCTGTTTACTCTTTTGTTCAGTTGCTTTTATCCCTTCCCTTACATAGAGAGCTAATCCCCCTCCTTCTGCCCTACCTGTCTCTCCTGTAGGTTGTGTACCCTGGTATGTTAACATCCCAGTCATGGTTCTCTGTGTACCATGTTTCTGTGACTGCTACAATATCCAGGCATCCCCTCTTCCATCAAGGCCATCAGTTGAGGGAACTTGTTGCCCAGACTACGGGCGTTGGTACTCATTACCCTCCATTTCTTGATGGCCTTACCCCTTTTTGCCCCATCCCTGTCCTTATTGTGTTTGTCACTTTCTCCATTTACACCTGCGCTTCTCCCTATTGACATCTCTATGTTGGTGTCTACCTCACTTAGTACCCTGATTTTTTGGGGGGGCTAGGATTTCCCTGCTCCTTTCCAGTGCCTCCCCCTTTGGCTAGTTTAAATGCTTGCCAATGAAGTATTTAAATCTATCACCTAGGATCCTGGTTCCCCTACTAGACAGATGCAGTCAATCACACCAGTATAGGCCTGCATCCATCCAGGTGGACCCCCCAGTCCCCAATGAAGCCAAATCCCTGAGCTCTGCACCAGTTTTTCAACCACTGATTGAATCCCATGGTGTGGAGAACCCTAGCCTTATCTGTGCCATAGACAGGCAGCACCTCCAAGAAGGTTACCATGTGTGCTATTTGTTTAAGGCCCCTTCCCATCTCCACAAATGCTTCTTGCACTGTTCTGATCCCTTTCTTAGCCAGGTCATTTGTCCCTATGTGGACAATGACATCCAGCTCCCTTCCCTGTGCAGCTGCTCCTGTGATCCTGAGGATTTGCTCCCTGTCCCTCCAAGCCAAGGCACCAGGCAGGCACCTTACCTCCCTCTCCCCTTCCTCCACCAGTTCTACCTTCCTAACAATGGAGTCCCCCACCAGGAGTTGTTTCCTTCCCCTGTGGGGTCCCATGCCACCCTCCTGTGGGTCTCCTTTGTGGAGGTTCCCAGCATCCTCCTTGGTCTCCACTGTGGGTGCCTCCATAGAGGAACCACACTTTTCCAGAATGGCTTGGAAATTGTGGAGAGGTACAACTGGAGGGATGCACCTCTCTTCTACCACACTCACCCTCCCTGAGCCTACTGTGGTCCAACCGCTCCTCTTTCTTGGCAACCTCTGAGGCAACGGCAGTGACTCTGGTGGTCCCTGGGAGGGAGAGGAGATCCCACAAATCCTGGCCAACTCAGCCATTAAAGTGCTCCTGCAGCTTCAAAAATCCTCCTGACTGGATGCCCCCTGACCCATTACCATGGCACCTTTTCTGCCTTCAAGACTCACCAAAAGCTTTGGATATGGTGATCCCCTGTCAGTCTGCTCATTGGTCCTCTGCCTCTCCACAAAGCCATTCCCCACCTTTTGTTACCAGTTCTTGGCAAAATAAATTGGCATTCATTTTAATCAGCTGTGGTTGTCACAAGGTACTTTCTTGCACAGTAATACCTTGCTGCTCAACTAGCCCCAGATATTTCTCCTGAGTGTGCAACCTGCCCCAACACACACACCCTTTCCCAATACCACAGCACCTTTTCTGCCTCCAAGACTCATCAAAAGCTTTGAATATGGTGATCCCCCTGTCAGTCTGCTCGCTGCTCCCCTGCCTCTCCACAAATCCCTTCCCTGCCTTTTGTTGCCTGTTTGTTTTAATCAGCTGAAGTTGCCACACTGCTGGACTAGTCCACAAATCTCTCTTATGGGCATGTAACCTGGCCCTGGGTCCTCCCTGTATCGTTCATGAAACAGTTAAAAAAAGATCTTGATGCTATTGCCCCCCCCCCAAAAAAAACAATAATGCTTTTGAGTTTTGTTGTTTCCCTGCCAGCCAGCTGGCCTTGTGCATTGTGCAAGCTGCAAGGCTGCTGCTGCCTGTTTGTATCTGTTATTTTTTTGGTGTATGGACTCTCATCTTGTAAGCACCTGCCCTTTGGTCACTCCCTCATTTCCTGTTGAACAATACTGAAAGCAAAATTCACAACTGAGATTCCAGACTTCCTCACAGCTGAAGGGTATTTAGACTGAAGAGAAAGAGGGGGGAAACAAAATCCACTGACCAGAGCTAAACAACATTGAGAACGATGTATGGCTTCCACTAACTGTATAGGTAGGTATATATAAGGCTGTGTTTGGAGGATCACAATAAGCTCCCCTTGTGGCTTCTTCAGTGAGAACCATATACTCTTATTTGGTGTGGGGGCAAAGTTAGTGTTAGTGGGAGGGCCACAGCAATCCCTCCTTGTGTCTTCTTAAATGAGAGCCATATTTTTAGGGGGGGCAAAATTAGTCTCAGGGGGCACCCTACCCATTCTGTCACCCACCCTGCCTCTGATTGATTGGGCTGTACCATGGCAGGTAACTTTGGGTATTCTGATGCCACTTTGGGAATTTCTGGCCAAGCCACTGATACCTCTTGTTGTTTCCACAAGGAACTGAATGACACCTAGCATATCCAAAAAATTATGTGTGTGTGACCTTGAGCAAGTCACATAACCTCCCAATGCCTCCAGTCCACCCAGCTATAAAAATGGGTAGAAACAGGACCCCACAGAAAATAAGATGCTACATCTCAGTTGGTTATCTTGAGTGAATAAATTGAAACAAAACATAAAATAGTCTGAAGTACTTTGCACACATGCACCCCCCTGCAGAGGTTAACTGGGAGGTTAACTTCCTCCCCACAGAGGTGAAGTGGGAGGTTAACTGACTAGCTCAAGGTCACACAGTGAGTAGTTGACTCTAGTTGGGTATGAATCTGGGATCTCCTGGTTCCCAAGCTAGCTTGAAGAATTGCCAGAGATGAAAATCAGTGACAATTAAACAAACAACGACAAAAAAATGCTTTTCACATCTATTGATTTGATTTCTGTAAAATCTGTCAATGTTTTTGCATTCAAAAACTTGTGGCACTCACACCAAAAAAATGAAGAAAATGAGCAGATAAATCCAAAAGGAAATCTTTTATTCCAGCTCAAAAACACATCCAGTTGCATGCCAAATG
Source organism: Neoceratodus forsteri (assembly GCA_016271365.2). NCBI lineage: Eukaryota > Metazoa > Chordata > Ceratodontiformes > Ceratodontidae > Neoceratodus > Neoceratodus forsteri. Next base: position 1,058,601,020 of record CM057456.1, read on the forward strand.
ACCACCCAATGCTTCGACTCCTCATGAGTCTTCCTCAGGGGTGTGGTCAGATGACAGAAAAATACAATTAAATGCATTCCATGGCTCATTTACCTAATGACATCACCATAAAGTATTAAAGGCATATACACATTATGAACTTGTTGACATTACACATTCAAAATACAACATTTTTTATTAAATGAAAATTAATTTAGACAAACTTTAATCAGGTACAAATCCTAAAAAGAAGCAAGAAATGCTTTACTTTAGCTTTGATCTGTTTTTTTTTTGTAGATTGCAGGTGCTGCTTTAAAGTGCACACTGTGCAAAATTATTCTGCTTATTTTAAAGGAAAACAGAACCGTGCCAAAAAAGACTTTACATTAAAGGACTTTTACTTAGATTTCTTAAACTTCTAAAAGAAAGGGATTTCAGTCTCTGGAAAGGAACTTCAAAAGTGACATACAATATAGTGAGCTGAATGTGGCGCTACAGGAAAAATTGATTAAATACTAAGCAACCATAATTGAATGGAAAGCCAAAAACTATTAAGAGATCTCACCGACTATGAAAAAGGAAACATTGTGAGCTGGCCAAAATCAAAAAGTAATAGATCTCAGAGTAGAGGGCTCTCAAAGGTCTGCTTTGAAAATAGAAATAAGAAACATAGCAGCAGCAGCAAGACAAACAACTCCCAGGATCAGGAAGAAAGAGCTAATCAAAGTACTGGGGCAGAAAGAGTGAAAAGAATCATGAGTAGTGCTTCAAAAAAAGGGGCAGAAGAAGGAAGATGAGGCAGGGAAGTGTGGGGGGAAAAACAACAATGGAGCAGAATTTAACAGGCAAAAACTAGAAGAGCTACAAATAGTGAACTTATCGAAACTAGTGCTTACTAAAACACAAGCGAAGTATTAAGCCAAGGAAGGAGTTTCATCCCCACCCCCGCTAATGACTTCCTCCTTTTTGTGGACCTGTTCAAATTCTTCAGAAAACTAAGATTAAGATTGTTCTTTCACTCTGAAGAAAATAATTCTGAGGATTACAATATGGGAGGTTTGGATACCAATACTGCACAGAACAAGGACATTGACTTCTGGTTGGAATCAATTATGGCCTTGCCAAGTGAACCACATGAGCCACAACTATTCACAGCTTCTTATTTTCCTGATGAGAATGAACTGGGAAATTTAACAAATGGAACAGACACCTTGGTAACAAATACCCTTTCAATGGATATGGATGATTTAGAAACACTGCTACAAGAGAATGCGGCAGGTAGTGATTTTTTAAATTTCACTACTGACAGGGGAACTGGAATTTTAACTGCAGGGGGGCATTTGTTGAAATTACAGTTAAGTAAATTTAAATCTAGCTCTACCTTTTGTCCAAATGCGTTTAACAGTGTCATTAACACATATGAAAAAGTGGTTTGCCAACAGGTGGAAGCAGTCTTGAATGATAATTCTAACCCCAGATTTAATATAACTAAAGCAGAAAATCAAGCAATTAAACATTTATCCATGGAAAATTTCATTATTATCAAACCAGCTGATAAAGAGGGTAATATTGTCATTTTAGATGAACACCGTTATAAAACTATGACATTGGCACTGTTAAATGATGAGAACAACTATCAAAAGTTAAACTTTGATCCCACATCAGTATACAAGAAGGAGCTGTACAGTTTTATACAAGAAGGACCTGTACAGCTTACTCTCATAGGCAGTACAATTAGTCAATATTTCAGAGTTGGAGTTTCAGTATATCTGGAAGGAATACCCTGTCACACCAGGATCCTATACACTGCCTAAAATACACAAAAACAAAACTAACCCACCGGGCAGGCCAATTGTTTCTGAGATAGGCAGTATAACACAAAATTGGTGTAAATTTGTAGATTTCTTTCTCCAACATAGTGTGTTGAATCTCAGTTCATGTATTAAAGACACTAAACACTTATTGCAAAAGATTCATAACATCAAATGGGAAAGTGAGTTTTGTTGGTTAGGAATTGATGTTGAATCACTTTACACATCAATAGAACGTAACCAAGGCATTTCTGCTGTAAAACTCTTTCTGGAAGAAATAATAGATACTGAACATATTCCAAAAGAATTCATTATACAGGCCCTCAGGTTCATTCTTGAACATAACTACTTCAATTTTGATGAGCAATTTTATTTGCAAAAGTGTGGTGCAGCAATGGGGGTGGCAATGGCCCCCAGTTATGCTAACCTATTTTGGGGCTCTGGGGAGCACACCATTGTCCTCAATAATAACAGCAACCCATATAGAGCTCACATTAAACATTGGTATCATTTTATTGATGATGTGATCTGCATATGGGAGGGGGACATATCAATGGTGCAGGATTTTGTATGTTGGCTAAATGAGAACACTCTGTTTTTTATCTTATATTTCTTTATACCTCCACCTAGTGGTGCAGATCTCTGAGATCTCCAGCCGCCAGCACCCGCACCCACCCGGGCCCAGCCTGGCACCCCCACAGAGCTGGCCATTGTCTCTCTCTCTCGCACACTCTGTGACAGGATCCTCTCAGGAACCAGGGGCGCCGGGCGTGGCCATCAGCCACCGAGATTGTCATTCCATCATGTTTCTGCCTTCATTTTTCACCCCTTAAAGAGTGGATGTGCAATGACATCTGAGGCACAACTTGCTGACATCTGCCCACTCTGCCCCCCTTGCTTCCACCATTCTGATGGTGCCCCTGGTCATCACCAGGGGCTGCTACAGAACGGTGGTTCCCTTGATGGCTTCCTAGGATAGGAGAGCAGTCCACTGAATGCTCAGTCCTATCCCTCCCCTTCCCTGCCAACCCCTGGTGGCCCGGACTCACGTCTGAACCCGGGTCACCAGTGTGACATGAGGTGTGGCATCCAGCACCTCAACCCTCAGCGCCACTGGGCCGGCAAATGAGAACACTCTGAACTTAAAATTCACTTATGAAGTGAATAAGCAAAATCTGAGTTTCTTAGATTTCAACCTCAGTATAAATGAGAATTATGACATAATAGACACACAGTGTTACCGCAAGCCAACTGCTACAAATTCAGTTCTACATGTAGCAAGTGCACACCCCCAACACCTAAAAACTTCCATTCCATATAGTTAAATGGTTAGGATATGTAGGAACTGTGGTACAGATGCTTTGTTTGATAAACAAGCTGATGAACTGATTCAACACTTTTCAGAAAGAGGGTATGCTCCCAGCCTTTTACAAGAACAGAAAGAAAGAGCTAAAGGTATGGGAAAAAAACATTGCTCAACACACAAAAGGACACATCCAGCACACAGCCCTGCACTTTTGTCACTCAGTTTAATCACAAGGCAGGTAAAATTGGCAATATAGTCTACAGCAATTGGCCGATTCTTCTGAGTGACCAAGTAGTGGCAAAAGCAGTTGGGTGTCAGCCCAGGGTGTCTTTTAGCAGAGCCAAGAACTTTAAAGACATCCTAGTGCATAGTAGATTCAGAACCCCAAAAAGCTCTACAACTACCTGGCTATCTAAAAGAGTCAATGGATCTTTTAAATGTGCCAGATGTAACATCTGCAAATATTGCACGACAGGCAAAGAATTTCAACATCCCCAACATCATAACATTCAAGTTGAGATGAGGGAACTTATCACATGTAATATCAGTTACATGATCTATGCATTGTGGTGTATTTGTAATTTATTGTACGTTGGAAAAACTGTAAGACCTTTGAAACAAAGGATGCAAGAGCATATACATTCCATCCTTAAAAATAGACAAGACACATCTCTAGGGATCCATTTCAGCCAGGTACATGAGTCTAAACCAGATTGCATGAAATTGATGGGAACTGAATGGGTACCACTGCTTGAATTTGGGTGGGGGGGGGGCAGACCTAACCTATTGTTAGAAAAGGAGAGTAAATGGATTTACATATTGAGAAGTGTTCAACCTGGAGGGTTAAATGACAGGTGGGATCTCAAACCCTTTCTCAAAAACAAACAAAAAAATAAAAATAAAAGAAGTTATGAATTTCAGTAAATGGTTTCCAAAGCAAGATTAACCTTTTTTGTTTAACTAAAGTATTGATGTAACAATACAACCTTTTTCCTAGTCTAACATTGTTTCTTGTCTTTTCTTTCTTCTGTAGGTCATTTCGATTGGGACACTCTAGTCTCTGGATCCAGGCTGTAAGGCTGGAAATGAAATATGGTATGGTACCAAAAATGGAGCCACCATTGTTTGAGTAAGGAACATTATCCTTTCCAGAGACTGAATCCCTTTCTTTTAGAAGTTTAAGAAATCTAAGATAAAGCCTTTTTTGGACTGGTTTTGTTTTCCTTTAAAATAAGCAGACTAATTTTGCACAGTGAGAGCTTTAAAGCAGCACCTGCAATCTACAAAGAAAACAGATCAAAGCTAAAGTAAATATTCCTTGCTTCTTTTTAAGATTTGTACCTGATTAAATGTTGTATAAATTAATTTTCAGTTAATAAAAAATGTTGTATTTTGAACATACACTGTTGTATGTTCAAAATGTTGTATTTTGAACATGTCAACAAGTTCATATTGTGTATATGCCTTCAATAATTGACAGAGTGATGTCATTATGTAAATGAGCCATGACATGCATTTAATTGTGTTTTTCCATCCTCTGACCACACCCCTGAGGAAGACTCGCAAGGAGTCGAAACGCTGGGTGGTCAGTTGGCATGCAACTGGATGTGTTTTTGAGCTGAAATAAAACATTTCCTTTGGATTTATCTGCTGATTTTCTCCATTTTTTGGTGAAAGTGTCACAAGTTTTTGTCATGTTGTTCTTACCTCACGAGCTGGCTGCTCGTTTGTGTGCACCGGGCTGCCAAGACTGTATCGCTGCTTCTGTCTGTTGTTTTTGCATTCAAGGCCTGAAATATCAGGAAACAGTAGAGATAGTGAAAAAAGTAATCAAATGTGGATGATGCTATAAAAGGTGCGTAGGATGTGATTAAAAGTATCTAAAACATGGAAAGCATCATCAAAGTGGCTGCGATAGAACCCCAAATCAGAAAATGTGAGAAAAGCATACATTTGTTTATCCATTAATTTTGTTAACAGGGTAGGCCCACCGAGGCATAGTTGTCCCCTTTTCAGGGCGACTTAAATATAAAATATTTTTAAATCATTGAAACATGTATATCAGTATTGTGTAACCTTGCATCAGCTGATTTTTTAATTGTAGCAATACAATAACAAGCTGTGTTGCTACAATATGAACTTGTGTGATAAAATATGTATATTTATAAAATGTGTAAGAAAACTCCAGCTATGCGATTAAATGAGAAGCACTCCAACTGTGTAATTATTAGCCCATAAGTACATGGGTTGTAGCACCAGCCAGAAAGCCTGCCATCTCACATCAACCTGCCCTAGAATATTCATCCAACTCCTGCAGTCAACAATGAGGAAGTCACTTAAAAAATGCAAACCGTGTCTTTTTGCTCCTACAGTTGCCTGGCATGAATTCATCTTGCTCCCATAGCAGCACTGCCCACAGGTTAGAATTTGCCAGCAGGAGACATTTTATTTTCTTTATTTATTTAAAGTTGATAACTGAGAAAAGCACACTGAGCTGAGGTTCATTTCCAGGTGAGACCCAGGGGCATAAACATGACGAATATAATGACAGGAAAAGCAAATATTTGTTACAGCTTTGCATTACAGCATGAGAACAGTGCAATGCAGCACTACGCAATCAGGTAATAGGAGGAACACAGCAATTAGACACATTGTGGTGGTCGAGAAAACAAAGGGACAGAGTATGGAGGCAGTAAGTGCAAAGGGGTGCAATAAGGAGGCAGTAAGCGCTAGAGTACTATTTTAGCAGAGCCAGTGGCCACAAACTTATTGACTTTTCCAGGTCATCCCACTCATGGACATCGGCTCACCCAGAAAATAGTAATTTATTTCAGTTTGCCCCATTCCTCTGTCAGAAACCAGAAAGGCTGCTGGAAACAGCTTCTCTGTTAGAACCCAAAATGGTTGCTGGAAACAGCTCAGCAGAGCGATCAGAAGTCGGCTGAAGAGAAACAGGTCAGAAGACCAAGGGTACTATTTTTTTTAAACAATGTACTAATATAGTTTTTTTATACAAATTTAAGGGATGTTGTTCCTTTTTTTAAATGTATTGTGCAGAACACTTTTCATAAGTGCAATAGTACACTCCACAAAACACCCATGTAAGAGGCGGCACAATACAAGCGTCGGTATTGTGCCATTGCTGTAGGGAAGTTCGGCATTCTCACCAATGAGATAACTTGGTACTTCCCCTGCACAGACATCCTGGAAAGAAAGGACCTCTGTCTGTTTAATGCCTCATCTGAAGGACAACACCTTAACACTGCAATGCCACCTTGCTGTGAGAGCTGCAGTAACAGTCATTTACAGTGCTCAGGAATGTGCAGAGCCGTGCCCTCTAGCTGTGAAGTGAGATGCTGCAATAACAGAACCGTGCAGCCACACAGAAATTCGGGCACTCATCCTGCAGTAACCAGGCTCCAACCAGGCTCCAGGCAGCTTAAAGCAAAAAAGTTGTTTATTGTTCACATCATGGCAAATTAACAAACGGGGTACAGGCTCACCCCAGGAAAAACTGCACCCAACTGACATGTTTCAGACTCTCCAAACAGTCCTTTATCAAAGGCTTTCATAAAGGACTATTTGGAAAGTCTGAAACCTTCAGGCAGGCACTGCTTTTCCAGAGGTGGGCCTATATCCCCGTCTTCTTTTGCCATGTTGTGAACAATAAACAGCATTTCTACATCAAGCTGCCTGGAGCCTGGTTACTGGAGAGTAAAGGCACACATGTCTGTGTGGCTGTATTGAGTTATATTCATGGAGCACCACCATTGTTGTGTGCACCTGTCAGGTCCAGTACTAACAGAACCCTGTACCGCTGATGAATAGTAACAACAGTAGCCTCTAGCAGTGATGTGAGATGTTGCATTAATAAATAGTCCTATAGTACTGAGGAATGGTAACAGCAGCACCCTACAGTTGATGTGAGATGTTACAATACCAGCCCCATAGTGTTAAGGAATAATAACAGCAGCACCTGTAATTGTGATGTGAGATGCCACAATAACAGTCCCATGGTGCTGAAGAATAATAACATCAGCACCCTGTACTTGAGATGTGAGATGCTACAATAACAGACCCACAGTGTTGAGGAATCATAACATCAGCACCCTGCACATGTGATGTTAGATGTTACAATAACAGTCCCATAGTGTTGAGGAATAATAACAGCAACACCTGTAATTGTGATGTGAGATGCCACAATAACAGTCCCATAGTGCTGAGGAATAATAACAGCACCACCCTGTACTTGTGATGTGATTTCTACAATAAGAGTCTCACAGTGTTGAGGAATAATAACATCAGCACCCTGTACTTGAAATGTGAGATGCTACAATAACAGACCCACAGTGTTGAGGAATCATAACATCAGCACCCTGCACATGTGATGTGAGATGGTACAATAACAGTCCCATAGTGTTGAGGAATAATAACAGCAACACCTGTAATTGTGATGTGAGATGCCACAATAACAGTCCCATAGTGCTGAGGAATAATAACAGCACCACCCTGTACTTGTGATGTGATTTCTACAATAAGAGTCTCACAGTGTTGAGGAATAATGACAGCAGCATCCTGAAGTTGTGATGTGAGATGCTACAATAAGAGTCCCATAGTGTTGGGAAATCATAACAGCAGCACCCTGTACTTGTGATGTGAGATGCTACAATAACAATCCCATAGTCTTGAGGACTAATAGCAGCAGTAACCTGTAGTTGTAATGTGAGATGATACAATAACAGTCCCATAGAACTGAGGAATAATAACAGCAGCACTCTGTAGTGACGTGATTGCTACAATAAGAGTCCCATAGTGCTGAGGAATAATAACAGCAGCATCCTGTAGTTGTGAAGTGAGATGCTACAATAACAGTCCCATAGTGTCATGGAATAATAACAGCAGTACCCTGTACTTCTGATGTGAATGCTACAATAACAGTCAAATAGTGTTGAGGAATAATAACAGCAGCATAATGTAGTTGTGATGTGAATGCTACAATAACAGTCCCATAGTGTTGAGGAATAATAACAGCAGCACAGTATACTTGTGATCTGAAATGCTACAATAAAATTCCAATAGTGTTGAGTAATGATAACAACAGCACCCTGTAGTTGTGATGTGAATGCTATAATAACAGTCCCATACTGCTGAAGAATAATAACAGCAGTGCCCCGTGCTTGTGATGTGAGATGTTACAATAACAGACCCATAGTGCTGAGGAATAATGACAGCAGCATCCTGTAGTAGTGATTTGAAATGCTACAATAACAGTCCCATAGTGTCACGGAATCATAACAGCAGCACCTCTACTTGTGATGTGAATGCTACACTAACAGTCCCATAGTGCTGAGGAATGATAACAGCAGCACCCTGTACTTGTGATATGACATGCTACAACAACAGTCCCATAGAGTTAAAGAATAGAAACAGCAGCACCCTGTATTTGTGATGTGACATGCTACAATAACAGTCACATGGTGTTGAATAACAACAGCAGCACCCTGTACTTGTGATGTGAGATGGTACAATAACAGAGCCCTATAGTGTTGAGGAATAATAACAGCAGCACCCTGTAGTTCTGATTAGAATGCAGCAATAACAGTTCCATAGTGTTGAGGAATAATAACAGCAGCACAGTATACTTGTGATCTGAAATGCTACAATAAAAGTCCAATAGTGTTGAGTAATGATAACAACAGCACCCCGTAGTTGTGATGTGAATGCTATAATAACAGTCCCAGCTGCTGAAGAATAAAACAGCAGTGTCCCGTGCTTGTGATGTGAGATGTTACAATAACAGACCCATAGTGCTGAGGAATAATGACAGCAGCATCCTGTAGTAGTGATGTGAAATGCTATAATAACAGTCCCATAGTGTCACGGAATCATAATAGCAGCACCTCTACTTGTGATGTGAATGCTACACTAACAGTCCCATAGTGCTGAGGAATGATAACAGCAGCACCCTGTACTTGTGATATGACATGCTACAATAACAGTCCCATAGAGTTAAAGAATAGAAACAGCAGCACCCTGTATTTGTGATGTGACATGCTACAATAACAGTCACATGGTGTTGAATAACAACAGCAGCACCCTGTACTTGTGATGTGAGATGCTACAATAACAGAGCCCTATAGTGTTGAGGAATAATAACAGCAGCACCCTCTAGTTCTGATTAGAATGCAGCAATAACAGTTCCATAGTGTTGAGGAATAATAACAGCAGCACAGTATACTTGTGATCTGAAATGCTACAATAAAAGTCCAATAGTGTTGAGTAATGATAACAACAGCACCCTGTAGTTGTGATGTGAATGCTATAATAACAGTCCCATGCTGCTGAAAAATAAAAACAGCAGTGTCCCGTGCTTGTGATGTGAGATGTTACAATAACAGACCCATAGTGCTGAGGAATAATGACAGCAGCATCCTGTAGTAGTGATGTGAAATGCTACAATAACAGTCCCATAGTGTCACGGAATCATAACAGCAGCACCTCTACTTGTGATGTGAATGCTACACTAACAGTCCCATAGTGCTGAGGAATGATAACAGCAGCACCCTGTACTTGTGATATGACATGCTACAATAACAGTCCCATAGAGTTAAAGAATAGAAACAGCAGCACCCTGTATTTGTGATGTGACATGCTACAATAACAGTCACATGGTATTGAATAACAACAGCAGCACCCTGTACTTGTGATGTGAGATGCTACAATAACAGAGCCCTATAGTGTTGAGGAATAATAACAGCAGCACCCTCTAGTTCTGATTAGAATGCAGCAATAACAGTTCCATAGTGTTGAGGAATAATAACAGCAGCACAGTATACTTGTGATCTGAAATGCTACAATAAAAGTCCAATAGTGTTGAGTAATGATAACAACAGCACCCTGTAGTTGTGATGTGAATGCTATAATAACAGTCCCATGCTGCTGAAGAATAAAAACAGCAGTGTCCCATGCTTGTGATGTGAGATGTTACAATAACAGACCCATAGTGCTGAGGAATAATGACAGCAGCATCCTGTAGTAGTGATGTGAAATGCTACAATAACAGTCCCATAGTGTCACGGAATAATAACAGCAGCACCCTCTACTTGTGATGTGAATGCTACACTAACAGTCCCATAGTGCTGAGGAATGATAACAGCAGCACCATGTACTTGTGATATGACATGCTACAATAACAGTATCATAGTGTTAAGGAATAGAAACAGCAGCACCCTGTATTTGTGATGTGACATGCTACAATAACAGTCACATGGTGTTGAGGAATAATAACAGCAGCACCCGGTAGTTGTGATGTGAGATGCTACAATAACAGAGCCCTATAGTGTTGAGGAATAATAGCAGCAGCACCCTGTAGTTCTGATTTGAATGCAGCAATAACAGTCCCATAGTGTTGAGGAATAATAGCAGCAGCACCCTAAAGTTGTGTGTGATATGATATAATGAAAGTCCCATAGTGTTGAGGAATAATAAAAGCAGCACCCTGTAGATCTGATGTGAATGCTACAATAACAGTCCCATAGTCTTCAGGAATAATAGCAGCACCCTGTAGATGTGCTGTGAATGCTACACTAGTAATCTCATAGTGTTGAGGAATAATATCAGCAGTACCCTGTGTTTGTGATGTGAATGCTACAATGACATTCCCAGAGTGTTGGGAAATAATAACAGCAGCACCCTGTAGTTGTGATATTAATGCAACAATAGCAGTCTCATAGTGTTTAGGAATAATATCAGTAGCACCCTGTAGTTGTGATGAGAGATATTACAATAACAGTCCCATATTGTTGAGGAATAATAACAGCAGCACCCTGTACTCGTGATGTGAAGGCTACAAAAACAGTCCCATCGTGTTTGGGAATAATAGCAGTGGCACCCTGTAGTTGTGATGCAAGATACTACAATAACAGTTCCAAAGTGTTGAGGAATAATGCCAGCAGCACCCTGTGCTTGTGATGCAAATGCTACAATAACAGATGCTTCAATAATACCGCCATAGTGTTGAGGAATAATAGCAGCACCCTGTACTTGTAATGTGAATGCTACAATAACAGTCCCATAGTGTTGAGGAATAATAGCAGCAGCACCCTGTAGTTGTGATGTGAAATGCTACAGTAACAGTCCCATAGTGTTGAGGAATAATAGCAGCAGCACCCTAAAGTTGTGTGTGATATGCTACAATGAAAGTCCCATAGTGTTGAGGAATAATAAAAGCAGCACCCTGTAGATCTGATGTGAATGCTACAATAACAGTCCCATAGTTTTCAGGAATAATAGCAGCACCCTGTAGATGTGCTGTGAATGCTACACTAGTAATCTCATAGTGTTGAGGAATAATATCAGCAGTACCCTGTGTTTGTGATGTGAATGCTACAATGACATTCCCAGAGTGTTGGGAAATAATAACAGCAGCACCCTGTAGTTGTGATATTAATGCAACAATAGCAGTCTCATAGTGTTTAGGAATAATATCAGTAGCACCCTGTAGTTGTGATGAGAGATATTACAATAACAGTCCCATATTGTTGAGGAATAATAACAGCAGCACCCTGTACTCGTGATGTAAGGCTAAAAACAGTCCCATCGTGTTTGGGAATAATAGCAGTGGCACCCTGTAGTTGTGATGCAAGATACTACAATAACAGTTCCAAAGTGTTGAGGAATAATGCCAGCAGCACCCTGTGCTTGTGATGCAAATGCTACAATAACAGATGCTTCAATAATACCGCCATAGTGTTGAGGAATAATAGCAGCACCCTGTACTTGTAATGTGAATGCTACAATAACAGTCCCATAGTGTTGAGGAATAATAGCAGCAGCACCCTGTAGTTGTGATGTGAAATGCTACAGTAACAGTCCCATAGTGTTGAGGAATAATAGCAGCAGCACCCTGTAGTTGTGATGTGAAATGCTATAGTAACAGTCCCATAGTGTTGAGGAATAATAACAGCAGCACCATGTACTTGTGATGTGAGATGCTACCACAACAGTCCCATAGTGCCGTGGAATAATTACAGCCTCACTCTGTACTTGTTACATTAAAGCTACAATAATGGTCCCGTAGTGTTGAGGAGTAATAATAGCAGTACCATGTACTTGTGATGTGAGATGCTACAAAAACAGTACCATGGTGTTAAAGAATAATAACGGCAGCACTCTGTACTTGTGATATGAGAAGCTACAGTTACAGTCCCATAGTGTTGAGGAAAAATAAGACCAGTACCCTGTAGTTGTGTGTCAGATGCTACAATAATAGTCCAATAGTGCTGAGGAATAATAGCAGTAGCACCCTGTATATGTGATGTGAGATGCTACAATAACAGTCCCACAGTGTTAAGGAATGATAACAGCAGCACCCTGTAGTTGTGTTGTGAATCCTACAATAACAGTCCCATAGTGTTGAGGAATAATGACAGCAGCGCCTTGTACTTGTGATGTGAGATGCAACAATAACTGACCCATACTGCTAAGGAATAATAACAGCAGCATCCTGTAGTTGTGATGTGAGATGCTACAATAACTGTCCCATAGTGTAGCGGAATAATAACAGCAGTACACTGTATTTGTAATGTGAATGCCACAATAACAGTCCCATAGTGTTGTGGAATAATAAAAGCAGCACTCTGTGCTTGTGATGTCAAATGCTACGATAAGAGCCCCATAGTGTTGAGGAATAATAACAGCAGCCCCCTGTACTTGTGATGTGAAATGCTACAATAAGAGTCCCATAATGTCACGGAACAATAACAACAGTACCCTGTGCTTGTGATGCGAGATGCAACAATAACAGTCCCACAGTGTTGACGAATAATAACAGCAGCACCCTGTAGTTGTGATGTGAATGCTACAATAACAGTGCCATACTGTTGAGGGATGATAACAGCAGTGCCTTGTATTTGTGATGTGAGATCCTACAATAAGAGACCCGTAGTGCTGAGGAATAATTACAGCAGCATCCTGTAGTTGTGATCTGAGACGCTACAATGACAGTCCAATAGTGTCACAGAACAATAACAGCAGCACTCTGTACTTGTGATGTGGGATGCTACAACAGTTCCATAGTGCTGAAGAATAATAACAGCCTCACTCTGTACTTGTTACATGAATGCTACAACAACGGTCCCGTGCTGTTGAGGAATAATAACAGCAGTACCATGTACTTGTGATGTGAGATGCTACCAAAACAGTCCCATACTGTGGAGGAATACAAACAGCAGCACTCTGTACTTCTGATGTGAGATTCTACAATAACAGTCCCATAGTGCTAAAGAATAATAATAGTAGCACCCTGTACTTGTTATGTGAGATGCTACAATAACAGTGCCGTAGTGCTGAGGAATAATAACATCAGCACCCTGTACTTGTGGTGTGAGATGTTACAATAACAGTCCCACAGTGTTAAGGAATAACAGCAGCACCCTGTAGTTGTGACGTGGATGCTATAATAACGGTCCCATAGTGTTGAGGAATAACAGCAGTGCCTTGTACTTGTGATGTGAGATGCAACAGTAACAGAACCACAGGGCTGTGGAATAATAACAGCAGTATCCTGTAGTTGTGATGTGAGATGTTACAATCACAGTCCCGTAGTGTAGCAGAATAATAAAAGCACCCCCCTGAACTTGGGATGTGAGATGCTACAATAACAGTCCCATAGTGTTGAGGAATAATAGCAGCAGCAACTTGTAGCTATAATGTGAGATGATACAATAACAGTCTCATAGTATTGTGGAATACTAATAGCAGCACTCTGTAGTTGTGATGTGACTGCTACAATAACAGTCCCACAGTGCTGAGAAATAATAACAGCAGCATCCTGTACTTGTGTGCGACATGCTACAATAACAGTCACATGGTGTTGAGGAATAATAAAAACAGGACCTGTACTTGTGACGTGAGATGCTACAATAACAGAGACCTATATTGATGAGGAACAATAACAGCAGCACCCTGTAGTTGTGATGTGAATACTGCAATAACAATCCCATAGTGTTGAGGAATAATAACAGTAGCACCCTGTAGTTGTGATGTGAATACTACAATAACCAACCCATAGTGTTGAGCAATAATAACAGCAGTTCCCTGTGCTTGTGATGTGAGATGCAACAATAACAGTCCCATACTGTTGAGGAATAATAACAGCAGCACCCTGTAGTTGTGATCTGAGATGCTACAATAACAGTCCCATAGTGTCACAGAATAATTACAGCAGCACCCTGTACTTGTGATGTGATTGCTACAACAACAGTCCCATTGTGTTGAGGAGTAATAACAGCATCACACCTTCCTTGTGATGTGAGATGCTACAATAACAGTCACATAGTGTTGAGGAATTAAAACAGCAGCACCCTGTAGTTGTGATGTGAATGCTGCAATAACAGTCCCATAGTGTTGAGGAATAATAACAGCAGCACCCTGTAGTTGTGGTGTGAATGCTGCAATAACAGTCCCATAGTGTTGAGGAATAATAACCACAGCACCCTCTATTTGTGATGTGAGATGCTACAGTAACAGTCCCATAGTGGTGAGGAAAAATAACAGCAGCACCCTGTAGTTGTGGTGTGAATGCTACAGAAATAGTCCCATAGTGTTGAGAAATAATAACAGCAGCACCCTGTACTTGTAATGCGAATGCTGCAATAACAGTCCCATAGTGTTGAGGAATAATAACAGCAGTACCCTGTACTTGCAATGTGAATACTACAATAACAGTCCCATAGTGGCACAGAATAATAAGAGCCTCACTCTGCACTTGTGATGTGAATGCTACAATTACAGTTCCATAGTGTTGAGGAATAATAACAGCAGCACCCTGTAGTTGTGATGTGAATGCTACAGTAACAGTCCCATAGTGTTGAGGAATAATAACAACAGCTCTCTGTACTTGTGATGTGAGATGCTACAGTAAAAGCCCCATAGTGTCGCGGAATGATAACAGCAGCACCTTGTAGTTGTGATGTGATATGCTACAATAATAGTCCCACAGTGTTAAAGAATAATAACAGCAGCACCCTGTAGTTGTGACGTGAATGCTATAATAACAGTCCCATAGTGTTGAGGAATGATAACAGCAGTGCCTTGTACTTGTGATGTGAGATGCAACAGTAACAGAACCACAGGGCTGTGGAATAATAACAGCAGTATCCTGTAGTTGTGATGTGAGATGCTACAATCACAGTCCCGTAGTGTAGCGGAATAATAACAGCACCCCCCTGAACTTGTGATGTGAGATGCTACAATAACAGTCCCGTAGTGTTGAGGAATAATAGCAGCAACAACCTGTAGCTATAATGTGAGATGATACAATAACAGTCTCATAGTATTGTGGAATACTAATAGCAGCACTCTGTAGTTGTGATGTGACTGCTACAATAACAGTCCCACAGTGCTGAGAAATAATAACAGCAGCATCCTGTACTTGTGTGCAACATACTACAATAACAGTCACATGGTGTTGAGGAATAATAAAAACAAGACCTGTACTTGTGATGTGAGATGCTACAATAACAGAGACCTATAGTGATGAGGAACAGTAACAGCAGCACCCTGTAGTTGTGATGTGAATACTACAATAACCATCCCATAGTGTTGAGCAATAATAACAGCAGTTCCCTGTGCTTGTGATGTGAGATGCAACAATAACAGTCCCATACTGTTGAGGAATAATAACAGCAGCACCCTGTAGTTGTGATGTGAATGCTACAATAACAGTCCCATACTGTTGAGGAATAATAACAGCAGTGCCCTGTACTTGTGATGTGAGATGCAACAATAACAGACTCATAGTGCTGAGGAATAATTACAGCAGCATCCTGTAGTTGTGATCTGAGATGCTACAATAACAGTCCCATAGTGTCACAGAATAATTACAGCAGCACCCTGTACTTGTGATGTGATTGCTACAACAACAGTCCCATTGTGTTGAGGAGTAATAACAGCATCACACCTTCCTTGTGATGTGAGATGCTACAATAACAGTCACATAGTGTTGAGGAATAAAAACAGCAGCACCCTGTAGTTGTGATGTGAATGATACAATAACAGTCCCATACTGTTGAGGAATAATAACAGCAGTGCCCTGTACTTGTGATGTGAGATCCTACAATAACAGACTCATAGTGCTGAGGAATAATTACAGCAGCATCCTGTAGTTGTGATCTGAGATGCTACAATAACAGTCCCATAGTGTCACAGAATAATTACAGCAGCACCCTGTACTTGTGATGTGATTGCTACAACAACAGTCCCATTGTGTTGAGGAGTAATAACAGCATCACACCTTCCTTGTGATGTGAGATGCTACAATAACAGTCACATAGTGTTGAGGAATAAAAACAGCAGCACCCTGTAGTTGTGATGTGAATGCTGCAATAACAGTCCCACAGTGTTGAGGAATAATAACAGCAGCACCCTGTAGTTGTGGTGTGAATGCTGCAATAACAGTCCCATAGTGTTGAGAAATAATAACAGCAGCACCCTGTACTTGTAATGTGAATGCTGCAATAACAGTCCCATAGTGTTGAGGAATAATAACAGCAGCACCCTGTACTTGTAAAGTGAATGCTACAATAACAGTCCCATAGTGTTGAGGAATAATAACAGCAGCACCCTGTACTTGTAATGCGAATGCTACAATAACAGTCCCATAGTGTTGAGGAATTATAACAGCAGCACCCTGTAGTTGTAATATGAGATGATACAATAACAGTCCCATAGTGTCACGGAATAATAAGAGCCTCACTCTGTACTTGTGATGTGAATGCTACAATTACAGTCCCATAGTGTTGAGGAATAATAACAGCAGCACCCTGTAGTTGTGATGTGAATGCTACAGTAACAGTCCCATAGTGTTGAGGAATGATAACAACAGCTCTCTGTACTTGTGTTGTGAGATGCTACAGTAAAAGCCCCATAGTGTCGCGGAATAATAACAGCAGCACCTTGTAGTTGTGATGTGATATGCTACAATAATAGTCCCACAGTGTTAAAGAATAATAACAGCAGCACCCTGTATTTGTGACGTGACATGCTACAATAACAGTCTCATAGCGTTGAAGAATAATAACAGCAGTGCCTTGTACTTGTGATATGAGATGCAACAATAACAGTCCCATAGTGTCCTGGAATAATAATAACAGCACCCTGTACTTGTGATGCGAAATGCTACAATAACAGTCCCATAGTGTTGAAGAATAATAACAGTAGCACCCTGTAGTTGTGATGTGAGATGCTACAATAACAGAGCCCTATAGTGTTGAGGAAGAATAACAGCAGCACCCTGTACTTGTCATGTGCAATGCTACTATAAGATCCCCATAGTGTTGAGGAATAATAACAACAGCACCCTGTACTTGTGGTGTGAATGCTAGAGAAACAGCCCCATAGTGTTGAGGAATAATAACTGCAGCACCATGTAGTTGTCTATGAGATGCTACAATAACAGTCCCATAGTGCTGAGAAATAATAACAGCAGCATCCTATACTTGTGTGTGAGATGTTACAATAACAGTCACACAGTGTTGAGGAATAATAACAGCAGGACCCTGTACTTGTGATGTGAGATGCTACAATAACAGAGACCTATAGTGTTGAGGGATAATAACAGCAGCAACCTGCAGTTGTGATGTGAATACTGCAATAACAGTCCCATAGTGCTGAGGAATAAGAACAGCAGCACCCTGTAGTTGTGATGTGAATACTACAATAACAGTCCCATACTGTTGAGGAATAATAACAGCAGTACCCTGTGCTTGTGATGTGAGATGCAACAACAACAGTCCTATAGTGTTGAGGAATAATAACAGCAGCACTCTGTAGTTGTGATGTGAATGCTACAATAACAGTCCCATACTGTTGAGGAATAATAACAGCAGTACCCTGTACTTGTGATGTGAGATCCTACAATAACAGACCCATAGTGCTGAGGAATAATTATGGCAGCATCCTGTAGTTATGATCTGAGATGCTACAATAACGGTCCCAGCCATAGTGTCACAGAATGATAACAGTAGCACCCTGTACTTGTGATGTGAATGCTACAATAACAGTCCCATAGTGTTGAGGAATAATAACAGCAGCACCCTGTACTTGTGATGTGAGATGCTACAATAACAGTCAAATGATGTTGAGGAATAATAAGAGCAGCACCTTGTACTTGGATGTGAGATGCTACAATAACAAAGACCTATAGTGTAGAGGAATAATAACAGCGGCACCCTGTAGTTGTGATTTGAATGCTGCAATAACAGTCCCATAGTGTTGAGGAATAATAGCAGCAGCACCCTGAAGTTGTGTGTGAGATGCTGCAATAACAGTCCCATAGTATCGAGGAATAATAACAGCAGCACCCTGTACTTGTGATGTGAAATCCTTCTGTAAGCATCCCATAGTGCTGAGGAATAATAGCAGCACCTTGTATTTGTGATGTGAGATGCTACTATGACAGCCCCATATTGTTGAGGAATAATAACCACAGCACCCTCTATTTGTGATGTGAGATGCTATAGTAACAGTCCCATAGTGGTGAGGAAAAATAACAGCAGCACCCTGTACTTGTAATGTAAATGCTGCAATAACAGTCCCATAGTGTTGAGCGGAGCCTGAACTCGGGGATTGCCAGAGCCTGTAAGGTGTAAAGCGTCCTGCACTACAGCCTGACTGTTGTGTGGCAGTTCCCACCCACCCCAGGTCGGCACTTCATTTATTGCTGCTGGCAGGTCACATGACATGACCTACCCTTCTTTTTCACTTTCCCATTTGCAGCTTATAGACACCAACCACTAGAGGTTGCTGCACTCTCACTCCTGTTTCAACTCTCCACCCCTTCCTAGCAACTGTTTGCAAACCCCACCCACTAGAGGTCCCCGCAGTTCCCTTTGAATCCTTTCTGCTATCTACTTTCCTTACTCCTCCCATCAGCCTACCACTAAGCACCCAGCAGCCTCAAACCTGGTACCCTTTATTTCCAAGTCTACTGCCTAACCACTAAGTCAATGAACCACTTTCAAACTGTTAACCCTTCCTCCCTCCTTCTCTGAATTAAAAAACTTTCTACACTCTGTCCCTAAGCTGTACTCAAACCCAGTATCCTTGCCATCAGAGTCAACAGCTCTGCCTCTTAACCACTTTGTCTAGCTATTTTATTCCTACTTTCTAGGACTTTTAGTCTCTTACCCCCCCCAACCTGCCAAAATATAAAGTTTTACCACTTCTCTCTTGCTGCCTTTGAACCCTGCACCCTCACTGTCTTAATCAGCAGTTCCACCACTCAGCTAGCACACCTGTCTATTATTTGTGCAGGATTTCAAACTCTAAAAAACCCTCTAACCCTCAGACACTGCTAAATTGTTGTCTGATTGTTTCTGCAGACCTTGAGCCCAGCTCCCTGCTGCTACAGCCACTGTCTGGGGTCCTTCCTGCTACCCTGTGCACCTCAGGCACCAGCTCTACCACTGTACCAAAGCAGCAACTACACTTAGAGGTGACCTCTCACTACTATCTCCCCCTCTATCATCCTAGTTACCCCATCTTTCTTCACTTCAGCTCTCTCAACCTTACCAATTATGCATGTGCACCTCCTGCCCACCTGCCTCTCTCTTCTCCTCCTCCTCCTTTTGCCTTCCACCAACCCTATTGTCCCTGTTAACCCTCAGCCTCACTACTCCAGTGCTCCTACCTACCCTCCTGCCCTCCCCTCCTATACCACTGCTCCTCCCCTCCCTCCTCCTCCACACACCCCATATGCTCCTCTCCACCTCACCCCCCATCCAGACATTACCTTTCCTCCCCCCCACTCCCTTGGGCATCTGATCATGCAAGCCTTCTCTGACTGTGCTGCCCTACCCACCCCTATGCTACAAACCCCTTCTCTTCCTATCGCCTCCCGTGTAAACTCTCCTTCTGCCACCCTCTGACCAGAGCAGTTCTCCTCCTTCTGCTCCTGACAGGGAACATACATCCCAACCCAGGCCCTGCCCTCTCCCACCCACCTACTCGGCCCACTGGTCTCCAAATAGCCTCCATGAACATATGCAGCCTGCTGAAAAAATTTGACACCCTACAGTGCTGGGCCATGGCTCATCAACCAGACATCATAGCCCTGGTTGAAACCTGGCTGTCCAAATCCACCCCTGACTCATTTGTCTCCCTCCCAGGCTATGCCTTATACCGGGAGGACCGAGTAGGCAAACGAGGGGGAGGCTGTGCAATCTTCACTAGGGACACAATACTTGGACACGCGCTCCCCACCCCTGCCCTTGTAAATGGGGCCCAGGCTCTTACCCTCAGACTCATCCCGGACCCCTCTAGGGGCCCTCTCTATCTCACCACTGCCTACATTCCTCCAAAGAACCAACACCCGGCCCTGGTATCTTTAACTGACTATCTGGCCTCCCTCCACCATAAGGCGGAACAAATCCTAGTTGGGGACCTTAACATAAATTGGCTCAGCACCTCCTCTTCCACGATTAGAGACTCATTTGCCACCCAAGACCTGACACAACTCGTCACCCAGCCCACTAGAATAAACCCTAAGAGAGGAACCAGCACCCTTCTGGATGTTATTATCACCAACCGACCCCAAAAAATCCAAAACATCCAGGTCCTACCAGATTCCCTAAGTGACCAACTCCTGTAGTTTTGATGTGAGATGCTACAATAACAGAGTCCTATAGTGTTGAGGAATGGTGACAGAATTGCCCCCACCCCATGGTGAAAAGCTGATATTGTAGTAATGGAAAATCAAGGGCACAGTCTAAACTCACAGATAGAATTTCCCTGTTGTGGAATCATTAGAGCGTCTATCTTTGGAACTAAAAATCACCAGTTTGATTGCCAGTAAGGGCACTTTGTGAATTTGCCCTTCTTTATGAGGGGATAGGCATAACAGAAAAGACCCAGAAAAAACGTAGGTGAGTCAGGTTATGAAAAAAGGGTCAACAAAATATACTGTAGGGCAGGGAATGGACCATTTAAAAGTAGAAGTAAAAAAAGGACCCCAGTAAAGGGGCAGCTGTGGGCTGAAAGGGCTGTGAGAAAAGGGTTTAAAGGAAATAATTTTATTTACATTTTTTTATTGTAACTGTACATTTTCTGCCTCCAAGACACACCAAAAGCTTTTGCTATTTGGATCCCCTGCACTCCGCTCACTCCCTCTCTGCCTGTCTATGAAAGCCTTCCCCGCCTTCTGTTGCCCGATCTCGGTGACATAAATCAGCAGTCAGGCAAGAAATGTTAAGAAGTACTTTTGAGTGTTGCTATCTAGAAACAATGTGGGGGGGGGTCACTGGTGCAAGTGTGGCCGCAGCATGGGGATTGACATGCAACCAAAGAGCAGCTACTTGATGCAGTCATTGCCGTGGTAATGACCTGCGGTCAGAGCATGGCACAACTCCAAAGAATATCGACATTGACCCCTCTCCCTGCCAGTACAAGGCTGCTTCCATGCGTATCCTGACATGGTGACAGTCCTTCTGCAGCATCCCTCAGGACATATTTTCACATTCCCACATGCTATTTCTGCCCTCTTCAACTGTTCAGGACTGTTGGACATTTTCTGCTTTACTCCCACCCACACATAGACTCTGAGATCCTGTTGCATGGGATGGTGGGTCGGTCAGAAGGGGTGGTGGGAGAGACCTGCATCTTTTGATTTTCTAGCAGCAGCTGCTGAGACACTTTGGATCCTGTTGCATGGGGTGGCAGGTCTCTCAGAAGGGACAGTGGCGCAGACCTGTATTTCTCGTTTAACACATAATCACTGTGACTTCAAGTATGTTGATGTGGCAGCATGGGTTAGTCTGCTCAATCAGCACCCATAATAATGTACTATAACAAGATTTTATTATGGCCCCTGAATTGCTTTATGGTGTGTGAGGAATGTGCAGCCCCCAATTCCTGTACATCACCCTTTTAGACTGATTATAAACCCCCCCCAGTTCTTCTACATCACCTTTTTTGATTGAATATAGCAATTAGAATGTAGTTTCAAAGAGCTGTTGACATTCCATAAAAGTACTGTAATATACATTTGCTTGGTGCTACAGTACTGTCACAGTTTACTTTTTAATCAATAAACGAAGAAGTAATCAATTTGACTTTGTAAAATGCAGACCTGACAACATGGGTAAAACTGCTTCTTATGGTAGTACCTGACTTTGGCTGCAAGAATGTGTTTAAGAAATTTATGTTTCTACAATGTAACATTTTAATTAATTGTTACAAACACTAATAAGTCACATTTGTACATAATTACTTATACATTCTTGCATAATTGCACATGTGCACATCCTCCCTATGTTAGCAATGGGACTATTGCATTTGAATGCTAACTTTATGAATATTTAGACTTCTGCACATTATAACTGGAACTGTTGCAATGCAAGCACTGCCCACAATGAGCCTTGTGGTGCTAAATAGTAGTGTTTGCTGTCCAGTGCTCATCACAAAATAATAAACCAAGTTTAAATTATCCTCTTTATTGTGTGCGCCTTTTATGTTTTTCTTGCTGTGTAGGTCCATCACCAAGTAAGGGCAGCATCTTGAGCTGCATGGTGTGCATGTTTTTTAGCAAATTACTTGCTCTTGAGAAGCGCTCCAACTGTGTCATTATTGATCCATAATTACATGGGTTGTAGTACCAGACAGAAAGTCTGCCATCTCACATCAGCCTGTCCTAGAATATTCATCCACCTTCTGCAGTCGACAAATAAACTTTGTGAGCCCTCTGTGCTTCTGGGCCCCTCTCCAGAGAGCCGCAGAATGTACTGTAGACAGGGCTAGAATTGGTGAGGTAGTATATGTACCAGGACTTCTGCTTGGGGCTTATTTATGCTAAATCAAATATTGATATAAGTAACTCTTGTTAACCATGGCACAGTTGCAGAGCAGCATCATTCAGCACCTGGTCCCACTTTGAAATGGTACATCTTTTTAGGTTAGGACAGCAGCGAGTGGTGCTCCTTATGGAAACCCTTTGCACCCTATCACTTCATGTTCTGTTGTCTCTAATTGACAGGCCAAGATCTTTGTAATTTTTGCTGATTTAGCAAAACTTTGGAACATAGGCTAAATGAAAGAAAATAACAACATTATGTGTGAACCTATCCATCTCCCAGTCATGACAATTTCACTATTACAACTTGTGTTATTAATTTATTAATTTTACGCTGTGCACTATCGATGCCAAACACTTACACAACTAATACAAGCAAGCACGCATTCGGCATTGACAATTGCTTATTTTTTTCTGATGACTGTTTTCTTTCATCATATGCACTTTTAATTTTGTTTCCCCATTGTTTTGTTATTTTTAAATTACATCTTTAAATGAAAGTTTACTTTGAATCACCTATTGATAAGTCATTGGCTATCAACTGGGAAGGTGGTTATCCCATTAGTCAGGACAGAGAAATGGAGAGCAAACAGAGGCAAGACAAGGTGCCTGAAAACAGGGAGGTATCACAAAGGAATGGCAATTGTTTTAGATAAGAACATTAACCCAATAGTCTCTCTTTCTCCTCTCTCTCTCTCTCTCTCTGTCTCACTCTCTCTCTCTCTCTCTCTCTCTCTCTCTTCCAGACAGCATCTAACCATCTTTCTATCTATAAATCTAGCTATCTATCATTCTAAGTGCATGCCAGTGTTCACAAGGTGACTTTATTTAAAATCATATTGCCTTTTTTATTCTTCTGTCTAAATAAAAATCCACCTGTATTCATGGCCAAATTAATGCACAGGCCTAGGGGGCCCTGGCCCTGGGGACCTAGGAGAATTAGGGCCCATAACTCAGCCCAGGCAGTAGATACAGAAAGTGCTGAGGAGCCAGAGATGGGAGAAGATGAGGCCCCTTTAAGTAATGGGCCCGAGTGATTGGCTGCTACTGTGCTGTACAGTTGTCAACACTGACTGACTGAGTCACTTGTTCAGTCAGGTCATGGCAGGGTCAGTGGGTTAAACTGGAGGTGTTGATGAGACAGACAGGGGTGAGTCTCACTAGAGAGCCAGCAGCCAGCATGGAAATCACCACCACAAATTTTACTGGCACTGTGCAACCGCTGACAGACCAAGGATTATATTGCCAGCAGCACATCAGTCAGAGTCTCTACTGCACTGCTGCGCAAGTGCGCGAGCTCTCTCTCTCTCTCTCTGTCTCAGCTGTCCCATCGGTTGAGCTTGGGGGTTGGGGGTGGGGCCAGGCCAGTCTGGCAGGGGCAGCTGCACACTATGGGGCAGGGCAGGCTAGCAGCAGTCAAAGAAGCAAGTCAAGTGTGCAGCAAAGAAAAAGACTTCAACATCAAGATCAAGAGTAAGGTAAGCCACAGCACTGACAGCAGCCAGCAGCATGCACGCAGTGAGCAATATATACAGTTTCAATCAAACTTGTCTTGAGCATGAAATGGTTTTGAGCCGGAGCACTGGGGGGGGATTCATTATTGTGCGGGACTCAGACCTCACTCTTGACACAGTGTCACAGTGGGGTGGCACAGGGGTTCATTAGCCATAGCCATGATGATCCTGGCAAGTCTTGCAGCAGCTGGGAGGGCCAGGTTACCGGCTCCATTTCTGGTGGATTTGGTACTATTTTTTAAATTTTTTTTATTAGACAGACTTAGTTAATACATAGAGCGGTAGCACAGCTGGCTGCAGTGTAGAGGAGGCAGCCTGAGTCAGCTGACACACTCAACAGGGTCACGTCACATCACAGTCACATGCAGGGCAGAGGGCGGGAAGCTTGAACCGTGCTGAAGGCAAGCTTATGCTATCTGTCAAACAGTGGTGGTGCCATTTGTGTGTGTGTTTTTTTGCTGTACTGTACAGGTAGGTAGGTAACATTTTTATTTTTATACAGGATATCACATGTCATTAGGGATGAAATCCCTGTTTACAAGACAAGTCCTGCTTGGTTACAAAAGTAAAGATCATACAGTGTGTTGCAAATACTAGAATTTTTACAAAATGTGTTAAATACAACAACATTCACTATACACTGTACAAAGTACATAATATCAAACTGTCTAGTATGACAAGCAACTAATACAGAATATACAAAAGTACTAACAGGCCTAAGTACATTAAATTACAAACATTTTCTATAAAAGCAAAAGACAAGGATAAGGTGCATTACAGTGTATGGTCCAGATTTACTAAACATAGTAATTGGCCAGGCATTTAACAATTACACACAACCTAAAAAATTAATTTCAAACCCAATCTAAATACATTAAATTACAGGGATTTCTATAAGAACAAGCAGATAAAGATAAGGTACAATTATATTATATAATCAGAATTTAATAAACAAGATAATGAACCAGGCATTTAACAATTGCACACAACCTGAAAAATTGATTTCAGATCTGTTCTAAATACATTTGTGCATGCCACTCTCATTGAATATGGAAGTATATTCCACCATATTGCCCCATATAGCCAGTAGCCAGTGGGCAGCAGCAGGCACCCAGGCAGCCCAGAGATCTGAGTGGGTGCCTGTGTGTCAAGGGTGTCGCTTGACTTCTGATCATTCTGTTCAGACTAGCAAATGATCAGATTCTTCTACAGTGTGTGACAGTGACAATGAACTGAGTGATGACAGAGAACAGTTCTGTAGACTATTACGTAGTACTACTACTACTGGTCATTGTCAGGTCAGTTTTGTTAATTTGGGCAGTGAGGAACCAACAGGAGCTCGACAGCAGTTCCATCATCCACTTCCTGACACTGCTGTATCTCCAC
The DNA here is from genome assembly GCA_016271365.2 of Neoceratodus forsteri. Lineage (NCBI taxonomy): Eukaryota > Metazoa > Chordata > Ceratodontiformes > Ceratodontidae > Neoceratodus > Neoceratodus forsteri. The sequence goes on from CM057456.1 coordinate 1,058,626,862, forward strand.
TGGTCATTGTGTGGTAAATTAAATGCTATGGAGTCCTCTACCAACTGCCGTTATCTAAGTGGGTGTGCTAAGAGAAAGCTGTAAAAAGAAAGGGAGATAAAGGGAGTGACTTTGCTGGGGAAGATCCCAAAAATAAACTAAGGCTTCAAGGAGCCAGAGAACTCTGAGAATCAACAATTATTTGATGATGACAGCATTGGCAATGAACCCAGCTCAGACAATGGTGCTTCTGAGTCTGACAATGTGCAGCCGCAAGGAGGTATTGTAGAAGTTAACATGCCTACTAGTAGTCCAGATGCACAAGATACAGATGGGGTGGTAACACTCTACAGATGACCCTCAAGAAGAGGCTCATGACTTGGGGTCAGGCTCGAGTGAAGGCAAGAAAAATATTATTGAAGCAGATTGATTTACCAGTGACCCTGCATTGTGGAGTAACACTGATGATAGTTTCAGCAGTTTTAGGATTGCTAAGGGTTCAGCTGCTTGTCAGAATAAAAACATACCAAATTTCTCTGCTTATGCTTAGGTGATTGCTTGGAAGACTGAGATGCTATCCAGAGATCTGTTTTCATGTTGGCTGCACAATGGTGAAATGGTTATGCGGGAATGGCTTATTTGCTCACCATCTGCTGGAAATGTTTACTGCTTTGCCTGCAAACATTTATCAACAAGATTGCATGCTTTTACTGAAGGGTTCAGTGACTGAAAACTCCCTGAGCACATTTATGCACATGAAATAAGCCTGGAACATTGAAACTGTATGCGAGCGTGGATAGGGTGCATAAGGGTGACAGGTATAGTAGTTGCAGATCTAGCTCAGCAGTTTCAGTCAGAATGCCAACACTGGAGAGATGATCTTAAATGTGTTGTGGCAGTTATCAAGTTTTTAAGTGAGTGTGGACTTGTATTCCATGGTGAAGATGAGCTGTTAGGGTCACCACATAATGGAAACTATTTGGGGATTTTGGAGCTGATCGTTCAGTTTGATCCATTTTTGGCTGATCATATGGCTAAGTTTGGACACAAGGGTAGATCTGTCATCTACTATTTGTGATGAATTCATTGATTTGATGGGGCAGAAAGTTAAACATTCAATAACCAGAGAACTGCAACAAGCCAAGTATTTTTCAGTGACTGTCGATTCAACACCAGATCTGTCGCATGTGGATCAGTTGACTTTCATATTCCGATTTGTCAATTCAGATGGAAACATAGTGGAACGATTAATTGGAGTTGAGCTACTGGAGAACCATATGGGTGCAAGTCTGGCCGACACTATGCTTACTGTGATAAATAACTTGGGTTTGGACATCTCTAACTGCCACGGACAATCATATGATAATGCCAGCAATATGTCGGGATGATACAATGGACTACAGGCACACCTAATGCAAGAAATTGGAAACCCACTTATGCACTATGTTCGATGTGCTGCACATTCACTGAACTCAGTGGGAGTCAACAGCGTTAACAACAGCTGCACCCATGCAATTCATTTCTTTGGGTTTCTGCAGTCACTATATGCTCTCTGCTCAATGTTAACATATCACTGGAAGCAAATTGTCAGCAGCTCTGATGAAAGCCAGAGATTTTTGTCACATTTAAAAGTCTGTCTGACATGAGATGGAGTAGCCGTGCTGATTCTACGAAAGCTTTGTGTCAGAACTATGAAAGAATTTGGCAAGCCCTACAAAACCTGTCAGAAGAGATAAACCAGTTAGCTGAGATCCAACAAGAAGCGGCTTCCCTTCAGAGCAAAATGGAGCAGTTGGAAACAGCCTTCATGGCTCAATTTTGGGACACTGTGCTTTAGCTGTTTAAAATAACCAGCATGCAGCTACAGAAAGTGGGCATCAATCTCAATACAGCAGTTCATTTACTGCATTCATTGATATCATTTGTGGCTGCCCTGCTAGATCAATTTGAGAATTTTGAAAATGCTGCTAAGAAGATATGCAAGGCTGTTTCACAAAAATATCAAAGTGATCTCTGCCATATTCAAAAGAGAAAACAATTTGCAGATGAATCCAAAGAGCCTGACACCTTACTTGAAGGAAGCCAAAAATTTTGTATTGCGACATTCTATGTCATAATTGACAAACTGTCAGCTTGTCTTCATCATCGACTGAATGCCTATAAGATGCTGTGTGACTGCTTTGGAGTTCTGTTTCAACTAAGCTCATTGGATGTCATCGACAAACGCAAGCTTGCTGCTGACCTTGCTGCAGTTTACCCCCAGGACTTGGATAATCAGACATTTCCTGATGAGCTCCTACAGTTTAAATTCTTTGTACAAGATGAGCCAGATAAGTCTCCAGCCAAATTGCTACAAGATTTAAGGCACAATGGCCTTCAGTCAACATTCCCTAATGTGGACATTGCCCTTAGAATTTTCCTGACACTGCCAGTGACAAACTGCAAAGGAGAACACACATTTTCAAAGATGGTAAGGATAAAAAATGAGCCAAGATCAACAATGCATCAGTGTCATCTGAATGCCTTATCTCTCATGGCAGTCAAATCAGAACTAGTACAAGAAATGGAGTTTGATTACCTCATCTATGATTTTTCCTCCCTTAAAGCCTGGAAGAAACCGACCTTTTAAAACGTAAGATTTTCATTGTGTAGAATTTTTCCATATTTGATGATTGTTGCCTATCTTGTCTAGATATTTTTACATGAATGGCAGGAACTTTTGAGTAATTTTGGTTTTATTTTCTGAGCTTGATCTCTTTCAGATTGTCAGTTGGGTGGCAATATAAGCCCTGATGGTGACACCACATCTGTTGGCAGGTCAAGCTTGTAAAAGACTGACATAATAGTTTTATGGCAGCGACGTATGGCAATTTGTATGTGCACCAATGTTGAAAATATTCTTTATTAAAATAGTTTGACAAAGGAGGTTGGCTTCTGTTGTGTGTGTGTGTTTCATGCATTACTTCATGCAAAGATGTCATGCTCATGCTCTTGGTCATGCAGTTTAACCCAAAAGAACCAGATTACAGTTTGATAAAGCTGAACTTTCACAGTCAGCTTTATTACTACTCCTGAGTCCCAGGGCACAACTTACAAATATGCCACAGACTGTGACTGTCTGTGACATATTTGTAAGCTGTGCCCTGTGACTCAGTACCAGTAGTACTTCTATCCAGTCCAGTAAGTTAATGCTATTGTCTTGCCTATTATAGTCATTGCTTCACACCAAGCTTGATACTGACTTTCTCATCCCAGCTAGGCTTAGTGTGCCTTTCCTGGTTGAACAGTTTCCCCCCTTTCAGATTTAAAAAGGTCTTCTGTGTGCATGCTCCTGAGTTGTACTCCATCTCTAACTTGCCATCGAATATTGTATGATTATAGTATATTTACACTCAGTGTCCGTGGATGGGCCATAATCGATGCTATCGATTATGGTCCATCCACGGACACTCAGTGTAAATGTACTATAATCATGCAATTTCAGACATTCTAACCTTCCTTTCCCCACTACAAGACAGGGTATTCAGAGTGCCTGGAAATCCCTCCAAGTGCATTTTTAGTCATTAAAAAGCATTCAGTTTTCAGAGGCCTAGGCAGCCCCCTAGCCCCCGGCCCATTAATGAAATCACAAGGGGCCCACTATTCCGCATAGCCCATGGGCCTCATTACTTGCTAATCTGGCCCTGCCTACATTTAAATAATAACAATTAAACAGGCACTGCACAGTTAAGAAGACGTGTTGAAAGTGAACTTTTTTGATCAATGAATAGTGCAAGGATAATTTTTGAAAAAAGTAAATTTAAAGAACCAAGTATTACAGGTCCTAAATTATATTTCATATAGTTACAGTTTCAGCCTCTGCCTAAGTGTTTTAACCTGTCATAGCATTCTTCCTCTGAAGATGAGATTGCTCTCCAAACTAGCAACAATAGATAGGTGTACTCAGTGTAGTAGGGGTGCTCCCCTGAAAGTGGCAAGCCTTGCAAACTACTGAGACAAACAAGAGTACAAGGCATACCAGTATAGAGCTATAAATGTATTACCGCAGTTATAACCTTTACTTGTTTATTTTGCATCCCAGGTGTATAACAATCACCAAAATATAGCACATACAAAGACAAGTACAGCCTGAGGAAACCCACTGTGCCTCAGCTGCTTCATCCCAGATTGGAACATCACCAGGGGGCCTCACCTGCCTGCTGTGTGCTTGACAGGGACCAAACGCATGTGTACTGTAAAACCAGCTTTGTTTCTGCCATTCACATAGCTGCCAGCCATGGTGGTGAGAGAAGGGTCAGTCACCCCACAACACACTGCCTGCTGACATGAATGGACTTTGCTACAGTGAGTCAGATGCCAAGGGGTGCTGGGTGTTAAGTGAGTGGGTCAGGGAGCAGGGTCAGGGAGAGGAGTAGGGGTGTATGGCTACCATAACAGGGATCAGTCCAGGAGGGGGGTACCATAGAACTACCATGAAATTGCACAATTGTATTGCAAGGATGTGGGTGGGAACTACACTACCAGAGTTTGTCATAGTTTTGTTATTTCTGATGGAGGTATGTGCCACTAGACTGCCAGGAAATTACCTTCACAATCTCAAGGATGGGGAGTAATGCATGCTAGTAGACTGCTAGGAATTACCTTCACAATCTCAAGGGTGGGGAGTAATGCATACCAGTAGACTGCCAGGAATTACCTTCATAATCTCAGGGCCTGGGGTGGAAGGGGGGGTTCCATGCGACTGCCATGGAATTAACATTCATAATCTCTGAATTTGGGCTGGGATGGGGAGGTACCACTAGACCAGCAGGGCATTAAAGAGGGAGAGACTGGGTGGACAGGCCATTTTAATAAAGAATTAAAATATGTAACAGAGACCGAAAAATCCCGTCAACCTCCATTCAAGTTGGAGGTGCAGATACAGTAGCAAAAATATTTAGATTACCTGCCTCTGCAGATTTTAAAGCAGCAGTGCAATGAAAAATGGTTATCCAAAAAGTTACTTTCATCTAATTATTAAAAATATTACCAAACTTATCAAATCTACTTTTCTATGTACCTCCTATGCTATGCATCATGCATTTTTTCTCTATCCTAGCCCTTGACAGTGTGCCGATTCTATGTCAAAGCCAAATATGACAATCACCTCCTTTTCTTGAAAAAAAATTTATAAAACATTTACAACATATGCAAATTTTGCTGTAACTGCAAATTTTTACCACAACTTTAATCAGTGCATTTTCAAATTCCTGTAGGAGAACAATTTTACTTTGCCATTAGGTCTAGGCTTTTAGTATTGCTTCAGCTGATTGCGAAGTGAGGGATTCAGGACAGAGCTGTGACTACAGACAAGCAGTCCTTGAGGAAGTTAATGGCAAGGCAAGTGCTCCTTGATGAAAATACAAAGAAACAAAGCTAGATATTGATAGTTCCCTTTTAATTAACCTCTGTGGGAAAGTAGAGCCTCAGTTTTATCAGTGAGTGTGTGTGTGAGTGTGTGTGGTGTGCATGCATGTGTGTGTGCATGTGTGTGTGTGTATACACAACTAGATGAACGTCATGGACTGAAGCTCTGACGTTATTTTGTTCAGTGTCACACACAGTATTGTAGCACTCAGTGGCCATGGAGGATTACAACTTTGGTCTTGTATTTCATCAGACAGTGGTAATCTAGCCACTGTATCATACTGCCCTGAAGCTACCATCACTGATTATTCTGGAATTGAAGCGCTTCCCATTTCCTCACTCAGCATTTAGTACTCTTTGTAACTGCCAGTTTAAAACTGAAACAAGCAGAACTGAGTATGGGCTTGTGATTCTGGAACGGGGTGCAGCAGTGAGGAGCACAGCTCCGGAGAGTACAACATAGAAGGCAAAAGCCACTACACAGAGCCTCAGCCACAGAAATATAGCTGGGTACCAATTAAAACTGCACTATGACTTAATATAAAGTTCCAGTGCTGTCAATTTATGTACTGACACAGTGAAAGATGATGTACACCACACCAACAGGCAAAATACAAACAAAAACTAAGGTGCAAGTCCACAGCCAGTGGATACTGTACAGCACAGGCCAGCTACTACCCTGGTACTTCACTCTCTCAGGTTTATTCAGGTGTTCTGTATTTGCTGGTGTGGGTGTATAGCACCTTTTGCTGCTGTGCTACTACATTGAATTGATAGCATTTTACCTCTGTACCACGTTTCACTGTAGAATGACCACCACTATCCCCACCGCTTACAAAATGATGCTTTGGGAGCTGGCTGGGAGAGGTGCATCGCATTGCCCCCTAAGATACTTGGGGGGCCATGGCCAATCCCTGCCTGGTAGGGTACTGAACTGTACAGTACAATGTTTAAGCCTGCTGTGTTACTATCTGGATTCCCTCCAGTGCTGGAAAATTGAATTGATTCCCCCCCCCCCATGAGAGGATAGAGCTCTATCCTTACTGCACATGACTTTCAATAATCACAAGCTTTATGTGTGTGTTCAGTTTTAATAAATTATTTGTGAATATCTTAAAAGCATGTAAATAATGCACACAAAACACCAGAAATAACTTAATTTAGATTACATGTTGTTTATGTTCCCATTACAGTTCTGTTACACTGCAAGCAAACATTCAACATTGACAAATGCGTGTTGAATAAGGTGACCAAATACCTTGGAAGTAAGCCTGGTTATGTTAAACAGTAATTCTATTCAGTTTACTTGAATTTTATTTTTTTTCTATTTTGTGCTGTGCCAATTTTAGCCATAAGAGGATATTTTATAGGGTTAGTAATCTGACTAATAGGATGTAATTCTTTTACACTACTACCTGATGTGTATATGTGTATAGATATTTTATTTTAATCCTATGCAAATAGCTTAGGTTATTTAACAACTGGTACATTACGTTCTCCAATGTAACTTAAAGGACTTACTTAACTGTGAAGTATCTCTCTCTTTTTTTTTAATTATTTCTTGGATTATTCCTCTTCATGTTTATTGTATTTGAACAGTGCTGACATTATGCATATATTCTCTCAATGGGTATTACATTGAAAAGCATATACAGTAAAAAGTTTAAAAAGGTGTTTTATTTCTTTTGTATACTGTATGTGACTGCTATGAGGTATTCAGGATGACATGGGCAGATATAAGACATCACATAGATTACAGACAGGACAAAGACAAGAGGGGGATGCACATTAAACCTAACCTTACTATCCTTATAAATATGTTCTATGAAGGTTGTGTTAAAATGTATAAAATAACTTTTCCATAGAGATTCAATATAAAATTCACTACATTAAATTTCTGTAGAAATAAACATTTAAGCATTAAGCCATGATCATGGGTTGGGTTATTATCTGTTAATCTAACTCTAGGGGGCTCAACAGGTACACTACCAGGCAAAGCAAAGTATTTTATGCCCCCGTGGAGTGTCAGGGCTCAACCCTGTCCCTGATCACAGTGTCACAGTGTATATGTGGCCTCTGGGTGAGATTGTTAGACAACATAACTTAGGGTTTCACTACTCTGCAGATGATACTCAGTAATACTTGTCTTTTGCATATAATAATGTCACCTCAGCAGCTGTGATTTCTTGATGTTTATCAGAATTCAGTTACTGGATGGTAACAAGCTGGCCAAGCCTCCATCCTGGGAAGACAGATGTAATTTTGATTGGACTGGGTTCTCGATTGTCAACATTATCAGGGCGAAGTGTCATCTTTAAATGGCACTTCCTATCAATTCATGGATTCAGTGACAAAAGTGGGTTTCACATTCGACTGCAGGCTGACTTTTGAGTCTCAGGTGTCAGATGTAATTCAGTACAACTTTTTTATCTGAAAAATATAATCTGATAGAAATCTTATCTTGCAGATGTTGACTTGATTGCACTAGTAGATACATTTGTGACATCCTGCCTTCACTAATGCAATGCTCTATACTTAGGGCTACCTTGAGGTCTGGTGTGTTCCTTGCAGTTGGATCAGAATACAGCAGTCAGATTGGGTACATCAGCAAGCGCTTCATCTCATATCACATGTATACTGCATGAATTGCACTGACAGTCAGTGAACAGTACACCATTTTCAAGGTTTGTTAACTTACAATGCCCTAAACTATCTGAGATCTTCCTACCTAAAGGACTTCCTGCAACCTTGTGCTTCTCAGTGGCGGAGCCAGAGGGGGGGGCTGTTGCCCCTCCTGGCTGCCCCAGAGTGAGTAGTGGCACCCTGCCACCATCTTTATTCACTGTTTAGTTCCCATTGTGGAGCCTGTCATTGACTGAATGGCCCTCCCTGGCTCCCAAATGATCCCAAACCTAGCTCCGCTACTGGTGCTTCTGCATGCCTTCTTCATTCCACTAACATTAATTTGCTATACATTCCAAAGTCTGGCCTGAAGCCATCTTGGGGGCATGCTTTTTTCAGTAGCAGCATCTGTTCTCTGGAAGATGTCACTTTCCCATGTTTTGTATGTATACATCAATGGAGCATTTTAAAACAGAGCTTATGGCTCCACTGTTGACACAGACTTTCCCCATTTTATTATTGTTTCAAATTTATACAGTATGTAATGCTTGATTGGCTTTAACCAACCAGTAGGTTCATGGATCCAAAGGGTTAACTCTAGCCAGCCTGGACACTCCCTGCTGGCTGTATTGGCTAGTAGTTTTCAGGGGGTGTGGTCAGTTTCTGGTGACTGGTGAGTCACCTGGTATGGTTGTTTGCTGAGTTCAGTTCCAGGAGAGGAGCAAGGAGATGTGCCACCTGCAGCTGAAGGAGGTGAAGGCCTTGCTGGAAATGGAACTCACCCAAGCCTTGAGATCTTTGTGGTGGCCATTTATAATGGAGCCCCCTGTGGGGTAGAAACCCCACAGTATGCAGATCCTCAAGGTAAGATATTTCTTTACACAAAGCTAGGTGTGCAGCCTCTGTGATAGAAGTGTAATTGTTCTGGATGGTCTGTATTATGTTTCAGGTACTTTGGTACCCCCTTCTACTTGGTAGCAGGAGGAGCCCTGAAATGGGGTATTCTGGATTTGGCCAGGGACACTTTACTCCATTTGGACTGGAGGAGTAGGGGGTGAGGTGGCAAGATTTGCAGAAGCTGCAGTCCCCTAGTGAGAAGTGTTCCTCTGAACCCTTTTTAGTTGTATGGTAAGAAGCACAGGTCCTGGGCTAGCTGGGGCCAAAGTCAGACAATGACAGAGTACTGTAGACCTACAGACCCCTGAGTTGGCTGTATAATTCCACAGGGTAGTGGACATATGGGAACTTTGTACTGACTACAATAGACCTTCCCTTGGTGGCAGCAGTAAGGTGGGAACCCAGGTGTAGAGGTCAATAGGAATTTGTGGAAGGAAGCCCTGGACTGTGCTGTGTACACTTAAGCTCCTGTGCCCTATCCATTTGTCTGTGCTGTTGTGTAATTAAAAGACCCCCAGATATAGGTTCTATGTAGATATACCACATGCTGGCTCCTGGTAAGTAATTTGGGTATGAAACCTACAGTTGCAGTTAATGTTCTAGTGCCCCAAGATTGTGCTCAGCCCCACAAGAAATGGAGATGCCTACTAGTGGGTCTGTGCCCTGACAATGTGTCTCCTGGAGTAGGACATTGACGTTCCTATAATGCCATCATCTATGTAGGAAGTGCAGTACCTGAAACCTTCCTGGCTGGGATTTATGATTATTCGCCCTTGTAATAATATGCTCTTGAGCTTTACTTTGATTAAAATAGACTCTGTTGAGATTTACGAGTTATTTGGACATTCATTTATTAGTTACAAAGTGTTTACCTGCTAACTAGTTGATTTGTAGCACTCAGCAGCCCCCAAGATGTTCCTGCATACAGGAGGTCACCAAAGGCCTGGGGTATAAGTAGGAGTTTTTATTATTTTCATGGGCTCCCTCCCCATGGAATGAATCAGGAAGTACACCCCTAGGTCAGGGAGGAGGTACATCTACTGTACATGTTTAGAAATCTTACATACTTTCATATATTATTGTGCTATAATTATTTATGTATTTAAAGTGTGGGTTATGTTCATTCTGTATTTGTCTTATTTATTGTACAGTGTGCCTTTCCTTGTATTGCCTGTATGCTTTTGTCTCTTTTTATTTTTTTCTCTGTTTAGTAACACATAAATATGGCATTTCTAAAAATTATTAGCACTGTGCTAAAACCATCAAATATCTGAATGCTATAATGTCAAGATATGTGAACCTTGCAAACCACCATTTATACTTGGGCCCACATATTCAAAAGAGATGTGCAGTGCATCCCTAGATGTGCCCACGCATCTCCAGACTCGTGAGGGCCATCGGTGCGTGGCAATATTCAGAAGCCCCCCTTGCACCCTGCAAACCCAACTGTGCTGCCGCATAGAATAGTGTTATATGGGCATGCAAATGAGGAGTCCCTCATACATATGCCCCACATTGCAATATTCAAACCCCCCCCCCAGCGTAACTACGGCTGGCTGTGCTGGTACATAGTTAAACTTTCCAGACCCTACTTTAATGCTGCACAGGTAAGGTTGGTGCACCGTGCATGATCAAGGGCCAGGTACACAGCCCCCCTCAACCCCTATCACTGTAAAAGAACTTGTAACCCTCTGCCCCTTTTCCAAAGTGTAGTGTCCCCCCCAAGCCCCAATCACTGTAAAATAACTTATAACCCTCTGCTCCTTTTCCACAGTGCAGTGCCCCACCAAGCCCAAATCCTTCCAATGATAAATAATGTAACATCCCCATTTCCCTGATAGTCTAGTGGCTCCCCGTCCCTGAGCCCCAATCCTTGTATATTGAATAGCGTAGCATCCCCGAGCCTTGTAATATTAAATAAAGTAACATCCCAAGCCTTGTAATATTAAATAAAGTAGCATCCCTGAGCCCTGATCCTTGTAATAGTAAATAAAGAAGCATCCCCGCTTCCCTGGTAGTCTAGTGGCCCCCCAACCTCCCACTCCAGTAAGCAGTAATCCACCACCCCAACCCCCATCCCATCCTGTGCTGGCAACTGGCACAGCCCTCCTCACCCTCCACGGCCAGCTGCCAACTGATCGTTAACCATTCACATATAGTAAATAGTATGTGTGCTCATTGGTTGTCAATGAGCACATCCTATTACTGTATGAAACGAAGCAATACTCGTTGGCTGGCGAAAAACAGAAATCGACTATCACTGGCAAAGGATGGGACAGAAAGACACCCAGGTAGTGGGTTACTGCCTACCAGAGTGGGAGGTAGAGGGCGCCTGAAACTACCAGGAAAACAGAGGATACTGCTTGCTATTACAAAATCGAGGAGCTTAGAGATAGTACTTTATTAATATAAGGCTTGAGAATACTACTCTAATTAATATTACAAGTCGAGATGCTACTATTAATATTACAAGGCTCAGGATGCTACTTTAATATTACAAGGCTGGGAGATGCCACTCTTTTAATATTACAAGGACTGGGAATGCTACTCTATTTAATATTACAAGGATTGGGGTGCTACTTTATTTAATATTACAGGGATCGGAGATGCCACTTTATTTACTATTACAAGCATCGGGGATCGGGGAGGGGGGACACTACACTATGGAAAAGGGGCAGAGGGTTTCAAGTTTTTTTATGGAGATTGGGGCTGGGGTGGGGGGACACTACAATATGGAAAAAATGGTATCAGAGACACTGTATTTTATTTCAGTGGGGATTGGGGCTGTGGAGAGGGTTCGCCCAGTGCATTCTGTCGGGTGCAGCCATGCAAATGAGCCCATAATAGGCATGCATGATGCCCTTTTGTACTATGCATGCCCAATGAGCTCATTTGCATGTTTGGGCTTAATATATCGCCCATGGGGAACTCAGAGCATCCAGGTATGCGCCAGGCATTCCCCTACAGGCGGTCTTCAGCCCCGCACCCTGGAGGCACCGTGCCATACACGGCAGCCGCCTGCTATGTGCCACACATCCAAGGTGCAATATTCAAACAGAATGCGTGCTCTGTTCCGATCATGCATTCTATTTAAATATCATGTCAGGGCTGGCTGGCCCACTTTTTTTGTGTGGCACATCATTTTGCGCGCGCATCCAGCCGGCGCTGAATATCTCCCTCTTTGTTCTTATAAATCTCTGTACATACTATTATTTTGTGTATATTTGACGTTATACATTGTACAGGAATGCAATCATTTTTCCAAGTAAAGTGGAACTATTAACAGTTTCAATAGAACTAAATTGTCCCTTTCTTTGTTGACCCAACCCATTTAAAGAGCTGCTGACATGAACAGCTATACCTTGCCACATTCGATTGGTTGTGAGGCATATATAAGAATATTAATAAAGATTTTGCTAACCAGTGTGTAATTTTCTTTGATTTTCACTCATTTTCTCTGTCTTCAGGGCTCCTGCACTCTCATGCTCACTCTGCAGCTGCTATGTGCTTGCTCCTGCTAGCCACACATCATGACATAAACTGAGGAACATATGTCGGCAAGTAGGAACGAGTTGTCATTCCTTTCGATGGTGAGGTGTTTGTGAATAGTGTTACTGCATCTCCCCTCTTATAACAATTCCAAGTGCAATCTGGCTCAGATTTCAATCATATTTGTGCTTTGTGAATGACAAAGTGTTCCCACTGATTTATATATATATCTGTTTTCTTGGATTGATGGATGTATATATCATATAAGCTATGGCAGCTTAGATTCAATGCTAAGAAGTGCAAGGTAATGCACCTGGGAAACAAAAACCCAGGGGAAGAGTACACAATGGGGGGTGAGATACTAACAACAACAAAAATAGGAAAGGGACCTGGGGGTAGTCATATCAGATGACCTAAAGGTGGGCGAGCAATGTGAGAGGGCAGCAAGGAGGGCTGGGGGGATACTGGGATGCATAGGGAGAGGCATCACCAGCAGAAAACAGGAAGTTATTATCCCTCTGTACAGACAGTTGGTGAGACCCCATCTGGAGTACTGAGTGCAGTTCTGGAGACCCAATCTCCATGAGAGATATAGACAGGATGGAGGCTGTCCAGAGGAGGGCAACTAAAATGGCGCAGGGCCTGCACCGGAAGACATAAGAAGAGAGACTTAAGGAGCTGAATATGTATAGCCTCGAGGAAAGGAGAGAGAGGGAGGACATGATAGAAACTTTCAAGTATCTCAAGGGAATCAACAAAGTCCAAGAGGGTAGCATCTTTCAAAATAAGAGGTGTGCGAGAACAAGGGGGCACAATGTGAAGATAGAAGAGGCAGCTCAGAGGTAATTTAAGGAAGTATTTTTTCACAGAGAGGGTTTTGGATGCATGGAATGGCCTTCGGAGGAAGGTTGTGGAGTCAAAAACAGTGGTGGAATTCAAGCATGCATGGGACAGTCATAAGGCAATTCTAGGGGGTTGGGGTAGGAAGAAGTAGGCCGCTGGTTAACTAGGATCTGCAGCTTATCCAATAGGTAGGGAAATGGGCAGACTGGGTGGGCCAAGCGGTCCTTATCTGCCGTCAAAATCTATGTTTCTATGTTAAAGGACGACTAGCAGCACACATGGTGTGACTCTTGCCATCTGTCACACAGGAGTCTTCCCCAGCCACATATGTTACATTTTATTATGAATGATCAAGTAAAAGTATTTAGCTGTGTGTCCTAATTCTTACAAATGTAGATGCTATAAATTGTTAAAGGGCTACTAACAGGGTATAATGTTTTACTTTACCTATCTGTTGCTCAGCACAATTCCCATACCACATTGAATTTGATGTAGTGTGGCTGTTTTATACAGGCATTCATTTCAGATAAACATTGTTAGTGTCTCCTTAATTCTATTCAGCATTTTATTTCTGTGAGTTTAGCATACAATATTTTGTCACAGATGTAATCGATAGAGTGAGTTATATTATATTTGTCAATCATTGTGTAACAGGTGTTCTGTGCCCTCAGTAGATTTTCGCTAGTGCATGTTTTACTGGCACTGTTGCCCACTGTATAATCGTATTGCTGCCTAATAATGTTTTAGTATGGATTATTGATCATATATTGAATTTGTCAACAGATGTGTGGTGTATGGGTGTTCACATATCCACAAAGATGATGTTAGTCTGCACAAATTCCATACTTATCCCAAAATACATACATTATGGGATGCAGCAGTCCACAGCACCAGACTAGATTGGCATGGAGCATCTGATTACAGACAGCTTGCAGTGTTCAATTTCCTGTCAGTGCATTTGAGACCCTGTACATCCTGCAACAAGTTTGGAGTTCATCTAGGACATGTTTGCCCCATATGAAGCAAGAAGCTGCTCCAATAATTTTCAAGAAACCATTTCCACCTGGTAGCATTGGAGCAATACCAAAATGACAAAGGCATTCTATGGCTATTGAGAAGGCAGAACATGGAGAGTTATGTTAATCATTTTAAAAACCCTTAACTGTCGTGTATATGTACAGATTCCCGTCCCTCCACACACATCCTTTCACAGTAGCATAATCTGAAACATGTTTATTATAAAAAACCTCCATCCCATAGACATTATCATTCACTAGTTAATATTATTAATTTTTATGTGGCCCAAGTAGGTCCATACAAGTATCATAGCTAAGGTCTGTGTACTTTCCCTTCATTTTTGTTACATATCCAATAGACGATGCATTGAGCCAACAGTATGACATTGCACACATAATATACTGTGGTCCTAAACAGTGTGCATCATATACTCATCATCCTCTGTGCAGGCACACCCAGCTGTGTTCACCTATGCTGAGGTGTTGGAGCTGACCACATCTCTACAAATGTCATGCATATTTTTTCATTCCTGTAAATGTTTTTGTGTCAGCTGTAACTCTGCTGATTATGCATACAGTAATAGCTAGTATATGATAAGACACTTTTTTATGGCATAGGATTTTTTTTCCCTTGATTCCCGTTAAGGTCGCATTCACTCCAGTCCCTCCTTATCTCTGGACCTACAGTAATGTTCTGATTTCCCAAGCCTTCCCCAGCCATACCACATACCTATATTGACCCTTTGATTCAATCCCCAGGTGGGGTCTTTGTGAATGATATACCCCAAAGCTGCTACAGAGTTTCATCTGGTGGTGGCAGAGTGCTGGAGAGGTGGAGACTGTGCTATAGCATGGCCATCCTCATGGAGGTACTGTGGTCATGCTTTTCCATGATTACATCTAAGCCCTTGAGGATGATGCCTGAAAGGATGTAAATGCACTTGAGCATATGTGTGTGTGTGTATGTGTGTGTGTGTATGTTCACCAACATAAACCACATCCACATCATCCCCTCGGTCCTCCAGCAACACTACTTCCTGAATTCACGCAGGTGATAGTATTGCTGTGGAGGACGGAACACTTTGTTCCCAAAGGAGGAGAGTGTCCTCTGAGATACGCAATCCTCCTCCCCTCCACCTGCCTGCCCCGATGACCCTTGTTCATTCATGAACTCAGGTGGATGGCATCATGAGCGGTAGTGCTACTGCTGCACCAACAGGCCAACAATGAACATATAATTGTTATACACACATATCGTATAACTGTGTATTTTGTAGTTTAGAATGAAAAGCACTGACTCTGTTTCTTTATTGTGACAGTTAATCAACGTACTGTAATTCTTACTGGGAATGAGCATGAAATGGAAGTGGATGCACCTGCTTCATGTGATTTGTCAATTGAGACACCAGTGCATATCATTCATTCAGTAGAGATTCAGACTATCCAACCAGCCATGTTTGAGTTCTCCAGTCAGGTTAATGCACATCAAGTAATTAAACTGCCTTGCAAGAAACATGGACTGTACCAAGTGGATATGATAAAGGTATAGTTCATTTCATTATTTCTCTGTCATGTTACTGTTTACATTCAACCAAAAAAAAGTATATGTCTTTTTACTTTTGAAGATACTTATTAAAATTTGTTTTGCTTTTATTAGCCATATGTTTTATACCAATGATAAATGAAGCATAATGTGCAAAATAAGTTTCATATCGTCATTACTTTGTGCCATGGATAAGTAGTCAGCATTCACAGAGCACTGCATAACAACTGGAAAAAAAACAAATAAACTGCACACACACACACACACACACACACACACTAACGCCCCTGGTAGTCTCGGAGAAGGATGAACCAGACTCACAAACAGACTGATACAATGAGTGTATTTGGCAAATTCTTGATAAGCAGTGTACAAACAGGTACATCAGGGTGCAGTTATTTGTGCCCCAACATTTTGCGGTTGTTTTCTTAGTCATTCCTAAGTCTGGTTTATCTTCTTCCGTGACTACCAGTGGCGTGAGTGTGTGAGTGTGTGTGCATGGTTTATGGGTTTCCCCCCCAAGTATACCCATCTCTGCCCTCATCATAGTGCTGACAGAGAAGCCTTCTCTGTTCAGATTCTGTATGACAAAACAATGTTACCCAACTAATACTACTTGAAATATGGTGGAGTAGTGTGTGGTTTACACATGCATGTCGATGTTTGACACTATTTATGAACAAACACCTTTACAAAATGAGAAGCAGATGTCATAAATGTTTGAAAAGACATAAAATGTTTTCATAAATTATGTATTCAATAAACTTTTTTATGAGAAGTTGAAGTGTATATTATTCTGAAAAAATGGGCAACCCCAGTGCAAATGTGTGTTTGCTCTGTGCTCACCCATGTCATATTACTGGCTGCTACAATATTAAGACCGATACCAAGTGGTGCTATCTGAAACAACATTGGTCCACCTCTGCACCATGCAAAATGAATATACACTACCCCACGTGGACCAGGTCTGCATAAAGCCCACAGGGAATATTGCTGCATTAAATGGGATATCACCAGTTGCAATGTTGGAAAAGGTCATGGAAAAGGTAAGGAGGAAAAGAGCTGCCTTTAGGAAATACAAGAAAACAGGGAGGGGGGAGGACAGAGAGGAGTACTTGACAGAATCGAAGGAGGTGACAAGGGCAGTAAGGGGAGCCAAAGCATCTACGGAACTCAGGCTGGCACAAGGCATTAAGAAGGGGGAGAAGGACTTCTTTAAGTACATCAGGGAGAAAAGGAGCTGTAAGGACCATAGTAAGGATTAGGAAGGAGGGGGTTGGGTGGAAGTAGGACGATACATGGAAGCAATTAAATGAGCACTTCTGCTCAGTATTTACAAAGAGAAGAGGGGGTGACACCCAAGATGGGTGAAATGGCAGACGAGGGGGAAGTGGTGACAGATGGGGAAATCATGGAGGGCAGAGTTCGAGAGGGTTTGAAGGCACTGAGGGTGGACAAGGCACCAGGCCCAGATGGCATCCACCCCAGGGTACTGAAGGAGCTGGCAGAGGTCCTTGCAGGACCTTTGGCAGACCTATTTAATGCCTCACTACATTCAGGGTGTGTACCTCGGGACTGGAGGATGGCTCATGTGGTGCCCCTCCACAAGAGTGGCCCCAAGGATGAACCGGGAAACTACAGACCAGTGAGCCTCACATCCATCGTGGGTAAGCTAATGGAGACTATCCTGAAGGAGAGGCTGGTGGCCCTCTTAGAGGCCAAAGGACTACAGGACAGCAGACAGCATGGCTTCATACGTGGCCGATCCTGCCAAACCAACCTGGTCGGGTTCTATGACTGGGTAACTAGGCAACTGGACAGGGGACATGCAGTGGATGTCCTGTATCTGGACTTCAGTAAGGCATTCAACTCAGTGCCACATGGAAGGCTGGGAAGGAAGTTAGTAGGCACAGGGCAGGTGCAATGCTGGTGAGATGGGTAGGAAACTGGCTGCAGGGAAGGCAACAGAGGGTGGTGGTGGGTGGGAGCTCTCACACCAAGGTCAGTGACGAGCGGTGTCCCACAGGCTCGGTGTTGGGACCAGTGTTGTTTGGGATATTCATTGCAGACATATCATGGGACATCAAGAGCAAGATCAGTCTGTTTGCTGATGATACCAAGGTTGGTGCGGTGGTGGATGACCTAGGGGATGGCAGGGTTGCAGGATGATCTGGCAAAGCTTGAAACCTGGTCAGACACCTGGCAACTGGGCTTTAATGCCAAAAGTGCAAGGTGATGCATTTTGGAATGAAGAACCAAGGAGGACTTACCAGCTAGGGAGTGCAGCTAGCCCAGACAGAGGAGGAGAAGGATCTGGGTGTGCTCATCACAGGGTCAATGAACAACTCGGCACAGTGTAGGAAGGCAGCTGCAAAGGCCAACAAAATGCTGGGTTGTATTGCAAGGGTATATCCTCAAGGAGGAGGAGGTGATTCTGCCACTGTATAGGTCATTAGTTAGACCACACCTGGAGTACTGCATGCAGTTCTGGCATCCGTATCTGAAGAGGGACATTAAGTTACTGGAGGGAGTGCAGCGCAGGACGACAAAGATGATCAAGGGTCTGGGGGACTTATCATATGAGAGGAGGTTGAAGGAGTTGAACATATACTCACTGGAGGAAAGGAGAGACAAGGGAGGACATGATTGAAACCTTTAAATACATGAAAGGAATAAACAAGACAGGTACAGAGGGGCTGTTCAAAGTAAGGGAGGGGAGGGCCACCAGGGGCCGTGATATGAGACTGGAGCGAGGAAGGTTCAGGAGGGAGATGAGGAGACACTTTTTTACACAGAGGGTGGTGGCTGGGTGGAATGCATTACCTGCAGAAGTGGTATGCAGTAGAACAGTGGACTGCTTCAAATGAGGATGGGACAGGACAGGGAGGGTTAATGAAGGGGAAGGGTGGAAGGGAGGGGCAGCTGCAGAATAAGGGGTGCTAGCTGCACATTCGAGCAGACTTGATAGACCTCTAGGCCTTTATCTGCTGGCAAATTTCGTATGTCTATACTCATCCCAGTCTTTGAAATGAGCACATTTGGCATGCATAGCATTAAAGTGTCATCTGCATATCCAGTTATGGCCTCATTGGCATTCAGCACAACAGACAATTGGTGCAATCTACACAGCGTGATCTGACATTCAGCAAGTGTATTGTAGAAACAGCTGTTTGCACACTACACATGCTCACTTAAAGATCATACAGAGGCTGGCTGTTTATGTGACACAAGGGCTGTGACATTTTCCTGTGTAGATGTTCTGAGTGCAATGCATTGGGTTAAGAAGGGGGGTGGTGATGGTTGGTGGGATGTCATTGGATGGATCATTTAATAAACATGTATTTGGCTCAGGGGGGTTGAGTGGAGTGGGTTACATTGTTGTACCATGCCAGTAAATGTGAAATATGGTGCTGCTATCATGTTATAGCTGGCTTGCAGCCATGGTGGTGGTTGAATGTGTTTAGCACCTATAAAAGATGTGCTTTTCATCGGTGATAACACATGTTGATTGAGGGTCAGTTTACTGTTGTTGAGAACCATTCTATAACTATTGCAGAGTTATGTATGAGGGTACATCACCGTTTGTATATGTGTAGTGCTAGGGAGTCAAACCCTGATCAGGTTCTTGGCGATAATTAGAGATGCAAAATAATCACAGACAAGTTCCATATCAGTAATAAACATGTTTATTACTATAAAAGGATATCATAGTTGCCCTAAGCAATTCTTACTATAAGATACTGGAAGCCAGAGCTTAACATTCCCCTATACCCCAAGAACTGAAGAAGACCTTAGAGGAGCAAACATAATACATTGCATTATATACTATGATAATTACCATGACTACCAAAAGATAGAAACATTCTTGGTTACAGTCAGTAAGTCCTATTGGCTAAAAGTAAGGTGGCTCCACAGTGTAGATAACATTATACAATATTTGCTAAGTCAGCTATCTCTGAGAACAATAAAGGTATACATAGCATGCAAAAACACAGGATGTAGTGTAATTTATATAAATCCAAAGTTTGGTGGTGTAGACTACAGAATATCAGAAGATGACAAAGACGTGAATGTCTTGGCTTATTACATGCAGTTTCCATGCGTATAGAAAGTAAAGTGAGCCTGGTGGCACTGAGGGTCAAGACACTAGTCACCTCACCTCACTCCATGCCGGCGACCTGGGTTTGGGAATGAGCCTGGGCCATCAGGGGTCAGCAGGGGCAGGGAGGGATTGAGCATCTGATGGTCGGCTCTCCATTCCCAGGGAAGGAGTAAGGCTTTGCATTGCTCTTGAGCAACCTCTGGTGTTGGTCAGGGGTGGCCGGGAGCCTGCGATGTTAAAGTGCTGGTTTGCAGAGCTCGGTGGACACTGGTCGTCAATGCATGTCTGGGCTCCATGGGAGGGCAGTGGGTGGGGAGAAATCCATGAAAAAAATACCATCTGCCTCCTGATAGGTGAAGGAGGGTCCAGGGGGGGTTGGCCAACCACGTCCAATGTTGGGCTCTTGTCTCATCTCCTCTGCTCTCCTCCATGCCTGGTCGCCCATCTGGAATCTAGATAGATCACCAGAAGGAGTGATCTGGCAGTCCCACCTTGGGGGACTCAGAGCCGGGGGTCTGGGTGGCTGGGTAATGGTTGGAAAGCCAGGGCCCAGGAGGAACGAGATGAAGAGAGCTTCAGGTGGGTGGGATAAAGGCAAGCCCTGAGTGACCTCTCCAGAGAGAGTTCAGGTAGGGAGAGTGATAAAAAGAATAAAAAAAAAAAGAAAGTAAAGTGTATTACAATTATTATATATATCCTGACACCTACTCTTATACAGTTGGTGTCTGTGCCCTATATATTGGTATAGCACTTGCATATTATGTGTAACATAAGGTTTGTCTAAGGTGTACAGTAGTAGGATGCCAATTGGGATGTATAACAGTAGTGGTACTTTAACACCTTGACCTTTTGTAGTTTTGTAAGCACTCTTAACTCTCACTATGTCCCCTGCTGTAGTACTAGTGTGAACACATGACAGTGCCAGGATGAAGGACATTTACATCATTTCTGACATTTAAGAATCCTGACAGTAACATTTGCTGCATTTTATTGCAACACAATGGTTTTCTCAAAGATCATTCATGTAACCACAATGTAAGTCATCATTGTTGTTTCTAATTGTTAAAGGACACAGACTGTGGTTATTATTCCAGGGTCTGAGAGCTTGATGTTTCACAGCCCTCCCCAGCCCCTCGCTGCAAGCCACCGAAAACTGCCATAACGGAAGGGTCTGAGGGCTTGATGTTTCACAGCCCTCCACAGTCCCTCGCTGCAAGCCACTGAAAAATGCCATAACGGAAGGATCTGAGGGCTTGATGTTTCACAGCCCTCCCCAGCCCCTTGCTGCAAGCTGCCGAAAACTGCCATAACAGAAAGGTCTGAGGGCTTGATGTTTCATAGCCCTCCCCAGCCCCTCGCTGCAAGCCACCGAAAACTGCCATAATGGAAGGGTCTGAGGGCTTGATGTTTCACAGCCCTCCCCGGGCCCTCACTGCAAGCCGCCGAAAACTGCCATAATGGAAAGGTCTAAGGGCTTGATGTTTCACAGTTCTCCCCAGCCCCTCACTGCAAGCCGCCGAAAACTGCCATAAAAGAAGGTATGGGACTCGGAGCATCAGACTGCAGACGAGACTTAATTTTTTAAAACTTGGCACCTTTTTCAAGCAGCGCTGTAATTTAAATCAGGGAGCTTCTTGCTTAAGCTCCTGCCTGCTTGATTTTTTTCGCCCACCTACCCATCCCCCACCCCCTTCCTTAATTAAATACTCTGTGGCTCCGCCCTGCTCTTCTCTGACTGGCCTCTTTACTAGTAGTGGAGTATCTGAGTGGCTCTCTGCCAACTTTATTCCTTATGACCTCACATCACACACTGACAAACATGGGCATCTTCCTAAGACCAAATCTATCAGTCCCTCTATTGGTCCTAGCAGTCTTTATTCCCCACCTTTGTCCATCTCCAACATCAACTGCTAATAACCCTGAGGTTTTCCCCAACCCTCTATCCATCCTCCCACCCACTGAGGTTCTCCCTACCCCTCTATGCACTCTCCCACCCCCACCCTGTCCATCACCATCACCCTCCCCACCCCATCCTGCACAGCTCCATCTACATCTGGTCTCCCACAGCACACCATTGCCAATGCTTTACCATGCTATCCCCACCATACGTGCTCTGCCCATCCCATGCTCTCTTCCTGTTAGCTCAGCTTACTACTGCCATGGCTCACACAAATGATGTATGTCCTCTCTCCTCAGGTTTGTCTCCCTGTTCCTACTCCTATTTGGCAACATTCATCCAAACCCTGGCCCGTCTCCTCCCTGCCAAACTCAAACCCTCCCTACATCAGGGCTACGTATAGCCTCTATGAACATCTGTATGGCACAACATCAGCCTGATATTCTGGCAATCGTGGAAACCTGGTTGTCTAAATCTACCATGGACTCTGCAGTAGCTCTCCCTGGCTACTCCATTTTTAGGGACGATAGAGTTGGTAAATGTGGAGGTGGCTGCACCATCTGTATGCGTGACTGTTTAATGAGCCACGCTCTACCAATTCCCAAGCTCGACCACGGTACTCAAGCCATCTCACTTAGAATCACCCCAGACCCTTCCAGGGTCCCTCTGACTATCTTGGTAGTCTACATTCCCCCGCAGAAACAAACCCAAGCAATCCAATCCCTAATTGACTACCTGTCCAGCCTCCTGCATAAGGGCAAGCAGATACTAGTGGGTGACCTCAACACCAACTGGCTTGCCAGTTCATCTGCCCTTGCCAAGGATGCTTTTGCAACCCTGGACCTAACACAGCTGGTAACCCAGTCTACCCGTCGGAACCCATCCAATGGCTCTTACATGTTACTGGACATCATCCTTGCCAACCGCCCGCACAGAATTGTGGACATCGTTGTCCATTCAAACTCCCTGAGTGATCACTCACCAGTAACTTTCACATGGTCCTGCCGTCTACCAAAATCTGTGCCCAGCATGGTCTCCCGCCAACTTATCTGACCAGGTAACCTCACTAGGCTTAAGCAGTAGCTCGCCCAGTGGGACTGGTCACCAATCAACCGGGCCCCTAGTATTGATGAAGCACTTGACTACTTTACCCACTCCTTCAATGAGGCCTGCAACATCTTTACCCTGCTGGTCAAAACCCAGACTAAGCAACATAGTGCACCATGGATCACAACATCACTGCTCAAACAGCTCCACCACAGAGACAATCTCTGGCATAGAGCCAATTTCTCAGGCAAGCCTGGGGACAGACAGTCCTACAATGCTGAGCGCAACATATGTACATGGGCCACTTGTAAGGCTAAAGCAGAGTACTACAGATCCACACTAGCCTCCTCCTGGGGGTCTACCTGGGACTTCTGGGACAACATAAAGGAGCTCCCCGCCCCATCTCTACTCAACTTTAATGAAACTGCTATCACTGACCCCACTAATATTGCAGACTGCCTTAACACTGCCTTCTCAGATCTCAGCACAGTTCTCACTAGTAACTTCTTTGACCCTACCTCCCCCCCAGCCACAGCCCCTTCCTCGCCCACCTTTCTATCTGAGGACCATCTCACCACAAAACTCTTGGCACTATCTAACAAAAGCCCTCAGTGTTACCAGCCTTTTCTCTGACCCCCTGGATACTAGGATCCTACAGCAGGTCCTTGACGTAGTACTTAACCTCCTAACTGATTTACTCAACCGCTCCCTCTGCCTGGGCCAGTTCCCTTTAGCTTGGAAAAAGGCTGTTATCACCCCCATCTTCAAAAGTTGTGACACCCCCTCCCTTGGAAACTATCAGCTGATCTCTATTCTTCCTCCTCTCTCTAAAGCCCTGGAAAAAATAGTGGCAGACCAATTATCTGAATATCTTGCCTCCCACAATCTCCAATGCAGAGAGCAGCATGGCTTCCATCCAGGTCATAATATGACCACTGCTCTTGTGGAGTTCTCAAACTTCCTTCACGAAACCCTTGACAAAGGCCACCTTGCAGGGGCTGTCTACATCGACCTCTCCAAGGCCTTTGATATGGTCTGTCACCCACTCCTACTGGACACTCTCCTTCAACTACGCTTTTCCCAAGGCCCACTGGACTGATTCTCTATCTATCTCTCTTCAAGGTCCCAGTGACTCAAAATAAACAGCACCCTCTCCTGCACCCGCTCCTTCCACTCCGGGGTCCCACAGGGCTCCATCCTGGGCCCTCTTCTTTTTAGTCTCTATGTAAATGCCCTACCCAACTCCTGCTCCAGCAAGGTCCTGCTATATGCAGATGATGCGGTCCTCCTCTCCTTTCACCCTGACCCCTCTTCTCTTCATGCCTCTCTCCAGCACTGTTTCAGTCAAATTGGAAACTGGTTCAACGACCGCAGGCTGGTCATTAACATTAAAAAAACAAAAGCCATGTTGTTTGCCCATCATCAAAATAAGGCAAAAAACTCACCCCTCCATATACTATCCAGCTCACTCCACCCACTAGAACAAGTTAGCAGCTACAAGTACCTGGGCATTATCTTTGACTCTGCCCTCTCCTTTCACTCACATATCGACCAGCTCACCTCTTCAATTAACATGTGCATAGGCCTTCTCTACCGTCGTAAGGACTGCCTCCCACCGGATGCCCTCAGATTAGCTGTCTCCTCCTCTGTCCTGTCTCTTGTAGACTATGGCCTCCCTGTCTACACTGCTGCTGATGCCACTGCCCTCAGGAGAATCCAACTATCCCTAAATAAAGCCTGTAGGCTCCTCACAGGTGCACACAAATGGACTCATGTATGCACTCTACTCACTGGCCAACATACTCAATCTAGAAGAGCAGTTACAATATCAGACCTGCCTCCTGGTTAAAAAAATACTTCTAGGTCTCTCCCCACCAGGGGTGTCCACCTCCCTCCACCCTGCTTCCCCCTCTGCCTCTAACCATGGCTCCACTAAGGCTGCTTTCAGAGTCCTGAGGGTGCAGACATCACTCACCCAGAGATCCTTTTGTTACAGGGCACCACACTGGTTCAACGCCCTCCCCTCCTCGATCTCCTCACTCACTAAAATAGGTCCTTTTAAGTCAGTTCTCAAGAGCCTCATTTTCTTCACCCGCAGCTGCGAATGCACTCCACAAGCAGGATCCTAGCCCATAGGTGCCCCGCTCCTTCTCCGGCCCCTTTCCTAGACTCTTGATGACAATCACCTTATCTCAGGCTGCAATTCTGAATTTACTGTTTTTGTCCTTGGAGCCTAGCTTTCGCACTGTATAGACCTCTGTACTGCTATTGTAAACTGTAACTTATCTGGACGCTGAATGGCTCGGGATTCTATGTTGTTTGATCTGACACCTGCAAATATATAAATACTGTTTGCTATTCGCTGTTTGGTATGTAATAAAAAACTTCTGTAACCTCCTGTCTATCATATTGCATTTGTGTTGCTGTCTATGTGTTGAATCCACTGGAACTGAAGTGGAGCCTTTGGAAATGAGTCCTTGACTCAAAAGGGTTATAATTCCTATAAGTATAATAAATAAATAAAATAAAATTATGAGAGATGCAGTGGTATAATGTGAACTATTTGTTCCACCATCAAATGCAGACTGGATTTCATCTGAAATGTGTACACTAATGACATCCAAAGATAGTGATGAATACTCTGAAGATGAAGTCCACTATGACAGAGATCTGGACTACAGTTTTTCATAACCAATAGAATGTGACTCAGATGATGAATTAGAATCAGAGCTATTTCAAGAAGATGTCAAACTGGATGGTAACCTTACAAGCACTCCAATGTATATTGTTTTTTCTTTGCTACCTGCAATGGTTAATTAAGTTATTGCATGTCACTGTACATCATGTGGAGAACATGGATTAAAGTATTTCATGAAGGTAGTTGGTACAATCATTGCAGTTGTTCTTAACTGCAGTGCATGCCTAAAATCATTTGCATAGAACAGCTAGCCAATTTCTGGTAAAATACCAGAAAGTAACATACTGCTTTCAGCAGCAATACTTTCTTCTAGTTCCACCATTACCAAAACTACATATGTTTCATAATATGGGAATGTGCCATTATTCCACTCGCATTTATTTTAGGCATCAGTCAAAGGCGCTTTTACCAGCTGTCAACAAACAATGCAACAGAAGACAGAAATGGCTGGTTTTAGCACTCCAGGCTAAAGATTATGATTTAGTGTGTGGTGTTGATGGCCGTGCAGACAGCCCCAGTCACTGTAACATGTATGGTACTTATTCTTTGATGGAGTTGTCTGCCGGTGTCATTTTAGACCTCCATCTCATGCAGATAATTACATGATTATTTTTTGTTAGTGTTCATTGCCTGCCCACTGTTGTAATTATTATTAGACCTCATTTTTAATGGTTTTTATATAGAATGTCCGTAACATTGTTCCTATGAGTGATTATGAGGTGTGTGTGTGTGTGTGTTTTAATAGTGTTGTTTGTATGTTTCCTTCCAAATACATTAGTTATGAATGTCTTGTGATTTTCATTATTATTTGTATGTGTACTATTTGCGTTGTCATTACTTTGATACACATCCTGACATCAAGGACATGACAGGTGGTTGAGACTTCTTGGTTTGCCTCAAATAGGATTCAGATCCCTGCAGTGTAACCTTCTCTACAATGTGTACAAATAAAGCCAGTGGTATGTCACTCTTCTTGGTGTTCATATGTAGTGTGTGTGTGTGTGTGTGTGTGTGTGTGTAATAATACACTTGATAGCCCTTCTTCTATTACTGAGTGGGCATCACATTTGCTAGTATGTATATTTTGCATGCTTAACTATGCATTTCTGTGTGATTTATTTGAGGTGCTGTGAGCATGTCTCACTTAATATTATTGTATTTGGATATTTCTGACAGTGTGCTTCTGTATGTTGTACTGTATGTCCTTTCTGATGTGTGTGGTTATTTGTACTGTATACATGTGTATTTAATGTATGTTACAACAATATGGGGTTCATATTTATTCTGTTATTGTCTAGATGCCATTATCAGATATAAAAAGTAATGGTTGTCTGTTTTAAAAATAAACATTAGTTGTAGGCAGTACACTAGCTCTTTAATACATGTGTACATTGCAGCCCTTTTATACAGGATTTAACAGATGGATTCCGTTATAGCGGGAGAAAGACATAATTCAATTGCCTAGGCTCGATTTTCAAAGGGTGATGCAGGGCTTGTGTCAAGTCCTGTGTCACACCCATTTCTTGGTGCAGCTGTGCCAAACTCCTTTGATGCAACTGCACCCAAATTTTAGTACATCAGATGCAGTTGTGACAGTTTCCTCATTTTATGGCAGTTGGCCCACAGATTTGGTGCAGGGCCTGTAAAAAGAGTCCCACAAATGGTACAATTTAGACCAGGAAAAATTTGGTTTAACTTGTGGCACTTGGTGCTCAAGATTGAAAATCCTGATTGCCCGCTGGGAGGATGCCACAAGCCCTGTGCCCCAAATGATCGGTACAGCAGGGGCTTGCAGCATTCTTGGGGCTTTGAAAATTGAGCCCATTCTCTTTTAGCTGACTAGCAGACCCGCTAAGGTCTTACAAACTTTGACATGACTTTAGACAGCAGGAAACAGCTTAATAATAATTCACTTAAGTGGCCTTTAGCTTGTGAACTACAATAAAACCTGCCTAGTTCAAGAAACAAAGTGAAGATGCCAAATATTAGAAGTTTTTTTTTGTTTTGTATTAAATTCAAATAAAGCTTAGATTACCAAAAATTGGATAATAAAGTTCCTAGGAGTCAGGATAACACTATTTTGTCCACCCTAAATATCCCTAATTAAAAATATGTAAGACAGTAAAACGCACAAGAACCTCCTAAAGCTGGAATTATCTCACAGGTCTCTCTCTATAGGTAGCCAGGATAATTATTAAGTATTGGCCATGCCATGCTCCCCTACATCCACAGGTAGACAGGATAATTATTAAGCAATGACCATGCCATGCTCCCCTATATCTACAGGTAGCCAGGATAATTATTAAGCATTGACCATGCCATGCTCCCCACATCTACAGGTAGCCAGGATAATTATTAAGCATTGACCATGCCATGCTCCCCTATATCTATGGGTAGCCAGGGTAATTATTAAGCATTGACCATGCCATGCTCCCCTATATCTATGGGTAGCCAGGATAATTATTAGGCATTGACCATGTCATGCTCCCCCACATCTAGGGGTAGCCAGGATAGTTATTAGGCATTGACCATGCCATGCTCCCCTACATCTACGGGTAGCCAGGATAGTTATTAGGCATTGACCATGTCATGCTCCCCCACATCTACGGGTAGCCAGGATAGTTATTAGGCATTGACCATGCCATGCTCCCCTACATCTACGGGTAGCCAGGATAGTTATTAGGCATTGACCATGTCATGCTTCCCTATATCTATAGGTAGCCAGGATAATTATTAGGCATTGACCATGTCATGCTCCCCTACATCTACGGGTAGCCAAGATAGTTATTAGGCATTGACCATGCCATGCTCCCCTACATCTACGGGTAGCCAGGATAGTTATTAGGCATCGACCATGCCATGCTCCCCTATATCTATGGGTAGCCAGGATAATTATTAGGCATTGACCATGCCATGCTCCCCACATCTACAGGTAGCCAGGATAATTATTAAGCATTGACCATGCCATGCTCCCCTATATCTATGGGTAGCCAGGGTAATTATTAAGCATTGACCATGCCATGCTCCCCTATATCTATGGGTAGCCAGGATAATTATTAGGCATTGACCATGTCATGCTCCCCCACATCTACGGGTAGCCAGGATAGTTATTAGGCATTGACCATGCCATGCTCCCCTACATCTACGGGTAGCCAGGATAGTTATTAGGCATTGACCATGTCATGCTCCCCCACATCTACGGGTAGCCAGGATAGTTATTGGGCATTGACGCATACTCTCATCTACGGGTAGCCAGGATAGTTATTAGGCATTGACCATGTCATGCTTCCCTATATCTATAGGTAGCCAGGATAATTATTAGGCATTGACCATGTCATGCTCCCCTACATCTACGGGTAGCCAAGATAGTTATTAGGCATTGACCATGCCATGCTCCCCTACATCTACGGGTAGCCAGGATAGTTATTAGGCATCGACCATGCCATGCTCCCCTATATCTATGGGTAGCCAGGATAATTATTAGGCATTGACCATGCCATGCTCCCCTATATCTATGGGTAGCCAGGATAATTATTAGGCATTGACCATGTCATGCTCCCCCACATCTACTGGTAGCCAGGATAGTTATTAGGCATTGACCATGCCATGCTCCCCTTCATCTACGGGTAGCCAGGATAGTTATTAGGCATTGACCATGTCATGCTTCCCTATATCTATAGGTAGCCAGGATAATTATTAGGCATTGACCATGTCATGCTCCCCTACATCTACGGGTAGCCAGGATAGTTATTAGGCATTGACCATGCCATGCTCCCCTACATCTACGGGTAGCCAGGATAGTTATTAGGCATTGACCATGTCATGCTTCCCTATATCTACAGGTAGCCAGGATAATTATTAGGCATTGACCATGTCATGCTCCCCTACATCTACGGGTAGCCAGGATAGTTATTAGGCATTGACCATGCCATGCTTCCCTACATTTACAGGTAGCCAGGATATTATTAAGCATTGATTGTGCCATGCTCCTCTACATCTACAGATACCCAGGCTAATTATTAGGCATTGACCATGCCATGCTCCCCTACATCTACAGATAGCCAGGATAATTATTAAGCATTGATCGTGCTATGCTCCCCAACATAGCCCTTCAGAAACTCAATACAACCATGACGGGCTTGCAGGTGGGATTTTTACACAAGGGGTGATCTAAAAAGCTGTCCTTAGATAAAAGAAAGTATAGAGAGGGTGAACAATCTCTGAGCATCCCAAAACTTGAAGGAAACTAATGCTAGCTTCACAGTGTGGGGCTACACAGATGTACTGTGGATTGAATGTTAACAGGAGCTGTTCAAATACTTTCCTCTAGGACTGGAATGTCAAGGAAGATTGTGGAATTCCTTCATGCTCCTTGATCTTACACTGGATTACTTAGATCAATATAAATCAAGGACACCACTGTGGACCATAAAAACATGATATATAGATTATCTATTGCAGCAAGCCATGCCAAACTGAGTAACAGTTTCATGAGCTAACTAACAACTATTGGCCTGCCTTTTTTTCCCATAGACTAAATTTGTCCAGGCTGGATCCCAGGATCCTAATAAATGGATGTTGATGGACATGAAAGTTACTGGGTGAGAAATATTTCAATGTGTTTGAAGGAACTTCAACCTGAACAGTTATATTGCACCATGTGATCCTAATCTGGAGTCCCTCAAACATTAGCTTAGATACTGTGTGTGTTGGAGGAGGGGGGGTCAAAATCTATGTCTAGATATAGTTTTCTATTGTACAACTTTGGATAAAAGCCAAATTACCCAATGTCCCAATTTCAAAGCCAGGATAGCTATGTCTAATTTTCTAAACTCTGACTTAGTTATGTCCAGTTTGCAATGTTCAGGTATAACTGTGCACGGACAACATTTTCAGACTCGGCATAACATTGTATTTCATTGATTGATGGATGGATAGATAGATGACAGGACTGATTCATTGATTCATTGATTGAGAACTGGATAAGTTGAACTGAGATATAGGGGCAGTTTTTCAGCCATGACCCCTAGGAAAACAGGGAGAGATAGTACAGTGCAGTACATTCCAGTACACTACATCAAATTTAGTGACATTCTGGACAATAAATAAGTACAGTACTATACATTTGAATACACTACAATATATCCAATTTAGTGACATTCTGGACAGTAAATAAGTACGGTACAACACATTTCAATACACTACAATATATCAAATTTAGTGACTTTCTGGACAATAAATAAGTACAGTACAATGCATTTCTATACACTATATTACATTAAATTTAGCAACCAGTATAATAAATAAAGTCAAGCCACATTCAGGATACAAGCAAAATATTTATGTCTAGCATTTTTTAATCAAACATGTGGATGTAAAGTACCATAAGACAGCCTGGAATTCTGCAGATATGTCAAATGTTTGAAACTAGCCCACATTATGACTTTTGAAAATCTTACCTGACATAACTACTGTAGGAGCAGCATCCATTTTATGACTTTTGACAATCCCCATATCTGCCATGGTCAGAATAACTATGAAGGCATGCAGTTGTCAATATTCTGGAGAATGACCCTCTTCAGTGATTACCTACCATGACTTTAAAAACAAGCTCTGGCAGAGCCACTATGACTGTGAATGCATTAACTAGATAAGGGTGTTTCATGGGCTTAAACGTAAACATTTATTTTTTTTATTTATTTAAAAAATATCAGATTTACAAACCTTTGAGTCAGAGACTCATTTACAAAGACACCTCGTCAAAACTAATACAAAGACAGCATAGTAAACAAGTCAAAAAACAATAGCTCAGAGAGCAGACAGTTATAACAATCATTCACTGGAGATACATGGGTATCAGTAGATAAACAGATTACATAGTTTAGGCACACAGGCACCACATCAAGAAGACCAAAGCAGTTCAAACAATATACAATAGCTAAAGCAAATAGACATCAAGAGTCAAATAGAAGCCCAGAGTGTCCACATGAAGGCTGTTGCATACACCAACTGAATCAAAGTATAGTACATTGAAAAAGGGCATATTTAAGCAATAAGGCATGACAGGGTGTGTGTTATCATGTAATAACGTCACTCCTGGGGTGGGTTGAAGCATGAGGCGAAGCCGAGTATTTATTTATTTATTTGCACGTATTTATTTGATCTACTGGATCAGCAATATTTGCACAAGCTGTGCCCAGTACAGATTTTACAGCACTTGTCCTGGTCTGGTGATTTGGGTTTTATCCATACCACACTCCATATGGCTTAGTGATATACTGTACAGATATCTGCAGAGTCTAACCCATTGAAGGCTGAAGTTTCAGAAAACCATTATGCTACAAATACCAAGACTCACGCCCTCCCTCACCCCCCAGTCACAATTAATCCTCTACCAAAGTCATGCTTAAATACTGGTGCCTCTACATCCATGCCACTAAGCTTTTAATGCCAACATGCTTCTTCTGCTGCTGTGAGTTAAACTCTTTATTTAAAAACATTTTGTTGACAAATTTTTGTTTTAGTATATCCATGGTCAGGAAAAATGAATTTCTAAAAGAAACCAAAATCCCCATTTATCAGTTCATTGAATCACAATACAGCATGTTATGAATTTTCAGATTCTATGTGTAATCTACAGTAAGTCAAACAGAAATTAGAAATAAATGCCTACCTATTTGCAAGTGAAGCAAATGTGGTTATTATCATTCAGTTGTAAACACCTATAGCCACAGCCAGGATTCACATTGCTAGACTCTGGGTAAGTATGACAAGTTTCCTAAATACTGGTACCTTATCCAGCTGTGTTCTGCTTTGTGTGTGTGTGTGTGTGTGTGTGTGTGTGTGTGTGTGTGTGTATGTGTTTAAACATGTAACTTTCTATAGTATATTGTATAGCACTGTGAATCCTGGTTGCAGTGTTCTTTCTCTGCTGTGGCTAAGCAAGACACTGTAACAAGACACTGGCCTGCTGTAGGGGCTATTAGACATCAAATCAAAGGGTACTCTGTGAAGACTAACTTGGAAAAGATGCAATAAAACAAACTTGAATGACAGCCCCCAGATGTCATAACACACCCAGGGAGAATTAGAAAAAAAATCCTCTCACAGCCTAGGCAGAAACAAAACACTGGATTGAAGTAAGAACTCAAAATTGGTAATAATACATATATTCCTGATTTTAACATGCAGTTTTCTTTTAAGAAGATTCAGTAGAATATAAACAGTAGCCCAGAACTGCCTGCCTGAGAATGAAGTTGGTATATTATTTGGAAAAAGGCAAGGCTGGCTCTCTTGCTATGCAATGTCCTGCAAAGTAACACACTGACTGCTCTTAGGATGGTGGTGTCAAATGCTGTGAAGTGCCTAGGGCAACTTGTTATGCAGTAAGTTCCAGGAAGTGTTTAACCCATTCTACTTCTAATAGTTTTCTGTGATGTCTGTACTGTCCATTTGTGCAAGTCAACTCCACTTCTCAAACTTAAAAAGAAAAATACACTTCATCACAGACTGTGTTTACCAAGTTCTGTGCCCATGATTAAAATAATTTGAACCCATCCCCCCAAAAATGTGTACTCACATGAACATGCATGATTTATCTATAAAGACAATTAAAAAATGTATTTCTAAATGCATTACTAACATCAATGCTTTCAAGGTTTTTAAACTACTAAAAAGACAAACTAGATAGATAGATAGATAGATAGATAGATAGATAGATAGATAGATAGATAGATAGAAAGAATATGGTAAACAAATATTGTTAATCCCAAAAGCTGAACTTTGTTTTTAGTATATAAATGTTTTAGAAATACCTGAAAGCTATTTTCCTTGGGCCAGATATTCAAACTGTGCCCAAAAAGTGTGCAATAGCAGGAGCAAGCACAAGTCTATTGCGCCCATGCGCAACAGACGCGATATTCAAAAAAGGAGCAGGCCAAATTGCGCCTACAGCCAAAGTCTGAATATCGCACAACCTGTGCCATAGCACAACTAGGGAGGGGAAGCTGAGCAGATATAATGCGCTATGGCACAACAAGGGATGTTCAGCTGAGCAGTCCAGAGGTGCCATAGCACAAGCAGGGAGGTCCCCCCCCAGGCTGCAGAGCAATTTAACAGCACAATCAGGGAGGTAGGGGCCCACCACCCATGCCATAGATGGGCACAGGAACACACAGCAGAACAGACATTGCCCCCCCACACCCCAATCACTGCACAACTAGGGGAGGGCTGGAATAACCACTGGTCCATGGAGACAAGCAACCAACCCACAACCTGGCCATGGTGCCCCATCACACCTACCGGCAAGCTGTGACTGGCACACAAGGAGGGCGGACCACCCTGTGCCACACCATCACCCCCAGTGCACAGCACACCCTGCACCATGACCAGCAGACACCCCCATGAGCAGTGACCACCACTGCAGGAATCCCCATGCATGCCACCACCCCCACAGTGTCAATGCAACCCTGTGCACCACAGAACTGTACTCTCTGGAGGAGAGGAGGGAGATAGGGGATATGATAGAGACATACAAGTATCTTACAGGGAGGAACAGGGTGCAGGAAAACACTATTTTTAAGTGAAAAAGATGTTCCAGCACTAGAGGGCATGGGATGAAGTTGGAGGGAGGACAATTCAGAGGAAACATGAGAAAGAATTTCTTCACAGAACAGGTGGTGGACAAGTGGAACACCCTGCCAGAGGAAGTGGTGAGGGCTGAAACAATCACGGGATTTAAGAATGCATGGGATAGACATAAAGGAATTCTGGAGGTCAGGGGTAAGGGGCAACAGACTTCTAGGAAAACAAACTGAACTTACAAGCTCAAATGGGCAGACTGGGTGGGCCATAGGCCCTTATCTGCTGACACTGTCTATGTATCTATGTATCTATGTAGAACCATGCAAGCCAGCCCCACCATGAGCACCCATCAGCAGGTTGCAGCACATGGCAATGCAACAATGGCAGACAAAGTGCAACCACGCACAGTCCCCCAAGGTACTGCTGAGAGACCGACCATGCGTTGGCACCAGAGTGACCCCATATTGGACGGTCGTGTAGTTGACACCTCCCCCCAGTGGTACAGCACTCCGCACAGTATTCCAGTAACACACCCCGGCCCACCACTGGCCACAACAGCCAGCACAGACACCCCCAGTGGTGTGTGGAAGTATGCACCACACCAGATGCCACACAGGGTCTGGACAGACACCCACCCATACCCAAGGGCACAACAACACAGGGACACAGTAGTGGGGCAACCAAGCCCCCATTGTGGGCCTATGTAAGCCGTGTACACACAACCTGCAGTCCACCGTGGCACTGGAGTGCCAACCACCCTGCGCAGGCACCATGGACCAATACCCCACCATGTGTCACCCAGAGCACAAGCCACAGACAGTGGGGCACATCCGCTGCAACACACACAAGCCACAGCATGGAGGTGGGACAATGACCGTGTTGCCCACAGTGCCACCTGAGCCAGGTGTGCACCACACCAGGGACATGGGCAGCCCAGCAAAGCAACGGGTACAGTGTCCACCCTGCAGGGAATGCCATCACTGACATGCCAGCAGATGATGCAGGTCACAGACAGGCATGTGTGTCGGCTGCACAGGCCATGGATGAGCTGATGGGTGCACCATGGACACAGAGCACATGCCATGGACCACTGCACACAGTCATCCAGTGCACAGGGAACAACACACACAACACAGACACTGACTGATATCTACCCCCACACCATAGACACCTCCACATGGACACACACACATACTCATGTCTGCACCACCCCTGATGCCATGCACACCACTGCAGCTGAGCACCTATAGCCCACTGCAAATCAGAGACCACCACGGTATTCATAGAAAAGTAATATGTATTATAAAAATAAAGAAATCAACTATTTACATGAACAACAACTATATACAGTATATTGGGGGGACACAAAAAAGGTAGGGGTGGGCAGGGGGAAGGGGTGGACGAATGGGATGGGATGGGATAGGAGGGGTGTGAGGGTGGGTCAAGGGGGGATGGGATGTCAGGGATCAAGGGACTATTGTCTCCCATGCTGGTCCAGGCTCTGGCTCCCCCTTGCT